>JAMJFZ010002601.1:1055000-2255000 GCA_026225945.1 Cricetomys ansorgei | reverse complement strand
TATTAGAATGAGGTGAACTTGGACTATAGCAAATTTAGTTTTGTAAGCTAGAAATAAGCAATTAAAAAGCAAAAATAAGGACGCAATTCCTTCCCAAATACGACCAAAAAGGCTCAAAATACTTGGAACTTTATTTACCAAGTAACTGCAGGACTGTACACTGAAACCTATGAAGGACCACTGAGAGTTAAACAACACTTAAATACATAAATACAGATGTTGGTGCTTATGGACTGGGAAGACTTAATATTAAGTTGCCAATTCCCTCCACATTAACCTATTAGTTCAGCACAATCTTTATGAAAATCAAATTATATTTATCAAGCAAATCCTAAAATTTATAGAGAACACCAAGAACCCCCAAATACCCAAAACCACTGTGGAAAAGAGCAAAGTCAGAGGGCCTACATGGCTTGACTTAAGACGCACTACCAAGCTCTAGTGATAGAGACAGTGTGGTGTTAGCACAATGCAGGAAGGGATCAGTGAGCTCGAATAGAGAATCCAGAAGTAAGTCCATATTATATTTATGGCCAGTGTATTTTTGAAAATAGGTTTCAAGGCAAAAAACCCAAAAAGGATATGAATTACCCTTTTAGCAAAGGAAAAGGGAAAACCTACACACCCAATGTGGGGAAAAGGCAACCTAGTCCCCCCCTCCCCCCACTTCTCAGAACATAGCAAAAATGTACTCAAGACAAATTATAGGCCTCCATACAAGGGTTGAAACTATAAACTTTTCAGAAGTAAAAAGAGATGAAAATCTTTGTGACCCTGGGCTAGGCAAACATTTCTTAGATGTGATACCAAAAGCATCTTGTGTAAATAAGAAGTTGACAGATGGCATTAATCATACTGAAAGTTTTTTGGTCTTCAAAGGACAACATTAAAAAGATGAACCACCAAGCCGTGGACTGGGAGAAAACGTGCAAGACATTTACCTGATAAAGGACTTGTAGCCAACACACAGGCAAAACCTTTTTGACTCAGTACTAAGATGACAAACTGCTCAGTAATGGCCAGCGTATTTGAAAAGGCACTGCACCAAAGATATACAACCTGCAAGTGAGAACTTAAGGAGATGTTAACTGCTCACTATTCCTCATTAGACAAATGCAAATTAAAGTCAAGATGAGATGGGGTATCCACCCACTAGAAAAGCCAAAATCCAAAA
Organism: Cricetomys ansorgei; assembly: GCA_026225945.1. Lineage (NCBI taxonomy): Eukaryota > Metazoa > Chordata > Mammalia > Rodentia > Nesomyidae > Cricetomys > Cricetomys ansorgei. The sequence continues at coordinate 2,253,826 of JAMJFZ010002601.1, read as the reverse complement.
GCTGGCAATGCGGGTATCGGAAGAGGTGGTATCTGAGAGAATTCACACAAGAAGTAGAGAGTGAATGTTGTGTGGACCATGGAGCCTTGTGGAGGATGAGCCTGACTTTCTTCTTACTGGATAAGTCTCCCAATGGAGTTGCTAGGCTTTGGGTTCTCCATTTTAAAAGGAGAGGAAATGCATTCAGGGAACCACTTATTTCTTCCCTCCAAGACGTGATGAGGTGGAAGGGAGAGGACGTAAGGGAACACGTGCCGGCCAGGAGAATGAGTATGTGGCAGTGTGAGGCTGGCTGGCAAGGACAGGAAACCATCTTAGAGGTTTTCTTAAACAGGGGTGCCCTCGAAATCCCAGCCCGGAAGAGCTCAGTTTGAAAACAGTGACAGACAATATAAAACACAAGAAGGCTTTTGTACCTAAGCTACTGGTTTATTCACACATTTGGGTAGGAACATCCTCCAGACAACTTAATTGCAAGCATTTAATACAAAATAGTGAGACAAACTGTCAAAGGAGAGTAAACAATGGATCATCAATACTCATTGCACTGTGAAATTAACAGCTCACTTGTATTTGTTGCACCGAATCTCTACCGATTTAAAGCGTTCTTCGCACCTGAAAATTTGCACTTACCTAGCTCCAGTCTATATGCTTTAATTTTTTTTTAAACATTCATTTGGTACGTGTGGATGTGCATGTGTATGTCCTCACACGAGTGCCATGGGATCTCTGGGGGGGGCAGATTGTAACTTATGGGAGATTGATTCTCTCTTTCTACTTTATGTGTCCCAAAGATCAAACTCAGGGTGTTATGCTTGAGGTAGGCACCTTTACCCACTGAGCCATCTCTCAGGCCCCAGGTGTGTACTTACATGAGACATCATAAGTGTTATTCCACAGGGTGACTATAAGGGGGATGTATGGAATAGATTTTATTGAAAAAATATTTTAATAGATGCTTATATATTTGAATTTATATTGAATCCTAGATGGGTTCAAATTTTGGCAAAATTAGCATTTTTCTTTTTCTTTTGACTGGGCTGCCTGGCCATGGGAAGAACATGCCATTTATATTGTCTTCTTGATGCTATGGAAATTTCCTATGGCACTGAGATGGTGAGAAGTTATGCGTCCCCATCATCTCACTTCAGCAATGTCAGCCTAGCATCTAACGACTCACCAGACTACTTCTGAATTGTGAGAGGACATTCCACACGTAGGTACACAGATTTCTCAATGTTCGACGTTCAAATTAAGAAAATCAGATGTTAACATTCTTTTTCACTTACAAATATCTCTTATTCAAAAGAAGGCCAGCCAGATTGCTCAGCGGGTGGAGGGGCTTGCCACAAGCCTGAGGATGTAAATCTGATCCCTAGATCCCACAACGGGAGAAGAGGGCCGAGTTCAACAAACATGTTGCGGCATGAGTGTATTCCTATTCACACACACACAGATTTTGAAATTATTTTTATTTTTATTTATTTCATGGGCATTGGTGTTTTGCTTGCATGTATGCCTGTGTGAGGGTGTCGAATCCCTCTGAACAGAAGTTACAGACAGCTGTGAGCTGCCATGTAGGTGCTTGGAATTGAACCCGGGTTCTCTGGGAAAGCAGCCAGTGCTCTTAACCACTGAGCCATCTCTCCAGCCCCATAATTTTTTTTTTTTTAATTAAAAACTAGAAACTTAGGCTAAGGAAGTGGCTCTGTAGAAAAGACTGTAAGAACCTAAGTTCAAACCCCAGAATCCACACACAAAGCGAAGTGTGGTGGAATCAATCTGCCTGCTTGTTACCCCAGTATTGAGAGTAGGCAGTGGGAGACAGAAGGATCTCTGAACCTGCTGCTTGCCAGCCTAGCTCCGGATCAGTGAGCGGCTCTCTAAGGGTGATAAGAAGAAAGTGATTGGAATACCCCACCTCCTTCTCTGGTCTCTTTGTGCATGTGGGCATATGCATATCACAAAAAGGGAAAAGAAAAAAACCCCAAAGATATGCTGTATTGTGACATCAAAAGAAATCAACAATCAGTCCCTTGTATTTCGGTGAATCAGGTGGTGGGGACCACTCAGTGGAGATCAGGTTGGGTGGGAGGGTTTGCCGGTGTGGAGCAAATCATTTGACTGTATTGTGATCAAGTTCTTTATTCTCCAGTACAATGGCTCAGAGCGTTCCTAAGCCTGTGTAATTATTGTTAATGCTGCTACTGATGGTGTTTACATCAGAGGAAGAGAGGAAACTGTGTTACGTGAAGTTATACAAACGGAAGAAGCCTTGCCTGAAGTATGAAATGACAAAGGACAGGACAAGAAAGAAAGTAACCCTCTCACATATTTTGTTTCAGTAACACAAATGATTTTCAACACTGAGGAAAATATCCTAAGGGCTGCTGGGGGTGGTATACACCTGCTGTAATCTGCGATATTGCCCGTCATGACCTGAGACATGGGGGAGTTTATACAGAGTCAACCAAGTTCCAAAGCCTTCTTTGTTCCCAGCCCAAGATAGACAGAAGCTGTCAGACACAAAGTAACCAAGGGCTGGAGCCCAGAAGTCAAAGAGCAAACAGTGCAAGTTGCAGAGGAGCCAACAGTGTGAAAAGGGGAAGAACCATAAAACAGATCACGTTCACAGCATGACCCCACGTGAAGAGATACCACCTGTCCTCTGCAGCCCTGGAGGGTTCCAGAAGCTTGAAGGAGACAGTTCTGAGACATGAATCTTGTATGCAACTGAAGGACTTTTAGCACTTCAGTTACATAGGATGTAAAGACATTTCCTGGGTACCCGAACCGCAAGCACCCAAATATACCCCATACACCTGTGCATCAATGTGACATTTTTAATTGAGTCAGATTCCAAGTTTTTGTATATTTATTCCAAATGGAAAAATAACATAGTAAAAATTCTAAATGTAAAGAATCAAAGTCATGCCAGGCAGTGGTGGTGCATGCCTTTAATCCCAGCACTCAGGAGGCAGAGGCAGGCAGGTCTCCGTGAGTTTGAGGCCAGTCTGGTCTACAGAGTGAGTTCCAGGACAGTCAGAGTTACAACAGAGAAACCCTGTCTCAAAACAACAAACAACAAGAAGTCATTTTTATAAGACCCTGTTAAGTGTGTAGCTTGCTGAAGATTCTAGGGCTGAAAACGAAAAACCAGAAGACTCACCTTACACCTGCCAGCTGAGCAAAGTTGAAAAGCACATGCTTTTCATGATAGATTTGCTATTAAGTGCAAATTCATTCTGAGATTGCCTCTTGCTTCACTAGTCATGCTACCTAAAGCAGGTTAGGTCGGTTGTTCTCAGTGTTTTGAACAAGTTCTATTCGGCAGCAGCGCCCTCCTCCCCCTATTCTTCTTCAGATAGGATCTTGCTGTGCAGGCTGGCCTCCAAACTCTCAATCCTTCTGCCTGTGTCCAGAGTGCTGAGATTACAGTCTAGGCCACCACACTCAACTTCAAGAATATCTTTGTAGAGCCGGGGATGTTGCTAGGCGGCGGTGTGCTTGATAACACGCTCAAGGTCCTTGATTTGATCCATAACACTGAAAAGGAAAGGAGGGAGGGAGGAAAGAGGGAGGAAGGGAGAGTGGGAGGAAGGAAGGAAGGAAAGGAGGAAAGAGGAAGGGAGAGGGAGGGAGGAAAGAGGGAGGGAGAGGGAAGCAGGAAAGAGGGAGGGAGAGGGAGAGAGGAAGGAAGGAAAGGAGGAGGGAGGGAGGGAGAGGGAAGGGAGGAAAGAGGGAGGGAGAGGGAGGGAGGAAAGAAGGAAAGGAGGAGGGAGGGAGAGGGAGGGAGGAAAGAGGGAGGGAGAGGGAGGGAGGAAAGAGGAAGGGAGAGGGAGGGAGGGAGAGGGAGGGAGAGGGAGGGAGGGATCATCTTCTCAATTTTCACTTTAACTTTTATCCAGTAGGAAAATCTTTCACCATTCTCAGGGTCAAACTCAGGCAGCTTCTGTGATGTCTCTGGCCATTGTTGGAAAATAAAAATTCAAAGACCTTTAGTGGAAAACATATTCTGTCTTTAAAATTATGTCTTCTCTGGACTGCTGGAGCTGGCTGCAGCGGGGCAAATTTTATGACACCGTTATCTTTCTTTGAAGCCCAGATCTACTTCCTGAACTCCCCCGCCTATCTTCTACCTCTGCAGTTAGCACACAGCCTCTTGGCTTACCTCTGAGACAGTTTCTCGTGTAATAGAGAACAGCAACCTTGACTGCTCTCATTTTTTTTTTTAAGCTAAAATCACCTTCTCTTTCAGTAGCTTCTTAAGATAAAACTTTCTCTTTAAAATTATCAAGCCAACTGAGAACTTGAGAACTAGTTCGTTGAGAGCCTTCCAACTTGCCCTTCCCTAGATTTTATTTCTATTGAGCAAAAGACATGTAATTCTTTTCCTGTTAAATGTTGCTAACATCATACTATTTCACGCTTTGTTATGTAAATGTGTGTATCCTAGGAACAAGAACATTGTCTTCAAAATCCAATCTCATTATTGCACCCAAGAAAATAGTTATTTGGAATCATACACCATCTGTATATGTCAAAATAACGTATAGTACACCAGTAACCGGTACGGTTTTTGTCTGTATGTATCGGTTTAAACAGATTTAATTTAAAAGTTTTAGTGAAAGTAAAATTAATAGTAATTTAATGCATTTCATAATATATAGTAAATCATACACACAATTTTCTTATTATTCAAATAATACTTTTATTTTATCTTTTTTTTTCTTTTTTAGACAAGGTCTTTCTTTGTAGCTCAGGTTATCCTGGAACTCACTATGCAGACCAGGCTGGTTTCAAATTCACAGAGATCCATAGGCCTCTGCCTCAAGATTGCTGGATTAAAAGTGTATCCACCACACCTGGACAAATAATGCTTTTGAAGCCATTTTTTTTTTAAATTTAGTATTAAAAACCTAGACACTGAACATTGCATTTGATTTTCATGGCTCATTAGTTTCCTTTAATCTGCAAGAGCTCCTCCAGTGTTGTACAAAGGGTTCTTTCTTCTCCTTCTTTCTCTTGAGTTACAAACCTCCCTATGGAGCTCAGGGTAGCCTCAAACTCGTGGTCCTCCTGCTTCAGCTTCCTGAGCACCGGCGTTACAGGAATGCCCCACCACACCTGAGTTTCAAGTTAAGGTTCTAATTGGTCCATCCTCATCAACCTCTGCCTGACAAGGCAGAGCCCACCACCTCCTCCAGATACAGATAGGCAGGAACGTTTTAATGCCTCCTTTCTTTCTAATATATTTTAAGCAGCCACAGTATGTAATTGACTCCAGACTATAACCCAGACCTGGAGTACCAGGCACACTGGATTTTCCCAACCTGAGTCATGCCTGTCCATTTCTGAGCATGTCTACAAAACCTCTTGAGGGTTCTTCGTTGACAGTTTGGAGTGCTCATGACAACTAATTGGCATCATTTGATGACTGAGTCTTCTTTGCATTTATATAATCCGCCAGTTTGATCTGTGATGGGTTTATAGCAGAAGAGAAGCCCTGCGTGTAGGATTATTCTCAGACAGAATTTCACAGAGGAGAAAGACTGAATGTTGAGGTCCGTGCAGAGGCTCAGGTTGGCACAAAATGAACAATGACTTGGAATCTCAAGAGTTTCTGTTTTGTTACAGGCAAAGGCCAGCAGGTGGATGGAGAAAGGAGAGTCCAAAATGACACTGATGTGTTCATAAGAGGGTGATGAACTTGGAAGGGAGCCTGGTTGGGGTCTTCAGAACCTAGGAGGCAGCCGGACACAAGGATATGTGGAGCTGGTATAATGGGAGCCATGCCTCTGTTCAACGAAAAATTATGAGAGGCCATTGTTTTAGACTGAGCTCTGACCCTAGACCTTAATAGAATGGATTAAAGGGAAATGGAACCAACCATGTAACTGCTACACAATCAAACTAAAACTTTAAAAGGAAACAGAGACAGATACCCAAACAAGATAGTCACCCCCGCACACCAAAAAAAAAAAAAAAACAAACCCAAAACACAGATTCTGAATCAGCATGATATGAAACTCATCATCACACATGCCTTGACCCGTATAAAAAAAGTAATATCAAATAACCTGGTGTTTACCTGTCTAGTCTTTTCCTAGTTTTATATTTCTGTGATTCCTTACAAAACTCCCTTGCTATGGCATAAATATGCCTCCCAAATTTTTCTGTAGGAAACATATCCTGCAATGCAACAATGTTAATTAAGAAGTATAACCCTCAGACTGGAGAGATGGCTCATAAATTTAAGAGCACTGGCTTCTCGTCCAGAGGATCTGGGTTTGATTCCCAGCATCCACATGGTGGCTCACAACCATCTGTAACTCCAGCTCTCCTCTGGCCCTTGCAGGCACAAGGCATGCACATGGTGCAGGTGAAACATCCATATGCATTTGGAACAAAGATAGAATAATATTTTTAAGCGGTGGAAGGAAGCTTTAGGGGGTGATCAGGGCACCAGGCTGAGCCCTCCTAAGTGGGTTAGTTGTTAGCTCAGGGATGGATCAGTTATCACAAGACTGGGTTGCTACATCACATCTGTGTCATAACTTTCTAAATCACAACGACTAAACACAAAGATCCGTTTTTCATTATGCCTCATGTGCATCCCAAGTCACCATAGCACTGCACAGATGCCTTTCATTCTGGGACTCAGGATGATGGATCAGCCTCTCTACCTGAATGTTACCAGTCTTATGCTTGAGAAAAAGGAGAGATATCAAACCATAATCTTGGTCTAAAAGTGAGTCGGCTTAATGCATGCCATTTCTGCTTAGATTTCATCTGCCAAGGGAAATCTGGCATCAGTGGCAGAGGGAATTGCCACCCTTTCTAGGATACTGGTGTTCAGGAGCGAATGTTTACAGGTGTGACGGGCATCAGGGAACGTGGCACTCTTTGTCAAGGTATATGCACTTGCTGGAACATGTCTGTTTCCCTGCTGAAATATATATACATACTGTTGAATAGGATCTAGGAGCTTTGGAGTCACTAGTTAGGACTGAGCTGGTTAGTGTGGAACCTGGTCCCTGTTGGCTCTCTAGAGATTTCTTTCTCCCCATTCTGTCACAGGCCTGAGTGACATTCGAGCAGACTTGAGTTAGCATTGACACTCAGGGTGGCTTTTGATACCCTGGGTTAGAAGTGGCCTACCATAAGCTCTCTATGCAGTCCAAGAAGCTTCTCGATAACTAATTTTTAATTGACTGGTTTTTCACTCTGGCTAGTCATTTCATAGTAGATTGCCAGAAACTTCTGTCCATCTCATACGTCCTTCTAGAGTGACACCCCCCACCCCTCCCATTCCCCCTGTGTGCGCTCTGTACATAAAAAAGAAAAATCAACCTGAATTTTGGCTACCTGGCACAATTGTCATGATTCTGCAATTCTTTTCTGTTTGTCTGCCTGTAATTAAAATTCCCCCATCTGAAGGCAGTGAGGACAATTGAGGCAATGTTTATAGTAATTATGCAAGTTTCCCTGACTGGTCTGGCACACTTGCTCATGTAAAACCTTCTGACCTCACCAAAGAACTCTCTGGTAGTTTCGTTTGTTTGTTTTGTTTTGTTTTATGAATGTATCAGGAGTGGGACCTGGAGCAAGGGAGTCCTCTTGCATTCTTCCGTCTGGGCTCTCATCCTGTGGATGCCCATAGCTGGGAGTCCCAAACTGCCTCTCTTTTTCTTTTCTTTTCTTTAAATAGCATTTATTTGTTGTTTTTGTTGTTTGTTTATTTATTTGTTGTGTGTGTATGTGTAACAGCATGCATGTGGAGACCAGAGAAGAACTTGAAGGAGTCAGTTCTCTCCCTCCACCTGTGAGTTCTGGAGACTGAACTCAGGTCATCCGGCTTGGCAGTGAGCGCTGTCCCCTGGGCTTGGATCCTGAGGTGCATAAAAAGGAGGAAGCTACAGTCCCTCCTGACTGTGATCAGCTGCTTCAAGTTCTTGTGTCCTGACTTCCCCTCTTCTGATGGACTGGCCTGTTGAACTATGCCCCCACATAAACTCTGCTTCCTTAAGCTGCTTGTGTTAGGGTGTTAAAACCACAGCAACAAGAAGAAGAAACAAATAGACCCATGGTCTCCAAAATTTTGGGTGTCGGTTTCTTTATCATTTTGGAAAAGTAAAATCATGCATGGTTACTAAACAATCCTAAAATCTTGCTGGCTTTAACAACAAGGAATTGTTTGGACTCCTGCTGATGAGGACCTGCACTCTCAAAACTGTTTGGGTCTAGGAAGAGAGAAAGAGCTGTGGTGGGTCCTGCATATAGTAGAAATAATTCTAATGATGTTTAACTGCATCGGATATGTTTTGATATGTTGTTTTTATTTTTATTCCACTAAAAATATTTTCTAATTTCCCTGTAATTTCTTCTAACCTTGTGGGTTATTTAGAGGATGTTGTCTTAATTCTAGATCACTTTTCAACTATTCTTCTGCTACTGTCTTCTACTTTATAATCATGGAGTGTGATCTGTATGATTTCAATTCTAAAAACCAGCAAAACAAAACAAAAAACAAGCCTGAAGCCTATGTCTTGATCTTGATAGAGTTATCTCTTGGTAGTTGTTCCATGTGCATTTAAGCAATGTATGTTGTGTAATTGGATGAAGTGTTCCAGAAATACCAATTAAGTACTAAAGAGAGTTCTACAGCTTTTTTTTGTCTTGATTCTTTGCATATTTATCCTATTCACTAACTACTAAAGTGTTAGAGTGTGGATTTTTTTGTTTTTCTTTTTATAATACTTTTATTAATAATTTGAGCTTCATACACTGCATCTCAGCAATACCCTCTTGCCATCTGTGCTCCCTCATCCCACCTCTGTGCCAAAATAAAACAACAACAACAAAAAACCAACAAATAAAAGAAACTTGAGTCCAGATCCTGGAGGCAGCAGGTATCTCTGATTAAGGGAACTCACCTGGCCCACACTAGCCTGAGACTTAGCACAATGAAGCTCTACCTAAGGTCAGGTCCCACTGTCCAAGCCCACAGGCACTGGGACATCATCCAGACACCTAGATACTGAACAGGCACCTCCAGATCCCACAAGCATCAGAGCATCCTGCAAGCCCTCAGACATCCTGCAGGCACCAGGACATCCCACAGGCACTAGGGCCTTCCACAGGTATCCAGACATCCCACAAACACCAGAACCTCCTACACGCACCAGGACCTCCTACAAGTACCAGGACCTCCTGTGGGCACCAGGCCATCTCAGAGGCACCAGGACCTCCCATAGGCATCAGGACCTCCTGCAGGTGCCAGAACTTCCTGCAGGACCAGTATGTACCATGGGCAGTGGGGCATCCCACAGACACCAGTGTCTCCCACCTGGATATCCAACAAGTATGCAGATATCCTGCAAGCATCTGGACATCCTGCAAGGACCAGGACTGTCCACAAGAACCAGGACATCCCCCAGGCTCCAGGAAATCTTGCAGACACCTGGGCATCACACAGGCACTGGGTCAACCTTCAGACACCTTGACATCTTGCAGGCCCCTGTTCATCCCACAGGCACCTGGACATCCTGCAGGGACACAGACTTCATGCAGGCACCTGGACATCACACAGGCACCTGGACATCACAAAGGCACCCTGTCATCTGTCAACCACCAGGACCTCCTGCAGGCACTAGTGTGTGGATTTAATTCTTATTTAATTCTATTGGTTTCTGGTATCTTAAGTATCCCATTTTAGATAACATAGCCACAGTACTATTGAATCTATAATGATTTAAACTCATTTTCATTGTGAATTGTCCCTTCATATCTCTAGGGTTACTTCTTGTCCTAACGTGTACTTGGATATTAATGTAGCCATTCTAGATTTCTTGTGATTTTTGTTTTACAGTTTTTGTGGGGTTTTTTTGTTGTTGTTTTGGGGGTATTGGCTTTAACGTATTTGTATTTTTCTATGTTAAACAGTTTTCTTATACAGATATCTTATATAAATGTCAGTAGCTAGATCTTGATTTTATTTTTACCCAATCTAAGACCTCCAATTTTATATTTGAAATTTTTAGGCTGTTTACATTTACCTAAATGATTGAGACTAAATTTACCATCTTATTATTTGTGTTCTGCTTGTCTCGTCTGTTTTGTGTGTTTGTTTGTTTGTTTGTTTCCTTTTTAAAATTTTTGCTTTGTTTTAGGTTAGTTTAGCATATTAACCTACTTTATTTCTACTTACCATCTTGTCCTATGCTTTTAGTGGATGGTCTAGGGTATGCAATAAAATATTTATTTTTATCACATTCTACCTCCAAATGATATTTGTACAGCTTTGAGTATGCATGTAGTAAGAACTCTCAATATCGGCGGTTCAGCTTTTGTTTTCCAAAAACCTATTTTGCCTTAATGTTGAAAAGGTATTGTCATTTGTTTTAGAGAGTCCAGTTGTCAGTATTTTTCTTTAATTGTTTTAAAGATGTTGCTCTAATGCTTTCTGATGCTCAGAGTAACTAGCGTGTGAGTCATTTCCATCTCTGTGCCAGAGGCAATCAACTTCCTGAGGAAGAGCTTCTGTCGGTAGTTTCTTGGCCCTATTGCTTACCGTCCTGAAGCAGTGTAGGATGCTATGGTGACAACATGTGACAAACAAACACACACAAAAACAAAAAAGTCTCACTTTACTGCAGCTCAGACACCAAGAAAAATAAAGGGGGAAGCAGGATCCCAGCATCTCTTTCAAGGATATAACCTCACTGACCAAATCTCTTCTCAGTAGACCCTACCTCCAGAGAGTTCCATCTTCTCTCTCACACAACAGCACCACAATCGAACAGCCACACCTTCAACGCAACAGTCTTTAGGGACCATTCAGGATGCAAACCATGACACCAAAACCAATTTCCAATCCTAACCTTTCTCATAGTCTAGAGTTGTTGTTTTTTATCTTTTTGTATATGAATGTGTTTGAATAAGTGTAAGTGCACATGTGTGATTGTGGTCAAGCACGTATGTAAGAGTGTTATGTGGGGGTTAGAGGTCAACCTCCAATGCTATTCCTCTGGCCCAGCCATCTTCCCTGTCACTAGCTGGGGCTGGTGCTGGGGCTAGGGCTCATCTAGTAGGCAGGGTAGGCATCTGGAGAGCCCTGAGGATTCACCTCTCTCTGCCTCCCCAGCCCTAGAATTAACAGCATACACAACCATGCCTGGCATTTTCACGTGAGCTCGGGGTGTGGCGTTTGGAGGCTGGCATTTTATTGCCTGAGTTATCTCCCCAGCCCTAGCCTTTCCCTGTGTTTTAGAAGTTGGATCCAGGTGTGCCTCTGCATACTCTTTTTCATACTCATAGTTGTGTTGGTCATTTATTTATGAATTATGCTTTTTGGTTTGCATGGAGTTAAGAAAATTTTGTCTAAACTTTCTTGAAACATTTTTTTCTGCCTTTTCTCTTTTTCTCATTTATAATCTAATTATACACACATCAGTCTTCTTGATACTTGTCTGAGTTCACTGGTGTTCAGTTCATTTTTCTCAGACTTCCCCTGCCTCTTACCCTGTGTTCTTTTCCTTATACTTCAAAAAATTTTGTGTGGTTTTTAAGCTCACTGGTCTTTAGGGTTTAGATGTCTAGTCTGTTGCTAATATCATTCAGTGCAGTTTTTTTCATCCAAGCATTATTGAATTTAAGTGGAATATGTATCTCTTTTATATATCTACATATCTATATATCTATCTCTACACACACACACACACACACACACACTTTTTTCATATCTAAAATGCTATATTTTTCATACCCTAAAATGCTATGTTTCCTTTATATCCTAGATTATGTATCTCCATTCAAAATGGATGCTTTAAAGTTCTGACCTGCTGATTGTACCATCATCTGTTAAGTGTTTCTCCTAGGTGTACATGTCTCACTTGGACATCTTTGTATAGCTATTAATTTTGACTAGATGCTGGTTTTTGTGAATTTTCTATTGCTGTATTCCTTTTAAAATATCGACTGTTTTCTAGCTGATAGATAAATTACTGGAAGAGTTACAAGACTTAGGGGTATGCTCCAAACAAACTGGATTCTGATATCCATACTCAGTAAGATATTAAAGGATAGAAATTAATAGTGAGAAGTAGAAAAGGGGAATTTACTCGATGTGGTTACATTGTAGAGAGGGACAGAGAGATCCAGTGACTCTCACAAGTCTTTCTGTTGGGTGACATGGGGGTAGGGTTTACATGGAAAACAAGAGGCGTTCATGACCCAACAGTCCAGCAAGGTTCAGGATTCTGCCCACCTCACATAAGCCTGCCTGAGGTGAAGTCCAGTAAAACCATTCAGCCTCAAATTCAAATTGTATCTAAATCCTTGCACTTAGCTCACTTCAAACAACAAGCACAGAAACAATTGCTCTCTGTAGTCCAAAATAGTCACACATATTTTTAAAAAGGCATGCCATCATAATTGTTAGTACACAATAAGTCTCAAAAACAAAACAAAGGCCAGGCGAAAGTGGTGCATGCCTTTAATCCCAGCACTAGGGAGGCAGAGGCAGGCAGATCGATGTGAGTTCGAGGCCAGCCTGGTCTACAGAGTGAGTTCCAGGACAGCTAGAGTTCCAACAGAGAAACCCTGTCTTGAAAAACCAAACCAAACTAAAACAAATAAACATACAAACAAAACAAAAACAAAAAACCCCAAAGAAACAAAAAAAGAATTGTTTAAAATAGAGTAGCCAGACGTTCCTGTTGTGTGGTATTCTCCAGAGAAGACAGCTTGGACATGGATTTAAGTACTTATTAGCCAGCTGGAGACTGACTCCACTGGGTGTTCAGGATCCCCAGTGTAACCCCTAATCTTTCAAATTTTTCTCAGGATGAGCTTTCAAACACAAAAACCATGTTCTGGGTTGACATACTTCAGTTAACAAGAACAGTCAGCCAGAATCAGAGCTGCTGAAGCTAAAAAGCAAAGTTAGTTCATTCTGAGACTTTCTCAGAACTAAGTGGACTTTGATGGATTAGCCTTTGTTTTAGTTTTGGCAGGTGGTGCTGTCTACGTGCTGCGTCTTACAGCCTGAAGGGCATTTCCATCATAAAGTCAGTTGTGCTAAGGTCTAGGGCCCTGTTACAGTTCCCTACTCGGGCATTTTGAGCTCTGGGGGTAGAGCTTGTGGGCTTCCCTCCCCTGCTGTCTGAGGAACTACTCTACAACTCTCCCTAGGGAATACAAAGGTAGCGAAGACAGTATTCCCAAAGATACACAAACCACGACAGAGGTCTCCTCAAATTTGGAGTTCTCTTGAATTATTTGAGCAGTCTGTGACAGGAAAAGTTCAGGGCTCTGTGGAACTATCTGAGACGGAGACATGAGGGTGTTGGAGAGATCTCGTTGCAGTTTATGTAACTATGAAATGTGACCATGTTGGGAAGCCCTTTCTGCCATGAACTCATCAACAGACTTACCCACTGATGAATTGCCCTCATGATTCAGTCACGTCTCAGTAATACCACCGGGCGGAGCTTTCAACACGGAGCATCTTAGGAAGGACACTTCATTTCCAAACCATAACCGAAGGCTCAGGAAGGGGCTTCTTCCTGGGTAACAAACAGTAAGGTAGAGAAACCTTCCGTTCCAGCTTTTGTCCCTGGAAATTCTGCATCTTGGAACCACAGCTGCCACCTAGTGGCCATGGGGGAAGTCACAGGCGACCAGAGAAACGGAAGCCAATGCTGTACACCTGCCTGCTTGCTTGGGTTATGTGAGTAAACTTGTCACTTTTAGTCGTATTCTGTTCCATGCAGCCATACACATCTTTCCAGTACACCCATGTCAAGGTGATATGCATCCTGGTAATGAACACAGCATTCTAATGACCAATGTTAGTAGAAACAGGCGAATTAATACCTTCTTTTCTGTTTTGTTTCGGTTCTCTGGCTAATAAAGGAAATTTCTTTTTGGCTAAGTTAAATGTCAGCCCACTAGCACTTCTCTGCAGAGAGCTGGGTTGTGGTGGCTGCTTTGTGGGATACAAATGGCTCAGTGGTTAAGAGCACTTACTGCTCTTGCAGAGGAACTGAGTCCAGTTCCCAGCACTCACGTCAATTGACTTACAACTGCCTGTAAACCCAACTCCAGGGGATGGGGCACCCTCTTCTGATTTCCATGGCATTCGTATGCGCGCACACACACAAGACACGCACGTACACATAAATAAAATATTTTTTCGAGACAGGGTTTCTCTGTTGGAACTCTGGCTGTCCTGGAACTCACTCTGTAGGCCAGGCAGACCTCGAACTCACAGAGATCCTCCTGCCTCTGCCTCCCAAGTGCTGGGATTAAAGGTGCACGCCACCATCACCTGGCAAAAATAAATATTTTTAAGAGAGGGGGAAAAAAAGCCATGGATCTAGGAAAGATGTAAAAAGTAAATAAAAGTTACGTAGCTTTACTTTTTTTAGAGAAAACTATAGTTGGCATTCGACTGTGTTGTTTTCCAGAAAAAGCTGAAGGCCTCAATTGGAGATGAGGTGAGGGTAAAGTAGAAAAGGAATTCAGGTAGGCTAGGCAAGGAGATCGTGGGAGAACAAAACACTAGGGGCCCAGAAATTGAGTGTTTTCTGGAGAGCAGTGTTGTGGGCATCCGGGCACTGGTGGCAGAGAATGGCGTGGTGGAAGTTGGTGACAGAGAAGGGTGTTGGGGGCATCCGGGCAATTTTTACCAACTCTGCCCTTGTACAATTGCTTGCCTTCTCTGCATTTGCATCTACTGCACTTTGTCGTCGACAAAATGAAAACAATAATACGCACCTCTTCAGATTCGGTGAACTTAGGAAAATACAAGGAGCAGAGTCGAGGTAACCCTCATGGTTACAGTTCATAAAGATAGAATACAAATATCTACCATCCAGTATCTAACCCTTAATAAAAAGATGGACAGTCCCAGTGCCTCTTGCAGCTAGGCTGGAGTCCTCCTCCATCCCTCCCCCTCCCCGAGGCCGCTCCTTCTGCCTCCTCCTGTGGTCCTTTGTGCCACAGTCAGCTTGCACTTGGAGCCTGCATCCCTCTGTCTTGATTTCTACACAGCACCATTATCTTAATGCAATTACATCTGCACTGTAGACTTTTACAGAGGGCTTGGCCCAGCATGGCAAACACTTGAAACTTTCCCTGCTTATGTCTGTTGATAGAATGTTTCCAGTCATTGCCCATACTGGGGAGTTCCTTGACTTCTTTTCTGTAAGTCACTAACGCTCACTATCTCCAAAGTCCACTCTCAAACCCCCAAATTTCCAATCCTTTTCCCCAAATATCTTTACTTCTTATTTCAACTTGGCCTATTTTAAAATATATAAATATATTTTTTGAATTCTCTGTTAAGCTGAGAGTCATCTCATTTTAGCTCTCTACCAGCTAAAATGCAGAAGGATTTGAAGCTGATTTCCGTTTTTTTAGAATAATCAGATTCTCAAGTATGACTACCTTAAGCGGGAGACACCAGTATGGATTTATAATGTGTGGTAGTTTGAACAAAAATGGCCCCCATAAATAAACTCTTGTATTTGAATGCTTGGTCCCCAGTCCGTGGAACTGTTTGAGAACAATTAGGAGGTGTGGCCTTGTTGGAGAAGGTGTGGCCTTGTTGGAAGAGGTGTGGCCTTGTTGGAGGAGGTGTGGCTTCGTTGGAGGACATGTGGACTTGTTCGCAGAGGTGTGTCATTGGGGTGAGCTTTGAGTTTTCAAAATCCCATGCCATGCCTCCCTCCTAGTCAGTTTCTCTCTCTTTCTCTTCCTCCCTCTCTCTCTTCCTCTAACTTGTGGATAAGGTAAGCTTTCATCCACCCCTCCAGCACCATGACTTCCTGCTGCTGCCATGCTCCTTGCTATGATGGTCGTGGACTCACCCTCTGAACCTGTAAGCAAGCTCCTAATTAAATGATTTCTTTTATAAGTTGCCTTGGTCATGGTGTTTCTTCATAGCAATAGAAAAGTGAGATATAATGATACTGTGATATGTCACTCAACTCCATCCCGGCCTCATACAAAAAATAAAAACAATGGATGTTTTATGACAAAGAGTTAAATTTCCTTTTTGTTGGGCACCTGGCATCCCCAGGGAAAAGTTTATCGAAAGCTAGGAAGTAAGAATGGGGATGGGGAGTTAAGAGTTAAGAGCATAGGGCCTTGCTCTTGCAGAGCACCTAAGTTTAGTTTCCAGCACCCACATGTGGCTCACAACCATCTATAACTCCAGTTCCAAGGATCCTGACACACTCTTCTGAATTCTGAATGCACCAGGCACACAGGTGGTGCACACACATACGTGCAGGCAAAACACTCACACACATAAAATAAAATAGATGGGTCTAGAAGAAAATTTAAATAGCAAAGAAAGCAAGAAGCAGGGAGACAGCAGTCTCAACTTCGGAAAAGACAGCGAGTAAATTGGGCATGGTCATGCACGTCTGTAATCCCTGCACTTGGGAGGGAGAGGCAGAAGACCAGGAATTCAAGGTCATTCTCAGTTGCATAGTTCAAAGCCAGCCTGGGCTGCATGAGAGCCTGTATCAACACAACGGCAGCAACAATAGTAACAGCAACAGGAAGGGGAACTAAGAAATGCAGCAAAGACTTCCTTTAGGTCTATCTTGTTTGTTTTGTGAAAGGGACTGGCCTCCGACTGACCTTCCTGCCCCTGGCTCCTAAGTGATTGTATATGTGTGTCACCATACCTGACGCTAATTTTTTTTTTTTTTTTTTTTGGTACAGTGTCTCTCAGTGTGATTCATGCTGGCTTGGAACGCTTTATTTTTAAATTATATTTTACTATAAAAAGTTTTATTATATCTATTCGTGTGTGTATGTGCATGCTAAATACATGTGCATTTGTATTACAGCACAAATATGGAGGTCAGAGGACAACTTGTGGGCATCAATTCTCGATTTCTACCAAGTGGGTCCTAGGAATTAAACTCACGAAGGTCATCCGGAACCTTATGAAATGGTGTTATCCACTGAGCAGTCTTGCTGATCTTAGCCCCAAACTCTTCTCTTGCCTCCGCCTTCCAATGGATTGCAGCTGTACAACCAACACACCCTGCTTTCTGTCCTCCTCCATACCAAGAAACAGTCCACCTTTCCAGGGCATAGAGATCCAAACACTTGCTGCTTTCCTGCATACACAAATGTGCTTTTCTCCTTCCTTCAGTGGCTGCCTATGAACTGCTGCGTGGACCCCAGACAACCCTGCGCGATCTGTGTGAATCAGACACCAAAGTGCTCCGTGACATACTCTCCCACCTCCACTTGGAAGGGCGGTCACCACTACCTCAAAAAGTTATTTACATCTAGTTTGGGTCCCAAAATCCTGCCATTGATGGGTCCTCTTCCTCATTTTTCCAAGACTCACAGTGGATACCACGCATAGCAGTATCTGTCATCTGTCAGGTGCCTGTGTAATAGTTCCCGATGAAACAGTCTTTCAAATGCATGAACTAATCCTTATGCTATAAAAATCCAATGCTGGGCTGGCAAGAATGCTCAGGACGCTTAGTAGGTAAAAATTCTTACCAAACAGACCTTGTTGTGAATTGGCCAGAGCAGCCCGCACACTTCTACCCTCTGTCTCCAGGTACCACCTCCTGAGCCCTGTACCTGTCCTGCATCATCAGCCGGACTGTGTCTTCAGTCCCATATAACCACAGTGGGCTTCCGGTTCTCTTCTCGTCTTCTCTTAGGTCTCTCACCCTACTTCCTGTCTCCCTCTCCCACTCTCTTTCTCTCTCCTCCTTTCTCTCTTGACTACAGGGTCCTGTTCTACCAGACTCAATATCCTCCCCTGCAACTAATAAACCTTTACTAAAACTCGTCAGTGTGCATTGCCTTCCGTGTGTATAAAGAATTATTTCAGACCTAATTACCCTAGTTTTAGCTGTGTGTCCCATGTTGTCCTACTTTGCTCTCTATCACTCTGATAAACAGTATGACCGAAAGCAACTGGTGGGAGGGGGTATAAAGGGTTTATTTGGCTCACACATCCTGATCACAGCCCATCCTGAAGGGAAGTCAGGGCAGGAACTGTAGGCAGGACCCTGAAGACAGGGACTAAAGCAGAGGCCAGGGAGGAACACTACTTACTGGCTGGCTCCCAGGGCCTGCTTAGCCTGCTTTCCTAGAGCACTCAGGACCAGCTGCCCAGGAAGGGCACAACCCTGGTTAGCTGGGCTCCCCCACGTCAATCAAGAAAATGCCCTACAGACTTGCTACGGACAATCTAATGGAGACTTTTTTTTCCTCACTTGAGGTTCCTCTTCCCAGATTACTCTAGCTTGTGTCAATTTGACAAAAAACTAAGATACAAGTAAAAGTGGGAGAACTAACTGCTGAAAATTGACCTCTGGCTGCTATATGTGCATCATGGTATGTAAATGCCCATATTCACACAGATTACACACACACCACATACACACACACACACACACACACTAAAAATAATAATAGTAGTAGTAAATCTGATGTAAACTTTTCAGTGCCAAAACTGGTGCTGTATATTGGATTTTATAAACAAGAAAAACAAGTACGAGAGAGCATGGCTGAGGCAGAAAGTGCATTGCTCACCACCTTTAGAAAGGCTGCACTGCAGTATAGGCACTGCCTTAAGAAATGGGCACACTTAGTATGGACCAATGCATTCTCTTTCCCACCATTAATAAGGGTGTGTTTACTCCCTTACAAGGGAGCAAAATGCTTTGATTTTTTTTTTTTTAATGAGACCATGCTGTACTTACTGGTCTTAAGTGCTGTGAGACTGAATCTCCTAGGAATGTCAGAAGCTACGCCTGCAAAGAGCATCACAAATGCCAAAAGAATGCACAAAAAAGGAGGGAACATGGAAATGGCTGGATTAATGGAATGTGGCGTTGCTGTCTGACGAAATCACATTGACTACCCTTTGTGTGACAGAGCCCAGCAGGGCCATGCTTCCACGGCACTTAGGTGCAACCTCACTGAGGCGCTTCAGCGGAGTGACAGTCAAGGTTCCTGTGGCAACTGACAGAAACAAACAACAGAACACAATGTAAAACAGCTTGTGAGATGGCACTGGGTAGCTCAGCACATGTCCAGGAGAGCTGAAGAGCCACATCTAGAGGGCACATAACAAGGACCAAAATCCAACACCCATTGGTCCTCTAAAGCCCCCAAGACCTTCACTATTGCACAGGAAACTCTTGTTCTGTCCTAATGGCCTGCTGACCTCAGACCAAACTAAAGGAAACATCACTGCTCTGTTTCTTAACTGGAGGGTCCTTATCCAGGACACCACTATCCTTGTTTATTATGCTTGGTCCTTCATTCCTTTTTTTAACATCAATTTATGTATTATTTGTTTGTGCACATTCATGATCGTGCTGTAGCTGTGTGTAGGTCAGTGGACAAGCTTACAGGAGTCAGTTCTTGCCTTCCATCTTGTGAGTATCAAGGATCAAACTTAGATCGTTACACTTGGCAGCAAGTGCCCTTACCCGCTAAACCATCCCGCTGGCCTCTTGGTCTCTAATTCTTGATGCCATTATTGACTAAGTCAAAATCCATCTCAGCCACACTGTTCTAACACACATTGTGTTAGAAGTGATTTGTCCCACCTAGAAGATGCTGAAAGTTTTCATTTTCTTTTACTTTTTTTGAGACAGTCTTGGTATATAGTCCAGGCTATCCTTGAACCTATAATCTTCCTGCCTCTGCCTCTCAAGTGCTTGTATTACAGCTATGCACCACTCTGTTTTGCATAGAAAGGCCTTTTAAATTTGTTTTTATTTCTTGTTTGTTAAAGAGGAAGTGTGAGCATGCTTCATACTTATAGGAAGAGTCTGTATAGGGGAAATGGTTGATGATCGGTTGATAAGGGTGAGCAGACGGAAGCGGATAAAGTTTTATCATTATGCTATCACAGCAAGATACTCCCAGAAAAATCTATGTGTAAAAACATGGCTAAACCCCAGAGGCCTAACTAAAGCTTCCTACATTTTTCTATGTAAACAACACACCACAACACCTGTTTTAAAAAAAACAAAAAACAAAAGGATGGCTTCTGCCCTGGTCACGTTCCACACAAAATTTCACGGAAGAGGAGAAAGTGAGATGTGGCCTTTCACCATCTTTGGACCACTGAAATTTGGAGTGAGATAAGTCTTTGCTGTGTAAGGTGAGTAATGTGATGAACTATCACTATAAGATGTCCATTGCCATCCATCCTTGGTGGCAATAGGGCACCAACCTCTCCTATGAGGGGCAGCAAAAACTTTCTGTAGACATTGATAAGTGTTTCCTAGGGGATGAAATCCCTTTGAGTAAGACCTACTAGAAATAGAACAGCTGCCCTGTCTCTGGAAGGAGGCTCAGCTTCGTTCTGAGGCAGGAAGTCAAGAGACTGAACATTACATAGAGGCAGACTTTCAAATGTAATATCCCACCCACACGTAAAACCAAACCAAATCCCCCAGGGCAGTCCAGGGACTCTTACCACTATGACTATCAACCTTATTCTTTTGGGTAAATAGAGACTACAGCTGTTTCTTCCATCTCCATTTTCATTTTTGATTGCCTGAGATGTCAGAGGGGGAGTGGAGCCCACTCACAGTCCGTTTCTTTCCCAACCCTACTGTGCTCTTGGGACAGTAAAGTGAAGGTTGCTCCAGGCAAGTCAAGATAAGCTGATTTCCCCCTTCAGAGCCCAACAATATTCTAATGCTGTCGGGCTTCCCCCAGACTTGGAAAAATTCCCCCAGTATTAATCACTCCTTAACACTTAGCCCTCAGAACCCTCCTAGAATCTGCTTCATTTAGTTATTGCACCCAAAAGCCTCTGGAGTGAGTCACGACAGACATTAAATTAGTCCAAGGGTTCCGGGTTATTTCAAGCAAGAAATATGTCTTCTGTTTTCTTTTCTATAGTTTTTGGGGTTTTTTTTTAATTGACATATACATTCTACAAATTTACAGAACACGACGTGGCGTTTCGTTATGTAGACATTCCTGCATAAAGTAAAGTCACGACATGCAGTCTGTCTCTCCAGAGTCTGTACCATAAACCTCCAGAGGAGAAAACAGATTCCCCAAACTTGGCAAACGTAAAGTTTACTCTAATTCACTAAGGAGGAATTAATGTCTCCAAACAAGATTCCTCTCCTTCATTGTCATTAAAGTCTGAAATAGATTATAGTCCACGGTCCTTGCCATCCTCATTTCCTATTTTGCTCACTTTCAGCTGGCCTTGCTTCACTCACAAGGGGTCTCAGTTCCCCTTTTCAGCAGCTGTGGTCTTGAACATCTTCCGCCGGCATGGGTGGAGTGCCCACAAACACTTCTAAAAATGGACTAATCCAAACCCACTCATCTGACCACTCTGACGTTCTGAAGTTGCTAAGGGTCAGCAGAACGTGGCAGAACTTTAACGGATCGGCCTATGCAAGCGAATGCCTTGTGGCGACATCAGTTTGTTTCTGCGCAGTTGTTTCTCTGGATCCCACCAGACCGTGTAATCCAAACTGCTTCGGTGTTGCCAGTCAAGAGCCTCTCAGGCCACAAAGTTTTCTTGAGAAAGGTGGGTAGACGAGGCATATCGGACAGAGATATGCCCTGTATTCCAATTTGCTTTTTCTATTGCTGTGATAAATACTACGACCAAAGCAGCTTGGGTAGGAAAGGGGTTATTTCATTTTATACTTCCATGTCACAATTCATCACTGAGGGAAGTCAGGGCAGGAGCTCAAAGCAGGAACTTGGAGGTAGGAACTGGAGCAGAGTCCACAGAGAAACTCTTACTGGCTTCCTCTCCGCTGCTTGCTCAGCTTGCTTTTTTATATTGCCCAGGACCACTTGCCTAGGGGTGGTATTGCTCCCACATCAATCATCCAGAAAATCATCCACAAACTTGCCTAGAGGTCAATCTGAAGAAGGTATTTTCTCAACTGGGGTTCCCTCTTCCAAGATGACTCTAGCTTGTGTCAAGTTGACAAAACCAACCAGCACCCGGCGATTCACATTCTAGGTATACTGACTGCGAAAAGCACCTGTCCTGTGAGATGGTCAAAATCTCTTTGAGGGCTTCAAGGAAAACCAAGCCCTGGATATTGATCTTGAATTGTTTCATTTTTCTTTACAGCAATCTAACCGCCAAGGGTTTCCATGTCTGTTTAAATGGTTATTGTTTAAAATCAGATGACCCTTCGCGCCAAACCTTTAACCCCAGCCTCTCTGGTCATAAGCTAGACTCACTTCTGTGATTTCAGTTCCTACCAAATCATGAGGCCCCGTGGTGGTGGGGACCAAGCTGATGAGTGTTGGTGCCAATGAACGAAAGGACCTAGGGACAAGCCACGTGGATCCAAGCCTGAGTTGCTTAGTCATCTCCTTGTATACACTCCAAAATTATGTGGATAAATTATATTTGGAGCCACCAAGCGCTGAGAATTTATCTTATTTATTATTTTTGAGACAGGGTCTCACTTTGTAAACTTGGCTGCCCTGGAACTCAATATGTAGATGAAGGTGGCCTTGCCTCTGCCTCCCAAGTGCTGGGGTTAAAGGAATGTGCTGGAAACCCTGGCTCAAGTACTAAGTATTTAAATTCTGAATGTTGCACAAACAAATATGCTCTAGTACTCAGAAACAAAATGACTTTTCCTGCTTAAAGTACCGGTCCAAAGTTATGGCTGAGTCATGCAAGAAAGGGGGAAACAAGATCACTGAGAACTTTTAAAATATTAGTCCACTTTCCAGGCTTACACCACCTGTACAAAGAAGTTCTCACTCTTTTGAGATGAGCATTATCTGATCCAAAGTTGTTTCAATGCAACAAGAACCTCAGCCTTCATCCTTATAGCGTACTTGGTCCCAAAGACCAATTACGTGTACATATCTCCAGTAGCCCACATTCAGTCACACTTACAGACTTTTGGGGAAGGAGATTTGGCATGTCACTGTGATAGTATTACTTCCAAGTACCAAAGAATCCTTCTCCGATGCCCATCTCTCCTCCCTATGGAACTTCAGATTAAACGAGCACAAGAAACAATAGCAAAATAAAGATAAAGCAATTCTTTAATAGTCGCAAGAATCATGTACAGCTGTAAACCTACACCCATGTATTTGTAGGTCTAAAGGCATGGCAGTATACTTCAGGGATTTTAACGATTCATAATAGAGAAGATAGGCAGATGTGGTGGTGCTCATCTTGAATCTCCAGCACTTAAGAGGTAGAGGCCAGGTCAATCTCTCTGAGTCTGAGGTCTCCCTGTTCTACATGAGAAAGTAGCAGTCCTGCCAGAGCTATATAGTGGGACCCTGTCTCAAAGCAATAAAAATAGGAAGGAGAGGATAGGAAAGGAGAGGGAGGGAAGGAAATGGACCAGTGAAATAGCTCGGCAGGCACACTGTTGCACACGCCTGACAACCTGAGTTGGATGTGAGTTACGAGAGCTCATATAAAGGTGCGAGAAGAGAAACCAACTGAATCACACTCATACACACAATGCACCAATAATAGTAATAATTTAAAAAAGAGTAGAACCCCAAAAGGAGACCTCTATTTCCCTGGAAACATGTGACATTGTAAGTATAGTCTCCCATTTTTTTTTATAGATGTACCAATTGATGATAACAGATGTGTAACCAATGAATAGATTATAAAAATGTATATGCAAAAAGGAGAAACATCATATAAGTAGAATTTGCTAACACTGATCTAAAATTGTGTATTTTTCGGGTAAACATGGAAGGTTTTGAGAGAAATGCTAGGACATCTCGGTGCTGTGGACAGAGGTTATGGATCCTGAACAGTTGTGATACTATTAGTGCTCTATAGAGATAGATTGTTTAGCACCTTACTAAGAAAATTTCGGATTCTCAAATACGTATGGCCTAAAAGATTTTAGAGAAGGGATCTTGTCCTGAGAAATAATTTTTGTAGTTATATCAAAACATTTATATCATAGTATATAAGTGCTGTGTTACAGAAAATATTAGAATTTGATTTTAAAATTAAGTTCTTAAACTAAATGTTATTCCTCTCCTAACAAAGATGCACAGAGACATGCATACACACACACACATACACACACACACACACATACACACACACACATACACACACACACACATACATACACACACACACACATACACACACACATACAGACACACACACATACACACACACACACATACATACACACACACACACACACACATACACACACACACACACACACACACACACACACACACTCCCTATAATGCTCTCTTTTGAAAAGGACCACTAGATCACAACTGCTCAAAGATTGTTCTGAGGACCTCCAGAATCAGCTCTGAAATTCTTGAAACAGATCTTGGACCACATGAAAACTTTTAAAGTAAGTATCTGTGGTTGAAGCCTGGAGGCTGAGGTTCATCTTCCCCAGGAATCCTGAATTTCTTTGTGTATATCTCTCTTATATCATGCACCACCCTCTGCTTTATGCTTTAAGTATACATGTGATTCCTATATACATTGACATAGAATAAACATTACCACTCCAAAAGTAAGGAACAGCTAGACAACAAAGAAAGATAGCATGGCAGCAGGGTAATCATTAAACCTCTTAGCTCCATGTCTGGCATCTGGGGGTCATGATGGACCATGTTGTGGTGACCCCCAACCATAAAATTATTTTCATTGCTACTTCATAACTGTAATTTTGCCACTGTTAATCGTAATGTAAATATCTGATACGCAGGATGGTCTTAGGCGACCCCCGTGAAAGGATGGTTTGACCTCCAAAGAAGTCGCAACCCACCGGTTGAGAACTGCTGGCCTATATGTTCTCAGTCTTGGACTGGTTCAGCTCTGTGCCTAAAGCTTTCCTCAGTGGATGCTCAAAGGTGCTAACATCTCCCATCATCCTGAGTTCTCCATTACACCTTAGGTTTCACCTTCCTGGCTTCACACATGCAGGACCTCTGACCCTGCCACCCATTGGTTAGTCCCAGTGGCTTTTTGGAGCCTTGACATAACCCTATTACCTCCATGGCTTTCATCTTTCATAACTGCAAAACCCATACCATCTGGACCACCTTGCCAAGTTTTCTAAACAGTTTGAGATGTAGCCTGCCTGCCTTGGGACCAAAATTACAGGGGAACATTGTTTCTGAGCACAAAACCCCTTCTTTAGTATTCTCAAGTCAGGCTAGCTCCCTTCAAATGGATTTTGTTTGTAGAGGCTGGAACTTACAGTGGGTGAGGCCTTGCCATTGGGGCATCTTTCTCATTGTTTCAGTGACAGCATGAAGTTTCTCTTTAAAGGCACCAATGGCTTTGACAATTACAGATTCTTTGTCTGCATCCTCCTGGTCCCCAACTGAAAGATACGCTGTCTTGAAATTCATTTGCCAAATAAATTAGTCCATTGCTTTTAAATTTAGCCCCACTCAAATTCTCAAGACATAAGCAGAACAAATCCAGATGCTTTGCCAGAATGTAACATTTAGTTTGGTGTAGAGTACCTGATCCCCTCTGAGGCCTCATGAGTAAGGCCTCCACTGTCTGTATTTCTCCCAGCATTCTTTTCTTCCAAACTCCTCTCAGAACAGCTCATTAAATTCAGCTTACATCCATCTGTG
The DNA here is from genome assembly GCA_026225945.1 of Cricetomys ansorgei. NCBI lineage: Eukaryota > Metazoa > Chordata > Mammalia > Rodentia > Nesomyidae > Cricetomys > Cricetomys ansorgei. The sequence goes on along the minus strand of JAMJFZ010002601.1, from coordinate 2,228,200 downwards.
GTTTCTGTAGCCTGTTTGCAAATTCTTCCATGTTTTTCTTCCAAACCAGACCCAAAGGCTTAAAGATCACATAATCATGTTTATTGTAACAATGGTCCCATTCTCAGGATCAATTTTCTGTGTCACTACTTTCTTGTTGCTGTGACAAAATCCTTGACAACAGCAACTCAAGAAGGAAGGCTTTGGTCACAGTCTGAGGGGGCAGTCCTGCACAGCAGCGAAGTCACGAGTGCGGGAGCAGGAGGCGTCTGGTCACATTATGTCCACAATCGGGAAGCAGAGAGAAATGAGTGCTCCTCCGCAGCTTACATTCTCCTTTTCATTCAGTCCACCATCCTAGGCCATTGGCAGGTGCTATAACATCCAGTGTGCATCTTCTCTTTCTGGAAACACTCTTAACGGACACACTCATGGGTGTGTTTCCATGGTGACTCCAAATCTAGTCAAGTTTATGATTATAAACTGTATATTATAAATTTTATTTATAATTATAAATTTTATAATTTTAAATTACAAATTATAAAGAATAACCATCATAAAATGTATCTCCTCTCTGTTGTAGGAGTTGAAAGTGGTGAAGGCCGAGTTGCTTTCAATAGTCTGTGTTGTTTTAACATGCTGATTTTTGTAGAGATGAACATTCACATATGCAATTATGCTTATGCTTCCTCATGTTATGATCTGATAAAATCCAGAGGGAACTAATTTGTTCAAAAGACTCCTATTCAAAGAGTTACTTTTTAAAAATTTATTTTATGTGTATAAGTGTCTTGCCTGCATGTTATGTTTGTTTACCACGTGCATGCTTGACACCCACAGGGATCAAAGAAGGACATTAGACCATTGGAACTGGAATTACAAATGGTTGTGAACCACCATGTGCATGCTGGGAATTGAACCCAGGTCTTCTGCAAGAGCAAGTACTCTTAACTACTGAGCCATCTCTCCAAATGTTTTAATCAGTGTTTGGAAATGAAAAGATTTTGTAATTTCTTGTCACAAAACAAAACAAAACAAAAAACAATATGGAAACACTTCTTTCCCGTGATACCTTTGCCATGAGGTTGGGGAGGTAGCTTCTTTGTTACAGTGTCTGCCGTGTAAGCATGAGAAATGAATTTAGCACCCACATAGGAGCCAGGTGTGATGTTGTTCACCTGTAACCCCAGCACTAGGGGAAGTGGAAGACCCCCAGAACCTGATGAACAGCTACTCTATCCAGTTAGGGAGCTCTGAGTTCAGTGAGAGAGCCTGACTCAAAATAAATGGAGAGTGAAAGAGGAAGACCTGGTGTCAACTTCCAGCCTCTGCATGCACATGCACACATGTGCACGTACACCTGCAGACACTTGTATAAAACATGTATATGTGCATCTACCACACACATATCACACATACCACCCCATGCACAAATATTTTAAAAATTGGAGTTGTTTAAACTTAAATAAACCTAAACATTTTTACAACAAAATTAAAAACATATAACATCTATAAACGAGGGTGTAATGCATATGTAATAATATCCCTATCATTTAAAATTAATAAGTATATAAACAAATAGGAACAGAAGACTTCTGTACAAAGCAATCCTAGTATCTTGGCTATGTTGTTATCTTGCTATCTGAGGCTAATGCCAACCACAGAGGGAGTCAAATAGTTAACATCCTCCTCCTAACTCCCAGATCCAAGAAAACATGATGGAAATGCTAATACAAAGAACTATTTAGCTACACAGAATTACATACATGCACTCGCACCCTTTCTGTTGTCCCTTGATGTTTTATTGATAAGACTATGAAACGAGCCGATTCCATATCAGACCATGAAAGGTAGGGATTACATGGGATTTGTTAAAATGTATGTAGAAAGCATAGTTTCCCTCATTGTTGGTTTGACTATTAACCCTCTCTATGCCGACAGAAGTTTCCTTCCCTGCTGTGTCTGGTAGAACACTCTGTGATGTCTTCCTGGCTTGTGTCCTTCTGAGAAAAGAGCCCAGGAGCAGTATCACAGCACATGTCCAGTAAAAATAGCCTGAGAATGTTTACAATTAGGCCTCCTGGAAAAGATGATTTCCATTTTTATCCTTGACATTTACTCTTAAGATATGAATCTGGAGGTGGTAGTCCATCAGTCATCTTGGGGTTGTTCTCACCATTGATTTTGGACCTCTGAACAGGAGATGCTTTTAAAAGACCCTCAAGACCTGGGGATGTGGCTCAGTGGCACACTTGCTTAGCGTGTGTAAGACTGTGGGCTAAACTCCAGCACTGTCGATAGAATAAGAGGACACCCCTACTTGTGTGGGCTGGAAGCACAGAGCGTACGGTGGGAAGAAGCACTGAGCCTGCATCACCGTTCCTGACATGATGCAAAGGCGAGGCCACATCCATGTGGCAGAGAAGAGAAAAGAGAAGAGTCTTGTGGGAGCAATTCTGAGATTCATTAATGTACCTTGTCGTTGGCTCTAAAATAGAAGCAGCAGGAATCATTCTGGGCCTCTCTCTGGAAGCAAATAATTACTCCCTGTGAAAGGGAATTCAAATGAGGCTCCTATAGAAAGTACATTAGCATACGGAAGCCACAGTTTTAGATTTTAAAAAATACCCTGAGAACAAAGGAAATAAAATATAGAATAAAAAAATCCAAGCTATAGTAATATAATTCTCCCATTTTCCTTTGCTTGTTTTACTTTCATACCCACAACTACTTCTCAACCCAACAAAGAAGTGACAAGCATCACAAATCAATATAATATGGAGGGAAACTCTATTCTTGTTTGTAAATAAATAAAACACCTAGGATGGTAAAAATACCAATAATCTTGAAATTCAGTTGTAAAGCTACCAGAATAATATGTTTATAGTATATTCTGCTTTATAATAAAGCAACTCCTCTACTAAGCCATATCTTTATAGTAAATTATACTCAAGCTATCACAGCACTGTACATGACATGAAAATGTGACTCTCCAACCTGTATCCTGAACACAATTCTCCCACCACTACTGTGAAATTTAACATGTCTGCGATTGTGTGCGGCTCCCTGAGAAGGCACGCATTAAATTCCCTGACTGTGCTGGCTAGTGTCTTGTTAAGTTGACACAAGCTGGAGTCATTTGAGAGAACCTTGACTGAGGAAAAGGCCTTTCCAGACTGGACTGTAGGCAAAGCTGAGGGCATTTTCTTGATTGACATTGATGTGGGATGTCCCAGCTCACTGTGGGTGGTGCCATCCCTGGGCAGGTGGTCCTGGGGCATATAAGAAAAAGCAGGCTGAGCAAACCATGAGAGCAAGCCAATAAGCAGCATTTCTCCATGGTCTCAGCTTCAGTTCCTGCCTCTAGGCTCCTTCCTCGAGTTCCTGCTCTGATAGAGTGTTACCTGAAAGTGTAAGATGAGGTATCTTTTGGTCATGGAGTTTTATCATAGCAATAGCAACCGTAAGACACTGATTGCTTTTGTCCAGAATGACTCAACATCTGATGGGACTATGATTATAGAGGTCTTTATGGGGGTAATCATTCATAAGAAGTGCCTTGCGACTTCTCATGAAATAAATCCAGACTCTTATACTGTCTTGCTCGAAGTTCAATACCACCTACACATTGCTTCTGCATTAGAAACTCTGCATTTATGACCTGTGACAGAGTGTTGGTGCCTGCATTGCTCTCATGGGAGTTAAATCTCATCACACAGAAAGTATCCTTAGGAGAGTTGGGGGACTCTTCTCTTTAGGAGAACTGGGGGGGGGGAGGAAGGAGCAGTGAGGCTCGTCTTGTGGGGATAAGGATCCAGTTGATCTCCATCAGCGACTACCCATCATGAACGCTGCTTGTAGACATCCCTCCAGTGCAGACTAGTACATAGATTTTCTCTCTGGTCAACAAATGATCTCCAGTGGGTTCTGATGGTTCAACCAACCAAGAATACAGAAAGGGCATAGAGAGTAAGTTAATGGCAGGTGTCTGGCTCCCAAGTCACATTTTACAATAATCTTTGGGGGTTTCCGTTAGTTTTGCTTGAGACGGACATGCACCACCACATCAAGCTAGCTTTTTTTTTTAAATGTGTATGTGTGTTTATGTCTCTGCACCACAGTTATACCTTGTATCCTTGGAGTCCATAAGAGGCCATCAGATTCTCTGAGAGTTACAGTCAGCTGTGAGTCACCGTATAGATGCTGAGAATCAAACCCAGGTCCTCTGGAAGAGCAATCAGTGCTCTTAACCATCGAGTCGTCTCTCTAGCTCCCTAAGAAGCCTTTTTAAAATGTCAAACGCAGAACACAGCTCATATGAAAAAAAATCGAACCACTTGTAGTGGAAACCAAGAATTATTTCATTTTTATCACTACTATGAAAAAAGAAAAACATTAGATAAAACAGATACCCGTGTCTCCCTGGCGATAAAAATATGCTACTGTTTCCACTTCTAAGTTTCTTTGCAGGGTCAGCTTTTTGCCATAATTATGTATGGCTTTTGCTGTTTGTAAAATAATCAATGCAGTGTCCCTTGATAAAGACATTTGCTTTAATTTTTTTCAGGAACATAAGCAAAATAATGACAAAATCGACTAGTTTCCTCGGTACTTTTACGACTCTATGGTTGAGCCCAGGAACCCTGGGAAAAGGAAGAACTGGCCTTTGCCTTGAACGTGCTAATGACAAGCAGGCTACAGTGGAAAAGGGCGGATACAGTCTCCAAGGGAATGCAACAATACTATACAAAGAGTGAATGAATATTTGGGTAGCTGCTGAATGGCAGTTGCAAGGTGTCATACGCACATCCTTCAGCCTTATGCCTGATGTGGAATCCTGGCTGCACGATGGCACTGACATGGCTTATGTAATGGGCAGATCCTTGAGAGCATTTTGACCGAGAAATGGAGATGCAACATGTATTACATTTCTAAGTGAACTGCCAAAAGAACTCATAAAATTCCAAAAGAAGTATCTATAAAAGGATGACAGAACTCATCCATCAAACAAAAAAAATAAAGGAGATGAAGTACATGGAGTTTGAAGGAGGAACTGAATTTTGGAGATGTCGGACTGCTGAATGCCACATGAAGAGAGTAGAAGGGATGATCTGAAGGAATTCACATGGACAGTCTAAGATGCGTCATCCTCAGCTTAAGGGACTAAATTAGTATCTGGTTCCTACAAGAAGCTCGAAAGCAGAGAGACGGATATGTTTAGAAGCTGAGTGGTGAGGGGGCTGTGGGCAAAGAAGTGTATTTCCTGAGGACCAGATTCGTGCCACTCACAAGAGACAGCTAGCCTGGAAGCATCAGGGATCTTTACAAGAGCCATCTGGAAGAGGAGTAGAACATAGGACAGAAGGAGGCTAGAGATGGATTGCTACGTGTTTAGGCATTGCAGAAGAGCTGTAAATGACCGGCTCGAAAAGACATCTGTTTACCTATGTGGAAAACATGAAAAGAGAAGGATCCACAGGTAATGGGAATTCTCATGAGAATCGTTGAGAAAAAGTTAACTCAAGGGAGCCATTCATTGATGATACCAATCAAATAAGAACTTTTGTGGCCTCTCCTCTTCCTCTCCCATCCCCCAAGTTTTAGTTGAAGGGAATACAGACAACCTTGGCCAAGACATGGAGGGAAGAGATGAGAGAAGCTGACAATGTCTTGACATGATACAAGGGACAAAAGGGGACTTCAGTTAAGAGAGAGGAAGAATGAGAGCTTAGGGAGACAGCAGGGAACAAGGTTTGCACAGTTAGATTGTGTCTTATGTTTACTAAGCATATAGGTTACACGAACATTTCACCAGAGAGAAGACATCCTGCTGTACCTCTGGAGTTCAGTACTGTTTTTAGTTTACATCATTTTTCCAGGATCACTCTGGTCATGTCACTGTAAGGCTTTCTCACGTAAATCTAAGGAAGAAGGAAGCCTCCACTGTTCTGTGATAAAAATTCTGTTTGTTTGTGAGTTTTTTGTTTTTGTTTTGTTTTGTGTTTTGAGACAGTCTCTGTATGTAGACATGGCTATCCTGGAATTCACTCTGTAGACTAGGCTGGCCTCAAACTCGCAGCGATCCACCTGCATCTGCCTCCCAAGTGCTGGGGTTAAAGGTGTGCACCACTATGCCTTGTCTATGACCAAAATTCTTACTTGCAGAGGAAAAATGGCCCTGTGCTCTCTCGTGCCTCCATACCTTGGTAAATTAAAGGAGTTCATGGAGGTGCCTTTGTGTGGGACTGTCCTAGAGCTAAGAATGAGTTGGAGCTGGCTTGAAATCCCTTGTCATCCTGAGAGATGAGAGCGGTAGGTGTTCGGCTGCTCCTTGCCTGGCCAGAATCACAGGAGCAAAGAAATGTAGCTTGGTTGATGCCTTGTCTGCCCTGTAGCTGGAAGCACAGATTCATACCACATGCAGACGAGGCGGTGCCAGTACCCCTACCTCAACCAATGGGTCCCATTCTTGGGGGTCAATGACTCCTCCTCTGACTGCACCCTATAAAATGCACCATAAAACCTGCATTAAATGAGGCTGCCCTACAATGTGCTTGTCTCCCGAGTTCCTGTACTCGAGACTCACAGGGACTCCAACCAAAGATAGGATGGGAATGTAGTAAGAACCACAGTCCATCCACCCCGTGTTTCAGTGTGGCTTTCCCACCCAGCCATGGGTGGCTGTGACTGCTCCTCCAGGCTGGAAAGCTGCAGCTGGGAACGTGCGAGTGGGTGAGATTACTTTTACAACATTCTTGGGGCCAGTAGCAGGGTAGTTGATTGAATCATTAAAGAAATGACTGCGGCACATGCTGTAAAGTGGTTATGGATCTAAACCTAAAGTATGGTCAGCACATGCTAATGTCCCAGCGTAGACCTATTTCCACCTAGAAGAGTACAGTCCAGTGGAGTCACCTTCCCTTGTAAACACACAAGGGTTGTAGAAGGTCTGCTCCAGCCTGCAAGGGAGTTCCAGCCATGTTACCTGTGCATCAGCCTTTACGTGTCTGAGGCCCAGCCTGTCAAGTGAAAATACTTAACTTCAGCCATGGCATTTTTGTTTTAGAGACCCAGCCAGTTCCCAGTGCCACTTCATGCTGAGAGCCTCATTTCAGCTCCAGGCTATAGTTATCCTGTAGCATATTATAATATCCTATAATATCCTATTCCCCCACCGGGAGACATGGCAACATAGATGCTTTAAGAATAGCTGGGTAGGGCTGGAGTGATGTCTCAGTGGTTAAGAACACTGACTGCTCTTCCAGAGGTCCTGAGTTCAATTCCCAGCAACCACATGGTGACTTGCAACCACCTATAATGGGATCAGACGCCCCCTCCTGGCATACTTGTGTATGTGCACATAGACCACTCATAAATAAATTAATTTAAAAAAGAAAGAATAGCTGGGGCTGGGGGTGGGGATGGGGGCATTGAAAGGCATCTGGACCAGTATGGTCAGTGTCCTATAGAGTCAGGAATACACTTCCTAAGATATTTCCTCATGATCATGGCTGTTCCTTGGCCATGGGATTTCACTGCTTCTGTTACATACCCCTGACACACACACATGCACACTAGTCTAGGACACAGACGCTCTGCTACAGGATCAGCACACAAGTTACCTGTGACTCTCCACGTATCTGTAAATTTTATGACTGGATACATGAGAAACGGTCTGGGTACCTGGAGTAAGGCTATGGCTCACTGGTCTTTGGGGGCTCTGGTGATTTACATGAAGAAAACTGGGGCACTCGCTCCCCACGAGCACTGAGAAGACTGCTCTTTCTATGCTCTGATTTTCTAGGACAGAGCCTCTCGACACTGGCGTTACTGACATTCTGGATGGTTTAGGTGTCTGGATTTGTTGCTATGGAAAGGGAAGAGGGCCACTCACCTGTTGACACTGCAGGATTTCTGTATCGCATTTGCTGACTATACCTACCAACTTCCAATAGCACCAACACACACAGTTACAACAACCAAAAATGTCTCCATGGGCTGGGGATGCGGCTCAGCATCGTAGTGCTTGCCTACTGTGTGCAAAGCCCTGGACTCAATCCACAGTAACTCAAAATAAAAGTACCTCAAACAATGTCCCCTGGCAAAATTGATCACCAGATGAGAATCGTGGCTGTCACTTAATAACTTAATAACTGCCCTTGTTAGGTTTCTTTTATCGTGATAAACAGCAGGACCAAAAGAAAGTTGGGGAGACAAAGATTTATTTCATCTTAAAGCTTATGCCATGAGGGGAAGTCAGGGCAGGAACTGAAGCAGAAACCTGGAGCAAAACCAAACTGCAACTGTGGAGGGATGCTGCTCACTGGTTTGCTCTCATGGTTTGCTCAGCCTGCTTTCTTATACAACTCAGGACCATCTGCTCAGGGGTGGCACCACACACCGTGGGCTGAGCCCTCCCACATCAATCGTTAATCAAGAAATGTTCCCAACGACTTGGCTGCAGGCCAGTCTGATGGAGACGATTCCTCAAGGTGACCTCTTCCCAGATGACCCGAGCTTGCGTCAAATTGACAAAAACTGTCTTTCAATGTTTGACTCTTCTGTTTTAATTTTATATACATCTACTTTTCTATAATATTTCTCCTGTTTTATATGTGTCTATGTGCAATTGTTCACTAGTCTTTTATGGTTAGATGGGAATTTAAGATGGCCTCTCTGGAAACTCAGGAACTTCTGAATAAGATGACAGATTAGAGGTTGCCTCAGAGTAATGTGCAGGAGGAAGAGTCAGGATAAGAAAAGGAAAGGTCCAGTTTCAAAGGGAGAAAGAGAGGAAGAAATTTTAAAATTTCACAAATAGAGGGTCAGACGGCTGAAAAGTGTGGAATGGGAAAAGGACTTGAAGGGTGAGAAGCATCAGCAGCTGAGACCCAACTAGATACTGACTTCCCAGCAGTGCAGGGGAAGTGACACCTCATCTGGAAGGAAGCCAGGTGGGCCAAGCCTCAAAATTCACTAGGCATCTCCCTGCCAGAATAAGCAATAAAAGCTGAGAGCCTTTCTCAGACAAGACAAGCTTTGAAAAAGAGTCTGAGACTAGATCATCTGTCTGGAAGAAGCAGAAACCAGCCAAGCTGCCTGGAAGAAGTTTACCAGAATCACTTGGAAGGACACTGTCCAGCCTGGTGAGCTACCTGCAGGCTGTATGGTGTATTTTCTGGCTTTTGTGAGCTGTCACCCATGCTGGGATAAGCCTTGGTGATGCTGCTGTCATTGAGTCATTTCTGCCCCTGTACGTAACCCCAACAAAACTCAATGGTTCACCGAGTTGGACTTTGATGGTATCTGTTCTTTGGTCTGCCATCGTCTCCCTATCTGGGGTGAATAGAATGTGGGACATCTCCCCAGTTTTATCATACAGCTGTGTGCATGTGTGTGTGTGTGTGTGTGTGTGTGTTTACTCACATTCCACGGGGTGAATGTGGAGGTCAGAGGACAATTTCCAGGAGCCGGTTCTCTCCTCCTACCATGTGGGTGTCCCAGGATCTAACTCAGATCATCGGACTCGGCAGTAAGCTCCTCTACCAGCTGAGCCATCTCACAAGATCAGAGATCACTTTTTTTTTTTTTTCCACACTCCAGAGGGCCCAGAAGGACGTGGCCAGGTGCCATCTTAAGAAGAAAACTACTATTTTAAATTGGCTTACCTGGGGGGCTGAGAATAGAAAACAATTACAAGTTAGGGGTCTTGAACTCAGTCTGCCACAGTCCCAGGGTGAAAGACAACCCAGGGATATCCGGATGGCTGGAAGCTGACAAGCCTCAAAGTCCAGGTCACAGAAGGCTTGATTCAAACAGTGAAGGGTTTAGGGAGGTTAGTCCTGCCCCAAGTGGCTTCATGAACTGAGAATACTCTAGAGATCCTTAGCCCTGGCTTGAGGTCAGTGGGTGGATCTACTTCCTCATCCACCAGTGCAGGCATCACAAAGCTCCAGAGGGCTACTTGACATCTTCTAGCACAAGCTTCCTGCAGGGTAATTAACGCTCAGTAGGGTGGGAGTTAGGAAGCAAGTTCACAGAGCTCAATGCTATGGTTGTTTCCTATACTCCCATCAAACTTGAGAAGAACCACCCAGCTAGAATATTAGCCACCCCAGGGGGTATAAACATGCCCGGCCCACTGACTACAAAGCTAAGTGTGGCCAGCAGGGGCTGGTGCACAAAGAAGAGAAGTGACTGAAGTCAAGATCACTCTGGCAATCCTGACACTTGCCAAGTACAGCACCAGCAGAGTGCATGCTGGGAAAGACAATAATCCACAAGTTCAACTGACCCCCACATACCTGGCTGACCAATTTTAGAGAATTCAGAAAGAAGATGCTCCAAAGTGTCATCGTGTATTTTTTTGCCCATTCTCTTCTTTCTTTTTGTTGTAATTTTGGCAGTATTTTCCTTTATTGCTTTAAAAAAAAGATTTATATTTTTATTTAGAGGTGTGTGTGTGTGTATGTGTGTGTGTGTGTACACACATGCATAAGGGTACCTTAGAGGCCAGAAGAGTGTATTGAATCATCCTGGTAATGGAGTTATAAGCAGTTGGGAGCTGCCAACTACTCAAATACCACTCAAGTGATCCCATGAAATAGAAAAAGAAGGACAGTTCCAAATTATTTTTGTGAAGCCAGCATTACCCTGACATCCAAACCAGATAAAACACCACCAAAAGAAAAAAAAAACTACAAATTTATCTCTTTGATGCGCATAGATGCAAAAGTTCTCTATAAACCACTGGCAGCTGAATTCAAAATGACATCAAGAAGTTCACTCATTGTGACCAAGCTGGCCACATATACAGGGAAGGCTCAATATGCATAAACCAATAAATGTTACCCATCACATAAACAGACTCAATGACAGAAATCATATGATCTCAATAGAGATTTTTTTTTTCCCCTTTGACAAAATTCAACATGCCTTCATGATAAAAGTCACAGAGAAGCTATGGATGTGGGGAGCATACCTCAACTTAACAAAGGCTATGTATGACCAATGTATAACCCAACATCATACTAAATGGAGAAAAATTCAAAACATTCCTACTAAGATCAGGAACAAGACAAGTATGCCTACTCTCTCCACTCCTGTTCAATACAGTGCCTAAAGTCTTAGAGCAACAATACAAGAAAAGGAAAAGAGATATAAATAGGAAAAGACGTCAAAATATTCCTATTTACTAATATGATTCTATATATGCAAGACACTAAAAAAATCCACCTCAAGGAAAAAAAATGTGGAGAGCTGATAAACACTTTCAGCAATGTTGTAGGTTACAAAATAACCACACAAAAATCAGTAGCTTTCCTCTATACAGAAAACAATCATACTGAAAAAGAAATCAAAGAAACAATCCCATTCGCAATAGCCACCAATAAAATAAAATAAATAAAACACTTGTGAATAAATCTTACCAAGGAAATGAAAGATTTCTATAATGAGAACTGTAAAGCACTGGAGAAAGAAATTGAAGAAGACATTAGAAGACAGAAAGACCTCCCATGCTCATGGAATGGAAGAGTTAATCTTGTAAAACTGGCCATTCTACCAAAAGCAATCTGTAGATTCAGTGCTATCTCAATCAAAAACAAACAAACAAACAAACAAACAAACAAAAAAACAACCCAGGGCCACTCTTCATACACTTAGAAAAACAATCTCAAAATTTTTGTGACAGGATCAAAAGCCAAGCATTGTCAGTGTAATCTTGAACAAAAATAATGCTGCAGCAGTTATCACCCTACTTTATTTCAAATTATACTAGAGACCCACAGCGTTAAAACCATGATACCAACACAAAAGCAGATGGGTAAGTGGAACAGAATAGAGGACCCAGATATCAGCTCATGCAAATACAGCTATCTGAGTTTTGACAAAGATGCCAAAAATAAACATTGAGGAAAAGACAGCATCTTCAGGAAATGATGCTGGAAACCTGGATTTCAACATGCAGAAAATGAAACTGGACACTCATCTTCCACCCTACATAGAATTCAACTCCAAACAGGTAAAAAAAAAAAAAAACCTCAACATAAGACCTGAAACTCTGAAATTACTAGAGGATAAAGCCAATGCTTTCACTTATAGGAATAGATGTGTATTTTCTTAATAAGACTCATACTTGGACTGGAGAGATGGCTCAGTGGTTAAAAGCACTGGCTGCTCTTCCAGAGGACCTGGGTTCAATTCCCAGCACCCACTGTAGCTCACAACTGTCTGTAACTCCTGTTCCAGGGAATGTGACACCTCACACCCATAGCACAAGAAGTGAGACTAACGATTGACAAGATCTCATGAAGTTAAAGAGATTCTGTGGGGCTGGTGAGATAGATCAGAGGTTAAGAGCACTGCTCTCCCAGACAACACAGGTTTGATTCCCAGCACCCACACGGTGACTTACAACCATCTGTTACTCTAGTTCCCAGGGATCCGATGCCCCTCTGTGGGCATCAGACAAGCAAGCTGTGCAGATATACATTCAGGCAAAATAGCTGTACACATAAAAGTGAAGTAAAGCAACAAAACAAACAAACAAACTTCTACACAGCAAAGGAAACTCAATCAAGTGAAAAGGGAAAGGGAAAAAGCTTTGCCAGCTGTACACTTAATAGACGGTGTCAGTATATACAAAGAATTCAAAAAATCAAACATGAAACAACTCATGAAGAAGTAGCCTATGGAACTGAGCAAAAAGTTCTCAAAATAAGAACACAGTGGATAATGAATATTCAAAAACTGTTCAACATGCTGGCCTTGCTGTTTGAAAGTGTGATCTGAGGCCACCTGAAGATGGCACTAGAAACCTCAAGTATTTAAGTACTGGTGCCGGCCCAGTGTGGTGCACACCTGTAGTCCTAACCCCTGGGTAGCTGAAGCAGAAGGACCACTGAGACTGATGCCAGCCTGAGCTATATAGTGAGACCGTGTGTCAAAACTGAATAAAATTCAGAGGCCAGGGCTGGATAAATGGCCTGTTTTTACTACAGTCGTCCTCTTATATACATTCCAAGACCATTCCCCACCTATTCCATCCCCAATCCACCCCAGACCCAAATTCTTGGATGCTAATTATATAACACTAATTCATAAAATAAGTTCATAAAATGGTAGCGTATTTGCATGTACCTGGACACATCCTCTCACACACTTCAGAGTATGAAGACACCATGTGCATAATCGGTGTGCTGTGCCTTTGAAAGAACAAAAACCAGTAAGAACTGGCTAGGTAGAGATAAAATTCTTTTCCTTGAATGCTTTTGGTCCATAGTTGTTTGAATCTACAAGTACAAGGCTGGTGGATACGTAGACCTACTGTGTGAATTCTAACCATTGCCTAGGTCATAACTGCACTATGGTGATTTATTCATTGTGTGTCTGGAATTCAAATTTAACTGAGTACCTGGTATTTTTATTTACAATATTTGATTTGTTCATTCTTTTTGGAATTGGGAGTAGGAGATACTCCATTTAAAAATGTTTTTCCTCTCTTTGGCACATCATACACAGATGTTTGGCAACTACAATGCTAGAGACACTTTGTTGTAAGTGAAATTAATGCTATGCCACCAGCATCACTGTACAAACATGTCACTTCTTGCTTTTTTTTTTTTTTTTTTTTGAGACAGGGTTTCTCTGTTGTAACCCTGGCTGTCCTGGAATTTGCTCTGTAGACCAGGCTTGCCTTGAACTCGCAGAGATCCACTGGCCTCTGCCTCCCAAGTGCTGGGATTAAAGGCATGCGCCACCACCACCTAGCTAACATGTCACTTCTTTACAAGAGATAGTTTTGTTTGTTGGTTGTTTGGTTTCAGTTCCTGGGACAACCACATGCTTTACAAATCTACCAGTTTCACAATGTACAGTGGCCAGCAAAAAGAACTTTTTGATCCTAGCACTCACTCCAGCCTTGCTGTCTAACACTGCTGTCTCCTAGGGAGATGAAACCAGCAAGTCTGGTTTAAAAGTTGCTAATGAAGAGGCAGCAGGCAGTATTTTCCTTTGAGTTTGAAGTCTTTTAAGTGTTCTTGTTTAAAAAAAAAAAAAAAAAAAAAAGACGAAGAACACTGCCATCTAGCGGTAGAATCAAATATTTCCTCCAGGATAGAGGCAAAGGAGAAAATCCCCCTAAACCAAGTGCAAAGATCTGCAAACATGGATTTTGGTTGCTTCACTTAGTATCCAGTCTGTTAACTTTAGCAAGATACAGGGAGGAACAGCTATTTACCAATAGAGCCGGAACATTCCTTTTTATAAAAACAGCAGCAGGGCCGGAGGCAGAGAGATGGCACAGCAGGTGAAGGCACTTACCACAAAAGCCTGGAAATGTGAGTTCCATCCCAGGAACTACACACACCACACCATACACACACACACACACACACACACACACACACACACACACACACACTACACACACTGTACACACACACACACACACACACACACACACACACAATAGTAGCAGAAGAGTTACAGTAATAAAGTACAATGATATACAGAAACGCCATTCCCTTCAGCATACACTGAAACTAAAAGGAGCAAAACCAAGCAGGATTTGAAAGAAAATTCTTTCAACTAGAACCCATGTGGACAAAATTGTTGTTTGTTTTAAAATTGATAAGGCCTCTGAATTTCTGATGCATATACAAGGCTTGATAAAAAAAATCACTGGTAAAGAATACTTAGAATCTCCTCTATAAAAATATCAAGATTCAACAGCTTGGCTCCTCAGGGTCAACTAAGTGTTCCCTAATCCAGAAGATTCTGTAGACTTCAAAGTGACCCACCAAAGATCTCAATTGCATGGTCGTATGTGCTCTTCAATACTGGGGATATATTTTTGCACCAGAGAAAAATATTTAGTTACAAGTTTAAACATTTGGTGTTGATTTTCTTTGCCTGTTTTGCTTTCTAAGGGGTCTGGGGCTAGTTAAAAAAAAAGAAATTTAATTTCAACTTCTCAACTTCATAACCACCTTGGCCACATGCCACCTCTTTTAATACTATATCCTTGTGATCTGTGGCAACATGGATTCTGTTGCTTTACAAATATTTACTGTCTCTTACTAGATGCAAAGGAATACAGACTCCAGAGCAGTGTGGCTATACAGTTGGTTGCTAAACAGGAATATGCTTTACTTAGGGGGAAAAAAAAACAGTTTTGAACTTTCTGTCAATCTAAAGAGTCACCCAAGGCTTGCTGAGCTCTTACAGCGGCCAAACACTGAGGTTCACACACTTACATAAAGTCTGGTGTTACTGATGTGATTTTAATACATCCATGTATCCCTGTGGTATCAGTTTACCGTGTTAAGCTTATAGGGTGGCACTCTGTCTACACCCAGAAATAAGTTGTTTATCAGTCTGTGTTGCCTGGGTGATGCCTGACAGATGGTATTGTTTGCCTGTCTACCCTGGCACATAGCCATTCTCTGTCCTCAAAATGGAGTCAAAGCTGCTTGTAAAATGGTGAGGCATGATCCGGGAAAAAAAAAAAAATCACTGATTTAAACAATATAGAGTGAGAGCTGCCAGATCTCAAAAAACTTGAGTTTCTGGCATGCCCCTTTTCCCTAAACCCAAAGAGTTTGTCTCTTAAATCTACTACAACCTGTTTGCCAAGCCTTTAACCCTGTTGTAAATTACACACTTTGAGCAATGTTAGAAAGGAGACCAGTTTCTTAGCAACCTTTAGAGACAATATTAGAAAGCCACAAGAAGCTATACACGCACTGAAAGATGCTTAAGCACCACTCTCATAAGGAAGACCACACTTGTCCTATTGGTTCTCCCTCACCTGCTCTCCCTCCCTTCCTCCCTCCCCCCTCCCACCTCAACCCCAGTGATTTCCTTCACATTTGGTTAGCTCCAAAATTCATCTCTTTGTTGAAGTCATGAACCCCTGTTTTGCCCAGGTGGAGGTCTCTGAATGGAACTCCTGGGCAGCTGCTGGTGTGGTGTGGAGCTGTTTCCCTGTTACCGGTGACAGACCGACCCTGCTGATCTTGGCCTACATACAGACTTGGGCACAAAATAATGGAATTACTTTTTTTTAACCCCCTAAGCTTTGGGGAGATATTAACAGCATTTCATTACTGGAACACTCCTTGGTCTCCACTTTTCACATGCAACTTTTGATAACATTTTGAGGATAAAATATCATTTCTCTGACATACTACCCATGGATAAGACTGCTAAATTACGTATTGCTGGGAATACAAAGGGTGCCTGCCACCCTAAAAACTTGCTTAAGAGAAATAAGACGATAGGGAAACGTTGTGGGTATTCACCAGGGAAGACTGCTCGGACATGGATTTAAGCCAATAGAAAGTCTTTATCAGCCAGCCCTTGACTACACTGGGTGTTCAGGATCCTAGTGTACCCCAAGCTTTCTCAGAGTGAACTTTTAAGCACAAAAACCATATTCTGGGTTGATATACTTCAGTCAACAAGAATGGTTAGCAAGAAGCAGGACTACAGAAGCTAAAAAGCCAGGTCAGTTTATTTTGAGACTTTCCCATTATATGGATTTGATAGATTAGGTCTTTGTTTTCATTTTGACCGGTGATGTTGTTTATGTGCTGAGTTTTACAGCCTGAATGGTACTTCCATCATGGAGACAATTGTGCTAAGGCCCTGTTATACATGGGAATTGTCCTAGTTTTGCTACGATAAAGACTACAATAAAGGCAACCTGGGGAGGGAAGCATCTATTTGGCTTACACATCCCAATTACAGTCCATCACTGTAGGAAGTTGGGGCAAGAACTCAAGCAGGGCAAGAACTCAAACAGAGACTGTGGAGGAACACCAAGTATTGTCTTAGTTCTTATGGCTTGCTCAGTTTGGTGTTTTAGTTTTAGTTTAGTTTAGTTTTTTAAGACAGGGTTTCTCTGCTGTAACTCTGGCTGTCCTGGAACTCACTCTGTAGACCATGCTATCCTCAAACTCACAAGAGATCTTCCTGTCTGTGCCTCCTGAGTGCTGGGATTAAAGGTGTGCATCATCACCACCCGGCTGGCTTGGTTTTTATACAACCCAGAACCCCCTGCCTGGGCATGGCACCACTCACAGTGGGATGCCTACCCCTATCATCATTAACCAAGAAAATGCCCCATGGGCTTGCCTATAGGCTAGCCCGATGGAGGCATTTTCTCAGTAAAGGTTCCCTCTTCCCAGGTGACTCTAGTTTATGTCAAGCTAATGAAAAGTAATCAGCATGGGCATCCTTACATCAGATCAGGGAAACTTGCTGCTGTTGGTGTTGTGACGGTGTCTACTTACTTTACAGTGTTGTTCAAGTTTTCTGCGTTCTACTGGATTCTTCTGCAACTAACAATGCTGTTTCTCACCCTTTGGTTCCATTAGTGTTTTCTTCATCTATTTCAAATCACTTGAAAGGAAAAAGGAGAAGAAATTTGGAAGAACTTTCTTTTATAATTACCTACACTATTACTTTAGTGCCTATTTCATTTGTGTGGATTTGAGTCACAATCTGCTGTCGCTTGAGGGACTTCCTTTATTTCTTAGGAAACAGGTCTGCCAGCAGAGACCTCTTTTGGCTTCCATTTGCTACTCTCCGCTCTGATGCGATAATAATGGCTAAGCTGCCAAAGGGTGGGAAGTACTAAAGTATGACGGTGGCATTAGAAATCTCTTCCTTAACTGGCTTTGGAAAGCCATAGTGTTTTGTGGTAGTGTAACAGCTCCAGACCTTAGTAGGCCCTGAGACCTTAACACAATTGACTCCACGATGGAAGTGCCATTCAGGTTTATAAGACTCAACACCTAGATAGCACCACCTGCCAAAACTAAAACAAAGGCCTAACCCATCAGAGTTCATACAGTTCTGGGAAAGCCTCAAAATGAACTAACCTTGCTTTTTAGCTTCTATAGTTCTGCTTTTGGCTAACTGTTCTTGTTAACTGAAGTATTGTCAACCCAGAATATGGTTTTTGTGCTTAAAAGCTCACTCTGAGAAAGGCTCAGAGCTACACCGGGATCTCAAACACCCAGTGTAGTTGCCAGCTGGCTAACAAAGACTTTCTATTGGCTTACACCTGTGTCTGAGTAGTCTTCTCTGGTGAATACCCACAACAGTAGAAACCAGGGGTGTTCCAAAGAATGATGGTATGAAGGAAGAGTATGTAAACCTCAGATTTGTTGACACTGTCATTGCCAAGTCTCCTCCCAGCGCTGTCCCATAGCTTTAGCATGCAGCTGTCTTCCTCCCTGTAGAAACTGTTGTAGAAGTTCAAAAAGTTCTCAAAAGGTGAAAAAGACTTTATGGGGTTTATCACATTTCCAAATGTCTTTGAAACCATGATAACACCCAAAATGCAAAAGTCTTCTCTGAGTTCACCCAACATTAAATATCTGCACATATTATAGATACAACTTAGGTCTGTGTGAGGCTTATTATTGATTGGCAACTTAACAGGCACTGGAATCACGTAAGAGACGAGCCTCTGTGTGTGCCTGAGGTATTATCTATATTAGGCTAGCTTCTGGACATGCCTGGGACGGGAGTATCTAGATTAGGTTAACTGGGGTGGGAAGAACCATCTTAACTGTGGGCAGCACCACTCCATGTGTGGGGACCCTGGACAGAATAAAAAATATACAACTAGCCGAGAACTATCACTTGTCATTGACCAGACTGTGGAACCAAATGTGATCAGCTGTTTCAAATTCCTACGATCATGACTTCCCTGCTATGACTGACTGTACCAGTGAACTGTGAGCCAACATAAACCTTTTCTTAAGTTGCTTTGGTCAGGTATTGTTTTTTTACAGCAATGAAAAAAGTAGCTAATATAATCTGTGATATAGTTGAGCCATTTGTGTATGAGCAGATATAACGCCAGCAGAAGCTTTTACAGGCTTGCATGATTTTGTCCACTTCTTGTGTATCAGTAACCACAGCACAAGAATTCACCTCTGTTTTCATGAACATGGTTCAGCTGACACGTAACTATGGGAGCCAATGCTTTCCCCATAGTTGGCTCCAGAGTGAGAAATATGAAAGAGACCTCCAAATGACACAAAGCATGCAGCAGGACCGCCCGGCAAGAGCTCCAGCATTCACTACATCTAACCTATAGACACAGGAAAAACACATTTTTTGTTGTTTATGTCACTGAAATCTATAGGTGGTCTGTAATATGGCATTGTTGCAGCAAAGGCTATTAAACCACATCCTATGCGTCATTGTTACACAGGTGGCTACCACCATGCTTGTTTTTTGAAGCAATTTAGAAATTTTGGGACTTCTGAAACTTTTGGTATTTCCCCCAACACATTTAAGATGGGTATAGTTTCTCCAAATATTTTGTGTTATAAAATATCTTTCAGCCGGGCGGTGATGGTGCACACCTTTAATCCCAGCACTCAGGAAGCAGAGGCAAGAGGATCTCTGTGAGTTTGAGGCCAGCTTGGTCTACAGAGTGAGTTCTAGGACAGCCAGAGTTACAACAGAGAAACTCTGTCTTGACTCCCCCACGACTTTTTATATTTATATATATAAATATATATATATATCTTCAAATATATTCAAAACTTTAAATATAATTAAAGTTATCTCCATTTGTTTTTTTCCTTGTATATGTTTAAGATGTGTTTTTGCAACTCTGAAAGGATGGAACTACAAAGGCACATTATTGTAAATGGCAGTGATTGCCAGGGGGAAATTGCAATCAGTATGGACATTTTGCCAAGTACACAGCCTCTATGCACCCAATGCTTCAAAAAGTCAAGGGAACAAAGACATTTAATAGACATTGCTTCTTGGTCTCTCCACTTGAGACAAAGAAGCTGATCTAATGGGGTAGAAGGATGCTCTGAGCAGCTATTTGCAACTCTCTGTGAGCTTAGACATCGTGTTGCTAGGAAGCACTACACTGTATAAACATAGGCCAAACTACAGAAAATGGTAAATGGAAAAAAAAAAAAAAGAGAGAGAGAATACATTCTCATGGAGACTCACCCGTTTACTGATTGTTTACCAGATACTGATCAAGTTGACTGTGCATAATACCGTGCTGAGAACTGCACAGAACACAGGTACCATCAGCCTTAGAGAGTTCAGATTCCAGAGAGAGAGTCAAGACATAGATACTTCGAGGAAGTTTCTTATGTGCCCTAATTAACTGTGCAATTACAGTGATGAGGAGACATACCATATTTCGTTGGATTCACAGAAAAGTTTCTCCAGAGAAAAGGGCATATGGATGGTCATTAGAATAATGTGTATTATGACAGACAGACTTGGAAGAAAACAAAGATGTAGACCATGGGATTAAAAAACAAAACAAAACAAACAAGGGGTAGAGAGATGGCTCAGTGGTTAAGAGCACTGGCTGCTCTTCCAGAGGACTTGGGTTCAATTCCCAGCACCAACATGGAGGCTCACAATTGTCTGTGGCTCCTGTCCCAGGGGATGTAACACCCTCACACAGACATACATGCAGGCAAAACACCAATGTACATAAAAAACTATAAATAAAATATTTTTAAAAAATCAGTCAGTCCTAAAAAGTCAACTTTAAGAGTATTAGCAGGTTCCCCCTATAATATCCCCTGCACCTACCACACCTACTGTAAGAGTAGAGAATATTCTGTACAACTGTACAACACTTCAGAGTGATGTCAACTTTCTAGCAATGTTGACATCACTCTGAAGGGAAGCACAGTTGTTGTGAAGGGCCCCAGAACCTCCTGACTGCCAATTCAATGTGACCATCTGCCTCAAACTTCTCTGGGCGCCTTGATAACATCAATGCATAGCTCAGTCCCCTCAGAAAGAAGAAGAGTCTCTGGCTTAACACATGGCAGGGAGCTGGGAAGGAACTGGCCACTCTTTGCACCATCTGTCATCGGGGCATTACACTGGGCTGGGTTACGAGATGCAGCCTGTGTGCACTCTCTGCGCCATCAATGTGATTATTTAGGAGAATGGTCTCTTGATGAAGTCTGAAGTGGCTTGGGTAAAAAATACATCATCAGGGTTCTGATGACAGATGCTGCTTGTTCAGTCTCTTAAATCCAGAGAGATGACTTAATCCTTGGAGGAAATAATATTGAATTTGTCTCAAATCCAACTGCTTTGATTTAGCAAGCCACAACAGTTTTTGTTGTTGTTGTTGTTTTGTTTTTTTTAGGATAAAACAAGGATAGTAGGCAATTTTGGGGTGGCATCTGCTTTTGGAAAAAAAGGAAGAATATAGCATACTTTAGAATAAGACCTAAGTTGTTGGGTGTGGTGGCTTGATCCCAGCACTCATGAGGCAGAGTCAGGCTGATCTCTGTGAATTTGAGGCCAGCCTGGTCTACATGGTGAGTTCTAGGACATCTAGGGATACAGAGAGAGACTGTGTCTAAAAAAGGGGGTAAGGGGGTAACCTAAGTTAACCAGTTACAGAAACTAGATCCCAGATTATAAGACCAATTTGGGGTCATATTCATGATGCAATGAAAGACTTCCGAAAAAAACAAAACAAAAAACAGTATAAACAGATTCCATTGTATTGGGAATGAATGCTGTGGCAGGTTTTAGAAACAATGAAAGAATTCTGGGAGGTCAGGGATAAAGGGAGCCTGGGTATAGGAAGACACGCTGCCATCTGAAGCAGCCCCTGCCCTCCAGTGTGAAATAATAAATGGTGCCACTGAAGTGGTGGTGATGCAGGGAGACGGGAAGAGCAAGCGAGGCACTCTTAACTAGGACTGTCAGGTTCTGTTATTAACTGGACATACTACTAATTTATTAAACACACATTGGCTAGGAAGTGCGCTCATTGCTGGGGTTTATAGAGTGAGCAAAACAGACGTGACCCCTTCTTCACAGACTGTAATAGTAAATATTTAACTTAAGTATGTGTGAAATTAAGTGACAATCATAAATGAGAGTTACGGGTTGCTATGAAAGACTATGATGAGCAATTTGATGGGTCGGGGATAAAGGAAATGCTTGTTAAAATGACACAGCTGAGATGGGTTCACATTGAAATCAGCCACACTGCAGAGGGTGACAATGAGCGACTGTGAGAGTATCCCCGGATGTCTCGTGGGCTGGACTATTGGGGCTCATCCTGTCCAAGGGATGTGACACCTGGTACACAGGGCTCCTACAAGGGCCCGTGCTCAAGGAAGATAGGCGCTTTTCCAGGGTGTGTCCATTGCTTCTCCAGTTAAGGAAGTTTTGTTTTGAAAAACAGTGTTTGTGGGACTGAACAGTATCTGTTCCGTGAATGTGATTTGCCCTCTGAGACAGTTCCTTGTCTCATGAGAACGCAGACAGTTCTCAACCCGCAGCCTATCTGCGGGCTTCACAGTGAAGACTGTTGTGAGTTTCCTAAGCAGTGGGAAGTCACGGCGGGTTAGAGGAAGGTGGCAGGCGCACTGTGAAGCACCGACTGGACAGTAACTGCAGTTGGAGGGAAAAGGACGGGAAAGCCATGTCCTGTCAGAACAGGAACTGTCCTCTTAAAGTGAGAGAGTTGAGACGTGGAATGTGGTGTAATGCGAAGGGTGGAGGTTAGGGGTGACCGTTGCGAATAATCATAAGGAAGAGGGTAGCGATAAGAAATGTGACCATATGTAGGTTAAAGTAAGAGAATCTATATTACTGGCCAGGGTGACCTCTCTGTGACTGATTCAATGAAATGTGGTATTTTGATAAAAGTACCAAAACTCAGTACAGGTGCCAAGAAGAGGGGCGAGAGACGAGCAACAACACCCCAGTGTGTTTCAGCAGCAAGGTAGGTTAGCTAGTTTGACTAGTTTTATGTCAGCTTGATACAATCTAGATTCATTGGGAAAACTGAACCTCAATTGAGAAAATGCCCCCACCAAAATGGCATGTGGTAAGCCTGTGGTGAATTTTCTTGATTGATGATACATAGTAAGACCCTGCCTTAAAACAAACAAACACGAGACCCCAAATAGAAGAGGGAGCTGAATGTGAGCCTGGAGAACGAGCCAGTAAACAGTGTTCCTTCATAGTCTCTGCTTTAGTTCCTGCCCTCACTTTTCTCAGTAAGTTGAAATAAACCCTTTCTTGCCCTAGACTGATTTGGGTCAGTGTTTTATCATACCTATGCAGAGCAAACTAGGACACCATAGCATCTCTGGGATCCTTTGACAAGTCAGGCTCAAACCTGGCCCAAGACAAAATGCCTTGGCTGCCAGGAGTAGTGACTTAAGAGTGATATGCTGCTGGGCAGACTAGAGAGAAGTTCTCCTGGAAGTCCAATGAGTGCAAGTTGACTAAACTACAGTAAGTAACATTATCCTGCCTCTTATTCACTGTACTCTGTGCTGCTGATCATGACATCAATTGCTCCTGACTTCGTAGCTATATTAGTTGGGGTTTCTATTGCTGTGATAAAACATCATGACCAAAAGTAAGGGAGGAAAGGGCTTATTCATCTTACAGGTTGTGGTCCATCATTCTGGGAAGTCAGGGCGGGAACTGATGCAGAGGCCATGGAGGGGTACTGCTTACTGGCTTGTTCTTCATAGCTTGTGCAGCCTGCTTTCTTACAGAACCCAGGACCACCATCCAGGGATGGTACCCCAACAGCCTGCTAGGCCCTCCCACATCAGTCACTAATAAGAAAAATGCTACATAGACTTGCCTACAGGCTCATTTGATGGAGGCATCTTCTCAATTCAGGTTTCCTCTTCCCAGATGACTCTAAACTGTGTGAAGTTGACAAAAAACAAAACAAAAACAAACAAATAAACAAACTAATTAGCACATACAAAGAAGCAGCTTTTACTTACAGAGTAAAGAGAAGCATTAAGTGAGCCCACCAGAGATGGACAGAAGTAAAATCACTATCAAGCAAGGCATTGTCCTAGTTAGGGTCACTAGTACTATGCGGAAACACCATGATCAAAAGCAACTTGGAGAGGAAAGGGTTTATTTGGCTTATACTTCTACATCATACTGCATCGTTGAAGGAAGTCAGGACAGTAACTCAAACAGAACAGGAACTTGGAAACAGGAGCTGATGGAGGGGTACTGCCTAATGGCTTGCTCTCTATGGCTTGTTCAGCCTGCTTTCTTATAGAGTCCAGGACCACCAACCCAGGGATGGCCTCACCCACAATGGGCTGGGTCCTTCCACATCAATCCCTAATCAAGAAATGCTTTCCTACAGTCCAATCTTATGGAGGCATTTTCTCAACTGGGGTTTCTCCCTCTCAAATGACTCTAGCCTGTGTCAAGCTGACATAAAACTCGCCAGCATAGCCATAATCTAACCAAAGAAGAGAAGAGTCAAGAAAGCTTTCAAAAAAATCTTGTCATACTGAGTTACTAAGCTTGGGAAAATTAACTTCAAATTAAAATGTTAAATCACTGATTAATGAGATAAGTCTTCCCTGAGCTGTGTGCATTGGCAGCTGCAACAAGAGGCTGATAATGATTTGCAGAGAGCTAGAGGAGATGACTACACTAACTGTAATAATTGGTGTTACTTAATATTAGTATAACATTAATTCTAATAATTAGTGTATCCATCATTTCCCAGTACCAATTCTGTGCCAACTGGACATGACTGAGATGTGGTCCTTGCCTTGGAAGGGCTACAGATTAAGGAGGAAGTAATCTAAATAGGCTAATGGTTGCATGTAGAAAGTGCTATGACACAAGCATGCCTGGGAGCAGAGCGGGGGACACTAAACAACAGAGAGAGAGAGAAACAGAGAGAGAGAGAGAGAGAGAGAGAGAGAGGTATGAAGATTAAGGGGAAAGGCCCCCCAGGGATGGTACCACCAAGCCAATGCTGGGGGATAGAGGGGAATAAAGTTATCCCACTAAATAGAGGAGAGGTAAGAGGTGTGCATATAAGAAAAGAATATTGGAAATTTCTAGCAATGCTTTGTGTCCAGAGAAGACATACAGGGAGGAATGCAGCAAGAAACAAAACAATCAAGTACTCTGATGATGAAAGCATCTAACTGCCAAGCTAAAGAACACAGAGCTGATCCTGGGTGCAAAAAGACATCTTAGGATGGGCAAGCAAGAAGAGAATAGAGACTGAAAAGGGACCTGGCGCAGTACAAAAGAAAATTAACTTTGAGAAGAATGGGGGTAGAGGGGCTAAAGAGAGTGATGGACAGCTACATTAGGAAAATAGATGAATGCTCAGACAAAACTCTACACAGCAAGGGAAATGAAGTAGAGCACTACATTTCAATGTGGATGAACCTAGCAAAGAGGACAACAAACAGAGAAAACTTGAAAGAACATTATGTATAAACAGCAGAAATGTTTATACACTGTAAGGAGGCCTAGAAAGCTCAGAGACAGTTGTCTCAGGGTTGGAGAAGACTGTAGTTGTAATGGGAAGACACAGGGCTCCCCCATAGGACGGTGATGTTTCATTCCAAGCTAACTGGTGGATAATTGAAGTCACTATTTTAATTTAAATATTATACAAAAAGAATTGTTGACCATAGCTAGGGAATTTTAGTGGAACAGGTGCCTGGGTGGTGTGTGCCGTATAGGTAAAAGGTTGTAGAACTTAGCTGGTGGGAGAGGAATATTATGAACACAGTGTCTAGAACTTGATGGAGGATTATCATTGTTCTAGAGCAGAGGCTCTCAACCTGTGTGTCTTGACTCCTTTGGGAGTCGACAGACCCTTTCACAGGGGTTGCTTAAGACCACCTGCATCTTATGGTTCACAACAGTAGCAAATAATTACAGTTGTGAAGTAGCAACAAAAGTAATTTTAAGTTGGGGGTCACTACTAGAGGAACTGTATTAAAGGGTCACAGCTTTAGGAAAGCTGAGAACCATTGCTCTGTATTTAAACTGATTAACTGAGTGTAGTGGTGCCTTCCTATAATCCTGGCACTCAGGAGGCTGAAAAAGGATGACAAAGTCCAGACTAGGCTAGGCTACATAGAAAGACAAGAGATCAAAAATAAACAATTCATAAAATACTGTCACAGAAATAAAAAGTACTAGTTCCGGTGTTAGCCGTCATCTTCATCATCCAGGCAAAAGGAACAAAAGCAAAAAATAAAGTCCTGAATTTATGGAACACTTCACAATTTGCCAATGACGGACATGCTCAAAACTACAAAATTTAGTTTTAGAAGAAATGAATGTGTGCACAAAAGACTTAACAGATAACCGCGGACATTTAGCCAGTCTTAACACCTCTGAAGCATAGCATGCTGTATAAACAGCAAATCAAACTCATACCTCAGAAATTATAACTTTGTTTAAAAGTGTTTCGGAGAAATGGCCTACCACTTAAGAGCACTTATTGCTCTTCCAGAGGACCTGGGTTCCATTCCCAGCACCTATGCTGGGCAGTTACTACCTGTAATGCCAGCTCCAGGAGATCTGACGCCCTCTTCTGGCCTCCCCAGACATTTGTGCACACGTGGCACAAATACATACAGACATACACACATACAACATGAATAAAAAATAAAAAAAATCTCTTTTTTTTTTAAAGTAACTGAAATGGGGGCTGGAAAGACATCTTAGCATTTATGCTCATTTGCTTTTCTTCCAGAGGCTCTGAGTCTGGTTCCCAGCTCCCATGCTGGACGGCTCACTACACCTGTAACACCAGCTCTAGGGATCTGATGTCTTCTTTTGGCCTCTCTGGGCACTTGTACACAGATAGCATAGAGGCACACAGCAGTCTGTTTCTGCCCAAAGTAATTCATTTTAATGTACAATTAAATAACATGACAATGCTTAGGCATATGACTGAACTTAACTATCTCTGAGTGATAAATTCGCTAAATTTATCACTTATTTTAGAATTCGATAAATTCTAAATTCGCTTTCAATAGCTATTATGCTGAAAATTACTAACTACTAAAACCATTAAGTGGTCTCTCTGTGATACAGGAGTAGCCCCTCAAGTACATTTACAGAACTAACACTGAAAACCACCATCAATGGAAAATACTAAGCTAAACTCCAGCTTTGTCTAACCCAAGGTATTGAGAAAACAACGGAAGCCTCCTGGTTGCATACGGAGTTGGGAATTCTCTTCTGCATTCTCTCAGTGAGGAAGCACAAGCAGTTGAGTGCTTCTAAGAATCTTCTCGAAGCCGAGACCCGGTTCTCAGATGCATCACTCCGTCTGCGCCTCATCCGCAGAACCCAGTGGAGGGGCCTTCACTGCAGAAAGCGCATCCCAGCATCTTCCGCCGAAGGCTCACAGGCCGTGACGCAGCCTGGTGGGCGTGGCCTGCGCTCTGACGCACAGAGAGCGCGCCGACGCACTTGCGCGCGCCGCTCGCCCTTAGTCGCTTGCCGCCAGCCGTCAGCGGGAGCTCGCTGGTGACCGGAACGGCATCGGCGCGCAGAGCGGGCGGAGCTGGTGCCAACCGCCCGGGGCTCGGCGGGAGGCGGCGCGGGGCGACTGGCAGAGGCGCCCGGGTGGCGGCCGTGTCATGATCGACTCTGTGAAGCTGCGGCGCGACTGCGCGGCCGACTTCTTCTCGCATTACGAGTACCTGTGCGCACTGCAGGACTCGGTGCCGCTGCCCGCCGTGCGCTCCTGTCTGCGGGACGGAGTGCTGGACTTCAACGCCGACCGGCTGCGCGCGGTGGACTGGGCGCCGCTGCTCAGCACTCTCCGGGTGAATCGCGACCTGCCGCTGGTGGCCATCAAGAGCTCCTTCCAGCCGTGGCTCGGGGAGACAGGTCTGCGGCCGGGAGGTGCGAGGGTTCGGTCGGAGAGGAGGGAGCCCGGTGCAGCGGATGCCTGCGGAGCGGCCTCTCCTATTCACAAAGGAGTATTTGCCGCCTCCTCCTTTGCAGGCTGCCGCCTCCGGCGGTTGCCTGGAGGAGTAGTCAAGATAGGGAGTAGGGCTGGAGATTACCGCTTATCACAGCGGAGATGGTCAGCTACACTCCCCGACCGGTATAGGCAGGAAAATTTTAGCTAATGGTTTAACCCATTAATGCATTTGTCCCTGCCCTCTTTCCTTTAGAGTTTTAAATTTACACTCTCTCCTCACTCTTATTTGCAAGCTTGATACAGAAAAGGAGGGGTTAAAAATAGAAAAATGTGTAACAAAACAATCCCCTTCAGGGACAGCTTTTATGGTTTTTTAAAGAAAAGTATGTATGAGTGTTTTGCCTTCGTGTAGCATGTGTGCTCAGTGCCTGCGGAGTCCAGGAAAGGGGTAGGAACACCTGGAACTGGAGTTAACACTCGGTTTTGAGCCACCGTATGGGTGCTGGGAACCGAACCCTTTGCAAGAGCAGCAAGTATGCCTAACAGCTGAGCCATCTCTTCAGCACAAAGGATCTTGCAAACAATTGATCCTGGTTGTTCGCAGATAACGCGTTTACAAGCTCCTCATATTTAAATCGTATATAACCCCCAAGGCAAGTCTTCATGGTGATTCTGTGGTCATTCATGAACACTAGTCCAGCAGCCAAAAAATTTATCCAATATGTATGTTCGTCTGTTTTTTTTTCTTAAAGTATTTGTGTATCTTAGTATCGACACATGTGCGCATAGAGAAGCCAGAAGAGGGTGATGCTGGGTGACTTCTGATCACTCACAGGTCACTATTTTGAGATAGTCTCACTTGAACTTGGAGCCTTTGTTTTCTCAGCTTGGCAGGAAGCCAGCAAATCCCAACCGCCCTCCTGTCTCCACCCCCTTCCAAGCTGGAGTTATATGTCCTGCCCCTGAAGCTTAGTTTATGTGGGTGCTGGGATCCGGAACTTCAGACTTCAGACCTCACGATCGTGCAGCAAATGCCCTTAACTGCTAAGCCATCTTGCCAACAGCTAGCTGATTCTTTGCATCCTCTTTTAATTTTAGATGTGCAAGTAATTTTTTTGCATGTATATATATGTAGCATGTGTATGTGCACGCATGTGCATGTTTTCACGTGTAGGCACACACGTGTTCTCATGTGCATGGAGGCTAGCAGTTGATGCTGGATAGCTTCCTCTGTTGCTTTCAATTTATTTATGGAGACAGAGGTTTTTGCTGAACTCAGGGGACTTACTGATCCCATCCTCTGGCTAGTTAGTTTGCCCCAGGGACCATCTCTTGCTGCTTCCCAGAGATTACAGGCTTTTACCTTGCTGGGGATCCAAACTTGGGTCCTCATTTTTTTTTTTTTTTTTTCCCTGTGAGCACTTTAATTGCTTGGCCATCTCAGCCCGTGGTTTTTTTTTTGTTGTTGTTGTTGTTTGTTTGTTTGTTTTTGAATAGTATGTAAGGAAAACAGGTGTTGGAGGCAACCTAGGATTTGAATTTCATATTTTGAACTCTTAATAATTCTCACACAGATGAAAAGACATTGAAACAAGCCTGTCTGGATCCTTAGGATTAAAGTATGATGCCCTTGTAATATACCTGCTGGTTACCAGCTGAGAGGGAAGGTGTGATAAGCTGGGAGGGGTGATTATTTGAAACCCTGGTCCTTTGCTAAGTCTGAGATAAGCGCATCCATGATCACTTCGAGGACAGTGTTTTGTACCTTTGAAGAATCCCTTGACTGCCACAGTAACAACCCAAATTAAAGGAAAGGTGAGAGGTGCCTTAGAATCAAGGCAAGCTTGCTCTTGCCTGGAACTTTATGCTGAGTGTAAGGAGACTGTGGACCATTCCCCTTCAGACATCTTTCCATGTCTCTGGTGGGTCTCAGCTATAGATTTTAACCTCCTAGACGCCACTTGTTTGTCTTTCTGCTGTGTTTTCCCTGTACTTTTGAAGAAGCTCCTGGCTGGCTTTGCTGCACCTGAACTGGGTTTCCCTCTGTGCAGATGATCTCATTTAGCACAGAACCAGCACATACTGGCTGTAGTTTCTGCCTCCTTTAACAAAGGCACTGGAATATTAGCTACACTCTAGCCTAGCCTGCTAGAAAGGGTGCTTTTCCTAATCTGTGTGATTCAGGTGACTCTCTGGTCATTCCTTTGTGTAATTGAATTGATCCAACAGTGGGGCATGTTTTTCTGACCAGGTAGCCTTGGTCCTTGTCACATGTGTTATCAAAACCCATTCTTGCAGACTAGTCTCAGCCTCTGAATCTAGCCCTCCCCTGCAGTATTTATACTGTCCAGCAGGTGTCAGACTTGGATCCCTTTGCATAGTCCACTCCCAAGCCCTCTTCTGTTTGCAAATTGAGTATTTTCTTGTAGCCTTCCCTTAGTTGCAACTTCTTTGCCTCCATAAGAGACCACACCCATACATTGTTTGTGTTTTTTATCTCATGTGGCTTTGAATTCATTTCTGTGCCTTAGCACTGGCAAGTTCAATACTAAAATTCTATGGCTGACTTCACTGATTTGACAATTTGTTTTAGGTTCTGATACACACAGAGTTTGCAAAAATCGCGTTCCTGTGGTAAGATCCAAAGACCTGAGCTTCCAGTTATGTAAGTCTCTTAAAGGCTGCTTAAGTGCATCAGGTGTGCTAAGGAACCTGGAGCTAAATGGACTGATTCTGAGAGAGAGAGATTTGACTAGTCTAATAAAGGTAAGTCTTGTTCATGTGACCTGCAGACATTTGATTGCTGGTTTTGGTGGGAAAATACTTAGTACATATTTTGCCTTTTTCCCCCTCTTAAGGGATTGAGTAAATCGGTCTCTTTGGTGCACCTGTCTCTTGCGAATTGTCCAATTGGAGATGGAGGTTTAGAAAGTGAGTCAAGTCATTTAACTCTTTTTCTGTGTGGCTGGTCTCATGTTTGCCTGTGTGCTGTGACGACCCCTGTCGACCTTTCTGAGCTGTGCCTGCGCCTGAGCTGCCTCCTGCGCCTGCTCAGATGCTGCTCCCCTCTGCTCTCACTTCTACCAGGGAAGCTTACCATGCTCACCCAATACTGTCTGAACTTTATTTAAGGTTTCAATATGCCATGAAACAAACCATTTTATAGCGTTTGGTATTTGCTCATAGTTTATGGTTTTCCTTTAAGAAATATTTGTGGGAGCCAGGTGTGGTAGCACACACCTTTAGTCCCAGCACTCAGGAGGCAGAACAGGCAGATCTCTGAGTTGGAGGCCAGCAGACCAGAGCTAGTTCTAGAACAGCCAGGGCTATACAGAGAAACCTTGTCTTGACAAATAAAAAAAGAAAGAAAAGTATTTGTGAGAAGGACAATAGTAGGATGTAAAGAGAACAATAAGTCGTCTCCATTTCCAAGCAGAACAGCTATAATTAATTTTTTTTTTTTTCTTTTTTGAAACAGGGTCTCTTTATGTAGCTCTGACTGTCCTGGAACTCACTCTGTAGACTAGGCTGGCCTAGAACTCACAGAGATCCACCTGCCTCTGCCTCCCAAGGGCTGAGCTGAAAAGCATGTGCCACTGCGCCCAGCTTTATAAGGCAGTTGTAATGTCCATATATTAATAGGCAATATTTAAAGTATTCAGTTTTGGCACGTTAGTAGAATTAAGCCTTTGCTGTAATCTAGAACAATAATTTGTTACTGACAAATTGCAACCAATCTATTAGTGTCTGGGAGGATTGTAGAGAGTGATTTTAGGAATATATCTCTAAACTAGCATAGACTGAAGGCAGTGGATAAACCAACATTGGCTAAGTTGACAGGTACTAGGTCTTAACTGTGTGTCTTTCTTTCTTTTAGTTATTTGTCAAGGTATAAAGAACTCTGTCACTCTCAAGACCGTCAACTTCACAGGATGTAATCTGACCTGGCAAGGAGCCAGTCATATGGCCAAGATCTTAAAGGTGACCATATGTTCAGACTTGAATAAATGTGATTGAAGGACATTAATACTTTGGTATAGGGTTGTGGTGATTTTTGTCTTATCCATATAGAGATTGCAGTTTTAGTTTCACTGCATGATGTAACCATTGTTTAGCTTGGGGTTCTGACCCTTAAAGATACTCTTTTAATCTTAGAAATGAGGCTTTAAGATATACATACTTCATGAATGATACTATTTTAGTTGTTGAAAATGTTGCAGCACCAAAAGAAACTTTATACTATTTATAGTCTCCAGGTTCTGACATCATTCTGACTACTGTAATTTGGGACTAAAGTTACTTAACATCTTGACATGAAGCCCTTTTTGTAGTTTGTTGTTGTTGTTTGCTTGCTTGCTTACTTGGGAGTAGTGGGGGCTGAGAAGGATATTGCTGGTCCAGACTCTGCTTAGACTCGCTTTGTCACCCATTCTGGCCTGGAACTTGCTTTAGTCCCCTTCCTTCAGCCTCCCAAGTGCTGGATTAGAGTTGTATGTCACCTCTGCTGGCTCATTTTTGTAGCTTGGTGGCACAGATCTCGCCTGTCACGTGTGTTTTGCAAGTAAGGGTGTTTAAGAACACAACCTGGCCTAGTCGTCTACATGGTAACTGGCTATTTTTGCCTTTCGTCAGGAGAGTTGAATAGTTGGCAAAGGAAACTGATCCACGTAGCTGAAAATGTTTACTTTTGGACCTTTACATAGTAAACCCTCTGACCCTTGTGATAAATAGTGGTTGAGAGCATTAATTCTGCTTTCCGGTGTGGTGATTCAGTTTTATGAGGTTTCGTTGTTGTTTTGGTTTGGGAGGTAGTGTTTATTTTTAAACTGGGGATTTAAGCCTCACACTTGAGTCAAGTGTTCTACCACTGAGCTATATCCCATATGTTTTTTGACTTTTTATTTTGAGACTGGTTCTCAATAAGTTGTCCAGGCTGGCCTTGAACTCACTCTGTAGCCCTGACAGACACTTGACCTGTGATGTTCCTGCCTCATACTACTGAGTAGCTAGGATTACAGCCCTAACCACTAACCTCGCTAGAGGTATGGATACTGAAGCCAGGTGGCCTAAATTAAAGCCCTCACCCATTTACTAGCTTGTGACCATATATGAGTTCCTTCAACTCTGTAAAGTCTCTGTTCACTGTAAAGATCTCATGCTATCTTCCCTAAGACGGCATTGTGCCAGTGCCTGCCATTGCTTACTGCTTTTATGTGGTTATTCTTCATAGAAATATGGCATTAGCATTACTCCTTTTAGTGTCATGTCACAGATGTTCTGCTCTTTTGACGTTCAAGCTAGAAGGTTTCTTTTTTTCCTTTTAATGTCGGTGTTCCATGTTGGCAAAATGTATCTGGTTAATATAGATAATTGTTTGTAGTCATAAAGACCATAGCTATGATTAAAAATCAAACCATTTTTTCCTAAGGCATGTCAGACTCTTTGCTTATTCTAGGATTCTAAAGATGATATGTGTGCCCTAAGAAATATGAGAGAGCCATTGGGTTAAAAGATGGTGTTGTAGCCTCTGAATGTATCTTTTGTTATCTAAAAGATGCACCTGTAGGCCTGGCTGTTCAGTAGAGCACTTTGGTTAGCATGTCCAAGGCTCTGGATAGAATCCCCACATCACACACAATGCATGTATGCATGCACACAGAGATTCTGTTGTTCCTGTGTACAGAAAATAATTTTACAGGTTTATATAACTTACTAATAACCAGGACACATGTTAAATGTTTAAATTGTACTGGAGACCCCTAGAGGATAGAGTTTAGAAGTGTAGCAGTGTCAAACCAGTTCTTTAATGTGGTAGAAAAGGAAAATAAAATTCCTGAAAGTTTAGTGAGTTTACTTAGCTGTTGAGCAGCAGTCATTGGTAACAACATTCTCACAACTCGAGTCCTGTGCTGGGATCTGCTGGGACAAACTGCCAGCGTATTTGTAGTTAGTGGTGTGACGTATTATCAGCCATGGTAACTGGCCATGCCTAGCTTCCCTTTAGGTTTCCTGTTTCCCTCTCTAGCATCTGATTCCATGCTGTTACTTTTGAAGTACCAGACCATGAGAAGGCATGAAGAAACCTGGGCTGAGAGTCTTCGCTACAGGAGACCCGATCTTGACTGCATGGCTGGCCTAAGACGCATCACGCTGAACTGCAACACTCTCATTGGTGACCAGGGTGCAAGTGCTTTTGCAGATTCTCTTAGTGAGGACTTATGGCTTAGAGGTAAGTTAAATGATCGACAGAAGTTGAAAATCACTGCATATTAAATATGCTTAGTTCTGGGCACTGTATTGCCCGTTATAAACTATTTTTAAATGCCCTTTGTCTAATAGCTTTTATTACACTTTTAATCAAAAGTCAAATATAGTCTCCATAGAAAACAGTATTACCTGTAACCAAAACATCTAGAAATAACTAGTGTTCATTTTGGCATTGTTTCAGCCTTTAAAAAAATAAATATGTCTACACTTAGAGATTATAGCAATAGTTATAGCAAACTTGCTGTTTTGTAACCTTACTGTTTTTATTTAGGGGTGTGTTTGTGTGTGAGAGTGTGTGTGTGACCTAGTACTCAGTTTTACTGAGCTCAGCGGTACAGGCCTTTTTCTGAGTGCAAGTGCCACTGCACTTGAGTGCCACTCTTAGTACCACAATTTTTTTTTTTTACTATATGTACATTTTAAAGGATTTTCATATGTGATCTTAACTTAAATAAATGAACAATCACACTTTACTGCTATTTTAATATATATGCTATAATATAATTATATATAATATACTTTGTGTGTGTGTATGTTTTAGACAGAGTCTTGTGAGGTAGCCCTGGCTAGCTTGGAACTTATTATGTGTAGACCAGGCTAACATTGAACTCCCAAAGATCTACCTGCCTTTGCCTCCTGAATGCTGGAATAAAAGGCATAAAATAAAATGCCCGGCTGCTATTTTAATTTTAAGATTAAAAAAAAAAAAAAAGGCCATTTATTTATTTACTTTGGGTATGCCTGTGGGTCCGAGACCCTCTGCCACAGTGCATATGTAGAGTCAGAGAACAACTTGCTGAAGTTGGTTCTCTCTTTCCACCATGTAGGTTTCAAGAATGAAGCCTGCGTGGTCTGACTTGGCAGCAAGTACCTTTACCTGCTGAGCTATCTTGCTGCCCCCGGATTTCATTGCCATAGTTGGCCTTCATTTGATGTTCTAGTAAAATTTATTGGCTACTAATAATTTGGTTAGTTAGCTATACCTTTCTTCTGTGTCAAGAGGTGTCTTAGTTTGCATTATTATAGAATGTTATAAACTGATGGCTTAAATAGCAGGAGCTTATTTCTCCTAGTTCTGGGGCCTGGGAAGTCTAGGGTCAGAGCACTGGCAGATAAGTATTAGAGTCAGCTCTCTTCCTGCTTGTGCAAAACTGCCTACGTTTATTTCTTTTTCTTAGCCTAGTTGGCTTTCTATTGATGTGATAGACGACTTACTGTCTTAGTCACTGCTCTGTTGCTGTGAAGAGACACCATGACCATAGCCACTCTTATAAAAAGAAAGCATTTAGTTGGGGGCCTGCTTACACTTTTAGTCCATTATCAGCAAGGCAGGGAGGCGGGCAGCAGGCAGGCAAGCAAACATGGTACTGGGGAAGTTGGTGAGAATTCTGCAGCCTGATCTGCAGTCAGCAGGGAGACAGAGACTGGGGCTGGCATAGACTTTTGAAACCTCGGAGCCCACCCCCTAGTGACACACTTCCTCTAACAAGGCTACACCTACCCAACAAAGCCACACTTCCTAAATCCTCTAAACAGTTCCACTCTCTGGTAATCTAAGCATTGAAATAAATGAGCCTTGGGGACCATTCTTATTCAAACCACCATGCTTACCAAAACCACTTCGGAAGAAAGTTTTTTTGTTTGTTTTTTTCCCACTTATAGCTTACAGTCCTTTATAAAGGAAGGGCAGGGCAGGAACTCTTTATTTACTGTATATGGTGTTTCGTCTGTATGTGTCTATGTACCACAGTCATACCTACTTCCCACAGAGGCCAGAAGAGAGCCCTGGATCTCCTAGGACTGGAGTTACAAGACAGTTGTGAGCTACCGTGTGGCTGTTAGGAATGGAGCCCAGGTCCTCTGGAAGAACAGTGATAGTCTTAACCACTGAGCCATCTCTCCAGCTCCTCTCTTTTTAAAAGTCCCTCTGGAATTCAGGATTTTTAGTTCATGATTAAGTGCAGTATTTACACTACCACTAATATTGATCATTACTAATCACGACCTGATACCTGTGTGACATTTTCTCTTATATTGTGGGGAATTACTTTTTTTTGCGGGGGTGGAGGGTGTTAAGGTCACTGTAGCACATTGTAGAAGAGGTTGGTTTTTTTTTTACGTTTCATATGCTTTTCTGATTTTCTTTCTTTTTTTAACATCCAAGATTTTAAAACTGCCCTGACTAGTCTTATTCAGGAATGTCCTAAGCGTGAGTGGATTCAGGATTGTCTGTATGTTAAACTGTGTGGAATCAGCAGGTGACCTGTTGTCTTTCATCAAAAAGCGCTTGACCTGCAGCAGTGCGGCATCACCAGCGAAGGAGCCCAGGCTTTACTCGAGGCCCTGGAAACCAACAGAACCCTGGTTGTTCTGGATATAAGAAAAAATCCACTTATTGGTATGTTGTCTCTTTAATAATTAACTAACAAATAGCATAATGATGAATTTGTGTATTAAAATTTTTTTAAAACTTAATGTGTTTATCTTCTAGTTTAGTAATTCTGTGCTTTTGGCAGATAACATAATCTTTTAAATGAATTCTCCTTTGAAATTGTTCTGGTTGCTCCTTATTCTAAGTGAGCCTAGACAGTAATACTGATTCTACCAAGAGCACTCTCTCCACCTCTCCCTGGATCTCTGAATTCTTGGGAAGAACATTTCATTTGTTTCCTAATTTGCAAAGAAATTTTAGATTCTGTATGTGTCCAAACACTGTTTCAGATACTAAGCATATTACAGAATACTAGACAAAAACTTGTTGTCAATTAGGGAGTTCAGATGTAAATGTGTAAGAGTTTAAAATAGTAGGGAGTGCAAAAATAATTAAGACAGTGGGGAGCTCTGCTGGAAAACTGACACTTAAGTGGAAAGCTGGGTGAAGAGAAGAACATGCCGTGAATGTTCTAAGGGAGATGTGTTGCAGAACACGGGAGCAGTGAGTATATAGTACAGGATGGCAGAATGGATGGAGTATTTAAGGGGAAAATGAGGCAGGTGCTGGAGAGGTGGCTCGGTAGTGAAGAGCACTTACTGCAGTTACAGATGACCCAGGTTTGGTTCCCAGCTCCCACATCAAACTACTCACAACCACCTGTATCTCCAGTTCCAAGGCATCCAGTGCCTCTTCGGGCCTCCGTGGGCACCTGCATACACATGGTGCCCAGACAAGCAGATGGACACGCATACAAATAAGTTAATAAATGATACTTCTTTAGAGAGAGAGAGAGAGAGAAGAGAGAGAAAAACATGAGGGATCAGACACTTTGTATTGTAAGGTCTTTGATGCCATGGTAAGGATATGGCTGTGCCATGTGAGCTGAAAGTCCTATGAGATGTTGATATAGAAAAAAGCATAATCTGAGTACAATTTCAGTCATATGACCTTGGTGTGGAGGATAGTAGTGGAGCCAAGGGGTAGAGGGGGACCAGTTAGGAGGCTAACACAGAAGTTCCAAGCCAGAGAGGATTGTGGCTCAGCACATGGTGGAAGGTTAGGGCATAACAGAAGGTTGAAATAGGGAGTAAGATTTGCAGATAGATTAGATGTTGGCTGTGAAGGAAATAATTATTTTTCAGGTGTCCTAGAAAAAATGATAGTGCCATTTACTGAGAAAGGGAGGCTGAGAGAGGAGCATCTTGGAGGCCGTATTGCGACTTTGGTTTGGCTTGTGTTAGTTGCACCTTTTAGGTAATGTGGGGATAGGCGTCCTTTGGTTTTCTATGCAGAGGTTTCCAAAGCCACTTCAGACCTAAATTGCTGGTGGGTGATAAGCGAAGTATTACAATAAACTAAGTTTGTAAGGAAGGACGGTATTAAGAAGCAGAAATGAGTCTGCAGTTCAGTTTTATGGGAAAAGCAGTACTTAGTTGGCTTTGTTTTTAGTCAGTCAGTGGAAAACACCTTGAACAGTCTCACTTTTCTTTGACTTTAGATCATTCTGTGATGAAAGCGGTTATCAAAAAAGTTCTCCAGAATGGAAGGAGTGCGAAGTCAGAGGTATAACTTGTTTCAGTCCCACGGAAAGGATTTCTCTGTAATTATGATTTCCTTCTGCCTTTAGTAAAATTGTCAAGATACATTTCTGCTATCTGAAGTAAAATCAGGTGGCTTTTCTGTTTTTTTTTTAAAATACTGTATCATTATTTAATTTACTTTTCAGTTCTATTAGTGTGTAGAATGTTTTCCTCGTGTCCAGTTAAATTGAGGCCTCACTCTCTTCCAGTATCAATGGATAACATCCCCATCAGTGAAGGAATCATTCAGAACCGCCAAGCAGAAAAAGAGAACGATCATCCTTGGAAGCAGTAGGAAAGGAAAAGCCACCATTAGAATTGGTAACTGACTTTCTGTCACGCTTTTTAGTGGTATCAGAACTTAGACCTAGCATGTGTTTAGTATGTTGATATTAAAGTCTCATTTCGTGTACAGCATGTTCTGAGGCCTAGAAACTCATGGCCTGTAGAAATAGTAAATGAATCATTTGGAAGGATTGGAAGCATTTCTGTTTTTTAAGATTAACTACCATTATTGTTTGTTTTTTTTCTTTTTCTTCTTTTTTTTTTTTATCATCTTGACTGTTTCCTGAATGGTGATTATTTTTCATAATTTACAGTTGAGATTTGGAATGCTCCTTAATGCAAGTTAAGCAAACAGTGCTGGGGATTGAACCCAGGACTCCATGCATGGGAGGCAAATGTTCTACCACTGAGCAACACCCACAGCTTGTTGGGGTTTTTGTTTTGTTTTGTTTTTGTTTTGCTTTGTTTTGTTTTAAGTAACTGAATGAGAGAACTCATTTCAGTGATGTAAAAAGACCTTAATAAAAAACAATGTCGAAGACAAATATTTTGAGCTAGAGTTGGAACACTTTAGGAAAGCATGCTTTTTTTGAGATTTGTTCTTGCTGTGTTGCCAAGATTGGCCTGAGAATTGTGCTTCTCTTGTCTCAAACTCCTGAGAAGTTGTGATTACAGGTAAATATCACTATGCCCAGTTAGAAAAAGTTGTTGTCTTACGGTTTTTGTTGTGTGACAAAACACCATGACCAAAAGCACTTGGTGGGGGACAGGGTTTATTTTAGTTTACACTTCCACATCATAGTTCATCACTCAGGGAATTCAGGGCAGGAACTCAAGACAGGAACATGGAAGCAGGAGCTGATGCAGAGGCCATGGGGGATGCTACTTATTGGCTTGTTCCTTGTGTCTTGCTCATCCTGCTTTCTTAGATGCCCAGGACCACCTGCCCAGGTCCACACTGAGGTGGGCCTTCGTCCATCAATCATTAATTAAGAAAATGGCCCATAGGCCATTCTAGTGAAGACGTTTTCTCAGTTGAAGTTGCCTCTTCCCAAATGACTTTGGCTTGTGTCAAGTTGACATAAAACTAGCCAGCACAATTCTCTAGTGTGTGTTAGCATATATAAATATTTCTAAGTGTTAGTTAATCTGAAATTCAAGCTATTAGTTCTGTGATTGAGCACAAATTGAAAGGTTCTTTTTATAAAAGTAACACTCAGGGGCAAGTAGGTAAAGGTATCTGCCTTCAGAGCAGAACAATCAAGTTTACCCTGAGAACCCACATGGTAGGAGAAAGCCAACTCCTACAAATTATTCTGGGCACACACACACACACACACATACACACACACATGCTGTGGCAATATACTGATACAATAAATGAGAAACTTGATGAACACTAAATCTGTAACATAAACTTCAGGTCCTTCTCAATATATATACTTTATGTAATCTGGCTCATATTTTTGTATTTCTAAAAAGCCATTAACTTTTTTTGAGAAAGAGTCTTCCTCTGGCTGGCTTTGAATTTGCAGTGACTCTCCTGCTTCTGCCTCCTAAGTGCTGGGATTATAGGTGCAAACCTAGCAGTAACTTATTTTCTAAAACATTTTGTCTTTGTCTTGACCCAGGATAGTTTTGAATCTCTGTGTAGCCAGAGGTGGCCCTGAACTTCTGATCCTCCTGCTTTTACCTCCTGAGTGCTGGGGTTACAGACATGTCCAGTTTTACGTGGTGATGAGTAAGGATATAACCTGCAGTCTCTTATGTGCTAGGCAAGCACCCTAACAGCTGAGCTGCATCCCAGCCCTAGAACACATTACCTTTAGCACACATAACTTCTGTGTGATAAGAAAGAATGACACTGGAACAAACCCAGGTCTAATAAGAAAGGGGCTTTTTTTTTTTCTCTTGAATTTTCAAATAGTAAAGCCATAAAGACTACAATAGAAGCATCAAAATAAATTTTATGTTTACTATCAGCTACTTCCAGAAAGATGTTCATGGTGATTTTCTATAACACATATATCAACATAACTGGACAGTGTATTTGAAGGTTTTTGTTTAAGTTTTACATAAAGACATTAGCATAATAGTGGGAGAGTTAAAGGCTGCCTAGCTAGTTAAAGTCCATTAGCCTGGGAAAATTCATATTTTCCTCTCTACTGAATTCTGCAGACAAAGCTCCACATGGCCCAGATATGTTGGGCATCTTTCACTCCTGCTGTGATCTTACAATGCAGGGCTGTTGTTTTATACATACTCAGAACTATAAGTTGATGAAATATTGAGAAAAACTAAATATTAAATGACTTTTTAAAAATCCAACCATACCTCCCACTTGGGAATTTTATGGTTCTTGTGC
The DNA here is from genome assembly GCA_026225945.1 of Cricetomys ansorgei. Classification (NCBI taxonomy): domain Eukaryota; kingdom Metazoa; phylum Chordata; class Mammalia; order Rodentia; family Nesomyidae; genus Cricetomys; species Cricetomys ansorgei. Next base: position 2,187,551 of record JAMJFZ010002601.1, on the reverse strand, counting down.
CTCTGTCATGTGCTGCACTGACTCTGAGCCCGTCTCCCACTTGAAAAGAGACTGTCCTAAATGATTTTCCCCTGTGCCTCTAATAGAGCAGAAACAAGCAAACTAAAAAAAACTCATTGTAAACACCCATAGAAATGCAGTTTCTTGTTTTATTAAAAGATGTATATGGACTATGCATGATGGTGTATACCTTTAAATCTCAGCATTCAGGAGGCAGAGGCAGATATGAATTTCTAATTTGTGGCCAGGCTGGTCTACATAGTGAGTTCTAGACCAGTCAGAGCTACACAGTGAATATATACTTCAAATACACACACACACACACACACACACACACACACACACACATATATACATATATATACACACATATATATATTTCAAAAAAGAAGTATGTTGGTATTAAGCAGTTTGTTTGAAATAAATGTGATGAGTGTCCTGAGCAGTAGCTGAGTGCTTGCTGTGTTGAGAGGAAGTGTAGGCTATCTGCCAGCTTCCAGTTCAGAACAGTGGTATTTTAAAAAGCAGTCAGTCAAATAGAGTGCGTGTAAGTGGGGATTTGGGGTATCATGCTGTTACCTTAAGTTTATATGATAAGTATTCTTAAAAGTATTTCAGTTGCCGCTTTAATAAAATATTATAAAGTATAGTAAAAAAAAGATATGCAATGTGTGCATTTCCTTGGCTTTAGTAGTGATGTATGGCCAGGCATTACACAGAAGAACAAGAATTTGCTTGCTTGCTTTATTTATTTGTTTGTTTGTTTGTTTATATTTCATGTGTATTGGTGTGTGTGGGTGTTGAATCCCATGAAACTGGAATTACAGACAATTGTGAGCTACCTTGTGGGTGCTGGGAATTTGGGAATTGAACCTGGGTCCCCTGCAGGAGCAGTCAGTGCTCTCAACTGCTGAGCCATCTCTCCAAACGCTGCCCTTCCCCCCTTACTTGTTGGTGTTTTTGAGACCAGGTTTCTCTGTAGTTCTGGATTTCTGGAACTCGATTTGTAGACTAGGCTAACCTCAGACCCACAGAGATCTGCCTGCCTCTGCCTCCCAAGTGCTGGGATTAGAGCTGTCAGCCACCACCGCCCAGTGAATTTGCTTCTTAGTATTGGCAAAGGGAGTGGAGCTGTGGCTGCAGTTTACAGGCCACTGAGCAACAGTAATTACGTTTCTTGGCCGTTTTGCTATTTGCCTCGGTTATTTGGAGACATGGAGGTCAGCTGAACTGTGTCTTGCTGTGTAGAATTCAGTGAGGATAGAGCTTGATGTTAATTGTTTCATAGTTATCTTGGGGCTATATGGTCAAGAAGATGATAAGAACTTTTACTACAGTGTGTGTGTGTGTTTAGTTTTGGTTTTTTGGTGGGGAGAGATTGGTTTTTCGTGATAGGATTTATCTGTTGTAACTCTGGCTGTCCTGGAACTCACTCTGTGGACAAGGCTGGCCTCGAGCTCACAGAGATCTGCCTGCCTCTGCCTCCCAAGTGCTGGGATTAAAGGTGTGCACCACCACCACCCAGCTACAGTTTTGTTTTGTTTGTTTGTTTTTAATCTAGCAAGATACATACAAATTACTTTGGTTTTAATTAAAAATATGTTAATATTTTCTGAAAATCAAAGAAATGTTATACATATACTTGCCATAGACCAGAATGTTTGTTCTATACAGGTAATTAACTTAAAAACAAAAAAGAAGCTCTTGGGAGGTAGAGGCAGGAGGATCAAGGGGATCTTCAGCTACATAGCAAGTTTGAGGTTTGCCTGGGCTACATGAGACTTCGCCTTTAAAAAATAATAAAATGAAAAATGCAGCAGCATAGGATGAACAGAATTCCTGTAATTTAATAGCCACACCAGTGTATGCAGAAAATGGCATAGGACCATGTGGTGATTGTCAGTGAGTTGCTCTGTGAAATGCCTGTCTCGGGCCGATGGGATTGCTCAGAGGTAAAGGCAATTGCCACCAAGCTTAATGACCTGAGTTCAGTTCTCAGGGCCCGTGTGGTGGAAGGAGACTTGACTCCCGCAAGTTGTCTCCCGATCACCACCTGCATACCGTGGCATACGTGCACAAATCAATGTGTTTTTTTTTTTTTTAAATTAACTTTAAAAGAAACATATGTCATATAACTGCATATGCTTCATTTTAGATGACATCCCAATACTGCTAAAGTTCTTACACAGTAAAACAGGTCAGAAGGATAAACACAACCATTTCGTTTTATTTTACTTTTATTACTTTTTGGCTTTTTGAAACAGGATCTTACTAAGACTGGCCTAGAACTCTTGGTTTCTCAAGATACTCTCTTACATAGTCCTGGTTGTCCTTGAACTCAGTCTGTAGATAAGGCTGGCCTTGAGATCTGCCTGTCTCTGCCTGGGATTAAAGGCGTGAGCCTCCACCACCGGGCTGGCCTAGAACTCTTGATCTCCAGGGCTGAGATTAAATACAACTGTTTTAATAAACCTTTGTTATTTGTTCTCTATATCAAAACACATGTGAACTTTAACATATGACTTATTCTAATAAAGTGTTAATATATGGGTTTAGCTGCTACAAGTATTTCATATTTTAACTCTTGGAGTTGACTTTAAGGTAAGTCCCTCATTTCATCCTTTTATTTGATAAATTGTGTGTGTGTGTGTGTGTGTGTGTGTGTGTTTTCTCTATACTCATGTGAAGACAGAAAATCATCAAACTGAGGACAACAGCCACTCAGTAACCTTCAGCCTTTTTACAGGGATTCCTGTAATCCACACACCTGTAAGACAAAGAAAGGCAGGAGGTTGGGAGTGCACGTGTAGCCTGGACTACACAGGGAATCCCTGTTTCAAAAAACAAGTTTATAAATCGCTTGTATGTTAATGGCCTTGACATCACAGTCAGTTGTTCATTTACGTTCTGTTAGAATGGCGAATGGTAATCTGTAGACCTTTAGTGCATCCTGGTTTTCTTTTATCTCTTCCTTGGCCATAGGGTTAGCTACAAAGAAACCTATGAGTAATGGGAGAAAACACAGTAAAGAATGCTATGCTCCTGATCCTCTGCCGCCAGGAGTGTCTGGTTTCTTGCCATGGCGTACTGCAGAACGTGCAAAAAGGAACAGGTAAGATGTTTCCCTGTGCCTTAGTCCTTGACAGCTGCCATTTGGGAGCTTCTATTACATAGGAGTTCTGTTGATTCTGTAAGTGGGAAGGGGTGACTCACACATAGCCACTGCCCAAGGAATGGAAAGATGAGAAAAAAGAATTTGTGTCAACTGATCCACGGGGACCGAATGTGTCTAAGTAACCTGTCACAAGCCATCTGCTCAGTCTATTCACTTTTTTCCATAGCCTATTTTGAGATATTTGATACTCTGATTCTGTATGGAGAGTGTACCTAATGCAAATAAGTTTGATCATGTAGTGTGTGTATATCAAAATTTTACTTAATTTGTTGATATCCTTCTAGGGGTTTTCCACTAATCAAAACTCGTGATATAACTAATCACTTGAAGGTATGTATTTGTTATGTTTTTAATATAGAAGGGATTAGTAGGAAAGTGAATGGTCAACTGAATAGAGCTTTATAAAATGGATTTCCCTTCCTGAAATAAATGTATTTGAAACTCTACCGATTCCTGTCCCAGTGCCATGGTACCGTTATATGTGTATGACATACACTGGGGGAAGCCTTGTATTTCCACCTGTAAATAGACCATTTCTCCTGGCAATATACAAGCTGATGCTCACAATAGGTTTGACCGCTGTTTCTTACTATCATGGGAGTGATCACACAAAAGTGGCCCAATTTTTAAGAAATGTTGCACACACTCACTCACACATTCATACTCCACATGTTAAAGCCAGAGCCAAGCAGCGAACTCCAGAATGTGTGCTTCCTCAGAGCATTTATTCTCCCTTGTCTAGGCCACCAACAGTCCTATGCCACTGCTTCAGTCCTGGAGCAGCATAATTCTGTCAGAGTGCTGCATCCTCCTGTAGTCACTCATGGAGGCCATGGGTTATCTAGGGGCAGGAGAGCATCTGATACACTGCCCTCGTATCAGCGCTGTACCACACACTGAAATGTTAGGATGCTGTTTAGTTCTGTCATTGAGGGTTTGCAGATCCGCAGAGTTGCTCTGCACAGTTTCAGTCTGTGTTTTTCAATGGGGTTCTGATCACATCAGTTTTTTAGTTAGAGGGAAACCTCATAGAAGCTTGACAGGAGAATCACTGTTGCTACAGTAGTTTGGGCTACAGGATGAAGAGAAGATGAGGTTTTACGATGGGTTACTTTTAGTGTATATGTTTGTATTGATTTTTAAGACCATTCTAGTATTCATTACGGTTAAGCTTTTTGACTTTAAATTATATTCTGTTCATTCCTTTCCTCCTAAAAATTATACTTCCACACTCCTTATGTCTCACATTAGATAATAAATTTATCATCTGCATTTATCATCCACAAGAATTGATCTGAAAAAGTATTTGTCCTGACTTCTTGGTTTGTCCAGGGGGAATTCAGCAAAGCAACATGGGCAGTGCCAAGCAGTAGCCATGTATGGCACAGGATTCTATAGTAACAGCAAGAATAAGCTAGTGCCATTTCCTGTTACTGGTTGCTGTAGGCTAAGGAGCAGTGAAATATAATTTGCAGATAATAATCTGATACTTCAGACAGGTCAGTGTGAGGTGATGTCCTCAGGTGTTTAGTATTTGGCTTATAATATTAGTAAGTCACGACCTCTTTATTTAAGCAATCAGATTTTCCTGTGACTGTGACAGTAGAAAGTCCTTCATCCTCAGAAACTGACGAGGTTGAAGATTCCTCAGAAAGTGTCCATGAAATGCCTCGTGAAGTGCCTCAGAAAACCAGCATCCAACAAGAAGCATTACAGGTATGCAGCCATCCCTTCCCAGGCACAGAGAAGACATTTCAGGGTGTAATCTCTTCTGGGAGAAAGCTTGACTGTGGAGCAGATCCCAGCAGCTCCTTGGGGTTCTGTCTCTCTGTCCTAACTACTCGGTGGTGAGGAATAAGGTGAGAGAAAGTATGTACACAAAATAGAAGTAAAAACACAGCACCAATCCTTCCTCTTATTAGAATCAAAATGTTAGCTGTTAGGAGAACTTTGTAAACTCTAGGAAATTGAATGCTGTCATATAGTCAGTTGATTCAGTGCTATGTGTGTATGTACACATGTTTGTATATGTATACATATGGACGTACACACAAACATACACACACACACATTTGCATGTAGAAGCCAGAGGACAACCTTAGCTGTCATTCTTTAGTTATCACTCACATTGGGTTTGTTCTTTGAGGAACTTGTTGTTTGGTTTTGAGACAGTCTTTCACTTGCCCAGAATTTGCCAATTAGGCTTGGCTGCCTGGCCAGTGAGCCCCAGAGATCTTCCCAGATCTGTCCCCTGGGTGCTTGGATTGTAAGTGCACCACCACACCTAGTCTTTTCTCATGTTCTAACGATCACCCTTAGGTCCTTATGCCTGTGTGGCCTGACTTTGACTGAGCTGTCTCCTTAGCCCAGCCCTGTTATTTAAAGGCCAGGAAACTGATGGTGCTAGCTGAACTCTCTTATGAGGGAGATATAACTTTGTTTTTAGGAAAAGCAAAACTGAAAAGAGGTTCTTTTGTTTTGAGATAGAATCTTTCATAGCTCTAGCTGGCCTTAGATTCCTAGATTCTTCTCCTGGCCTCCCAGGGAAGCCACACCTGACTCTGAAAAACTTGCTACTGATATTCCCCTTTCACAATATTAAAAAATTAAGAAACCTCTGGGTGGTGGTAGAACACGCCTTTAATCCCAGCATTCAGGAGGCAGAGGCAGGTGGATTTTTGTGAGTTCAAGACTACCTTGGTCTACAGAGCGAGTTCCAGTACAGCCAGAGTTATAGTAAAGAAACCCTGTCTCGTAAAATCAAAAACAATCAATAAAAAAAAAACCCAAAACCAAAGAAAAAAACTAAATAAAAAACTACACTTTATTTTAAAACTGTGCATCTAATGTCATTTAACTTTTATGTTTGGGTAGGAAAAAAAGAAAATTAACTTTTATAGCAAATTTTGTACCTTAAACATGCTATTCATTTAGGCTTTAACACAGAGCTGATTGGTAGTACGTTCTGGGAGAATTTGTCTTTTAGGAAGGTCTTGGTTTTTCTTATATTCTATATGATTCACATGTGATTAGGGAACTTGGGTTTGAATTCCAAACCTCATGCTATTTAGCATTCATATTACCACTGAGCCTCACCACCTGCCCAACAAATGACTGCTTAAAACTAGTACTCTTAGTATAGAATTTACAAATCTAGAAGTGGCTGTCGATTGTTATTTATTTATTCATTGGCTTACAACAGCAGAGATTTGATTTTTACATTTCTGAGAGCCAGGACATCCAAAATCAAGGTCCAGCAGGTTTGTGTGTGGTAAGGGCCCAGATTTCTAGTTTACAGATGGCACCTTCTCAAGATGTCATTACATGATTGAAGAGCAGTTACCTATTTTTTTTTAAATGATTGCAACCAACAGTAGTTTATTTAAAATTTTTAATTAATTGATTTATCTATTATTTATTTTCTTTATATGAGTGCTAAATCCAAATGTATACCTGCATGCCAGAAGGGGGCATCAGATCCCATTATAGATGGTTGTGAGCCACCATGTGGTTCTTGGGAATTGAACTCTAGACACCTGGAAGAACAATCAGTGCTCTTAACTGCTGAACTATCTCTCCAGCCCTCTGATTTAAAAAATTTAAAGCCAGCTAGGGAATACAGCTTATTGGTAAACCCCCTTCCTGGCAAGCATCTAAGACCCTGGTTTCAGTCCCAATATTACCCCCAAAGATAAATGCCACAATTTCGTTTTGTTTTTTTTTTTTAATTAAAATTCATAACATGTATATATCGAATTCTTAAAGTAATCACAAAATTATAATCCTATGTGGGCCATTTGGGAACCCTTTTGTCTTATAAATACAGCATCTCCAGTTTGTAAAGTGTTCGAGTGGTTTATAACTAAGATGCAGAAGAGAGTAAACGCTCCTGAGCATCGAACTCTCATCTCTGTTCTCAGTGTGTTGGGCTGGTTTCCTTCACCAAGCTCTAAGAGACAGATTGGTTGGTTTTATGGGGTTGTTCTGTTTTGTTTTCCTTCTGTTTGTTTACAATGCTGGAGAACACACTTGGTGCATGGTAGGTAAGCTTTCTACTGCACATCTATGACCCAGCCCAGGAAATAACCTGTCAAACGTGTCTGTAGTCATTGAGGAAGACCAAGATTAGGAATTGCAACTAGAGTTCTGACTCAAGGTGTATTGAGGCCCCACGCAGCATTTCTTCATTTTGAGAATCAGCTAAAACACGTAAGCCCACAGTAAAGAAAGTAGAAGGGATTCTCACTTGACTGAAAAGAGAAGAAGGTAGAAAGAAACACAACTGACCCAGTGCAGCACAGGACACCATCACTTAGAATAAGCACTGGAGCAGCCTGCAGCTTGGAGGGAACCTAACCCTATGCGCCACTGTGCAATTAGAAATGTGACAAATTAGGATTTGCTCCCAGATGGTCTGAGGGTGGTGCTGGGCAGCTGTAGTCTTACGTGGTCATTGTGTGAGTATTCTCTGACAACTTTGTCCTATATGCATTTTGGCATATCAGCATTTTGTGATTGAAAGCTTGCCTCAGGTGATGGCTGCCCTAGAGAATTGAATGTCTGAAATGGGAACAGACTAATCATAAGCCTGTCTATCTTAATTGAATTCACATGTTCATTCATTTTGTGTTGGTCAGTTATATATTCTAAGCACTCTTCTGGGTTTGTATATGTGACATTCACTTAATCATCATGTATTTATCTTCATTCTATAGATGAGGAAATCAGGATCCAGAGTTATAGAATTTGGCATCAAATAGGCCAATTTTAGGAAAAAACAATCAAAAACCAAAATTTAACTACAACTAGTAAGCAAAGAAATGGAGATTGAAGGAAGCGAGCAAGCTTCCACCTGTTCATTTGAAAAAACCACATGCTTAAACACATCTTCTATGCCAGAGCTCCCTCCCTCCTTCTCTCTCCCTCCCTTCCTTTTTTTGTTTATTGCCTGCCTACTTTGTGCTAGGCACAGGATGTGACAGGATTAATGCTTAATTAGAATATGTTTCTCTCCACACATCATGCAGTTTACATGGGAAAGTGAGCCAGTAGTCATAGACATGATATGTCAGAATGATGGGCTGTGTTGCTGAAGGCAGTATCAAATCCTAGGACAGTGTCAGAAAGCTTTTAGGATGCTGATATTTATGCTGATATTTCAGGGCCTTAAAGATGTTTGTTTGATGCACACCTCTAAACCCAGGACTCAGGAGGTTGGAGAGCTTGAGGCCAGGCAGAGCTATGTAATGAGCAGCAGTGCTGAGAAGGAGCACTTCATACACATGACACTGTGTCTGATGCCGGCCACCAGGGGGAAGAGGCTGTTTTCATATCATTGCACTTGGTTGCCATGTGGAGAGCCAGTTAGAAAGGGAGATGTGGAGAGACTGTTGACTATGATGGGATGGGACTTTGCATGATGCCACTGTTAGGGGGTCACTCATGTACCTTTAAGTAGCCCCTCATGTGTGCTGTGTAAGCCATCCTGGTAGGCCCATTGGCTTGCAAAGAAAAGGTGAAATGTAGTCTTCATTCTCCAGCTGTAGCATGTTAAAACTATTATGTGAATCATAAATACAGAAATTCGCAATGCCTTTTCCTCCTTTTCCATAAATGCTTGGTTAGTTTTAACATTAAAAAGCTTGATTTGTGCTGGTGATATGGCTTGGTAAGATGAAGATGCCTACTGCCAGGCCTCATGACCTGAGTTCGATCCCCAGGATCCCCATGGTGGAAGAGAGGTTGTCCTCAGACTTCCATATTTCAACTGTAACTCTAGTCCTAGGGGACTCCAACACCCTCATACAGACATGCAGGCAGGCAAAACACCAATGCTCATGAAATATTAATAAATAAATAAGATCAATCTTTTAAAGAGAAAGTGAATTTGACATTATTAAAGGAATCTCTGTTCAGAGCGTCACAAAACTGAAACCATGATGTGGGCCAGACTGTTACCATCTGGCAGTGCTGGGAAGGAGTCCCCTTCTAGGCATGCTGGTATTGGCATAATTCATCTCTTGGGGGCTCCATTGCTACTTTTCAGTCAGGGGACCCTTTCACCTTCTATGGGCCACCTCCACTTCAAAGGCAGCAATGGAGAACTCTGGTGTCTTTTTCATGAGGAACCTAATACCTTTACAATGTTCCCAATTATGTCATATCCACCCTTTCCTAAGGTCACATTTCCTCACAGCAGATCCTGCTTTAGTGTTGGCATTTGGGAGACATTCCAGCAGTAGGGAATCTTAGGGACTGTTTGCGGATTTTATCTACCACAGATAGTTCCACCCCCCCCTATCAAGGACCATACAATCTCAGTTCCTGAAAATGATGAGCAGGTTGTTCATGGATACAATATTTTTCTGATCTTGGTAAAGAGCAAGGTGACCCCTTCTACAACCAGGACTGCTACCCCGCTCCCGAATTCAAAGCCAGCTGTGCAACTGGCCGACGGTGTGCTTCTCTGCTTCCCTTGCCTTAGCCATTACTCCCACTTTTCTTGTAGGGTGTTGCTGGTTAAGTCAGGGAGAACCTAGAAACTGAGACCAAAGCTTGGCATACAATAAAATGCCTTAAAAGTTAACATTTTTAACTGAGCATTTATTTTGCAGTTACATATTCAGGTATGTTAAGAATGCTAGAGAGTTTTCTATTAGAGGAACTCACAAGAAACAATAAAATTTCCTTTGATGGCTTTAATTTCTTATTGGTGATTCACTAACTCTGTTATATGCATATGCTTTTTATGGTAAGCATTACAACTCTCTAAGTGCTAATTTGATACATTTTAGCAATTTACTGCACTAGCTGGTATGTGTATGAGTGACCTATATCATCCCACTGTCTGAGATTACATCTGACTCTGCCCTAAGTTCTTAGTAGACTATGTAGCTGGGAGAGTTGAAGGATCGAGTACACCTTAATTACTGTATTTACTCTTTTTCTTCATACTAGGAGAAACTGGAGGAATGCCTAAAGCAGTTAAAGGAGGAACGAGTGATCCGGCTTAAGGCTGACAAGCGAGTCAGTGAGGTAAGTCTTTTATTTTGAGAGTGATGTGTTGGTTTTGTTTTGGTTTCAAGCTCTGTACATATAAACTTTCAGATACTTAAAAATGGTAAGGCATAATGTATTATGGATTGAGTTGCATCATTTTAACCTTGGATTCATTTAGTGTCATTTGATTATATCTCAAAAAATGTATTTTTGAAAATGTAAGAAGTAGCTTGTCCTGCCCCCAGGCTTTTGATCGCCACATATGAAATGTGTTAGGTTTATTCTGTATGTATATCATGAGTGTTGGTGAAGCTATCTACTTCTAGTGAATTAGGAAAGCAAATAATCTAAAAAAGTCTTAAGAGGATAGACATTGTGGTACATGGCCGTAGTGCTAGTACTTGGAAGCCTAAGGCTAGTGGATTATGCCTGGCTAGACTTTTTTTTTTTGAGGGGGGGAGATAAATAAAATTTAAAAGTCTAAGATAATGAAAAATTCCAAAGAATGCCATGAGAGATAAAAGTCAGTACTGTCATCACTGAACTAGACTGTAAGACCAATTTACATAAAACTAACAAGTTTTACACGTGTTTTTTTTAACTACAAAGTGAGTATAGGGAATCTTCTAAGTGTATGTATTATATTAAATGATGCTTGTTCATTCAATAAGTATTGAGTACTGTATGATAGAGGGCAAAAGTGCATCGTAAAAATTTTGCCTTTGTGAGAAATGCCAGGGTTGAATTTGATCTGGTGTTTCATGAGTAGATGAAGAGAGCAAGAAGCTACAGAGAATTGCTCAAGAAAGTGGAGAGTGGTAGCTATGTAGTTAAAGACTTTAATATAAGCAAAATAAATATACCTGGGGGCCAGTGAGATGGCTCAGTAGGTTAAGGCACTTGCTTCCAAGCCCAACAACCTGAGTTTGATCCCTAGTCCCTATGTGATGGAAAGAGAAAGTTGACTCCCAAGCGTTGTCCCCTTGATTTCCATATACATGTTGTGACATACACACATGCCCATGCATGAGCACATGCATGCATACATGTATGCTAAAAACAAAATGCACAAGAGGTCCAGGCACATGTCAGATGCCCTGGTCGGAGGATGTGATAGCTTCTGGCGCTTGCTGGATAGTGCCTGTGGGAGAACTGGTTACCTGCATGATGTTCAGGTATCTATCTGCAGGATGCCCTAGTGCCTGTGGGATGTCCTAGTGCCTGCAAAGTGTCAAGGTACCTGCATGAAGTCTGTGGATTGGCCCAGTGCCCGGGCATCTGTGGGATATTCTGGTGCCTGCAGGATGTTCAGGTGTCTGCTGGGGGCTCTGTTGCCTATCTGATGTCTGGCTGCCTGAGGGATGATCGTGTGCTTACATGATGTCCAGGTGCCTGAGTGGTGTCTGGGTGCCCATAGGATGTCTAGATGCTTATGAAATGATTGGGTGTCTATGGGTTGGCCCAGTACCTGTGTGATACCTGGGCGTTTGCGGGAGGTTCTTGTGTCTGCGGGAAATCTGGGCATCTGTGGGATGCTCTGGTGCCCATGGGATGTCCTTGTGCCTGCAGGATGCCCTGGTGCCTATGGGAGGTGTGGGCACATGTGGGATGCCGTGATGCCTGTGGAATGTCCAGGTGCTTGCAGGAGGCCTTGGTAACTGAAATGCCTGGGTATCTGTGGGTTGATCCAGTGCCTGTGTGATGCCCAGGTGTCTGTGAGATGCCCTGGCGTCTGTGGGGTGCCCTGGTGCCTGTGGGAAGTCCTAGAGCCTATGGGCAGCCTAGGTGCCTATGAGGGACTCTGGTGCTTGTAGGGTATCTGGGTGCCTATGTGGGGTCTGGGTGCCTGCATTAAGTTCGGATGTCTGCAGGTTGGCCCAGTGCTTGCATGATGCCTGGATGTCTGGGATGCCCTAGAGCCTGTGGGCAGCCTGGATACCTATGGGGAGCCCTGGTGCCAGCAGGGTGCCCTGATGTGTTTAAGAGGTACTGGTGTCTGTGGGATGTTCAGGTTCCTGTGGGAGGCCCTGATCCCTGTGGGATGTTGGGGAACCTGCGGGATGCCCTGGTACTTGCAGAATACCAGAGGGCCTGCTTGGTGTCTGAGTTTCAGTATCAAGGCCCAATTTCGGGTCAAACTTTGTCATGCTTTGTCTCGGGCTGGTGTGGGCTAGGTGGACGTCTGTGGTTGAAGCATCCTACTGCCTTCCAGGGATCATAGTGATGACCCTGGTCCATGCTCCTGGTGTACAAGCTTGACTTGGTCTTTTTTTTATTTTGTTCTTTTTTGAGGGCATGGGGTGGAAGGGTGGAACAGAGAGGAATAGGAAGAGGGTGTGATACATTGTATGAAACCCAAATTATTAATAAAAGTATTATAAAAGTTGCTTAGCTTATTAATTAATTGAGGATTAAAATTAATCTTAAATGGATTAAGTATAGCAGGATTATAATTTTGCTCAAATCAGACTTGTATTTTCTAATATAAGGTGAACAGGAGGCTAATTCTCTGTCACAATGATCCAGTGTAAATTTAAGCAATTAGGGATATGATCTTTTGAAAAATCACTAGTAAAACAACTCTGTTTTTATCTACTTGTTATATAGGAAATTTTACCAACTGTCTCCAAGTAAAGATTATTATGTGTCATGTTTATTGCCTTCATTGATTGAGGGTTAGGTTACTTATAAATTATTTACATTTTTAAATGTTTCAGTTTAGGTATTGAAAAGTTTTCTTTAGACGACTGTAGCGGGACACTTAGAAGTTTTTGTTATTTTGTTTTTTTACAAAAATGCAAAATGGCACTTGGACTAGGTTTATGTTCCCATCCCAGGTGTGGTGGATGATTGTGAGTTGGATTTGGATCATTGCAGGTGACTATAATTTGGTTAGGTGCAGTCGTTCTGGCACATGTAGCTTGTCCTTGGGATTGTGTGCTTGGGTTTATGGGAACTTTTGCTTAGAGTATTAAAGGGTTGAAGCTCCAAGAGCTAGGGTGGGTGTTGGTTGGTGGTTCATTGGTTGGTTTGTCCGTAGTTAATGTGTTGATTCTTGTATAGAAGAACATCAGTTGGAGAAATTGGGTTTGCAGATAGTGACCTGAGATGCTAGTCTGACTCACTGTCAGCTAGTCTTCTCCAAGTTTAGGACAGCCTAAAAAGACTGAAAATTTCTTTCTCTCCTTCCTTTCTTTTCCTAAATTGAGGGTAAAAGATTGTAGTTTACTACTACGGATGACTGTGAGGATAATCACACCGCGCATTCTCAACCTTCTTTTGTAGCTGGAACATGAAAATGCCAAGCTAAGAAATATAAATTTCTCCTTGTCCGAAGCCCTTCAAGCACAGTCACTGACAAGCATGATCCTGGACGATGAAGGAGTCCTCGGCAGCATCGAGAATTCTTTTCAGAAGTTTCATGCTTTCTTGGATCTCCTTAAAGATGCCGGGTATATAAAGATGTAGGGTGGGCATTCTTCCTTCAGTGACTTTAATTGTAACTTGCTCAGGAACTTCACATTTCTTAGCTTCCACAAGACATATTTAATATGTGATTATCAATACCATGTTTGTTTGTTTTTAGTGGAGAACTCCTTTTAAAAGAAATACAAAATGGTAAACCTACCTTATTAAAAAGCCCATCATAAAAAAGTAACATAAAGAGTAATTGATGTCTTGGTAAAGACTAAATTAATGTTGTTGGACATGTGTGTTGTATATAATTTTGTCTGCTGTAAATATACCCCTTAACATGTTAAAATAAAAAAGACTGTTAAAGATAATTTTTATTGAAACTATTCAGAGTATATAGATTTATCCTTTATTCATCTTGTTTATTAAATAAGTTTGAGTTAAGTTCGTGTACCTAGACTTTAGCATGGTAGTTAATCTCCAGGAGTATTGTAGACACGAGAATATGTCAGCGGTCTCACCTCAGAGTAGTAGTGGCAGAAGAAGATGCCAGTCAGGCGTTGGCACAGGCCTATAGTCCAGCTCTTGAGTGATGGAGGAAAGAGGATTGGGAGTTCTGAGTAACCCTATATAAAGATTTTGAGTCCAGCTTAAGCTATACGAGCCTCAAAACCAAAACCAAAAGATGCTAAAAGAGAGCACGGAAGGTTCTTGACAGAGCAGTGTTTTAGGTAAATGGGCTGGGGCTAGAAAAGAATAAACACTCTTTTGGAAGCTGAGGAAAGAGGGCTTCATAGGGATGCATAGGGATGGTGGAAGTTGAAGCTGCTAGAACAGTATTCAGAATGAAGGCGTGATGGTTGCTATGGAAAATCAAGTGATGTTTAATGTATCATTGAGGGGAATGGGGGCACTATTAGGATTGGGTGATCTGATCCAGTGTCTCAGCAGGAATGGAAAGGTGGCAGTTGGGATGGGGCTGCTGTCTGAAATAGGCTCTTGGCTTCTAAGATTTTAAATCTTGGTGTTCGTTTTTACACACATTTCATGTAGGTATGGATGAGTTTAAGTTGTTCTTAAGTGATTGCATTTTCCTCCCTTCTTCCTCTCTGCAGGCTTGGGCAGCTCGCCACCATGGCTGGTATAGATCAGTCAGATTTTCACCTACTAGGTCGTCCCCAGATGAACTCTACCATTAGTGCGCCTGTGGAAGATCAGAAAGCACTTGAAGAAGAAGACCCAGTTCCCAAACAGACAGCCGTAGGACAAATGCAGAATATCCAAGTAAGTAGATCCATCAGACCTCAGTTCAAGGAAGGAGTTCCCCGAGTCAGAAAGTAATAATGGTGGTCTATCTCTGATGAGCCCCAGGCTTCCGAGGCAGAGGCCTCTAAGCAGAGTTATTTGTGCCCATTTCCTGAAATTGCATCATTGTCAATAAAACAATGGGGCCCGGACATGGTTGTGCACTCCTTTCATCCCAGCACTTGGGAGGACTGAGGCCAGCCTGGTCTACATAGTGAATTCCAGACTGTGCGAAACTACACAGTGAGTCCTTTTCTTTAAAAAAAAAAAGACAAAACTGGAAGTTTTTTGATAATTTATACTTAGAATAAGTTATCTTCAGTGAAGAAAGAAATTAAAGAGTAAAGAAATAATCCACAGTTAAAGTTTTGTAAATGTCTATTGTATTCATGTCTCATCTAGGTGTCTATCTGTATGCAGTCAGCTTACAATGAAGGGACACTGATGAAGGTACAAGTACCAATGCAGAGAATCTATAAACCAGTCATCTAGGTAGACCTAGCAAGCAGTGTCTTTCTGTTGCCCAGTACTGGATGGGGGGAGGCTAACTGTCACAGCACCCCCTGATGTTCTGCCTCACCAAGAGCCCATCTCTCAGCAGCCAATCTAAGACTTGTCTGAGGAGCTGATGTCTTGAGGACTTGGTCATGTCACACATTGGATACTTCACATATGAGTAGAGGCTAGGAATTAGTTTTCTTTGAAGTAGTTTTATTTTGTTTTTTTAATGTGGAAAATGGAAGATAATCATATCATACAGCTAACTCTGGATATACATAGGTAAATTTTAAGTTGCCAGTCATGTGGCAGTGTATAATTAAGAAAACAAAATGACCATAAAATCTTCTGAGTATGAACTGACTATTTAATAAGATCACAGTTACAGCTCTGGAGAGATGGTTTGGCTGTTAAGAGAGCGACTCCTCTTCCAGAGGACTTGAGTAGAGCCCCCTAGGACCCATGTTGTGTGGCTCACAGTAACCTGTAACTGTAGCTCCATGGGATCCCCATGCCCTCTTCTAGCCTCTGCAGTCATGTGTACACACACACACACCTAAAAAATAAAAGTAAATTTGAAAAAAATCACACAACTAAAAATAATAAAAGCAAATTTGGAAAAGTCACCATTACAATGAAACTTTCAACTCTGTAGTGGTTCATTTAATCTTTGTTGTTTTCCTTGTAGTTTCAGAAGATTACAAGTGATGCTAGGATTCCTTTGCCTCTCGACACCTCCCAGGTTCCAGTTTCTACACAAGAGGCATCAGTAGCTTCCAGAGACAGCCTGGGAGTCACAGCCCCTCAGCAGCAGGAGGGGTCTGCCACAGGATTCGTTGCTAGAACAGGGTCTCCTTTAGCAGATGGGATTTCTGGAGACGGGATTCAAAAAGCAGAAGCAGTGTTGTCTAAAAACAGCAGATCTTCAGAGAAAGGGACTACACCAGGTGACAACTCCAGAAAGCACTCTGCAGAGAAGCACTCTGGGAAGGACCTGCTTTCCAACTCTGACTCGTCTGTGAACTCAAAAAGCAAAGGAATCAGGGAAAAAAGGTCTTTGCTTAATGAGCCAATTAAAAATGAATCTTTGAAAAAATACATTTCTGTCAAGAAAGAAAATAGAATAGTGACTGTCTCATCCAAGACAATCAAAAGTAAACCCACTCCTCTAGAACATTCTGAAAGTGATACTCTTGGGTCTGATTTTGAATTTCAGGAAAGCATCCATTCGTCAGTACACCTGACATAGGTCTAACCTTTTGAAATTATGATTTTTGCCTTCAAATTTTAATAAATTTTCTTACATTTTTATTATAGAGTGTGTTATCTTAATATACAGAGGTAGAAACAAACATATGGTAGTTTATCTATACCATTATTTAAAAACTGAATTTTTTTTCTTTTCACTCACATAATTTATTTGGCACATGTTTATGGAAGGCCTAGTTTTTAAGACACTTTCTGGGCATGGTGGCTTTCAGCATACAAGAAAGCAGAGCTCTTACCCTCATGGGACTTCTGTGTAGAAGGAAAGAAACAGTAAAGCAGAGACAGGATCAGAAGCAGCGTTTGGTTAGGTATAGAAGGAGGAATTGCGTGGCCAGAAACCCCTTGGCATATCCTAATTCCTAACCAGAGCAGGGACATGCTTCTAAAGGCCCTTAACTCTTGGTTAAGCTTGTTGCAGCTTCAGTAAGGGTTTTCTCGGCCGTTTTATAAATGAATTTAAGGAAACAGAGTATATGAATGGCCCAGAGTTGTAACAGATCAGAAATAGGTAGTGCATTTGGAGTTTGGACTGGATCCAGTGCTCTGAATCACTTAATTATCCTATTTCCTGTTACGAACAGGACAGCTCAACAAAGATGCCAGAGAAAAGCCACTGGACACTAGCAGTGCAAGAGCAGAGCTGTCAGAGGCACATTGGTCCCCTACCCAACCTGGGCAGTGGGTATAAGAGCATGGACTCACCTCTAGCTTAGTTATCCCTGCCTGGCAAAACACAGAGAAATACTTTGCTACAAGCAGACTGACCTGGAGGTGAGATGTGAGAACATCCAGGGGTGTTACGATCTCTTGTAGACATCCCTGCCTGGTTCTTACGGAAGCTTTTGAGTTCATTAATTAATGGATTGAATATCACAGGGGAAAAGATGCACAAGATGTAGTCTCGGCTCTATAACAAGGAAAGACACACTGGCAGATGTCTTACTACAGTATGATAGTCTATAGAGGCAATGCTGAGAATCCAGTTTGTAGAGGGGCGAAGCCATCTAAAGGATGAAACTTATGTCTCTATATAAAAAGTGGTCACCTCATAGCCTCAGTAAGGTCTTAACAGACTAGTTAGAACTGGTGACTAAGGAGATGAAGAAAGCAGACACCTAAGACAGGGAGCAATATACACAGAGTATAGATTGTGTTTGGAAAACTATAGACACAAGGGTTAGCCTTCTGGAGCCATACAGCCAGAGGCCAAGGAGACCACAGAGAGTCTTAGAACTAGTTCTGCATGGGTGTAGGAAAAGTGAACAGAAGATCAAAATGACACGTGTGGGTTTCATTTTCAGTTTTTTGGTGCTTGGGATTTCAGGATTGAACAGAGGCCTCACATGCCAGGGTTTACCTTTTAGATCCTTAGCTTTGCCATGGAAGCACAGGTTTAGTTTTCCCCACTTTTCTATAATCCTGAGTCCAGGGATTAAAGGCATGTGCTACTATAGTTTTGTTTTTATTTTTTTTGATTGATTTTGGAGTGTGTGTGTGTGTGTACAAGCGTGCTATGGAATGGAGCCAGGGCCCTGCACATAGTAGATAAACACTATCACTGAGCTGTATCTTACCCAACCCATTTCTCTCCTACCGCTCACCCTGCAGGGATTATAAATATATACAGCACACTTGTAATTTGTTTTTTGCTTTTCAGTTTTGTTTGTTGAAAAAAGATTTTACTTGTCTTTATTTTCTGTATATGAATGTGTGGCCTGCATGCATATATGCATGCCTGATGCCCACAGAAGTCAGACGAGGGCAGTGGCTCCATAGGAATTGGATTTGTGAATGGTTGTGAGCCACCCTGTGGGTGCTGGGAACTGAACCCAGGTCTTCTGCAAGAACAGGTGCCCTTAACTTATGAGCGGTCTCTCCAGCTTCCCTTTTTGTGTTTTGGAACTGTCTCAGCAAGCATCCCTGGCTGTCCTTGACTATGCAGCAGTTCGCCTATGCCTTTTGAATGCTAGGAATACAGACAGGCATGAGCCACCACACCTACCTTGTTTTTTGTTTTGTTTTTTTTTCTTGTTGTTTTTTGTTTTTTCCATACTTAACAATTTTTAATGGAGTAGTTTTGTATGATAAAACAATAATTTAAACATTTGCTTTGTATGTGGTGGTGGTGGTGGTGGTGGTGCATGTGTGTGTGTGTCTTGGGGTCCCTATGTGCCATGATGTATGTGTAGGGATGGGGTCAGGGCAACTTTGTGGAGTCTGTTCACTCCTGTCTTTACATGGGATCCAGGGATCAAACATGGTTGAACAACAAACACTTTAATCTTGTGAGCTGTCTCATCTGCCCTGAAACAATTTTACAACTTTGTATATATATGTATTTAAAAAAAAAATTGTCAGAGGTTGGGTTAGAAGCACTTGCTGCTCTTCCAGAGGACCTGGGTTTGATTCTCAGTACCCACGTGGCAATTCACAGTCATCTAAGTCCAGTTCCAGGAGATCTGATGACAAAAATGCATGCAGGCAAAACTCGAGAATAAATTCCCAGGTATGGATCTTGTCTGCTCACTCGAAAGGCTTATAGTCATTTTTACATGTTTTTCAAGGTGACCCTTTCTGATTTTTATCTGTTTCTCAGACTTATTACTAACCTAAGAATTTCCACTGATATTAATAGGTGAGCCACCTCGAAATCCTTAGGAACCTAAACTGTATCATCTGTTTGGTCTGTTCTGTTTTCATGAAATGGGGTTTTGTGTAGCCCAAGACAACCATGAGCTTGCTTTGTACAGGTTGAAATCAAGCTCGTGGACATTCTCCAGCCTCCACCTCCCAAGTTAGGTTCCATTTTAAAGAGCAGAAACCAAAGATCTCTTGGGAATTTCAGGGGAAGCACTTGTTCATCTTCCCCTTCATCACCATCTCTGTCCTGGGGAGGCAGCTGTTAGAGGGCATTCACCCCCCTTCCCTCAGGACCAGATTCCCAGCATTCTGTCTGCCCTCCTCTATGCATTTCCTACTGTGTGCCCAGGCCAGGCCCTCCCCTGTGCATTCCTTCCTTGTGTAACCAGGCCAGGCCCTCCCCTATGCATTTCCTACTGTGTGCAGGCCAGGCCCTCCCCAATGCATTCCCTACTGTGTGCTGGCCAGGCTTTCCTTATGCTTTCCCTACTGTGCCCAGGCCAGGGGTTGAGAGGCAAAGCCCAGCTGTAGCCACTTGAAATTGTTTAGGGTCTTTTTTTTCCCCCCATTTTTATTTTGCTGTCCTTCTGCTTTTCCCTTTGGTCTTACTGGATCTGAAATGACTCTACTAGGTTTTATTCTTCCTGAAACTAAGATGCTGAGGTCTCTCACCTTTGAGATTGTTGCTGTTCTTTGGAATAGAACCTCATGTGCAGCTTAGATTTTTTTTTTTAGTTTTTTTTTTCTTTTTCCTTTTCTCCTGCCTTCTCTTTAATTTCATGTGTATTTAAATTACAAAGAGTCTATTGCTGAAATGCAAACATTAAGAACATGATTTATTCTTGTGTTATGGTTTTGCTTGAGTAGCTCACAAGCTTGTGTGTAAAGGCATGCAGGTGATTTAAAGGAGACACAAAATAATGGTGGGAACACCAGACTTTTATTTGGCCAGGAAATAAACTCCCTCCCTAAATGAAGAGCCCTTACCACCACCCCTGCTTGGCTGCTCCTGTCTCTTTCTGTTGTCTTCTGTGATCATGGAGCTCCAGTTAAACAGTAAAAAGCCATAGGGGGTGTTTCCAGCCAAACTTGCAAATTCAGCCTGCTGTGAGCCACAGAGCTCAAGAGTAAAAAGGACAAGGTAGAGAGGGAAAATCTTTAGCCTTAAGATAGGAAAGAATGTTATTTTCTTACCTCCTGGCTAGCTCTGCCAAATGTGTTATCAGTGGTCAGAATCTGGGCTGCGTGTGTTTCTTATTCAAGAATAAAGCAAATAAATAAAAACCCACATAGTCTACAAAAGAACAAAACCACAGAACAGGGCCAAGTACATTCTAAGAAAGCCATGGTGGTGAAGATACTCAAGGGCTCCAATACTGTTTGGAGCTTTCTTTTGTGGGGTTTAAAAAAAGGAAGTTTGGTTGGTAGCATAGTTTGGATGATTCTCTTATTTTTATTGATAGCCTTTGTTCACTCCAGTGTCCCTTAAATGCTGTTATGTGGGTGCTGGGAACTAAACTCAGGTCACCCAGCAAGAGCAGCAAGTGCTCTAAGCTTCTGAGCCATCTCTTCAAGCCCTATTTATTTAGGTTTGGAGGGGGAGCATGCCACAGTACATGTGACCAAAAGATAATTTTCAGGGGTTCTTTCCTCCTGCCCTGTGGATTCTAGGGATTGAATCAGGTCGTCAGGCTGCAAGTGCCTTTACTCACTGAGCCTTCTCACCAGCCCAGTAGTTCACAAGCTTGTGTGTGTTCCAATTCAAACTTATACAATATGTCCTGGTCCAGGGTATGAGGACCAATTCAGCTGGAACTGGGTTTATACAAAACTATGTCTCCAAGTGAAGAATTTTAGGGAAAATCCCCTACTTGCCATCTTATGCTTGTGAATAATTGGGGAGCATATGATTAGAAGCAGATTTCGATTCACAAGTGTTGATGTTTTTGTTTTGTTTTTAACTGTGGTCCATAGTAAAATGCATTACTTTCTGCAGAGTGGAAGGTAGTGAAGGCTGGGGCCTTAGCTCAGTATAGCGCTTACCTATGCATAAACCCTGCATTTGGCCCTGCCTTACCTGCGTGCACACAAATGGAAAATTCCATCAAGCAAGGCTGTACATCCAGTGACTCACACAGATAGGGGCTGTTCTGGTTTGTGTCTATAGAGGAAATCTGTTCACAGCTTATTGTTTCACAATCTACTACAGGTCACGTCCTGCTGATTAAAAAGAGTTTCCCACATCTACTGTGTGGACCCTGACAAAGCTGTTCCTCATGTACAAGTTTGCTCCATGTTATCGAGCAAAAGGCATTGCTGCCTTACCTCCAGAGCCTAGCTTTCTTGAGCTCTGTAACTCTCAACAGGTCATTTTCATTAAATTCTCTTTTTAAAAAATTATTTTATGGACTGAAAGCTTTCAAAGGGACAGACACATCTATGTGAGAGCTTTCAAATCCCATTGGGACAAAATGAAGAACAGGAAGACTTTCTGTGACTGAAGATACGCGCTGGGCACGCCCTGCTGCCCATAGGCACAGAGCATACCTGGAAGCGAAGGCCTCCAACAAGGACAGGCTTGTCAGTACAGATGTGAATTTTAAGCCAGTGTGAAATTAGAAAGAAACAGAAGTACTTTAGAAATAAGAACATCCTCCCCCCGGATGATATAATCATTAACTTTGTTCTGGGAGGCCTGTGGAGATGATCTATTTGTTCAGTGATTTTAGAAAGATAATCCCCACAATCCCTGACTTTCAGGGGAATGCCCTCCGTAACAGCTTAGCAATAGATGGTCCTAGCTGAGGATCTTAAATGATGAAAATATTAAAATCAGTTAGCCTACCAGTCAGCTTTGATTCCTTTGCCAAGGTTATATAGGCCTAGTTCTCCCAGAGATGAACTGAGTCATTGACCAGCAGACGGGAGACATCGATTCACATGCCATGTCTTAATATCCTGCGAGATGGACGTGTTCTCTTTATTTTGAAGAAAGAATGAGCGACAGCAGGGCTTTTAGGGGGCTTCAGGGAAGTAACAGAGGCGGAAGCAGGATTTACTTCCAACCTTGTTTCTTCCCAGTGTGACCTTTTGCACTCTCTCTTCCACAAGTGTTTATTCCACAGAAAATGCACAGCAGAGCTGTGATCAGAGGCCATGGCTGTGAGTGATACCCTAGCCTCAGCTGCTGCTTCTGATCAAGGGGCTAAAAGGAATGATCTGGAAAATCTATTGTTTAGTGGACAGACACTTGGGCTCTCTCTTTCTCTCTATAGTAGGCATAGGTATACTGTGAACATTTTACTGGAGACTAACACTTAGACCTTTTATTTATGTTCAGCTAGAACTTCAGAGCTAAGACCCTCATCTGCCCGTGGTTTTTCTACGCCTCCTAAGTGGTTTCTTTTTAAAAAAAGGATTCAGTGAGTTCTTTCCACAAACCCAAGCTGAATCATTCTAAAATTTACAAAGATCACGATCATTTACACTATATACTTTACAGCCTTTACTTTCCATGTTTGGTCAGTTTGAGAGCCGTGATTTTTCTACACAATAAAAGGATTCTTCTCTAAGCCCTGTGTGGTGACACACACCTAAAGTCTCTGCTCTGTGAGAAGCTGAGGCAGGAGGATCCAAAAACTCCGGCGTGGCAACATAGTGAGATCATCTCACTATGGGGAAATGGCTCATTGGGTAAGATTGCTTGTGGTACAGCAGGAGGACCTGAGTTCTAGTTCCAATGACCAATGACATAAGAGAACTGGGCATGGCTAGGTGTGGTGGCACATGCCTTCAACCCCAAGACTCGTGAGGCAGAGGCAGGTAGATCTCTGTGAGTTTAAGGCTAGCCTGCTCTACATAATGAATTCCAGAAAAGACAGGGTTACATAGAAAGAACTTGTCTCAAAAAAAGCAAAACTTTTTTTTTTTTTTTAAGTTGGGCATGGCTGCATGTACCTGTAACTTCAGTATTGGCAGATGGAGACAAATCAATCCTGGAAGCTCTCTGATCAGCCAACCTAGCCAGCCAAAGAGAGCAGGTTAAGTTCCAGTGAGAGAGATCCTGCCTCTAGGCAAGAAGAGAAAGAAACTCATTGTTCTCTGGCATCCACATACATAGACTATGGGCATGCATACTTGCACATTCATGTGCATATGCCACCCACACGACACCACACACACAGGGACACACATGGACACACAAATAATAAATAAATAAAATTAATCACTTAACTACAAGATTCCTTTCCACAGCCTCTCAGAGGACTCTCTTACACAGTCAGCATCTTTTCCAGGCAGGACAGCTGCACCATGCACTGCTGAACCTGTTCTTTGTATGTCAGCATAAATCAGTAGGTGAGTATCAGCTTCTTCAGAGGTGTGTGTGTGTGTGTGTGTGTGTGTGTGTAGGGGCAGGGCAGGCCAGTTAAGCTTCCCTCTTCTTTGCAGACTCCTGTTTTTCATTCAGGCTGGTGGTGGGAATGTCAAAGGCCTTAAACTCAAGGCCTCTCCACTTCTGGATCTTGTGTGTCTCCAGGCATCCTATAGTCTTCCTGCCTTTTGCATTTTTCCTTTAATAATTCACTGGCGCTTTTTCTGCCTCTGTTGCAAGGCAGGGTGAGGCAGATCTGCCACTGTTGCCTGAGTAAACTCCATTTGTTGGGGAAGAAAGGGAAGACTAGCCTGGATGTGGTTTCCAGTTTAGTTGACCAGTACTGACAGTTAGACAGGATCTGAAATCCTGCTGAGATAGGGAGGCTCCAGATAATTATGTACTGCATACGCCAGTCAAAATTAATTCAAATATAAAAAATAAAAAGATAGAAAGAGCAGAGGCTACTATTCCATTTCTATAAGTGCTTATTATACTTCTCACAATAAACTTCATTTGGTTCAAAATTTTGGAGGGAACAGAGTAGGCTTAATTACTATTGTGAAAACACAACACAGAGTATCTTCCTTAAAAAATAAAATAAAATGAGGAACCCAACAATGAGCTTCAGGATTCCACCTCCATATTGTTGCTCTGTCACAGGGAGATGGACTTACATAGTTCCAGTTTACAATCCTGAGGAAACGCTCTCATATCCACTAAGACAGCTACTGAGCTGAGGATGTAGTTCAGCAGTAGGACACTTGCTTCAGTAAGTTAAAAACAGAATCATCATGTGATCTGTCCTCCTGGATAGGCAAAAGAACTGAAAGCGAAGCCTCGGAATGTCTGCATTCCCCTTTCTCTGTGTCCTGACCTGTGGAGGTGGAAGCAAGCTGCCTCTCACTTCTGCTTCCATGGCCTTCTTTACCAGGATAGATTGCGCCTTCAAACCAGGTGGCTCCCCTGGAACACAGAGGCCACTGTCAGCACGGTGGCACATGCATACCTGTAATCCAAGTACAGAGGGAGGCAGAAGCAAGAGGATCAGAGGTTCTGAGTCATCCTTTGCTAGTGAGTGAATTTGAGACCAGCTTGGATCACATGAAACTATTCCAACACAAACAAACAAAAAAACAGAAGGCTTTGGTGATACCATCCTCAAGATACTAGTGTTTCAGGCATGCTAGATGTAACCATTAACAGAGGCTTGCACCAAGCTTCCAGCACAGCACAAAGGCCAGGAAATGTAACACAGACATGGATTCCCTGCAAGGAGTCCCTGAGAGTCCATTACTGCATGAAGCCGTGAAGGTGAAGCTCGAATTGCCGTGGAGATCCCAGGAATGTGGAACGTGAGCCTCATCCAAGGAAAGATGAGGCATTGAATGGTGCTGGCCAGTGAGAGACCTTCGTGGGCTGCAGACCGAGGAACTGGATGAATGCGCAGGGATGCCAGATCTGTTGGAGGCCAGATGATGCCACCAAGAGCCACAGGTGCTGGACTTGGAACTGTCTAGTATTGGTCCTGCCAAGTCTCAGTGTTGCTCTCTTTCCTTGCTGTGTTCCAAGGTTACTGTTTATTTTAGAAATACATAACTTTTTTGCAGGGCAGTGGTGGGGCACACCTTTAATCTCAGCACTCGGGAGGCAGAGGCAGGTGTATCTCTGTGAATTCAAGGCCAGCCTGGTCTACAGAGTGACCAGAGTTACAACAGAGACACCCTGTCTCAAAAACCCAAAAAATTAAGATAAAATAAAAAAGAGAGAAAGAAAGAACACACAAAAAAGAGAAAAAAACAGAAATATATAATTTATTTTTTTATTTTCTGTGTATGGGTGTCATGCCTCCACGTCATGTGTGTGGACCATATGCAGGCAGTGCCTGCCGAGGCCAGAAGACAGCATTAGATATTTTGGAACTAGAGTTACAGATGATTATCAGCCATCTAAGTGCTGTCAAACTGGACTTTTTCTGTAGTTTTCTTACAAAGGGAGAGGTGAGAGATTTATTCTTTTTGAGTTTTTCAAGCCAGAAAAAAAGGAAACTAATATAGCTCAAATGTTCAATCTGAGGTGACAGAATGGGGCGTGCAGAGACGCTTCTGAGGACTGGGTGTTAGCATGTCTTTACTTAGCGCGCAGACGGGGACAGCTGCGTGCCACAGTGCTCACGAGGAGGTTGGTTCTCTCCTTTCACGCTGTAAGGTTCTGGGGATGCTTCTTGGGTTGGCAGGCTTTGAGACAAATGCCTTTACCCACTGGGCCACCTCTCCACCCAGTGGTTGTTTACTTCTTTATATTTGAGCCAGTGTCTCCTGTAGCTCCAGCAGGCCTGGCCTTGAATTTCTGGCCTTCCTTCTTCCAGCTCCCAAATGCTGGGACTACAGCGTGCACCAGCACTCTTGGATAAGATGCTTTTTTTTTTTTTTTTAAAGCACTAGAATAGATAAGAGTGTTCTTGCATGATTTATGTGATTTATGTTTTCTGGTAATGTATTGTACTCTGAGTTCAGCCATGTAAGGTTATGTGCAATTTAGAGCCATAAATATTTAAAATGGAGCCCTCTTGCTTTTGTGATATCACGTCACCCCTTGGCTCAGTAAAGCACATTAAGTGCTGATTTTCTGTTGGGACACGTAACTCAGTTTAGGTAGCCTCTTCACATGGATGGTGAATTTAAATGTCTGGTAGACGGTGCAAATCACTAGAAGTCCTTGGGATTCGGAGATGAGGTCCTGGTCAGAGCTGTGTAAAGGAGAAGGACAAGCAAGATATACAGATGGTATATGCCTTCCAGCCCTTGGACTCTCTCCTGCGGACAGCATCCCCTTTGGGGGACTGGACTACTCCCACCTCATTCTGATACTGTCGTTTGGTGAGCGCTGTCTACCCTGTCACTCAGCTCCCATAGGTGCCAGAGTGGGTGTGTGAGTGGGAGGCATTGAAGTCCTTTCAAGACAATTTTCAATCCAGAAACATGGAAGGAGACTCCCTACTTAATGATGATGGTGCAATCACTGGCACTGGTTAGCCCTTGGGGGAATGAGTGAAGAAATGGTGTGAAGAGAGAAAGTAAGATTGACAGCATTGGGAATGTCTGTCTAGCTAGTCCCGACGGGCACCCTGACCTTAGTCCACCTAGACTGAGGTTTGATTCTGTGAATATCATTCTTCTTTCACCTAAACTGGTTAGAGTTGTATTTCTATTACTTTCAATTAAAAGAGTCTAGGAACGCAGCTCAATGCATAGACTAGCCGGCACATACAATAAATAAAGAAATGTAAAATTTAAAAAGAAAAAGTAATGGAAACAGAGTATCAAGAAAGTGTCCTTCTCACCCTGTCTTTTGAAGGGCAAGCAAGGTTTTATGGAGAAGAAGACTCACAGCTCCTCACAGCAGGAAGGTGTTCTGAAAACAGGTTTCTCAAGCTGTGTTGCCTGCCATACCCTTAGGGAAGTTAGCCATTTGTCAGTGACTGAAGAAAGACTGGGGACCAGGACAAAGCCAGCATCCAACTTGGCGATGATGAGACGAACAGAAGTAGAAGTCAGCTTGGAGTGAAAAGATGTCACAGATACTGAGAGAAGTGGAAAACCTTAGCAAAGACTGGGGAAGGCTCAGCAAATCAAGCCCATGGCTGTAGAGACAGCAGGGCCCTTTTCGGGGGTAGAGGGGGCCCTGAGAACCCTCTTTTACAACCTAGATCCCATTGGAAAGGATGCACTGAGGGAATAGCCCATGGTCGGGCAACAGAGCAAGGCCTGCCATCACGTGCTGGTTCAGCAGCTTCCTCTGCTCACGCCCTCCACTGGTGCCCTCCCATTTTCTAGACCTTATCTGATCATGCAGGTTCAACTTGTGTTCTGCTGAGCTGACTTCCTTCCCGGGAGAATTGAAATGACTTTCCTGACAGCTTTAAATCACTTTTGAAAACAAGGCAGCCTGCATAATGAAGGGCTATTTTTGTTAGAATGGAAATGCAGTGATTTGAGGGCTAGAGAGATGGGCCAGCAGTTAAGAGCACTAGCTGTTCTTCCAGAGAACCCAAATTCAATTCCCAGCACCCACATGCAACTCACAACTGTCTGTAACTCCTGTTCCAGGAGATTTGACACCCTCACAGAGACATATATGCAGACAAAACAACAATGTATATAAAAAAAATAAAAAATAATAAACTATTAAAAAAGAAGAAATGCAGTGATTTGATGTCTTCTTGCTTTAATGACTAGAGTCTTGTGGATCCTGGACACATCCTCAGTTTGGGGGTTAAGGGGTGGGGCTCTGTGGTAGAGAGCTTGCTAACAAGAGTGAATTCCTGGTTTATTTCTCAGTACTAGAACCAAAACAGAACAGAACAGAACAAAACATACTTAATTTGAGTTCACCTTTTCCCTCTATGAAATAGGAAAAAAATTATCAGAACAAGAGATTCACTGGTGAGGCCACAGACAGAAGGCCTGTCTACCCTACAGCACCAAATTATCCCTTTAGCCCTTTTATAGAGTGAAGGAGTTGGCCAAAATCCCCAAGATTTATGACTTGAATGAGATAGTCCAATTAGAACATCAAACACTGTACACTCACAGATGTATACAGCACACAATGAAAATGTTTCAGGGCCTGATAGCTGGCTCAGTGGTAAAGCAAGTACTGTGCAAAGCTGACGATCTGGGTTCCATCACTGTAACCCACATAAAGATGGAAAGAGAGCAGTCCTCTGACCTTTACATATGTGCTGTGGCACATGCCTGCTACCTCAATAACATTAAGTAAAATGTATTAAAATTTAAAAAAATGATTGATGGACACCTGAAAATCATCCTGCATTGCTTGGGGCTTTTGACTTGATTTTCCCATGGGCAACCTCTTCTATATGCAGCTCCAGAGTTCTGAATATACTCATGATTAAAAAAGAGAAGGAAAAAGGAACAGAAAAAGATAGAATGCATGCACTGCTCCTGAATTGTGCATGGCCAGCACATCACGTTAAGATGCATTATTCATCCAACATTCCAAGAAAATTTCTTTGAAGATTTGAGCACATAACACCAACTGCAGGCACTGTTCTCTGTCACCTATGTGTCCCCGTTGTCATATAGCAAAGGATGCTAGAATATATAGAGCTAGTGTGAAATGTATTTTTAAAAACTTCCCCTTTCCATTTCTAATGTCTGTAAGCCTCTTCCCAAATCTTCAGCCAGATTTTTGGGAATGGCTTAGTGATGAGTCACAGGAGAATGTAACCGTTCATCTTCAATGCTTCATGGCAATGCTGGGAGAGAGTAGCTGTCAGACCACATGGGCAGATATCTCTAAATGGCATTCAGAGATCACAGCCAACTCACATCTTCTCTCCTCACAGCACACATCCCTTCTTCAACCTGCACCATGCAGAGAAGTCTGCTGTGAACTTGTGCAGAGTCAGAGATCACGACTGGACCTAGTGCAAGTTGACTCACGTGAATTCTTTGGCATTGCCCTGCATACAGCATCAGCATCAATGAATTTACCAACCTAGAGGTCCAGTGTCCTGGCAATATGTTAGTATTGGATGAAACACTTGGCCTCATGGAAATGAGGACAGCCATATACTTACTTGGGCAGCCATAGGCTGCAAAGGCTATCCTGGACTCTTCAGGTTTTTTGTTTGTTTGTTTGTTTGTTCATTTGTTTGTTTTGGTTGGTCTCACACCAATTGTCACCTCAGGCTACTAAACAACCAAGTTCTGAAAAGACCATTATTAAGTTTTGAATGTTCCCTGTGGAGAATTCTAAAGAAATAATGAACACCCACAATGTCTCTCTGAAATGAAGACTAATATTGCTTTCATTTACTTCTACTGAAAGAATAAAGAGTTGAGTGCTTATTTAGCATGAACAAGACCTTGGGCTTAATTCTCGGAGCCAAAATAAGTAAATAAATAAACAAACAGTTTTCCTTCCTCCTGACGCATTCACCCACTCAGTGAACAGCAGGCTCCTAGTGTGTGTACTCAGCTGTGAAGAAGCTGAGGGAGCCAGCCTCTCAGTGACTTACATTTTACTGATAATGTGGGTAATAAGTAAGTTATGAAAGAAGTAGTTAAGTAGTAAAGCGCTGAGCAGGTCAAGTACGATGAAGAGGTTGGTTGCTCTTCCGAAGGCCTTGGAAGCCATCAGAGTGCTTTAGGGAGAATTACATGCTGTACTCCTTGGAATCTGAAAAAGTGGACTATGGCTGCTGGTTGGATATTAAAGGCAAAGTAAATATAAGAAGACCAAGCCCTGAAATCTGAAGAAATGTTGGAGCTGAGACTGGACAGGTTTAGTGGAAAGAGAGAGGTAGAGTGGAGGAAACTGACATTGGGAAGAATTGCTATGAGTAAACCTCCTTGAGAACCATGAATGGTGGTGCTGGCCTGTAATTTCAGCACTTTGGAGGTGAAAGCAGGATGATCAGGAGTTCAAGGTCATCTTCAGATACACAGTGAATTTAAGGTCAGCTGGGAGCTACATGAGACCCTGTCTCAAAGGAACAAATGAAAAATAAAACCTTTGAAACTTTGCTGAATGGTGTTTCAAGTAAACCTGTTGCTGGGGGCCAGCCACAGCAGTCACCAGGGTCCAGAGGGGGGATAAGGAGTAGGCTAGTGGAGATTGAGTCAGAGACTGAAGCTGGGAGGATCTTGCAGCTCTGACTGCAGCTCTGCCTGCGGCTCTGGCTGAAGAGCAATCAGGGTGCTTCTTTATTTATACAGATTTCACAAGACAAAAACAAACTCATGGTTTCCAAGGGCATACAGATCACATTATTTTGTAAACATCTGAGCCAGTTTAGATGAGTCTCCATGCCTTGTAGTAATTAAGTTTTGGTGGTTTAAAGTATAACCCTGAAAGCTTTCTCAGGTCTAAAAGCCTCTGCAGCTGACTTGCTGTATGATCTCTGTAAAAATCTGTTTGTTAGGAGAATTCCTTTTGTTTTCTAGTTAAGTGACCTCACTGTAACCTGGGTTAAGCCAGTCTTTTTATAAATGGCAAACCCTTATACCTAATTCTTTTTTATATATAACATATTATCATGTAGGGTAAAGGTTGTTTTAGCCAATCTAACATAGTAAGTTTCTTTTTCTCTGGGAGCATGTTACATATGCCCCCCCCAAAAAAAAAAATCTCATAAGCTACATATCCAGGAAAC
The DNA here is from genome assembly GCA_026225945.1 of Cricetomys ansorgei. Lineage (NCBI taxonomy): Eukaryota > Metazoa > Chordata > Mammalia > Rodentia > Nesomyidae > Cricetomys > Cricetomys ansorgei. The sequence continues at coordinate 2,156,696 of JAMJFZ010002601.1, read as the reverse complement.
TCTTATTGTATGTAGGAGGAGGCCTCTGATGTATCATCACTTCTCCTAAGGCAGCATGACAGCGATTGGAGCGTTCAGCTCAGCTTTGCTGGCTTCATGGCTTTCGCTGTATCCATAGGTCGTGGCTTCGCCAACCTCTCTTTGCTTTAAGATGGTTCAGCATTCATAAATTCATTACTTCGTAAATTCCAGCCTGCCCTGGGCTGAACTCAGTGCTTGATAAACCAAATAGAAGAAACTCTGACCCTCACAGAGCTTCCTCCTACCAGACAGTGTAATAAACAAACCTACGACGTAGCATACAGAGGGGTGATTCATGAGAGCAGAATGAGAAGGATCAGGAGGCGGAGGTGTGGAGCGGGAGAGGCTGTGGCTTAAGTAGGGTATTGCACAGGCCTCCCTGAATGGATGGATTCTATAGAACAGAACCATGACACTACGTAAAAATGCCAAAAGGTTGGGGTTATACCCAATATTTTCGTTGTACTTGTCGGGAATGTGGTATTTGCTGAATAAATGAACCAAAGTTAAGTGGACAAATCCTAATGGATTTATTGCTATTTTAGCTTGGAAACATAAATTATTGCCTAAATTTGAGTAGAGACTGTAACTTAAAGCAGGTGAGCTTTTAAATTTTATTTATTTATTTAATTTTTAATCTATCTATCTATCTATCTATCTATCTATCTATCTATCTATCTATGTATCTATCTAAAGGGAGCTGGAGTCATGGCTCAGTGTTTAATAGCACTGGCTGCTCTTGCAGAGGACCTAGGGTCCATTCCCAGCACTCACATGGCGGTTCACAATTTCAGGGGCTGTGATAGCCTCTTCTGATCTCCACAGGTTCTGCACGCACACGGTGCACACACATCTACCTGTAGGCAAACACATATGCATAAAAAATAAAATAAATGAATCTAAAACTATGATTTTAAATGTATTAGCGTGTGTAGGGGTGTGTGTGTGTGTGTGTGTGGTGTATGTTAATTTGGGCATGTGCTTGCAGAGGTCAGAGGACAGCCTTTAGGAATCAATTCTTTTCACTCACTGGGTTGGAAGTCAGGTTCTCAGGCTTGTGGGCTGAGCATGTCCATCCTCTGAGCCATCTCACTGACCCATTTTTCCATATTTTAGAAGCAGCATCATTACTATTCTGGCTGTGTGTGAACGGAGATGCTGATGTCAAGGTGATGAGGAGATACGACATTTATCTAAGATCTCTATGTAGAGCACATTCCCACACAATTAAAAAGTATTTACTCGTGATATCATTAGGATGATGATGGTGATGATGCAATGCTTCCCAGGTTTTTTTATTTTTTAACATATAAGCTAAGCACTCCACCATTTAGCTACATTCCCGGCCCTTCTTACATTTTCATTTTGAGACAAGGTCTCACAAAATTGCCTAGGTTGATCATGAATTCACTCTCTAGCCCTGGCAGATCTTGAAGTTAGAATCCTCCCGCCATTATAGTTTTGTGCCACCAGGTCCAACTGCACATGACTTTATTTATTATTATTGGGCTTTTTGTTTTTACAGCTTCACACATGAACATCACACATACTGATACACATGGTTTTGAATGATGATACAGGAGCATGTCCTATCCACATTCCTTGTCATATTTAACCAGCAGTCCCCCACGTCCCTCAGCCCTGTTGCTTACCTTCTTCCTGTGTTGGATTTTTAAAAAAATTAATTTTTTTATTTTATGTATATGGGTGTTTGGTTTGCATGGAGGTCAAAGGTGGGTGTCAGCTCTCCTGTTACAGGAGTTAGAGATGGTTATGAGTACCATATAGGTGCTGGGAATTGAACCTAAGTCCTCTCTGGAAGAGCAGCCAGGGCTCTTAACCACTGAGCCATCTCTCCAGCTCTGTATTGAGTTTCCTGATCCTCACTCAACAAACCACAGTGTGGGGGACCTTAAATTTTTCCTGTCCTTTTATCCTGCCTCATCCCTATTCACTTGCTGGGACTTGGGTTTAGAGCTCCAAGAAGATTGAAGACAAACACTGCTCCAGCAAATTAACTGTAGAAGTCTGTGTGTGTGCTGCTGTCTAAAACCACTATATCACATAAAACAGTGGGTATGTGACTACTCTTGTCTGAGTTTAAGGGCTGGGATTGAAGCTATTTTGTTGAGTTTGCAATTACTTTTCTCTTTCTCTTTTTCTTCCTTCCTTCCTTCCTTCCTTCCTTCCTTCCTTCCTTCCTTCCTTCCTTCCTTCCTTTCTTCCTTCCTTCCTTTCTCTCTTTTTTTCTTTTTTCTCAAGACAGTGTTTCTCTGTGTGTCACTGGCTGTCCTTGAACTCTCTCTGTAGAACAGGTTGGTCTCGAACTCAAGATCCACCTACCTCTACTTCCTGACTGACTGCTGAGATTAAAAGCATTGAGACACCATGCCTGGCTTTAGTTACACAATTTTCTAAATTAAGGTGCTGAAGAAGGCGTGACCTTGCTCTATTCAGCTTTTTCTAAAAATCTTGCTATATACTATGCCCAGACTCAAAGTAGTGTTTTCCTTCTCAGCCACATCCCTTCTACAGGCTACAGAAAACAAACAAAGGGCCCAGATTCTCAAAGGCTGGATTTCAAGCCTGTCAAACTGGGGCCACAGATGCTGTGGTTGGTGTTAACGCTCAGTAGGCACTATTCCTGGCATTCATTGAATGCAAGCACTTGGGAAAATGTTTTCGTAGTAAAGAAATCTGGGTTAAACTGCGAAGTAGGAAACAAAATTCACTTTAAAAAAGTTCTGGACTTCAAAGGAACTGCCCTTGCAGAGAAGGGGCCTTCTTGTTCTAGAATTTCATGTGAGCCTCCAGTGCAGCTCTTTTGAAAAGAGAACTTGTATGGAAAAGTTTGAACAGATTTGGCCTTGTGCCCAGCTCGGCCCAAGGCCACATTCCTCTGGTCCAGACTACATTCAGTTTGCTTATTATGCTCTGTTAATAACTCCTGACAGCTCGAGGTGCTCCGGTGTGCAGGAGAGCCAAGATTCAGGTTCCTGCTTCTCAGTTCACGAGAGAGAATTCAGTCAGCAACTTGAAAGAGGCTTTCCTGGGTGAGGGTAGGGGTAGTGGTGGGAGTGGAGAGGGTGTTCCCCCAAAGTTCTTAGCCACTTCTGTTCTTTTGTGATGCAGTGAGTTACAGCCTAAGAGCAAGTACAAAGGCTTTTTGTCTTATGTTATTTTTGAGACAGGGTCCTTCTGTGTAATCCCTGGCTGACTTCAAGTATCTATCCTTCTGCCTCAGCCTCCCGAGTGCAGGGATTATTTATCCGGTGCACTCGGTCACAATCCTATGACCTCACCTTCCAGGCCTTTCTTCACTCTGCATGTCTTTCTTTGGGTGCCCTGTCTATACACTTGAGTGTCTGTGAGGGTCTTAGGAAAGTCTGGTAAACTAATGGGCACTGGCTCTGAACAAATGCAGCAGAGCCCGGTTTAGCGGGGGTGGGGTGGAGTTGGGGGTGGGGGTGGACCTGGAGTCACGGGCTCGCGTGCCATCTCGAAGTTGGCCAGAGGTCAGGGCTGGGGACTCTACTCCCAGAGGTGCGAGAAGGCGGTAGGCGCCCCACCACGCGGGCGGCTGGTGCAATCCTCTGCTCTCTTGCATTGATCGCTAAGGCGGGTTGAAATTCTAAACTCCAGGAGGAGCAATTGATCGCACGCTCGATGGTTAGCGCGGCCAATGGGGATGCAAACTTCTGGGTAACAGCCAATCAGTGCGTGGCCTGCGACAACGGCCCAATGGAGAGCCAACTCTGCGTGCTGGAGCCCGCCCCACCCTTGCATCCGGAGACGCGGGCAGTTCGCGGGGTCTCGGCTCTTGCTGCTTCCTCTGCTGTCGCCTTAGCACCATGGACGCCGCCAAGCAAGTGGTTAACTTTGGGCCTGGGCCTGCCAAGCTGCCACACTCGGTAAGATGACCTAGGTTCGATCGGAGCGCGGGCATCGGGTTGCGGGGATTCGGGATAAGGACATCGGTGTGCGGGGCGTCTGGATGCCCCCATCGATATGTAGCCGATGAGGCCGAAGTGCGCTCCTGTGCAGGGAGGCGGGCGTGGACCCGGGGGCGCGCACCTGCAGCCTCAGGCAGGGCCTCCGGGGGACGAGGCTGGGCCGGCTCCCGCGTGCAAGGCGCTCAAGGGAGTGTGAATGAATGGGCGGTCGGGCCCAGGGCAAGCGCGTCCTCCTCCAGGGTGCAGGCTCAGCTCCGGGCTCTGGAAACAGTCCTCGGAGCTCGGAAACTGAAAGCTGCCCGCTTCTCCCTCCTCGCCCCCACCGAACCCACCCAGCCCCAAGCCTTTCCTCTGGAACCCTGCACTCCTCTCAGTGCACCCAGGATTCAGCCTATGAAAGGCTTTAGTCTGTTTGGCCGAGTTCCATTCGCTTGATCCAGGTGCCGTCCCGTCCCGCGCGGGTTCCTCCTGCACCCCAGCTGTGCGGAATGAGATGGCTCTCATGGCCTGGAGCCCGTGGACCAGCTGTCTAAGCTGCTATCTGATAGTGGGTTGCCACAGAGCGCAGGCATGGCCAAGAATTGTACAATTATCTATTGTTGAACCCTGGCGATCTCCCTGGGACACCGCGGCCTCTGTCGGGTAGGAACAGGATCTTATAGTGTGGAGAGGGAAAAGGGCGCCTTGCTTTTGTGGGGACAGCCGCGCTAGCTGAGAACAGAATTTATTCTGCAGTTGTTGCAGTTCATCTTCCGTGACGTTCTTTGCTAGAACTGTGGGAACTTCTGGAGGAAACGGACGCGCACGCGTACACTCGCACACACAGCCCTATTTTGGAATGGGCTGTTTTTTTCTGGGTTGGCTAAGGCAATGTCTCAGTATAGACTATCCCAGAATGTATTTTGTACTGCATGATGGTCTTGAACTATTCCTGCCTTCACCTCCCAAGTTAGGGTACTATGGCTGTGATGAAACTCGGTGAACGAAAGCAACTTGTGGAGGAAAGGATTTGTTTTACTTACAGTTCCATATACCATTTCATTATCAAAAGCATCGAGGGCAGGAACCTGGAGGCAGGAGCTGCAGCAGAGGCTGTGGAGGGGTACTGCTTATTGGCTCCATGACTTTCCAGGACCATCAGCCTGAGGGTGGCAGCATCCTCAATGGGCTGGACCAGCGGTTCTCAACCTGTGGGTCGCAATCTCTGTAGTGAGCGGAACCAAAGGGTCGTCTAAGACCATCTGCATATCAGATATTTACATTAGGAGTCATAATAGTAGCAAAATTACAGTTATGAAGTAGCGACGAAAATAATTTTATGGTTGGGGGTCACCACAACATGAGGAACCGTATTAAAGGGTCGCAGCATTAGGAAGGTTGAGGGTGCAGCGGCTGGATCGTTCCCCATCAATCACTAAGAAAATGCTCTTCAGACTTGTCAACAGCCCGATCTTATGGAGACATTTTCTCAATTGAGGTTCTCTCTTTTCAGATAACTCTGGCTTGTGTCAAGTTGACATAAAATTAGCCAGTACATAGGATTACAGGCGTGTTCTGTTAACTTCAATTTAGGATCTTATCGATTTAGTTGAATTATAAAGATTAGAGAAGCAGTCACAATCATTTTGACTGTCACCCTAAAGAAAAATGAAACTTATAAAATGCTGTATGTGAGGCTGGCGAAATGGGTCAGCAGGTGGTCTAGCTTTTTGGCTAGATGCCTTTTTTTTTTTTTAAATAGTAATTTTGGTTATAAAGTACAATGCTTTATTTTTAAAAGTTATGTGTATGCATGTGTGTCTGTGTGTGGGTATGTGCACATGAGTTCGGCTGCCTGTTAAAGAATTAAAGGCAGGTGTGAGCCAACTGGTGCCGGTACTGGTGCTAGAGATCAAACTCCATCTTTTGGAGAGCAGTATGTGCTCTTAACAGCTGAGCCATCTCTTTGGCCCTGGTTATAAACTGGTAGATGTGTTTTCCAAGGAATGCACTCAGAAAAAATACAGGAAAAAAAAAATACAGGGCTGGAGAGATGTCTCAGTTAAGAGTGGAGGACCCAAGTTGGGTTCCCAGCAACCCACTTTGATTGATTCACAGCCACACCAATTTCTTGTCTCAGCAACCATTCAACATGTCGACAATCTTATTCAAGCAAACTGAGATTTCTCTCTGTAATAGTTTTTATATTGATTTTTAAAATTTCGTATTTTAAATGAGAACATACATCCTATTTCCTGTTTCTCCCTCCATCCTTCCTTCCATCCTTCCTGATTCCTTCTTCTCTATCTGCATGTACACCTGCATGCCAGAACAGCTTGGCAGATCCCATTATAGATGGTTGTGAACCACTATGTGGTTATGGGGAGTTGAACTCAGGACTTCTGGAAGAGCAGTCAGTGCTCCTAACTTGCTGAGCCATTTCTCCAGCCCCTGATTTCCTTTTTTTGGTGCTGAGGATTGAACCAAGGGCCTCCAGAGTTCCCAACACACATTATACCAATGAGCTACATCCCTAGCTTCTGTTTTCCATTTCATTATAGTGGAATTGACACTGCTTATTTGATTTAATAAGAAAAAATTATCTGAATGATGGATTTCCCAATTAGCATCACATCAGTAAATCTCCATGATCCTTCAAAGGCTACCTTATAAGAATGGAATAATGCAAATTCACTGGGCAGAGGTGGCACATGCCTTTAATCCCAGCCCTTGGGAGGCAGAGGCAGGTGGATCTCTGAGTTCCAGGCTAGCCTGCCTGGTCTACAAGAGTGAGTTCCAGGACAGCCAAGGCTACACAGAGAAACCCTGTCTTGGAAAACAAACAAACAAACAAACAAATAGTATGCAAAGTCAAGATGTAGCCCACAATTGAGAGAAAAGTTCTCCTCCATCCTATGTTGAATACATTTGCTCTTTCCCCTTACTTCTTCCTCCTTCCTTTTCTCTACTTCCCCCATCTTTGCTGCAAATTAAATCCAAGGTTTCCTACGTGTTAGGCAACTACTCTATCATCGATCCTCATGTAGTATATCCCCAGCTCCTAGCGTTTCCTTTAGTTCATAGCAGGTTCTTGCCATGCCATCTAACCCTGCCCATGAGAAATTAACCTGGCTATGTGATTTGGACATAACTAGTTTTTGTTCCTGTTTGTCCCTGATCTGAGAACTTTACATGTCTAATAGATGCGCTTTAAGAGAGAAGTGAATGAGATTTATAAGGGGCACATTTTCTAGGGGATTGGGAAATTCGTACCTCTGAAAAAGTATCTTGAATCAATCACATTGCCTAATTTCAGGCCCAGCTTATGTAAATTACACCAATGAGGCTCTGGGAAGGAGAGGGAAGGGGGCTTGTCTGTGGGTGGGAACAGAAGCTTGTGCCTTCTAGGCCTCTGCTTAGCTGATGTTCTCTACCTCCTGGGTGTACGTGAAGAGGGGAAGTTGTGCACCGTATGTTGAAATCATCTTTCTTTTCTTTTTTCCAGGTATTGTTAGAGATACAGAAACAGCTACTAGATTACAAAGGACTTGGCATCAGTGTTCTGGGTAAGATTTACTTTTGGATTCTCTTACTATCCCAGTTTTAAAAGGAACAAAAAATGCCTCAAGCCAGGCTTTACTCTGTATAGTCGTCCTATAGGCTGTTATGGGTGCAGTTAACTTTAATGTCCTGGGTGGCTTGCTTGCTGGAGTCAAGACCGAACACAGCCAAAGCCCTAGTGAGAAGCTGATTAGCTCACTGGTTCATAGTTGGTGTTTACTGATCACTAGATGTGAGATTAGCAGATGCTCTACATTAGCATAATGGTGCCGCTGAGCATCTGAAATACTGCTTCACATTCAATGTAAAGTTTTGATTGTAGTTAAATAAAAACTTGTAGAAGTTCACAAGCCTCTATGAAGGTCTAGCTCACTAGTAATTTCTTTATTAAACTTTTGATCCATTGTTGTTTAGGACGAGAACCTCCACGTTCTAAATTTTACATATTTATTTATTTATTTATTGCAAGTTCCACAGGCTGCACTAAATGAAGGGACTTCAGGTTTAGCTGTCTTGCGTAACTTTTGTTTCTCTGTGTTTTTTAAGATAATATCTCATACTGTAGTCTAGGCTGGCCTCAGATTCTTGATAGTGGCAATCCCCCTGCCTCAGTCTCCGGAATGCTGGGGTTATAGGAGCAAGCCACTATGCTTGACTTCTTTTTTCTTTTTTTTAAACAAAGTTTTGCTATTAACTCAGGTTGGCCTTGAGCTTAAACCCTCAGCCCCCTGAATGCTGGGATTATGGAAGGACATAGGTATGCCACTACCCCTGCTTAGATTTCTGTGTCTCTAGTTTAGGAGACAGAGCAGGGTCTGATAAGACCCTAATGCTCATTTAATGTAGCTCTTGAAAAATCACCAGAAAGTGACTGCAGTATTGAAACGTTCTCAGTTCAAAATCAGTGTGAATTGTCCCTTACATTAAGTGAGCACGCAGCTACAATCTGAACTCAGAGCTTTTCTTACATTGTTTCTCCATAAATTTCACAAGCATTTCTGTTTGATATTATACTTAAACTTTTTTTTTCTTCGCTTCCACAGAAATGAGTCACAGGTCATCAGATTTTGCCAAGATCATTAACAACACAGAGAATCTTATGAGGGAATTGCTGTAAGTTTTAACAAGTATTGTTTAGAAAAATATTTTTTTATTTTATGTGCATGTATGCCTGAGTATGTGCATCACATGGGAGCCTGCAGAGGTCAGAATAAATGTTAGATCCCCCTAGAACTGGAGTTTTGTGAATCACCATGTGGGTGCTGGGAACTGAACCTGGGTCCTCTGTAAGATTAGTAAGTGCTCTCAACCTCTGAGCAAGATCTCCAGCCCCATATTGCTGTAAGTTTTTTTAAAAGACCAATTTGTTGGTTTTCTTCTGTATGCCATAAACCTGGGTGTCTGTTACATTGTTTTCTACAGTATACACTTTGGATTTTCCACAATTAAAACAAAGCAAACGTCTCAAGTACTCTCACATTCGTTATTAGCACATAATGCTTTTGACTTGTTACCATGGCTACATTTTTTTTGTGATTGCTTTAGTTTTATGTGAAATTTCTAGAGATGTGAGATAATTGTGTCCAGGAGAGGGTTTTCAATAGAGGACTGAGATATTTGGCATGAGGTATTAACTGGCTTGAAAAAGACTTAAATGACAGAGAAATGGTCATCATTGTCAGCATAACTGATTAATGTAATAACAGGCCTCCTGTCACTTTAAGAGTCACCTAGATGGGGTGGATATTAGAATTTAAGGCCAACTCAGGTTTGCTGAATTAGAAAGTCTGGAGAAACTTTTTAACATGTGTTTCCGGTGATTTTTAAGAACTAGTGATCGTCTGCTTGGCTTGTCCCACTCCTGTCTGCCTACAGCACAGTGCTGTCCTTGATGGGAGATTTAGAACCTTAGCCTGGGTGACATGGCAATGGCCACACGGCTAAGAGCCTCTTCTGGCTGGGACCCTGGTTTCTTTTATAGTTCTTTCCTAAGGGAGTTCCTGTCCTGTGCTCCTCCCTGCATGTGGCTGGCATAAACCTGGAACCCTGGCTTCTGCCAGCCCAGAGCTTCATGCCTGGCATGGCCTTACACCTATATCTTAGTCAGGATTACTATTGCTGTAATGAAACACCATGATAAAAAACAGCTTGAGGAGGAAAGGGTTTATTTGGCTTACACTTTCACTGTTCATCATCAAAAACAGTGAGAGGGAACTAAAGCAGGGCAGGAACCTGGAGGCAGGAGCTGTGCCCAGGCCATGGAGGGGTGCTTGCTACTTGCTGGGTTGTTCCCTCTTTTTCAGCCTGCTTTCTTACAGAAGCCAGGACCACCAGCCCAGAAGTGGCCCTACCCACAATGGGCTGAGCCTCCTACATCAATCACTAATTAAGAAAATGTCCTACAGGCTTGCCTGCAGCCCTATCTTATGGAGGCATTTCCTCAACTGAGACTCCCTCCTTCCTAATGACTCTAGCTTGTGTCAACTTGACATTAAACTAGCTATCACAACCTACCTGACTGCTTGCCAGCTTATTGAGCTGACTGTAGGTAGGCCAGGTATGAGATATTTGCACAACACCTGCTGTCCATGCTCCTGACACCTTGCCTGGCTCCTTTTGTTTTGTACTGGTGCTGGAATTCTGTCCTCTGACTATTGTAAGGCTTGGGATCTCTGCAGCCAGTCTGATCATCCTGGAGTCAAAGCATTTTGCACTTAGTCCTGACTTGTGTTTGGTTTTTGCTTACTCAACTTGAGGGATACTCAAGAGAGGGATAGTTGACTTGACTGTATTTCTTTATCTTTTAAGTTTGTGTGTGTGTGTGTGTGTGTGTGTGTGTGTGTGTGTGTGTGTGCGCGCATGCTCATCAAGGCCAGAAGATGATGATGTCAGGTACTCTGGAGCTAGAGTTATAGGCAGTTGCAAGCTGCCTGATGTGGGTGCTGGGAACTGAACCCAAGTTCTTCAAGAGCAATGCATGCTCTTAAACACTAAGCCGCTTCTCCAGCCTCTTCAGAGTAAGACCAAAAGTATGCATTTGGCACAGCACACCCCATTCTTCCATCTTTGATGTGTGAGCTTATGTATTTACTGTCACTTGTTTTTATACTCAGAGCTGTTCCCAACAACTACAAGGTGATCTTTGTACAAGGAGGTGGGTCTGGCCAGTTCAGCGCTGTCCCCTTAAATCTGATTGGCCTGAAAGCTGGAAGGTGTGCTGACTATGTGGTGACTGGAGCCTGGTCAGCTAAGGCTGCAGAAGAAGCCAAGAAGTTTGGGACCGTGAATATTGTCCACCCTAAACTTGGGAGCTACACAAGTAAGTTCCGGGGCCTGAGCTGGGTGGTGAGGTGTGACAGCCATTACCCTCGCTGTTCTTTTGCTACTCTCCTCTTGTCAGCAGCTAGTGGCCTCACTTAGATGTGTGGCTATGGTGGTCTGCTAACTACTGTAGAATGATGAGAGTCTTGCTTAACTAAAAGCCCAGGAGCCAGTTTGGTGATTGGTAGAGGGAGGTCAGGGGCCCCAGTGATGCTGCCCATGTCCTAGTTGCTCCTTATCTCCTTCATAGTAGACTGTAGTCTGGAAAATAGTCTCTCTCCTAGGAAGATGACTGTGGGTGCTCTTCAGCTTCTTATATTTTCCTAAGCTTCAGTGCCCTTGCTGGATTAACCCCAAGAATAGTGTCATGTGCCCTGCTTGAATTAGTCACTAACTCTGCCTGAGTCACATTTTACCCCTGGGGATGTGGATTTGGTTGGCTCTTCTGGAACTATGTGGACCCAGAGTGGGTAAGCACTGGGGTCTGAAGAAGCTAGTAGACACCCACAGGTGTAGGGGAGATGGGTCCCTGATGTCAAGAAAACTTTGAGATAACCACCATCCTTTTTGTTGGTTCATTTGTTTTGTTTTGGTTTTTTGAGACAGGATCTTTATGTACCCCTGGCTGACCTGGTAGTCTTGATATAGCTCAGGCTGGCCTTGAACGCACAGCAGTCCTTCTGTTTTAGTGCTGGATTATGCATGTGCACTGCTAGACTTGGCCCCTCTTGCTATATCCGAATGTTATTTGTGCCCAATAAATTCAAAGGATGTGACGGATCATCCTCAGCTGTCAGGGGTGATGGCAAGAGTAGGTGGACAGGTGCTTGCACTCAGCAAGCGCTTTGGAGTCAGTCTTCCCCTCGGGAACAAACCAATCTCTGGGGTGACATCATCCATATGGAAAGGGGAAGGAAGTATTTGCCCTCAGATTTGCCCTCTGTGATAGAAATTCCAGACCCAAGCACCTGGAACCTCAACCCGGACGCCTCCTATGTGTACTTCTGTGCTAACGAGACTGTGCATGGAGTGGAGTTTGACTTTGTGCCTGACGTCAAGGGAGCCGTGCTGGTCTGTGACATGTCCTCAAACTTCTTATCCAGGCCTGTGGACGTTTCCAAGGTAGAGTATGAAAGCTTTGGTTGGGGAACCAGTGAATGTTTGAGGTGTTTTGATGTATATGCCCATAGGAAAGACCTTGTGGAGTCTGAGGCTGGCAGAGCCCCTGAAGCCAGGGTGGATGCAGTGAGCAGGCTGACAGCTGCTCATTTCATTACTAGCTGACCGAACATCTAAATCTGTGGTGATCATTGCTCACGGCCTCCATGCCAGGTCTGCGGGGACTTTCCTGGCTTTGAGAGTGGCTCTTGCAAATTTGTTGGCCAGCACAGTAGGAATGGCGTGCTCACTCCAAGAGAGGAGTAGGTCACAAAGCCGTGGGGACTATGAAGATCCCCATCTCCTGCCCAAAGCCTTTATCAGCCTCAACTCTGAATGTTCACCAACAGCATGTACAGACTTTATGAGTGGTCTGCTTAGACTGGGTGGGTAGGAATGAGGGGCATTGCATCAGGTACATGAAATAAAGGGTCTGTAAAGAATTTAAAAGCAGCATCCAAGCCAGCGAAATGGTAGTTTGTCTTTAAGATAATTTTAAAAAATTTATTATTTGGTATGTGTGCTCGCATGCCTGTGTACCTGTGTGTGTGTGTGTGTGTGTGTGTGTGTGTGTGTGTGAATTTGTGAGCTTGAGGGAGGGAGAGAGATGCATGTGTAGAGGCCAGAGGGCAATTTTATAGAGTTGGTTCTCTTTATCCACCTTTATGTGGTTCCAGGTATGGCATTTAGATTACCAGGCACGCATAGGAAGTGTCCTGCCGAGTCATCCCCTTGTGCGGGTGGAACCAGCCTTTTCCACAAATGGGTCCACGGAAACTATGCGGTACAGGAGAATGACACACGAATGAAGAAGTTTATTCTTCTATGGGACCCAAGAATGGCACACACAATCCCACTTTAAAATGACACATATAGAACACGCTTTAGAAATGGAGCGCAGGAGCGTTTTTAATAGAATAATTAACAGTATATATATTAAGAAGAGAAAAAGGGAAAGAGAAAGAGAGAGACTGACAGTGCACATTGCTAGTGGAAAGTCTTGCCGAAGGAGACTGCCACAGACAAAAACTTTCCTATAGCTTAAAAAGCCAGTGCAGTTTTTGGTATGCAGATGTCAGTCACGTCTTGGGAAGAAGCCAGTTTGATATGCAGATGTTAATCACACCCTAAGCCTGACCCTTCCCCTTTTGTGTGGTGGTGGTGGGGTTTCTGATGAAGGCCAGAACTACCCAGCATCCGGGAGGCAGAGACAGGTGGATCTCTTGAATTTGAGTCCGACTGGTCTACACAGTGAGTTCCAGGACAGCCAGGTAGCCAGGGCTACACAGAGAAACCCTGTTTTGAAAACAACAACAAACGATTAAGTCTAAGTGTAGTGGAACAAACCTTTAATCCTAGCATTCATAAGGCAGAGGCAGGCGGATTGCTAAATTTAATGCTAACAGTGAAACCCTTTATTTTTGTTGTTGTTATTATTGTGCTTTTTTAAAAAAGTGTGTGTGATATATATATATATATATATATATATATATATATGTATGTATGTATAATTTACCTATTATTATTGTGTCTGTATGGATGCATACTTACCATGGCATGTGTGTGGTCGGCAGGTTCTTTACCTGCCAGACCACCTTACTGGCCCCATTCCGACCACTTGGACAGCTCGGTGGCATTGAGCACATCAACAGGCTGTGCAGCCTTCACCTCTGTCCAACTCTAAAAATTTTCAGACTTTGTGCTGAAACTTTGTACCTGTTAAAATGTCACATCTCCAGCCTCTGTCAACCACTATCCAACTTTATAAATTTGTACTCAAGAAGCCTTCTGTAAATGGGATCATGATATTTGTTCTTTAGTGCTTGGCTGAATTCACTAATGTCTTCAAGGCTCGTATTGTGGCATATATCAGAACTTGAGTTTTAGACTATATCCCATTATGTATAGATTTACCATATTTGGTTTATAGCCATGCCCTATGTTTTTAAAGAAGGGTCTCACTTCATAGCTCAGCCCAGTTTGGTCTCGAACTTGAAATCCTCCTGTCGTTCTCCTTCGTGTTGGGGATTGTACACATTTGGCCACTCCAAGCCATGTCGGTTGTAAACTGTATACCTCTACCTGATTTCCTGAGGGTTTCACGGGGTAACACAGAAACGGGTCTGTATCTTGCACAACAAAATGTCCTCGGGAACTGTTAGACATTGGTATATTCTAAAATTCTCCTTTGGGTGTCTCTCACCTGCTCACGTGTGGCAGCAGCCCCCTTCATGGCAGCTTCTGACTGTCTCTAAATGGAAGTTTGTGTCAATTAATTTTGACATATTTTTTTTTAGCTTTATTAATTTTATTTTACATGTGTGAATGTTTGGCCCGCATGCATGTGTGTGTACCGAATGTATGTCTAGTGCTAGCAGAGGTCAGAAGAAGGCATTGGATCTCCAGAAACTAGTGTTAGGGATGATTGTAAGCCGTAATGTGAGTCCTGGGAATTGAACCCAGGTCCTCTGCAAAAAGCAAGAAGTGTTCTAAATCGCTCGCTGAGCCATTTCTAAGCCCATTGATTTAAATTTAAAAAATTTTATATTTTAACCATTTCAATATTTAATTAAAATATGTAACTAAAATTTTTTGTCATTTAAAATTATGAAAATATTAACAGTTGTACAAACTTTCTAGATTAAACAAATTTCATTTTGATTACCAAAGATTTGGAAGCCCCATTTTCTTTTATTAGTTTGCAGTGTTGGGTATGAAGCTCAGACTTTATGCATGGTAAGCATGCTGTATTACTGAACTACATCCTGACCCAGAGGGTCTGTATACCAGGCCAGCTTTAAGTTCACTATGAAGCCAGGGTAACTTTGAACTCCTGATTCTTCTGCTCCCGTCTCCCAAGTGCTGGGATTACAGATGCGCACCACCATGCCTGGTGCTCATAATAAATAAATGAATGAATGAATAAATAAATAAATAAATAAATAAAATACAATAAATAAATAAATACATACATACAAATAAATAAAAAAATACAAATTACGTGTGTACTAGTGTTTTGCCTTCATGTATGAATATCTGAAGCCTTTGGAAGTCAGAAGCGGGCATTAAGATTCCCCGGAACTGGAGTTTATAGATGGTTGTGAGTCACCGTGTGGGTGTTGGGAAACAAACCCGGGTCCTCTGCAAGAGCAACTGAGTGCTCTTAACTGCTGAGCCATCTCTCCAGCCCTGAGAGAGCCTGTTGTAAAGTCCGTTTTGGAACTAGAACAAAGATGGTGAGAGCATGAATATGTCCCAGACTTCACAGTGCTGGGTGTGGGAGGCCTCTTTCTGGCAAACGCCAGGCCTTGGGTCTCAGCGCTTGAAGTGCTGACTTGTTTTGGGTAGAGATTTCTATAATTTGAAATGGCTTGTTTCTAGGCAAGAATGGATCCCTTTAAAAAATTGTGCTTAGGGAAGAGATAGATATCAACATGCGTCTTTTGGGATGACCACAGATGCTTTTACAATAGCTGATGTTTCTTTCTTTTTTTTAAGTTTGGTGTGATTTTTGCTGGTGCTCAGAAGAACGTTGGCTCTGCTGGGGTGACGGTGGTGATCGTCCGTGATGACCTGCTGGGGTTTGCCCTCAGAGAGTGCCCTTCAGTGCTCGAATACAAAGTACAGGCTGCGAACAACTCTTTGTATAACACACCTCCATGTTTCAGGTAACCCTGGGGTGCTGTAGTAGTCCATCGGAGTGGAGATTGGTCGAGCGTGCTTCATTAGCCAGTGACCCAGGAGCTCTAAGCATGCCCAGCATTCTTTGTCCAGCTTGTCTCCCGGCCCTCTAGGCACTGTTTGCTCAGTTTTTCTTGTTGCCCTTTTTGTGGAGACGATGAACTTGGTTTTGGATTGATCCCAATAATCCAGGCACCAACTGTTGACCATTAACCCACAAGCTCCCTGTAGATAAAGTGTCATCGCCTGAGCCTGCGCCTCAGACAAACAGGGAGGCTTTCTGGAAGGAACAGGGTCAGGCTAGGGCAAGGTGCCAGAGTCCTCTTCTCCCCTTCCCTCCTGTGGAAAATGCCTCCCACACAAAAGAAAGGAAAGGGTTTGGAGTTAAAATTCGGGTTGGAAGTTTCCCCCGTGTTTCTGTGTCACTTACATGATACAGAACAGTCTCCTGTGTCCCCACTTGCCTTAGAAGTAGAGTGTTCTGGGGTTAAGTCTTCTGTCATCCCTAACCCTTACTCTTGGACTGGGACTGAAGATGTTTCTAAGATGCATGTTGGCCAGGGTCTTGGTTGGGTGGGGCTTAGTTCTATTCTGTAGTACCCTGTTAGCCTCTAGGGTTCTAGGCCATGGGAGGTACCAGTCAGGAGGGAAAAGCTGAAGACAAGGGTGGTGAAGGTACCATTGAGGACCACCAAGGGCATGGTTCCTAGAGGAGCAGTTGAGGTGTCAGGCTGTGTGGGACAGGAGGTTAGAAGGTAGGGCCAGATACCCGTCTTCCAGCTCAGCCTTCAGTGGGGGGTGGGGGTTAGAAGAGAGAAGTTTTGGGCCAATGTGGCGGTGCTCGCCTACTATCCCAGGACTAGGAGGTGGAGCCAGGAAGATTGAGACTGGGTTACATGGTGAGGCTCTGCCTCAAAAACTAATGATTGGTAGGAAGAGATGGAACGAAGACTGTCCTGGAAATGTGTGCAGAAGCCAACTAAAGAGGCAGGGTGAGTGGCACACCCTCAGGTACCTTTTCTGGGAGTTTTAAAGAAATTCGATGAGTGTGTTCACATGTGGTTTGCTAATGATACGCTGAACACCCTTAGGAGAACAGTGAGAACCGGCCAGACATCTGGAGGGAGGTGGAAAAGGCTGGGCAGGTAGAAAGGCCGTATACCAGTCTGTGCAGAGCTTCACCAGGCCTTGACCCCCTTTGACAGTTCCCTGGGATGGACGCTCCCTCTCTAGGACTTCCCTGCCTGAGGCTGCTGAGTCAGAAACAGCAGAAAAGGAGCAGTTTTTTCCCTGGGGTTGGAATGGTGTCTCAGAGCAAGTCAGGGTGGTGAGAACAGAGATTGAAACAGAGCAAATGGGTAGAAGGTGAAAGGTAGGACTTGGTGGATTCCTGATCTAATTGCCACTCCCCCACCGTCACCTCAATTTCTTTCCTTTGTTAATAAGACAAAAGAAGAAAAGCTGGTATGCTTCTGTGTGACTTGAAGTACTCAAAGTTACTGTTGTGCTTTAACATTCAAGGTTAGAAATGGCCCACTGAGAGTGATTTCCTCATGGAGACAATGTGTTCCACGCAGGGGAGGCACCTGGAACCCTCTCCACTCTGCGGGTGTAGACTGATAAGGATGGTGTTCTTTGTTGTGTTTGTTTGGTCAGAGCCAAAGGATTGTGGGCTCTGGGAACTGTTTCACTGTTCTGGATAAACCGGGCCATGTATTGTTGCTCAGTAGCCTTAAGCAGGAACTGGGCTGGAATAAAGGGCTATGATGACTCTTTTTAACCCATTTGTAGAAGACACTCAACCCTGTTCGTGGGTGGAGGAGAGGATATTAAACAATTTTTCTGACTTCACAAAATACTTCCTTCTTACGCATATTGAACTGATAAGCATAGCTTGTTTTATCTCCAATGTGAGGAAAGAAATGTTTTTTTATTCAATTATCTTTATTTCAGTTGGAAATATAAGATACAGGCATGATGACGTATGCCTGTAGTCTAGCGTTTAGGAGACAGAAGAATCGGAAGTTCAAGGTCATCTTTGGCTACTTAGCAAAAGCTGGGCAGGTTTGGCCTGTGCAGAGGCCCTTGGGAAGAGGGAGGAGCTGAAGCCCTCAGGGAGGGGAGCTGACCCGAGGGAGTACTAGCTACATGAAGACTTTCACAAGCTCTGGCACAGTTGTGACACCTAATCCCCAGACTCATCTGAGGCCTGGAGACTTTTGTGACCATTTCTAAACTCTGACACACAGGGTATAATTTATATTGTTTTAAAAATATATAAAAACAGCACCCACTCTTGGCAAAAGTTTCCAGGTAAAGTTACCAGGGAAACACTGTGCCAACCTATCCAGTCACTCCCATCAAAGACTCATTCCAGGACTACCAAGGAGTCAAACTTAGGTGGTCAAATCTCTTTTAAAAAGTGGTATAGTATATAGCTATGCACCTCCTCCTGCATGCTTTTAAGTCATCTCTAGATTGTTTATAATACCTAATATAATGTAAATGCTGTAAATAATTTGTATACTGAATTAGGTAAGAAGTAATGACAAAAGAAAAGGTTTGTTTATATTCATTCCAGTTGCTCTGAAATTTTTCCCTTCCAAGGCTGGCTGAATCCATGGCTGCAAACTCATGAATTTGGGAGGGTCAGCTGTATACCGTCAATGAATGGTGAACCATGCTGTTCAGACTTGTGTGAATCCTCTTTTCAGCCCAGCAGTGTACTGTGGGCTTTCTTCATGCTAGGTTAAATGCCTGCCCCTTTCCACTTTTCTTTTCATAGCCGCACGGTATTCCAGAGAACAGGCTTGCTGTTGTTTAATCATTTCACAGGCAGGCTTAGATGGTAAGCCCATTTGGTGTGTTCGTAGGTAGTCACTTTATGGGTAAAGGCATCAGTCAGTTAAAAGTGTGCACTAATGGTGGAAAGTTCTGAATCCACATAGCATTGTAAGGCTCCGATGGTTTCAAGAGTTTTGGCTTTAGAGGATAGAGGTATGAGCTAGTGATAAAATGGAAAGCCCAAAAGACCTTGTGATGAGCATTTGCAGCGACCTGAATGCTTAGCTGGGAGCTGGGTGGGAAAGCAGGCAGGAGCTTCCTTTCCCCAGAGATGTCTTTCTGCTTTCTGGGCAGCTTCCTTTGGATCCAGCTGCTGCTTTCTGGGGCATCAGAGACCCAGGCTCAGGGGCTGGCTCCAAGCAATCCAAAGAAACATGTTGGCTTTCTGCTGTTTTGGCCTGTGCAGATCCTAAGAAGGCAGTCAGAGAGTGTGGGTGAGAAGCCTGAACACAGGCTCCGGCGGTGGCTGAGACAGAGGCACTTGCTGCTTTGGATTTTCTTAGAGAAAATCAGTTTTGAAATACAGGGATAACAAAGCATCAGGTGAAAGTGGCCATTCTTTCCTGAAAGTATTAGTCATGACCCTGCTAGGCTCTGGTTCTGGTGGGATATTTCTGTGGTTCGTGGGTGAGTAGGTTGTGGATGCTGGGGAGGAGCAGTTTGGGGTTACATAGATTTTGAGAACATCTTGAGCTACACAGAGGCACATACACACATTAGACACATGCACGTGTGGTCGTTGTGACTGGTTTGCTAGCAGTCCCCTTGTCTCACAGGCAGGTAAGCTGGTGGCTGGGGCCTATAGTCTCAGACAAAACAGCCCTGGTATTAGGGGAAAGCATTTTGGCTTTGAAGTCAGGTAGACACCAGGGGTAGAAATTTGGCTTTTAGTAGCTACTTGGGATGGATGGCTTTAGGCTTTAGCTTTAGGGAAGCTCTGAGGCTAAACGGGAGAGTGGAGCCTCTGACCTCAGGCTGCCGTGATCTGGAACAATAGATGAGGCACTGTAGACTTGAGAAAGGCTCATTCCTTTCTCTTCCCCATTTGTCCCTCTCCCCTTGGTCCTCTCTCCAGCCACCCACGGCTGTCTTCTGCGTCTCCTCCCTCTACTCATCACCAGCCTGGAGTACTAGGCCAGGGAAGGCTCTGGAGAGGTTCCAGTGTGCTTTTACATGCTGCCTACTTTTTGTAAAGTTCTCTGTGTCTTGTGTTGCTTTCTGTTGCCTTCTGGGAGGAGTCTCCTGCGCCATTGCCCCACCTGGTTGAGACAGTGAATGAACAACCAACCAGTCAGTGTCAGATGTTTCTGAGTGACAACTCTGGCTGTCAGAGCTCTGTAGACCTGGTGATCTGCCCTGGCCTACTGTAACGTGTTAGTGAACAGCATGGGCTTCCAGTCTTCTAGTATTAGAATCTAAGACAGATATGCTCACAGAAGAGAGTGAGCGGTAAGACAGAAAGAATCCCTGTAATCCTATATGGATCATATGAGCAAGAGACTCTGAGTCTGGGCGTCCAGGAGGTGCTGAGTTGGCTCAGGATGGTGTTGGAGGGACAGTCTTGGATGTATGGTCCGGTTGTCATGGACCATTTGCAGCAGGGCCTGGAGACACTATTAAGGTCCCCTGTGTTGCCTTTTGAGAATGCCACATGACTACAGCGCGTTGGTCTAGTCCTGGGGGTGCTCTTCAAGAGGTCTGCTTTTACACATTTGTAACGATGTTAGAAGTATCAGTGTGACGCAGTTTGCTTGCATGTCTTTCCAGCTTTTGCAGAGGTGAACTTAATGATGTCTTCTTATCGCTGCTTTAGCATCTACGTCATGGGCACGGTCCTGGAGTGGATCAAGAACAATGGTGGGACCACAGCCATGGAGAAGCTCAGCTCCATCAAATCCCAGATGATTTATGAGATTATTGATAATTCTCAAGGATTTTATGTGTAAGTCAATGCATTGTATCTCTTGTGAATTGGAAATTCTGTTCCTTCAAACTTACCTTTCCCGAGGACACCAGCATACTGGCGAGTAATGGTCCCATGCCTCATGAGCTGGGGGCAGAGGTAGGGGATTCTTTGCCACCTCTGTTGTTTTAAGCTGCCAAGTTCATGGGTGCTTAAAACAACAGAAATTCTCAATTTTAGAAGCCCACCGTTCAAGATCCTGATGTTCTTAGTTGGGCTCCCTCCAGAGACTCTAGGGAAGAATCTCTTCTCTTCTAGACTGTTCCTGCCTAAGGCTGCATCATCTTGGTCTCTGTCTTTAGTGGCCTTTTCCTTCTGTTTTATGAGAGTGAGCCATTGGATTTAGGTCTCCCCCAGTACTTCAGGATGATTTTGTTGTTGTGAGACATGCTGGCACTATGTATCCAGGCTGACCTTGACTTTATCCTCCTGCCTTCCCTTCCCAAGTGCTGGGATTACAGGCATGGGCCGACACACCCACTTGTCCATGCTAGCCTTGTATCAAGATCACTATCATCATTTGGTGTGCAAAAGACAAGTTTTCCAAATAGGCCAGATTCATGAATTCTGGATGATGAGAGATGGACATGTGTACCGCAACAGGCTTCTTGCCATAATGGAAGATGGGATGCACCTAGGGAGTGCCTGGGACTTAGAAACATCACGGGTAGTAATGGCATTTGATCTTTTGTATCCCTTAAGGCACAGGTGTACATCGGCCATATGTCACGTGGTATGTGAGTGTGTTGTGCTTATATATCCAATTCCATATATATATATAAATATTTATTTTCAGTGAGCAAGCTAAGGCCTCCATTTTTTTTTTTTTTTTTGCTTTCTCAAGACAGGGTTTCTCTGTTATAACTCTAGCTGTCTGGAGTTCACTCTCTAGACCAGGCTGGCCTCAGATTCACAGAGATCTGCCTGCCTCTGCCTCCCAAGCACTAGGATTAAAGGTGTGTGCCACCACCACTCGGCTCAGGTCCTCCATTTTTAATGGTCATAATTCTTTGAGGTTTAGTCTGTTATAATAAATATATCTGCCCGTCAGTGACTTGCACTCTCAGTGGGCCACATAGAATAGAACAGAATGATGTTGCAGTTCTCCCTTACAGTTGTAATGTTTAGCCAAGACTTGCTGAATTCATGTGGGTGAAGGGTATGGCTGCATTCGCAGATATCTCGGCTAAGAAAACACACGCTGTCGTCACCTTCCCCCTAAGATGCTCGTGTCTGCCCGTGGGAGCTCTTGGCTGGCAGTGGCTCTCTAGCCACGAGCTGGGATTACCAAGGTGTACGTACCACCATGCCTGGCTTTCCATGGGTTCTAGGGATCTGAATTCAAGTCTTCGAGCTTACACAGCAGGCAGTTGGCTGACTGAGCCGTCGTCTCATCCCCTGTAGCTGTTTTTCTAAAACACAAATCTATCGCTGTGCAAACTCGATACCCCTCATCATTCAAGGATTCAGTCAAACGCCAAGAGAGTGTCTGGAGGCTCTCCATGGGCCAGGCCTGTGTGCTTCCAGCCACCCTTGCCAGGAGCCCAATATGCTGACTGAGCCAGAACTTGTCAGCCACATCCTCCATATGTGCAGTCCTCCCCTCCCCCTCTCCTCTGCTCACGATTCCCTACTTCCACATGTCCCCCTCTTTGACACCTTGTGGAACTCTGTCTCTATATCCCTTTCCAGCTAACCCACCCTCCTCACTTGAAAGTAAAATTCCCTCTGCCATCTTTCCCTCAGTTGGGAACAACTGGTTCTCTTCTTTCCTTCTCATTCTTACGAGGGACATGTGGTATAGGTGATGTGTAATGGATTTGTTACCTGGTGAGTTAATCTTCAGTTCTGAGCTTTTGTGACATGATTGCTTCACGTGTGTTATTTTCTCATCTCATGGCAGGGTGGGTAAGTGGGGGACATGGGCTGCAAGTACAGATCTTTGATTCTTTTATGTCTTCAGCCACCTGTAGACCCCGGTTGTCTGTAGCCTTGCAGAGAAAGAGCTGTACACCTGTGCTGTGTTGTTGCCATGTGTCGGAAGCTATGTAAATGACCCACTGAATTGTCACAGATAGTGTGAAACAGAGACACTGCTGTTCTAATATTCAAGTGGAGTGTCTGAGTCTGACAGAAATTAGATGCAAGTCATAGAAGAGAACGCTAACCTGTTGCTGCGTGGGTGAGGCTTTTTTCCCCTGGGTAAATTATAATGTTCTGGGGGAGCATTTTTTTTTTTTAAATTTCATTTCCTGCTTGTGGGTCTTTTAATTCATCCATTTGTTTATTTTTGAGAAAGGGTTTCATTTAGCCCCAGTCAGCCTTGACGTTATTAGGTGGCTATCGATGACCCTGAACTTTGATCCTCCTGCCTTCACTTCCTGATTGCTTGTACCACCAGAACCAAGAGCCTTATACATGTTAAGCACTGTCAGCAGAACACCAGCCCCAGACCTAGCTACTGTTCCGAAACCTGTAGGTTTATTTATGGCATATCTCTTAGAAACGGAGCTGGAATAATAAACATGTTTTTCAGATGTCCAGTGGAGCCCCAGAGTAGAAGCAGAATGAATATTCCATTTCGCATTGGCAATGCCAAAGGAGATGAAGCTTTGGAAAAACGATTTCTTGATAAGGCGGTGGAACTCAACATGATCTCCTTGAAGGGGCACAGGTAAGCACGCCTCGTCCCCAGGCCTGTCAGAGGCAGAATGAAGCAAAGCCAGGACCTTGCACAGCCTAGAGTGGTGCTTACAGATTTGCCTGGAGATAAACCAATGTCTGGCTGGGTTGTGCATCTGGGATAGCATTTCATCAGTACCGAAAGTGCTTCTGGGGCTGTCTGCTCCACTGTGGTGTTAGGCCATCTTTGGGCTCAGCTGAAAATCGGAATAATAAATGTCCTCACTCAAGAGACTTGTAGCAGCAGAGTGCTCAGTCTGTCCCCTAATCCCATTTAGTTTCTAATTTATCAAAGGCGAATAGTTTGGATATGACTTTGGTGTATACAGTGTATGGAAAAATGTATGGTGTATATCAGTGTATAC
Organism: Cricetomys ansorgei; assembly: GCA_026225945.1. NCBI lineage: Eukaryota > Metazoa > Chordata > Mammalia > Rodentia > Nesomyidae > Cricetomys > Cricetomys ansorgei. The sequence goes on along the minus strand of JAMJFZ010002601.1, from coordinate 2,133,168 downwards.
ATGTATGGAAATGTCACAGTGAAACCCATTAATTTTTGTACAAATAACATGTTAATACTTACACTAGAAAATGTGACTAGTTTGAGGTAGGTAATCCAGTGTGAGCACAAGGGACTTCCTAATGACAGAGTCTTGGAAGCTTCCTGTTGAGCATGGTTTTCAGGTGAGAAGTTGAACACTTTGGGCTACACTAAGGAACACAAAGGGCTGCAACTTTGAGGGGTATTATGCTAAAATACATGCCTTTTAAAGTTGACTTTTTTCTTGTGTTGTTGAGGGTCAAACCTGGAGCCATATGTATGGTAGGAAGGGCTTTAACCCTGATCTGCCTTCTGATTTCTTTGGTCTTGACGGCTGGGTCCTTGCTGTTCTAGGTCAGTGGGAGGCATCCGCGCGTCTCTGTATAACGCTGTCACAATTGACGATGTCGAGAAGCTGGCTGCCTTCATGAAGAATTTTCTGGAGATGCATCAGCTGTGAACTCAACTAGCCACATTCTGCCCGTGAGCAGCCCGCAGAGTTCAGAGTAGCTTGCGATTGGCTACAGAAATTTAACAGACATGGATTTTTCCAAATACATGTTTATTACAGATTCTTCTTTCAAGGAATAACAACTAAACACTGGGGGCTCTGCAGAACTGACGAGACTACCAGCTAACGGCCACCTTCATTTTTACTTGAACTGGAAGCATTTTTAAAACTCTCCTGTTACTTTTCTAACAAATTCAGCCTGTCATATTTGCTGCTCCTTTCTGAAAGTGGGTCTCAGCACTCTGGACTTTGTGCTGCCAGTTTCAAATAGTTATTTTTAGGTTCCCAGGAGCATACCACATGGAGGTTGGGAGGCCCTACATGTTGGATTGACAGCAGTGAGTTTGCCTCATTCTGCAGCTGTTGGTTAAAGTCAACAGTGACTCTTGTGAGCATTTTAGATCTGTATACTGCTGTCCTCACAAAGAGATAAAAGTGACATACTATATGAGTGTTCATATATAGCAGGTATGTTTTTAACAACATACGGTTTATATCTTTGCCTTTATATTTCTAATGAAACAGTTCTGTAGAGGCTTTTGGAGTTTATTCAATCCGTGACCTTGTGCGTGACTGTCCTGGGATCGATAGTTGTGCCCTCTCATCGACCCTCTTTTTTAAAGCTGCTTTATGAGAAAGATCTAGAAGTTCCACGATTCACTTTTTCTCTCCTTGCCACAAGTAGAAGAAATGGTTAGTTCTTTGCTTTTCGGTTAGGCTGTTAAACAAAACTCAGTTAAACGCCCTCCGCCAAACTTTGTTCACATGGCTCTTTTTGTAGTCTGACCGGGGCTATACGTTCCAGATCTTCGCCAGGGTCTTTCCTCATTGTTCATATGTTAGTGTTTTCTGTTGAATGTGTGAAGAGCATTAAAGTCCTAAAGCATCTAAACTGTTGCCCGGGAATTCTTCTGCTTGCCTTTTAGATAGATGCTTCTTTTAAACATTCTGAAGGGAGGACCAGGGTCTAAAAGTAGCCTGTGGTAGGGTAATTTAGTCCAGACAAGGGTGTCAGCATTAGTTCTTGTGTAACTCAGTGTAGTTGCTTGCCTTTTACTTCTGGAACAAACACAATCAGCAGAGTCCTTTCCAGCGCAGCTCCCACTGTGCAGTTTTGTGAACTCCGTCCCCGTTAGCCCAGAAAAAAGCCAACAGAACAGTTTTGGGTTTTTCCTGTGTCAGTTGATTGCATAAGGAGAACACACTGGTTACTTGGTTCTCCTGGGCAGGTTTCGCCCTCCCATGTGTGAAGAAGAGACTGAAATAACACAGCATTGCAGGGTGTTTATATTGAAAATTAGGTCTTATTTGGGGATATGACAAGTCATCACAGTATTCCTTACATTCCAAGAGCCAGATTATGGAATCCACTAAGGGTCCACAAACAGCTCCCCTTTCTTCATGTGCCTGTGAACCCCCACTGTCTCCACTCCAACCCTTTGTGTCACAGCCAGCCCTCATGCGGCAGCCCTTGGATTATTTTAGCACCTCAGCTCTGCCCCAACCACCCCTCCTACCACAGCCACTTGGCCTGACCAGCTCTGTGTGCATGCATGGATGATCAAGCTGTGTAGTGTGGCATTCAGAGCTCCCTAACATTGGCCTGGCTTCCTGTGCTACCAGTTCTTAGAGTATCGGTCATGTGCTTGCCCATGCTGTGCTAAGCTTTGAGTTTCTGCCTCTTTACTCCTTCCTGTTATTTGTAGATTAATATGTCCATTGATTCATTAATAAAAACACATGAGATATGATTAAAGGCACAAGCCAGACAGACTTGAGGAGAGCTCACAGCCAGCCACCTTCCAGCTCCAACTGCTCTGCTCCTCCCTGCTGTTAAAAGCCCCTCCTAGCTCTTTCTTAGCAGTCTATTTGCATGATCTAAGAGATACAGTGCTTTACTTCTCCCAAACCTTTGGGGCTTGTCCACCCTTATAGTGGGGTGGGCTAGGCTCCACTTGCCTGTACTTTGTCCATTTATAGTGGGGGACATAGAGATTGGTATGGGTGACCAGACCATGCCTAATGTTGCCTCTGATCTGGTAGAGCATCCAAATGACTCTATCAGCAACTTTATGTTAAGCTAAGAGTAGCTCTTATTTACATGATAAAACAGGCTGGTTCAGCCATAGAAATCACACCCTGCTAGGCTTTAGGCTCCCAGTGCGATATATTTTTAATGAATATAATATCTGGAGATATGTTCAAATATACTGCAAAAGTTACTGTCTTTGTTGTTATCCATAGGAACATTTCTCTTTGTGATGCTGAGGTGGCTGCTTATATCTGTCTTGTACTTAGGAAATGTTCACACAAAACTTAGTGCATAGGTTCTTAGTATTGCAAACAGCTTGGGGCACATGGATTTTATAAGGTATCAGAAGCTTAGCATACAATGCAATTCATTTTCTACCAAAGGATTGACTATGATTCTATGGTTGAGTGGGGAAATTAAAAACTTGAAGAGGTTTCTAGAATTATCTTTTCGATGTGAAAGCCTTTGGAAGTAACCATTTGGCCATGGTAGACTCTGAAGCATAGATTCTTAGGAAATAACCGGAACATGAAATGTGACCTTTGTATGCCACAAGAGACGAGCTGGTCCAGTCTGCTGACCACATGGAGAGTAGTGGGAGGGGCTATGGATGCAGTAGTTGGTGAGGCTTTGGGATGAGAACCTGCTGGCCTGTCACTGGAGGCTAGGAGCAAGGCTACAGGAGAGACTTTGAGGCCCCGTGAGGGTGGGTGAAGGATTATTTCATGTTCTTTGGGATCTTCTAATCTGCTTCTGAAGTTTATTTTTCTCTTTCTAAGTTCTTTATGACACACGCATGTCCTAATGTCATCCTATTGGGGAAAAAAAACCTTCATGTGTTCTGTTTAAGAAACATTAAATGTGAGTCTACCAAATACTATAAAACCTGAAATGATGACAAGCTGTCGTGGGGCTCAGCAAGGACAACAAGAGGCATATTCATATTTGCAAACCCTACCAGACCTCAGCAGAGGGAACCACCATCCTGGCCTGCACCATCCTCAAGCGGCAGTGGAACTCCGAGCGTCTGAGCTCAAGTGTATTTATTCTTCCAGAACTCCTCAGGTATTCTACTGATTGTTGTGCCCAGTGTCCAAAATCCCCCTCCTCAAGTACCACTAGGAACCCAGTTCTGATGCAAAAGCAAGGAGCTTTTATTCTGCAGAGCAAACCAGCAGGCTGGGGTTAGGCACCAGGTGAAATGGCCGACCCTGAACAAAGGCATGCTGGCCTTTTTATAGACAGTAAGAGGGGGTTTCAACATAGGTGAGGTAGCCTGGTTTCTAATTGGGGAACAGAAATGCAGTTTACCAATGTCTAGTTTTGATTGACTCATGCTCAAGGGGCTAACTGTCCACATTTTTAAGTTATATCTGGTTAGCCATTAAAGTCAAGACATTTGGTTTATGGCCTTTAGGCTATCTGGCCAGATGAGATAGGGGCTACTCTTGTACTGCTTCTTCTTTCTGATTGGTTGCCCTCAGAGTGGGGGTTTTTATGCTTTCTCTTAGAATTTGCTAGCTTGCAGGATCAGGCCCAGGTTAGGGGCTTGAGCAGCACACTGTGGACCTGGACCAGGCCTGAGATGAGAGACCTTGCACATACACACAAAGAGAAATGGAGTTTAGGTCCTTTACTGATACCACAAGCAGATCATTAGCAATTAAACAACCCCAACAGAAATCCAACACAGACAATACAAAATGCCTTAGACAGCCCCTCCCCCAAAATGTACAAAACAATTATTTTGTACATAATGAAAAATAAACTTCCACAACAAAGGAGTGAAAATCTTTTCATGTTCCCCACATCATAAGACTTATGCAAATGTTTTAATCCCCTATTACAACCTAGTAAAACAGTTGTTTACACAAAAGCCATGCCATGTTCTTAGCTTAAAGTGGCTGACCCCTCCTCCCTTCAGTTTCTGTACACCATTTCTTTTCAGACTGGCCAACTGAATAAGACTGAATAAGGTTCAACCCCCGCCAGTGGGGAAAAGACAGTCACCACATGAGTTAGAATAAAAATCAAGTGTACTATCTCTTCTGAGCACTCCCTCTTGGTGTCAAGGTGGATCAGGTAAGTTAGACCTGAACCAGATACTTCAGTTGGAGTGAGTGGTGGTTTCTTTCTTTGTGACCCGAACTCTCTAACACCTTTATACTCACTTTATGCACTGCTTTGGTCTCCAATGCTGTGGGTCTGTTCTTTGTACAAGAGAGAATTGAGATTGGTCCCCAACTCTTCATTCCCCTGCCAGATTCCTGTTTTTTGGGAGACATACTCAGGATCTTGTCATCAGTGTGTAGCCTCGGTGCTGGAAGGCTTGACATGCCCTTGGGTGAACTATCTGTGGTAGTGATTTTCCTCCCTCCTCTCTTTAGTGCTGAAACAGCCACTAACCATAAAACAGGCAAGCATTACTGACAGATGACATGGCCACTTCTGCCACAGGCCTTGCAGGATCTGACTTCATACCACTGGGGTTAATATTTGTGGTATCTTTGTGGTTCCTGGGAAGAAAATAAAATGAAGTTTTTCTTTACATTTGATTGGAATGAATATAATTAAAAATTGCTAAGAAATCAATCACTTTAATTGGAAAGAAGATTCCTTAACTCTCTTATTGGCCTTGGTAATTTAAAACTAGGATCCCTGACAGTTTGTGATAAATTGTCTCTTTTTGGGGCAGAACAGGTAAGAAATTCTAATTACCCTTGGATTATTCCAGAGTGGATAGAAAATCTTGATCAAAGAGATGTTGGAGAGAGAGAGGGGCTGGCAGTGGGCAGGTTTGCTGACAACGTTTTAAAGCTAAAGGATAAATTCATTTGATGTGACAGAAATAGGAGCTTGTGTATTTAAGATCCTAGAGATATAAATTGGATTTCATAAGAAAATAGGGGACTAAGCATATTAGAAAAAGTTTATACACAAGAAAGTTCTCTGGGCTAGCAGAAACTAGCCCTGTTTACTAACTGGGGTGGAATATGAAATTTATAGACTGGCAAAATGGATCAGGGAGTAAAGGTGCTTGCTGCCATGCCTGACAACCTATGTTTGACACCTGGACCAGGGGAAAGGAGGGAACTGAGTCCTTAAAGTTGTCCGTATATGCACTCTCTTTCCACCAAACAAATTAGTAAATATAAAAGGAGTTTTGGAATTTAAGGTCTCCACACCACGTTTAAGGAAGGCTAAAATGATTTATTCAAATGAAAAAAAGTAAGTTACCAGAAATATAAACAGGCTAATGAATCCTCTTGCCCCGTCTCTGTTGCTGTCCTAGCCTTTATTTCTAATTTGCCTAAGAGCACCCAAGGAATAGACTGGTTTAGCTTGATGCACTGGGCTATATTTATTTTGAAATATGTGATTTATTTTTTAAATTTATTACCTGTATTATCTACTGTAAATTATATATTGAAATCATATCATATATAGTTATATAGACAGCTTATAGAAAATTGACCAAGTTGGGTGAGAAACTTGGATATGCATCACTCAGAATCCCATCACTGACAGGTCCAGGGACTTAGGAGTCTGCTTTTGCTTACGCACACATGTGTTTTTTGGAGTTGTTAAGGCTCATATCCTAGTTTGCTTTCTATTGTGATAAAACATTTTGACCACGAGCAACTTGTGAAGGAAAAGGTTTATTTCAGCTTCCATATCCTGACCACAGTCTATCATGAAGGAAAGTTAAGGCAGGTGCTCACAGTAGGAATCTGGAGACAGGAGCTGATGCAAAGGCCATGGAGGGGTGCTGCTTACTGTCTTGCTCTCCATGACTTTCTCAGCCTATTTTCTTAAACAGCCAGTCCATACATGGACCATTCACTCATGGAATCATAGTCCCCTTCTGTTAATTCTTTTGTCTGCTCCTTTTCCTGGGAGGCAGCTCAGCTCCGAGGAGGCGAGCTCCAGGTGCACCATGGATCCATGGCTTTATTCGTAATGGTCAGAAACTGGAAACAACCTATGTTGCAGATGTTTCTTTTTGAATATTTTTAAAATGGCTGTTTTGTGCACTGTTGGGGAAAGGGCTACCTAGGCCTTGGCATTTTGTATTATCTGCAGGTGTTTGTTGGTTCTATGTAAAAGATGTTTGGTTCCTCATGATCTGCATGTGGTACCAATAGAACACCTGAGGAGCTTAGGTATTAATAAAAACCCCTGAGATGAGATGCTCAGGGTTCCACTGTCCAGTATGGTGATTCCCTCTGCTGAGGTCTGGCAGAGTTTGCACCTATGAATATGCCTCTGTGTCTTCCTTGATGAGTCACCCTGTAGGTGTACTGTTACAAACCTAGATGCCCCTCAACTGAAGAATGAATAAAGAAAATGTGGTACATATGCACAATGGAGTATTACTCAGCTGTTAAAAAAATAATATCATGAAATTTGCAAGCAAATGGATGAACTAGAAAAAAATTATCCAGAGTGACGTAACCCAGACCCAGAAAGACAAACATGGTATTTACTCACTTATAAGTGGATATTAGCTGTTAAGTAAATGATGATTATGTTACAATCCACAGACCCAGAGAGGCTAGGTAATTAGGAGGGCTCTAGGGACACATGAATCTCCTTTGGAAGGGGAAATAGAATAGATTTTGTGGGTGAACTAGAGGCAGGTGGGGATGGGAACAGAAGGGATCAGGTGGGGGGAGTGGGAGGGGGATAGGGAGGGAGAGATACAATGGGACTTGGAGGGCATTTTGTGGGAGATGTGGAAAACTAGTGCAATGGAAACTCCCTGGAACCTACAAGGGTGACTTTAGGCCTCCTAGTAATGGAGGATATGGAGTCTGAATTGGCCATCTTCTATACCCAGAACCAGGCTTCTAGTGGTAAGACTGAGTCACCAACCCAGCCGCAAAACCTTCAACCTACAATCTTTCCTTCCTGCAAGAAATGCTTGGGCAATGATGGTACAGAACTAGGGGGAGTGGCCAACCAATGACTGGTCTAACTTGAGACCTGTGCTATGAGAAGGAGCCCATGCTGAACACAGCCAGGAGCTGGAGACTGGATAGCCCTGAGACCTAGGGCAGAACCAAACATGATTGGCAAAACAAACAAACAAACAAACAAACAAACATCAAAATCATTGAAATGATTCCTAATGATATTCTGCTGTACTCATAGATCAGTACCTAGCCCAATCATCATCAGAGAGGCTCCCTTCAGCAGCTAATGGGAGCAGATGCAAAGTCCCACAGCCAAACTCTAGGTGGAGAGAGAGTCCAAATTGGAGATCTCCACTGGATCCCTCTTCTTGGAGCTTGGGGAATCCCATGAAAGAGGAGGAGAAAGGATTATAAGAACCAGAGGGTTTGAGGTTATCAGAAGAACATGGCCCAGAGAATCAACTACGTAGGGCTCGTAGGGACTCACAGAGACCGAGGCAGCAATCACAAGCCTGAATAGGTCAGCAGCACTAGGTCCTCTGTATATCTGTTATAGTGTTAGCTTGGTGTTTTTATGGGACTTCTAACAGTAGGAATAGGTATATCTCTGACTCTTTTGCCTGCTCTTAGGACCCTTTTCTTCCTGCTGGGTTGCCACATACAGCCTGGATATGAAGGTTTGTGCCTAGTCTTACTGTATTTTTGCAGGGAACTTTTGCATGGAGTTGACCTGACCTCGTTGCCTTGAGAGGCATCATAGTTTTTTTAGGTTAGAGTCTGTGGCTCCTGGAGTACTGTGTGACTTTCAGTTCCTAAGAAGTAGAGGCACTCCCTCAGGCAGTGATGTCGAGGAATATTTAGGTAAAGTGTGATTATAAAATTAAGAATTTTAAACCAAGTCAGATGTGGTATGTAGAGGAATGTTTAATCCTTTAATCTGGCAGCTTGGCTGCTCTAGGGTAGAAAGAATCTTTAATCACAGAATTCAGAAGGAAGTGGTGGTCCATGCTTTTAACCCCCAAGGCAGAAACTGCGTGGAAGTAGACACAAGAACCAGAACTCAGAAGGAGTCAGTGCCACACAGGAAGTAACATCGGAGATGAGTCAGAGTGAAGGACAGGCAAAGTGACAAATCAGAGGAAGAGTTAACAGTAAGGATGCCCTCCACTCTCTGTATATAAGGCGGGCTCTCACCTCAGAGAGGGTCAGTTACAGAGGGAGATACAGTGTCAGTTACAGTCAGTCCATTAAAGAGTTATAGCAGAGTCAGTTACAGCAGGCAGAATGGGGCAATGAGAACTCACAGAGACACAGAACAGAATGAGGAAGCTAGTCAGGGTGGCTCAGTTAGCAGTGGAGGCTTAAACATTCCAGATTTAAGGAGGCCCAAACCCTCCAGGACCCCAGTACTAAGGACTGGCAATTTAATTAGACAAAGAATTAAAGCCTTTGCCTTCAATCAATGTCTACACCTGGCATCTGGTGACTCTACGTCGGCATACACAGTGAAGTGTTCAGGCTATTTTGTGTCTCTATATGTTCCCTTAAAAGTCAAGGAAACATTAAGCTTGACAGGACAAATGGTCTTAGACATTAGTCTTGTGTGCCCTGTATCACTGTATTGATTGTGGAAATTGTCATTATATTCTGTTTTGATAAAGGTATAAAAAGTCTGATTGCTTTCAATAAAAATTGCCACAGAGTTTGTCTTTCTGTGAACCCTCCAATCAGCTTGATTTAATTCCTTGACCGCTCATACCAGGTAAGCTTGGCCTGGTAAGCAAGCACTGGTGCTTACATACTGGGAGGCCTGCTCCTTTTTAAAGGGAAGCAGAGGGGTAGTGAAACTGGGGGAAAGGGGAAGTGGTGGGGGGACTAGGAGGAATGGAGGGAGGGAAAACAGGGGTTGGAATGTATTGTGTGAGAGAAAAATAAATTAAAAGAAAAGAAAAGAAATGTCCCCTCCAGCTAATTGCATATGATGTTGAAAAAGCTAGAAGGCTTGGGGAGACAGCCTGGAAGTCACAACAGTCACCCACTGGCTGCAGGAGTGAACAAGCAGATAGCACCCCAGCATAATGTGTGTCACTGCCTGGTGAGGACAGAGCCTTGAGGAGCAGAGAATCCCACCTGCTCCCCAGTTAGCCTTGCTGAAGAGGGAGAACTAACCTGGCTTCCCCTATGCTTCTGATTGGCTGATCCCCCTGGAGACCAGTAATTGATGAACTCTACGGGTGGGATTTACAGAGGTAGCCTCAGCAAGAGAAGGCATGGGAAGGGGGTGTGAATCCTGGGCACCCCACTAGTTAGACAATACACATCTCTAACTGTACACTCTGGCCTCCTGGAGGTTGACCTTTGACCCCTGGGAACAAGATTCCTTGACTCATTTGCCCTTTTTTCCTCACACCTAACATGCACCTCAGCCACAACTGTGAAGGTCAGGTTCTTGGTATATCAGGCCACAAAAACCCATTCATGATGACTGGTTTTCTCAAACAATTTCCTAGTCCAATACCCTTTTGGATAACCACATGCTGTTTCTCAAAAAAGCCAGTGTGTTAGTTGACTTTCTTGACACTTCTACAACCCGAGAGAATACTCTCAGGGAGGAATGACATTTTAGCTCATGGTTCCGTAGCCTTCCCTAGGTGCTTGAGTAGGGGGCAGGATATAGAAGTAAGTGGTTCACCTCATAGAAGAAAGGGAGCAGAGGAAAGACACAGGGACAAAGCCCAGGTAGAGCCCTTGAGGATGTGTTCCCCATGATGATAAACTTGACCACATTTAGAATTACTATGAAACACAACTTGGTTGCATCTATGAGGAAGTTTTTAGAAAAGGTTTAGCTGAGGAGGGGAGTCTTCACCCTGGATGTGGGCAGCACTATCCATGGCCGAGTCCTGAACTGAATAGAAAGGGGAAAGTGAGCTTTCTCCCTGTAGGTGCAATGTGTGACCTCAGGCTCCTTCTGTACGACTTCCCTGCCGCAATGGACTCTCTCATTGGACTGTGAGCCAAAATAAACTTAAGTCGCTTTCCTCAGTGCAAGAAGGAAAGTAACATGTATTCCCAGTGGTCCACATTAGCTAGGACCCAGGTCCTAAAGTTCCCACAACTTCCCCAAATAGTCTCAAACAGCTAGGGACCAAGGTTCAACACATAAGCCCTGGAAGACATTTCACATCCATATAGTAACAAAAAATGACCAGTTTGCTTCCAACAGTCGGAGGGCTTGCTGTTTCTTTGAGAAGTAGCAGGGGGTTCACCTGTCCTTAAGACAGATGTTACTCGAGTAGAGGAAGCAAAACTTTACATCTGCTGTGTCAGGTCTCGGACTGGGCCTGAGGATTCAATGGACAAAAGCCAGCTTAGCAAGAGCAAAGCACCTAAGCAGTGTTTGACGTGGGAGCACAGCACAAGGAAATGAAGGACAAAGGGATGTTGAAGCCCAAAGGCTTTTATGTTAGGCTGCAGAGAGAGGGGTAGAAAGGCTAAGTGGGAGGCTGAAGGAAGGTAGGAATTCAGGATCTGCTTGCGTAGAATTCTCTCAAGCACGTAGAAGAGACTTCCTTTTCCCTGGTGTAGAGCAGACATCTTCCACATAGAACTTTCAGTACTCTACTCTGAGGAAGAAGAGGGGAGGTTGAATGTCATTTAGTTTCCTTCCTTCCTCTCCCTCTTTCTCTCTCCTCCCCCTCCCTCCCTCCCTCTCCTTCCTTCCTTCCTCTCCCTCTTTCTCTCTCCTCCCCCTCTCCCTCCCTCTCCTTCCTTCCTTCCTTCCTTCCTTCCTTCCTTCCTTCCTTCCTTCCTTCCTTCCTTCCTTCCTTCCTTTCTCTGTCTCTCTCTCTTTCTCTCTCTCTTTCTTACTTTTTTTTTTTCTTGAGTCAGGGTTTCTCTGTTGTAACTCTGGCTGTCCTGGAACTCACTCTGTAGACCAGGCTGTCTTTGAACTCACAGAGATCCACCTGCCTGCTGGGATTAAAGGCCTGTGCCACCACCTCCCAGCTGTCATTTAGTTTTCTTTTGTTTATTTTTGTTTGATATTTTTCATTGCTAGGGATGGACCCAAGGCCTTGCAGATCCTGTGCAAGTGCCCTCTGACCCGGTGTGCCTCCAGTCCTAGAGGGCTCTTCCTGCAACTGCCTCTTAGAAAAGTGTCTCTACAGTCCTGTCTTCAGTTTGGTGGTCTCTAATGACTCTCCATCCATTTGGAGAGGGGCTTTTGGTGACAGCTTGTCCTCTGGTGCGGGACTGTGTGATTGGAAATACCTGGCTCCACATGCAGCCTTTGTAAGGTCTGCTTGCTGGCCTGCACACTACCTTTCCGTGTATGTTTGGAGAAATCAATTGCATGCGTCTCTTTCCTTTCTCTCCCCTAGAGATGTTACAGGCAGTAAAAGTGTCCAAATTTGTGAGAAATTGTAATAATCAAGACTTACCTGGATGGAATGTTATTAACGACAGCGATTCACGCCAGAGTGCCTTTCACTGGAGACACTCGGGGTCTGTTAACAGATTAAAAGTAGTAAAAGACACCAGCCTAGAGATTTTCATTATCTTGTGCTCCGAAGACTCAGATTTCATTGGTTTGATGGGTCTGGAAACACATTTTTATTGCTAGGGGCATAGAAGCCTCGAGCAGTGTTGTTAATAAAGCAAGGTGAGTTATAAGCACTTGTCTGATGGAGGGTAAATGTACCATACTCCGTTTTAAGAAAAATATAATATAAAAGTCTTACCATGGAAGAAAATCTTTATATGATCTTTTAAGAAAACTTTAAGAAAAATAAAGACATGACACTATATTAAATTTAAAGCCAGTGACTTATAAGTAGGGAAAAGCAAAGACAGTCTGATTAAGGCTGTCACAGTGTTCTGTCAGGTTTTTATGTCCTGCCTGTTCTCTCGCCTCCTTAGCTCATAAGCTTTTAGGGCACACAGGAAACTCCATTCCGATGTAGTACAGAGAACACGCACCAAGAGGTTCTCAATAAACAGGCATTAAATCCTGAGTCCGGAAGGGACCTTGAGACGTCCTCTCTCCACTGCTCCTCCTCTTGGGAGTGCTGCGTTTTAACCAGCCCAGAAAAAACAGACTGTTTCCTTTAACTCTCTAAAACCAGAGACTTTATAACATGACTTAACTTCTCACATTTGCCTGGTGTTCTTCGTTTTTAATCATTTGGCTCTCTTAAAGTATATAGGACAAAGAGCCGGCTGATGCACACTGCTGCGCAGAGGTCTCAGGGACTATTCCATGTTGCTAACCTGACATTCTGCACCCATGTGGCAAATACACCCTCTCATTCTCTTCCTGTTTCCCCTACTGCCCCACCTCCATTGGCTCTTTGCTGTTTCTGAGTTTAGCTGCTTTAGATAAGTGTAGTTATACGGGCTTGATTATTGTGTGACTGGCTCATTTCATTCACCACTCGTCCATGTTGTAGCATGTGACATTTTCTTCCTTTTAAAGGGTGATCAATATTTCACATTCCTTTTGTTCTCCTTTCACTGGCCCATAGGTGTCCTGTCAAATCTACCTCCTGACTCCTGTGAACAGAGCCGCTATCAGCATGTCCCCTTAACACTCGGCTTTTAACTCTTCTGATATCCCCAGATGTGGAATCATAGATGTGGTGGATAATCATGGTTGTCACCTTGACATATCTGGGAAGAAGAAATCTCAACTGAGGAATTGCCTCCATTAGGTCGACCTATGGGCAGGTCTGTGGATCATTGTCTTGATTGGTAATTGATGCATGAAGGCCCAGCCCACTGTGGGCGGTACCATCCTTAGGCAGGTGGACCTGGGCTGATAAGAAAGCTACCTTATCATGAGCTTCGAAGTCAACTGGTAAGCAGTGCTCCTCTGTGGTCCGAGCTTTGATTCTTGGATCAGCTTCCCTCCATGATGAACTGTGATGTGGAAGCATAAGCCAGAGAAACTCTTTCCTCTCTGGTTGCTTTTGGTTATGGCGTTTATTGAAGCAATAGAGAGCAAACTAGTACAGTGAATCCTACGGTAAGTCCCTTTTTACTCTCTTGAGCCCACCATGCCATTTTCTACAATGACTACAGTATAGTTTTACATTTTGTTGATTGAGCATGAGTGTTCCAGTCCCCTCCACCCCTCTAAATTGTGGTATTGATTTGTATTTCTCTAGCTAGCATGGCTGGGTACTTTTTCATATACTGTTATCTGTAGGTTATCTGTAGGTTATCTTTTGTTATCTTCTGTGAAGGTCTATCTGAGTTTGCCAGTGTTTTTTAGATGGGTTCCTGTTATGTTGCACAGGCTGGGGATAAATGTTGAATTCTTGGGTTCAAGGGACCCTCCCTGCTCAGTTTCCTAAGGGGCTGGGACTGTAGCATGGTCCTGTCTAGCACATCTGACTACTCCTCTTCGGTTGTTGTTTTTGCAGGGGTGGGCAGTAGGGAGACAGGATCTACCTGTTCAGCCTAGGCTGGCCCCAATTCATAGTCATCCCCCTTGCTTCAATAGTGCTGGGATTACAGGTATGTGAGCGCACCCAGCTCTACCTGTGTCTAAGTGGGCTTGTTTATTTTGTCGAATTGTAAGTGTTCTCTACTGAGTATTTCCTTCAACAGGCTGAAGCTGAGTTGGGGTAATCTCACATACCTGTTTTTTGCTTTTGTTGCTTGTGTTTTTCTTGTCATGGTCAATAAATCATGTCAACACCCCCACCCCCCACCCCATATTCAGAAGCTTTCCCTTGTGTTCTCTTTTAGGAATGTTATTGCTTTATGGCTGTGTTTTTGCTTTCCTTCTTTTCGAGACAGTATCTCATTACATAGCCTGGCTTGGTCTCAAACTCATGATCCTTCATGAGTTCAGGGGCTCCAGGTGCGCCACTAGACCCAGCTGTAATTAATTCGAGATAAATCTTGTATCTGGATTCGGGAAAGAAGGGTTAGATCTCGTTCTGCTGCTGCTTTTCACTGCAGGGTTTGCTGGGTGTGCTCCCCCTGTGTGAGGTTCTGATCCTTGCTGGAGGTCGTTTGGTGGCGTGTGTCAGGCTTGGGTCTGGGATCTCTGTTCTGCCTCATTGGCCTGTCTCTGTCTTTAGGCCAGTGCCAACGAGCCTGGCCTTTTGTTTAAGCTCACGTGACTATTACAGCTGCGTCACATGTTTTGAAATCAGAAAGCACAAGGCTCCGGTAAGGGCTAGGTGTTGTGGGGCATTCTTGCAGTCACAGGAAATGCAGAAGCATTGTGGGTTTGAGGCCAACCTTGGCAACATAGAAAGCTCCAGGCCAGCCTAGGCTAATTGGAAGAACCTGATTTAAAAAAAACCCAAAACAGGATTGTTTTGGTTATTTGTGAGTATTTGAGATTACATGCACATACATTTTAGGATTTTCTTCCTATTTTTGTGAAAAATAGGATTTTTGTTGGGCCAGCTAAACAATCTTTTCTTAAGTCCGTGAACATGGGGCATTCAACTTGTAAGTCATCTGATTCTTTGTTCAGTTAATTCTAGTATTTTGAGGTTGATGTGGGTGTGTATGTCTGCAATCCTAGCCCTCAGGAGACTGAGGCAGGAGGACTGCAATTTCAAAGCCAACCTAGCAGCTTCCAGTCTCAAAGAACTGTATATCTATCTCTGTATTTATCTCCAAGCATTTTGTGTAATTATTTTTTTCCTTGATTTCTCCATTCAGAATATTCATTGTTAGTATGTACATTTATGACTAATTTTGTTTTTTGAGACTTAGTTTCTGTATATAGCATGGGTCAGCATGAATTAGCCTCCTCCTTTTTCTCCGTCTGCCTGGTGCTGAGTTACAGGTGTGCCACAGCACCCAGCTGCTACTGTTTGTATGTGTTGATTTTGTATCCTGCACCGGGGCTGAATTTGTATTAGTCCTAGTAACATTTACTTGGAGGGTGTTTCAGGTTTTTCTCTTACAAAGATTCCTTCATCTGGGACTGAGATTATTTCCCTTCTCCCTCCCCAGTGTGGCTGCTCTAAATTTTTTGTCAACTGCTCAACTGCCCTGGCTAGGTCTTCGAGAACCATGCCAGCAGTGGAGACAGTGTGTGTCTTGGCCTTGCTTCCCATCTCAGGGGAAGCTTTCCACCGAGATGCTGTTTTGTTGTTGTGGCTCCTGTGTGTGTCCATGAGAGCATGAGCTATTTGGAGACCCTGGTCCACGGAGACCCAGTGCTCTCACAGCCTTCCTGGGAGATGCTCAGGGTTGGCATGCAGTCTTGTGGTGCTGTGCTCTGGGAACTCAGTGCTTGACCAGGCTGAAGTGCTGTTTTTGTAGGTTCTGGTGAGAATTCAGTCACCGAATGTGAGTCAGGGCCTGTGCCCCATGAAACTCTGTTTCCTTTTCCTGGTTGACAAGAAGACGATGACCCTAGGGTTGAGGTTTTGATGTCAGTTTAGTGTTCCTCAGATTTTAACATGGATATGGATTTTGACACAGAGACACTGTAAAGTTGCAGGTTCTAGCACTGTGTTTTCTGTCTCTGGGAAGAGGACTCTCTGTTTGGGTAGGTTCCTCCATAAGAGTGGCCTGTGGGCAAGTGTGTAGTACATTTTCTTAACTAGTGATTGATATGGGAAGCTCCATTGTGGGTGATATCATTGCTGGGCAAGTGGTCCTGGAATACATAAGAAAGCAAGCAGAGCAGTCTAGTAAGTAGCACCTCTCCATGGTCTCTGCATCAGTTTCTGCCGCCAGGTTCCTGCCTTGAGTTCCTGGTCCTGAAGAAGGACTACAAGGTGTAAGAAGAAATAAAAATAACCCCTTTCCTCCTCAAGTTGCTTTGGTCTTGGTGTTTACCACATCAATAGAAACCCTAACTAAGGCACATTGTGTCCTGGGCAAGGCCCTGGATGCTGCCTTTCTAACAACCCCCTTTCCAGATGCTATGGATACCACTGGGCAATGGATCATACCTTTGGCTTCTGCACCATTGAGTCAGGGTGAACCCAAGAGACTTATAAGCCTCGAATCTAGTTCCAGACTCAGGGAATTATGGAACAACAGTCTAGGTTTAGAAACCTGCTCTCCCATTCCCTAGCTATGCAATTTTGGGGTAAATTGGTTTCTTTGGCGTATTTCTTCAGCAGCAGAATGGTGATAATAAGAATCCTTTAGTTACAAGTTTCTTATAAAGATTAAATTTGATAATAGATGAGTGCCACAGCAGCATCAGAGCAAAGCAAGCCTTGTTGGTGCGGCTCTGTAAAGGAGAGCCATTGTTGGAAGGTAAGGCATACAGCAACAGGACCACAGGCGCTGGAAGGCGGACAGAGATGTCAGTCTCCTTCCACCTATAGCGTAGGCAGGAGGGAGGAGAAGGTCACCACACACTTGGGGTCTCCAGCCAGAAGCTTGAGGTAGATTGTAGGTCGCTCAACACTCTTTCCAGGCCTTCCCTCTGATGTCCCCCATCCTCTGTGGATGAGTCTTCCATAGTCAAGAGGGGAGAATCAAGCACAGAGACAGCCCCCTGCCACTTGGAGACATCCTAAGTCTTTAAAGCAGCCTCCTTCCCAGGATGTAGGAGCCAATTCTATAGTACGCGCTGGTATGGAAACTTCGGCCTATGGGTTTAGGCAGTGGGCAGGCATTAAGGCACCCTTAGTGACACCTTGTTACTGTGCTATTTCCTAATTAAGGCAGTGTGCTCTAGGGATAGGGGAAGAGGACTATAAAGTTGTTGTAACTATTGTTTCCGCAATAAAGGAGGGAGAAATGTTATTACAACTTATGTCTGTCACACCCTAATGACTGGGTCAAAACAATGAAGAAGATGGCAAGGATTTTATTTTTTACAATTTCGCCTCAGGGTAGAGGCTGATGCTTCCCAAAATCAACTCCAAATTTAAGGCAGGAAGCTTTCATTCTGATGTGGCGTCACTCTTGGGTTCCCTTCTGTGTTTTAGAAGTTAGTCAAGTAGAATAAATGTTCAAAGGTAGGGCAGATTAAATCAAGCTGGAGAGGGCCGCTGTGTAAAGGTGGGCAGGTCGTGCACTGCACCAAGGGGGTGGGGGATTGTTTTCTAATACACATCACAGATGTGGAAAACTTTCCAGTGTTATAGCTCCTTTACACATGGATAGGGTAGTGAAGTCCCTTTTCCACAGAGGTAATTGTTTAACCCTAGGGGTATATGGCAATGTGTGGCTTGCACCTAGTGTCTATCTGGCAGCCAGCCCAATGAAGAAGAGTCCACCTCAGAGTTATGCTGGTGTGGAGACTGGAAAGCCTCATAGAGGAAGGCAGTCTCCCTGGGTCCCAGTGCCACCCTCTCTGCTTCTCTTTGAGATTCTGCTAGTCGCACCACAGGTGCCTATGAAGCTGGCCTGTCCAGAGCCACCAAGGCTACCTGCCAGCAGACCTGTGCTCTGGCTGGGCTGGGCAGCCGGTGACATCATATTGGGATATGTCTGCTGTGTCTGGGCCTTCAGCTCAGCCAGCCAAATGTCTCTACTCCTTCAGGTCTCCATGCTGAGCCAGCATTCCTGGGCCCACAGCTCCCTAAATTCCTACTCCTTGCCTCTCAGGAGCGGGAGGGAGTTTCCTTGGGTCTGTCTAAATGCCTCCCTCTGCACAGCAGTATTGGAAAGTCTCGTGATTAGCTGCAGATACAGGCAACAGTTCTGAGACGGGGCAGAGAATTTAGGCTGGTGACTGGCTCTAGTCCCAGCCTTCACATAACACCGGAAGGACAGCCTTGGAAGTCCCTGAACCTCTGTGCTTCAGTTTCCTCACTTGTGACATGGTGTGATGTCTGCAGTGCCGCTGGAACAAGGCGACAGCGAAGGCTGGTCCAAAGTATGAAGAATGCTCAGAGTGGAGCTTTGCAGGAGAGAGCACCTCGTTGGTGTTGTCTGTTGAAGGACTTGTCCCACACTCATTTGGAAGTGAGCTGTGGATTCCCACCCAAAGCCAGGAGACCATGTATTCGAGTCCCTGCCCATTTCTGCTGCCTCTGTCTTCTCAGACTTGTAAATTCAGGATCCTTCCTTTTCATCTGCTCAGGGAAACAGTATTCTTTTTTGTGATAAGTCCTTTAGTAGTACAGAGCCAGGTCAGGGTCAGGGGCCTGACGCAGTGTGGTCCTCATGGGCTGGTGGTTGGCAGTTGACAAGAGGCCAGCAGGCAACAGGCAAAGGTTTGCATGTGGACTAATAGAAGGCCTGACGCTTTGGAGTGTAGCACCCCAAACACTCCTCTGGAAAAGGCCAAAAATGTATTCAAGGCCATGGAAACCTCTAGCAGGGGCTAAGTACTGCCTGTCCTTGAGGAGTGTCCCTTGCCATTGTACATACACCTTCTTGTCCCCTCTGAAGGTACCATCACCTGAGGCCTTCTGGACTCTGGAGACTGGAAGCCAGGACCCAGGTGTCTAATACGTAGTGACTTGCTGATGGACCTGGTGAGTCTGTGCCTTGGAAGCATGGAGCGATCCCCTGTACACATGGAACACTCGTGGGCAACCCATACAATGAATACCTTAGACCATTCTGTGGCCCCACTGGGAGCTGCTACAGGAGAGGATCACACTGGTGCTTATCAGAGCATCCTGTAGGGTGGGGCAGCTCTGGCAAAAGCCTATGGATTGCTTTGCCCAGGACATTATTTATTTGTTCATCAGCCAGTAGACCCTCATCCCTAAGAACAGCCCACATGTTGGCTGGGAGAGACGTGAAAAATCAACATCTGCAAACAAGACATTCTCAATGGAGCAGGCTGATGAGGCTGTGGCTTGTATTTTGGACAATAAACTCTATTTATGATAGTCTCCCGGTCATTAAGTTGCTCTGCTGTAAGAGAAAACTGAGGCTATTAACTTCTCAAGATAGAACCAGGGGGGAAGAGCGATCATTTCGTTTATAAGCAGAAGGGAAGGTTCTGCTCAATAAAGATCAATTAGACACCTCTGTTAAAAGGCTGCTTGGGAGCGGGGCCAACTGGAATTCTCAGTATGTTCAACCCATGTGCTGCTGTTCTCCCTACCACCTCCTGCCCATACCTCACTCTGAGGAAGGTTTTAAGGTACTTTAGATGGTGTTGCTGAAAGGTGATGATGGCCTCCAGTCTGTGACTAAATAGTACTTGGCGGTGGTGCCTGCATGCAGTTAGTAGGGGCATTGCTGGGGACAGCAGGCAACTCAACACACTGCTCTGGGTTTGAATGAGCAGCACTGTCTTCAAGCAGGGTGCAAAAAATGAGCACATTCAGCAGAGAGCTTGGTGGTCTAAGCTATGAACTCCCGGGATGCAGGAAGGTCCTGCAGGATGCGTGGGACTCTCAAGGGTGTCATAGGATAGAGACCATAGTTCAAAGTCCTGTATACTCTGCTGAGGCTGTACACATGAAAAGTTCACTTAGGACAACTGTGTGTGCTCAAGAGTGGACAGGCTCAGTAAAGAGGCGCCGCCACGTACTCTAGGGACGCAGCCTATAAGTGAGACGGGCCTGGCAGGGCTTTGCTGATATCTGTAGTGTGCAGGCATCTTCCTCAGGAGGAGAGACTTCTTGTAAAGCAGCTTTCCATTATGTGGCGCATTGAGGACAAAATCAAGCCCTTTAGAAATTCAGAATTCCCTGCAGATCACTGACTATTGCAAAAGGTCATAGCTGATTACCATTACAACCAAGTTTGCAAGGGAATATTTAGTTTTATGATTGAGCACCCTGGTACTTAGCAGGGAACCTCTACCCTCCCTTATTTCTGAGGTTAATGCTTTCCAAAATCACTGCCTGATGACCTCATGCAGATTCAGTCATCTGTATAGCTGTCGAAGGAAAGTTTTTAGACAAATTGCTATGCCTTAGCCACATAAATCCTCATAAGATACAGGACTCTAGTAATATTTAAAGTTTCCATGGAGTTTCATATTTTACTAAAAGGGGAAAAAAAATCAATCCTGAATCTTTTTAGTCCAGTGACCAAACAATCACTTGATTGATTTTGTTCTGCTACTCAGGTGGGCATGCAATCCATCCCAATCTGATGTTATCGAATTTGAAGTTGACTTTTTCTGAGAAGTATTAATTCAAGTGTTATATGGACAATACTGTAATACTGGACCCTCTTTACAGCCGCTTTACACAGCTTACACAAACATCCCTAGGCAGTTTCCTTGGAATGTTCTCTCCAGTTCAGACTCCGCGTTTGCCACACACGATTCTTCTTTTGAACAGCAGAGGGAGACAAAGCTTTATCTAATAGTGTACCTAAGACCCAGGCTGCAGGAAGCGACTCAAATCACAGAATGAATTCTGACAAGTGCCATGTAGATCTGTGTGTGTGTGTGTGTGCGCGCGTGCGCGCACATGGCTGTGTGTGTGCACAGGCGCACATGCACGTACACACAAGAACACAAAAACACAATTTGAAAATGAGTTCATTTTACTTCCAGTTCTTAAATGTACCACTTGAGAACCAAGAAAAGGAAATCTATAGAGGATCCAGGGAAATTTCACTTTGAGGAAATTTGGTGTTGGGGTCATGGTGGTATCCTGGAACATGGCTGGATATGCAGGGTGCTTCCCAGCCTGACTGAATTAACATCCTAAAGCAGACTTTCTGGCCCCTTGGCTGAGCTCCAGGTAATGACCTTACATCTGATGGGTTTTTATTTTATTTTTACCTTTGTTCCTCAGCAAGAGAAGAGCCAGAGATGCTGAAAACTAGAGACAGCATGAGTGCCAGCTACCTGATTTCTGAGGCCAGGTGCCCTCCCTGACTGCCCATCCACACACGGTTGCAGCTAGAGCAGAGAACTAACTTCATGTAGCCTTGGTGGGAGGCTGCGGGGAGTGAACTCGGGGGCTCTCGTTCTCAGCAGCCAGCGGCCAGACTCTGTATCTGTTCTCTGGGTTTGAAAGGGACAAAGGAAGAAACAGAGCCTTTGGATGGGCAATATGAACATCTAGGTTAATTTCACTCCAGAAGTGGATTCATTTGGCAATTGAACACAATACCAATGCTTCTGGTAGCAGTCACTGGGTGACTGGACTGGGTGGAGCTTGACTGCCATTGACCTAAAGTGCTACCTTGGACAGGGCTCCTGACCCTTCTGGTTCTCTGTAGAATGGAGAACATGATGCTTATGTTCCTCAGAGACTGTTACGAACACCCAGAGCTCTAAGCCATGTATGTGGCAAATAGCGTCTGAACGTAAATTGAAATGAAATTTGACGGGGACAGGAAGAACCAAGGCAGTCCAGGACTAGAGTGACGCAGGCAGGGAGGCTGAGGCACAAAATTTAAGGAGAAATACTCTTTGAGGGTATTTTGATGTCATCTTTGAGCGAGCAAAGCCCTGAAAACCCAGGCCCCCTTAAACTTTGTGTTCCAGATACTCTGCTTGTCTCATCTACGGCACTCCTGGTTCCCAAGCCTGAGTAGAACTTAGGCCTGCTAAAATTCTAAATGCAGAGCGTTTTGATCGTATGGACAGTGAATTCCATCTTTAGCCAATTTACCTTTACAGAGGCAAGCACTAAGAGACTGTGTCTTGAGCTTCCTTGTATCTTTTCTTTCCTTTGCCACCTTAGTCGTCTTGTCCCCATTTAAGGGGCAGCACAGAAACATGTAAGGGAAACAGATCTGTGGGACCCCCAAACCAGACTGGGGGTCCTAGCTCTTCATCACGGCTTGGCTGCCGCTTTCACTCAATTAGAGATGTAGTGTCACGTGACAAACACACCCAGACCCCGCTTTGCCAGCTTTCTCTCTCGTGGTCCAAGCCTGAAGGCATTTGTTGCAGAATCTGTCTTTTTCAAAAAGTAGAGTTTTGTTTTTCCCCATTTCTGGTCTGCCTGTCAGTCTATCTATGATTTGTTTCATTTAGTGAGGCAGTTTGGACACTAAATCCCATTACCAATCTCCCAGTCCAGGGCTGGGATGTAGCTCAGGAGTAGAGTGCTTGTCTAGCATTCATGGCACTCTGGGTTCCACCCGGCATGGGGATAGGGGGCACACCCAACATAAACACCTACTTCCAGTTAGTCTGGTAAAGGGGTCTGAGCGGTGAGAAAGCAGTCCTCATTAGGGATGGGAGAGAGAGGATGCCAACACCTCAGGGGGCTTCACTTTGCGTATATACATACCTATGTGCTTCTAAAACACAATATATCTCGTGTATGTTAACTGGCTACTTTGACTTATCAGTGTGCCCCAGGGATCTCCAGAACTTGGATGCTAATCTTCTCACTCCTTTTAATGTCTGCCTATAGTCTGTAATAAATGACATATGGGCTATTGCTTCACTAGTTAATGTCTGTGTTCTTTTCACGTTTGTAAATCATCTATAGTGTTAATCTTTCTAAACTTTGCATTATTTCCCTGCATACTTAGGTCAAAGAGGATCATGAAAGGGGAATTTTAGGTTCTGGATAGGAGGGAATATGTCCCTACTATTCTTCTTGAACGCTCAATGTATGGATGCTTCTTTTCTACTGAAAGTTTAAGAACTATTAAGTAAGAACTGGAAAAACTATTTAGAAAACAATCCTCAGTAAAACATAATGGTACACGCATTACTGTTTGGGGAATACTAGCTCGGCAGAATAATGAGGTGTCTGTCCCCCATCCCCCCACCCGCATGTAACCATCCTGCATCTGTGCTCCTGAGCACGGGAGGCATGGCAATGCTAGGACTGTGCAAGTGTGGCGCCACCCAGTGGTTCTCTGGGGAGGATGGATTTGTTTCCAGGAACCTGTGCACAATCTCTAGGAATCCTGGAGGGGGCAGATTACTGTAGGCAGAACCCCTGTGTGAACAGCAGGGGAGATCCGAGCCAGTGACATTGGGTTATTGTTAAAGTGACTCTGTGGGTCGCCACAGGCTGATGCCTGGGGCAACTCGGGTTACTGTTACTTTTGAATGAATTTGCATTTTATGTCTCACAGTACCTCCACATATTAGGACGAAATAGTGGCAATATACTGGGAGCAAGTCATTCGCTGTTCTCTAGGCAATGCTTATATGACTTTGGGGACCTCTGCCATAACTCTGTGGTCCATAAGTTGGGAACCACTGAGATGGGATATTGGAAAGCTAAGTGCAAATGAAATCATTAACTCAATGTCAGGGAGACCATGCTCTTTAAAGGAATCCTGGGGTGAATTCTTGCCACACCGAAGGCACTCCTGCCATTCCTACTCATGAGCCAGAATGACTCCCCTATGTAACAGATCTACTTCTCAGGCCGCTTTATTACCTTTCCCTCCCCAGGAAGCCCCACCCTGTAATGAGCCCGGTTTCCAACAAGGCTTTCATCCCTATCAGCAAACACTATGCTTATTTCTACTTCTAAATCTTTGTTTTTCTGTTTCTTTGAAATTCAGCCTCTGCCCGTATTTCAGTGCTCTTCTTCAAGCTC
This sequence comes from Cricetomys ansorgei, assembly GCA_026225945.1. Lineage (NCBI taxonomy): Eukaryota > Metazoa > Chordata > Mammalia > Rodentia > Nesomyidae > Cricetomys > Cricetomys ansorgei. Next base: position 2,109,304 of record JAMJFZ010002601.1, on the reverse strand, counting down.
CCGAGGTCCTTTCAGCCAGCCGGGGCCCTTGAGGTGACCTTTTCTTCTGTAGACTTTTGACACTCTGCCTCTTGAGGTCACACAGCAGTCTGATTCCTTTTTCTGGGTTTATTACTCTTTTTCTCAACTAAAACCTAAATTTTCTGACATTGGTCATACTCAGAGCTCCTTAGAGCAAGGTACCAGACAAACTGCAGTGTAACAACATTTAACTGAAGGCATAAAAAGGGGCTGGGGGAGCTTAATTATGCATGCGTGGGCAGGGGTGGTGGTAGTTAATTCCACCTACTGAATATTCTGCAAATAATTTTAAAGATTCTCTTATCCATCAACTCAGTCATCCCTATATATTTGGTTGTCACATCTACCTACAAACTATGAATTAAAATGATCTGAGAAATACCTGTAGTAAACATGTACAGTCTTTTCTTGTCTTTATTCTTAAATAAGGCAGTACAGGGGCTATTTGCATAGCATTTGTATGGGGTTGGGTATTGTAAATCATCTAGAAGGGTGAGGTAGATGGGAGGATTGTGAGGGTTATATGTAGAAACTACAGCATTTAAATAAGGGAGGTAAACACCCTCAGATTTTGCTCTCCCTTGTGGGAGATCAATCCTTTGAGTACCAAATGATGGCTGCGTATGAAGTACTGGTTATGTGCTAGGCACATTCCTATTTGGCAAAGTGGAGAAAAACGTCAGTTTCTTGGCAGTGATGAATGGGCCCATTCTCTGGAGAAAGGACACTCATGCTTGCTGGCAATGGCTTTGAAGATGCTGGATTGTGTTTATTCTTTATACTCTCATCCCCAGAGTTTGCCCTCGATGTCTCCGCTTGTGCCTATGGACTGCTGTTCAGTGTTTGTAGGAGGCAGACAAGGATTTGGAGTGGTATTTCACTGGGAATGACGGCATTCCTGTGAAAAAGCTTGCTGGCCAATGCAGAAATCAAGCCAGTTGCTCACACAACTGAGCGAGTGTGTTTGCAGCAGGGTCTACCCCTGGACCTATATATAGGTCCAGATCTTGCTGATGGTGTAGCCCTGTGTTCTTGGCTCTGGGGCTTGGCCTGGAATGTCTGCTAGCTGAGTGGTCACTGTACTTCTCTTGATGATGCCTGTACTTGCTCTCTGTGGGGTTGACTTTTTCTATGTGAACTGTTTTTTTTTTTCCCTTTTTCTTTTTCTTGCCTCTGGGTTAAAAACAGTTATTTAATGTACACAGGCCACTGGGTAACTGGTAAATGGTAGAAGTTTAGGGGATTTAATATCTTGGGAGGATTTATGCCAATTACTTAACTGCCTGGGTACCAAGTTCTTCATATTAGCTTTATAATAAGATGTGCTAGGTTCCACATTTATCCCAAGAAGACAGGCTTACCCAAATCATCTATATTTCAGCAGGCAGTGCCAAACTTCAGGCCTCAGAAACACATTTTAGATAATTTTTGCCATGCCATATATTTTAAGTATCATTAAAAAGCCATTTTCTTACTTTAAAAATATGTGTGCAATATATTTTATGAAACCTATAACAAGTCTATGAAAAATTGATTATTTTTTCCACAGGGATATGTTCAAATGATTTTCATTCTGCTCACCCAGTGAAAAAATCCAGTGAGCATTATGTCCTTTATCTTATTTACTCCCTCTCATGTGTATAATCACCGTGTTCCCAACAAAGAGAAACGGGCTTCTCTGTTTGGGTAGCCAAATAATTTCCTGTTGTGGGCAGAGGAGGTGATGCAGATCTAAGCTAGGAAGCATGGCTTTCCCTTTCAAATGCCGTATTTCCCTATTGTACCTCTTGTCCATCAACTCCACGTGATCTGGGCCCGGGCACTGAAGTGAGTGGTGGGCAGTAAGGATGCAGGAGGAGCATTTGTGTGATGGAAGTGGGTCCCTTGAGGGCCCAAGGAAGATATGAGCAGTCTCACAGGCAAAGACACTCCTTGTTCTGTCCGAGTGTGGGATTATTAAAGGTGCAAATGACCCCATTTACTTTCTGAAATTCTCTGGTGCATGGGCTGAAAGTGGCTATGAAAGGCTCCATCTCAGGTCTGTTTTCTACCTTCTCCTCGGTATGGAACCGTGGCAGGAGATAATGGTGTTCTTTAGTACCACAGTCTCTTCCAACTGCCACCAAGTTTTCCTTTAGAGGGAAAACTTCCCCGATACTTGTGACACCTTCAGAACAGACAAGCTGGGGGAACTGGGTAGTTTGGAGGAGTGACGAGTATGAGATGGAGCCTCATTCATTCTCAGAGTGGGAGTACAAATGGCCTTGGGTGGGAACACTTGACGCCCTCATCTACACCCAAGGACTCAGACAAGGTAGAGAGGCTCAACAGTCTGGGATTCATTCTGAGCAGCAGGAGGAGAATCCAGGGAATAGGATTCCCTATGCAGTGCAGTAGGAGAAGCTGGGGACTTTATAACGATGTGCAGTGTGCCAAGGCCTGAACTATGACCCTGCTCAGTTGTGACTGAAGTAGAGGGGCACAGGGGAACAGGTAAACTAGGGCCACACTAGGGAAGGTCTCATGAGCCATGGCCAGGCATTTGACTTGATCACAGTAAATGGGCCACAAAGACTTCTGAGAGAAATTTGTGAGTATGGCTTGTCCTGAAGATTTTGGTGTCATCCTAGAATTTAGAAGTTAGGTGTTTAGTGAAAACCCTTGGCAGCTGCTGGAGAGAGTGGGGCATGGGAGGGTCTGGAATCTTGGGCCCACTTCTGCTGAACCAGGTGGCTCCAGCTTGAATTACTTAGAGAGCTGCTAGGTAAGATCTCTTCTTTCTTGTAAAAATCATATGTTGTAAAATTTACCATCTTAGTAATTTTAATTGTGTAGGTCAGTGAAGTACATTCACATCACGTGGGAAACAGCTTCAAAGACTTTTCTTCTTGCAGAACCAATCTAAGCCCTGTACACAATGACTTCCCATTCCTCTCAACCCTCTGCCTGCCCCCAGCCACCTCTATAATTCCTGGTTCTCTGAATTTGACTACTTGGAAAGATTTATTTTGGGGGCAAGTAGGATTACCACAGAGATGGTTCGGGAAACCACTCATCTATCACCTTTCCTCCTCATCCCAGCTGCAACAGTGAAGGGACTGAGGTGCTGAGAAGCAAAGTAGTGGTGTGGTGGCCTCTCTCCCCCTCCTCCTTCTCTCTCTCTCTCTCTCTCACACACACACACTCTCACTCACACACACCCACACACCCACACACACTTAAGCAAGACAGCTGGGCTCACAATGTTGAAGCCACTGGCTGTGTGCAGCACTGGTTTAATTCAGTGCCTCAGTTTCCCTGTCCGTGAGGGGGACCTGGCAGTAAGAACTTCTGTATTACAACCTTGTAAAGATTAAGTGAGGTAGGATGAATACATAGCTTAAACAGAGCTGGCACTGACATAAACCCCTGCTGTTGTTACTGTTCACTGACTTCACATGAGCCAGCTTCCTGAAGGAAAGTTTCTCCCATGTTCCTACAGCCAGCGCCCTGCTGCTGGACTCCTGAGGGTTTTCTCACAGAAGACCAAATAGGTGACTTTGTCTTGGGCTGTCTTCTTCCTGCTTTTCCTCACCTGGGTCATGCCACTGCTCTGGAGATGTTTCGAGACTTGGGTGCTCAAGGGGAAATGGATACAGTGTGTGTTATGTAGCACAAGAAGGACTGATGCTAATTCGTCAAAGACTGGCCATTTCTATGATGGTGTGCAAGGGGTGGTGAATGACAACCAAGCCAGGGTGCCTGATAGAAGGGAGCCTATGTTGTAGCAGCACACACCTGTGTATGCAGACCTTGTAATAATAAGATGCTTTTATTGGACTTAATACAGCCTGGAGTAATACAAAGTTTGCCTAGAAGTGCTTGGGTTTGGAAATGAACCTAGACTTATCGCTGGCAGTACCTTTGAAAATGGCTTGGAATGATAGTTGCTAAAAATGGCCTGGAAATATTGGTGCTCTTGAGTAGAGATAAATATATCTTGAAACTTGGTATCTGAAAAATCATCTTAAGTTCTTATGTAAGGACTTTGTGTCTAGCACGTGTGTTTAGAACTTGTTGAGGACGGCACAAAGCTTGCTTACTCATGCTTTAGTCAGATGTCTGGAGGAAGGTGGGATTTTACCTGCCATCACTTATCTTTGACTCTCCTTTCCTGTTCACTATGAGAAGGTGGCATCCAGATATGAAGGAGGTTGGCTATAATGGTGTGGAGATGAATGTTATCCGGAAAGAAAACAGGATGCACCATTAGGTTCGGATACACTAAAGCTCACCCCTCATAGGTTGGGGTTAGGTTTTCACTGTTCTGACAAAACATCTGTGCAAAACAGATGCAAGAGGATGGATGTTTGTTCTTAGTTTCTGATCATCATGGCGGGGAGGGTGTAGCAGGCATGGCATAGCTCACTGCGTGGCATCTAGGAAGGACAGAGAAGAAGGTCTATATGCCCAGCTTCCTCCCCCTGATTCTGTTCTCCAGGAGCCTACTTGATGGTGCTACCTGCAGTCAGGATTGGTTTTCTCTCTGTTGTTTATCCTCTCAGAAAGTGCCTGCATAGAAGTGAGCTGTGCTTTACTAGTACCCTGTCTAGGTGATCCCAATCAAAATGAACAAGATTAACTATCACAAGTTCTGTGAAAAGTAGGAAAAGAAAAAATCTGAGTGAGGGCACTGGTGCTGTCTGATCTCTCTCTGTCTCGTCGAGTGTGCTGCAGACATTGCTATAAAGCATAGCACTTCTTTCATTGGATCCAACAAGCTCATTATTCACAGACATTCCCCAACATGACACTTGTAGATACCGTAGCCAGTGAGCCATGGCTGACAGATGATCTGTACCTCATGTACCATCCAGAACTTTGAAGGCATTTGAAGGCACTAGGAAGCTGTAGCCAAATGATTTTTGCTAATGCCACCTGCTGTTATTCCCACTTCTTTGGCACTGAAACCCTTATTTTGTTCAGGCAGGTGTGAAAGCCCTTGATCTTAGAGAATCAGGAGTTCTGGCCCTAGGAAGTGGATCATGAAGGCCAATTTTAACGGCCCTTCTGCTGTCCTTTCAAGCCTCTCCTGTATCTCTATGTGGCTTGGTCATTTCTAGAGAAGATTTAAAATAAGAAATTCCCAGATAAGACAGAGTCCGACGAGAAAGCTTTCCTGCCCACCCTCCCTTCAGTATTGAGACAACAGGCTGTCTACAACAAGAGCAGTTGTAGCTAGTACAGCCTTGAGTTAAAACGGAGAAAAGTAGGTTGTCACCCAACAGAACTACCTGCTCCAAGAATTCCTGTAGATGTCTCTGTCACGTTGCCTGTTAGCTGTGAAAACCAAAGTTTCTATGGAACAATCTTACATGATCTGTGGCAATGTCAGCCTGAGCCTCAGGCATAAGCAGAGGTTGAAGATACAGATGTCATGATAGTCACCAGATAAAACACACTCCGTCTAGTTAGATGGTGAGGAGGGGGAAAGGTGAGGACTGAGTTCTGAGATGTCCTCAAATCTACTGGTCAGGAAAGAGGAGAACCTGGGAGAGAGGGAGCAGCTGGAGGTCAGATGAAGGATAGGAAGTACTAGATGATGAAGGTGTCCCAGGCAGATGGAACACCCCACTGTGCCATGCTTCAGATTGCATGAACAGGAAGACAGATAGTGTTGCAAGATAAGCTGACCAGAGACCACCACATGGACACTCTAAAGGCCAAAAGAAAAGTCTTTATTGCCCACCAGTAGCTGCATGGGGGGCTTGCCCAAATCATGTAGTCCCAAGCCTTACAGCTCGTTGTCCTTCATGCACAAAAGCCAAATCCTGGTTGTCACACTTTGGTTAGCAAGAAGCAGGACTACAGAAGCCAAAAAGCAATGTTAGTCATTTAGGACTTTTTATTTGAGGACTTTCCTGGAACTATGGACTAAGTCTTTGATCCAGTTTTGGCAGGTGTTGGTGCCTACATGCTAAGTCTTAAGGTCAGAATGGGGCCTCTAACATGGTGTCAGTTATGCTAAGGTGTGGGGCATGTTAAAATACTATCTTTGAGTTTGCCATTGGGAGATCATTTATGAGGTTTGGAAGCAGTTTTTGTAGAGTAGTGGGGACAAAAGTTAGGGTGGAACAACAAAGCGAAGAAAGTCAATCACAGTGAACAAGCTTGCGAAGGAATCTTTCTATGAGGGGACACAGTAATGAGGCAGCTGAAAGCAGAGTCTAACCAGGGAGAATATTTTTGTCCAATCAAAAAATTTTACACTACCAGGTGGTGGTGGCACACGTCTTTAATTCCAGCACTTGGGAGGCAGAGGCAGGCGGATCTCTGTGGGTTCGAGGCTAGCCTGGTCTACAGAGTGAGTTCCAGGACAGCCAGAGTTACAACAGAGAAACTCTGTCTCAAAAACAAAAACAAAAACAACCAACAAAAACAACAACAAAAGAAACAAAACAGAGAGAGGGAGAGAGGGAGAGAAATCAACCAGGCAAGTTAAATAGATGATGAAGATTTTACTCAGGCAATTGCAATATGGAAGAGAGGTCAGAATGAAGTCAGACTCAACTCTGTCAAAATAGGGCTTTTTGAAGAATGAAATGAGAGAGATCACAGGCTGTCGATCTGTATTTCTCAATTGGTTTACCTAAAGGATAAGTAAAATTCTGTCTTTATGGTGGGAAATAATTTTATGACTTGAAGCAGAGTGTTCCTGAAGTTATGTTCTTGACTTCTCACTGGAATTGAGAGCAGAGAATGCTGTCTCTCTTGATGGCATTTCAGGAGATAGTTCTCTGGTCCCTGAGAAATACATTCCTGAGTTGTGAGAACCAATAGGAGGCTTTAAAAAAAGATTTAGGCACACCACACTTCTTTTTAAAAATTGAGAATGGATCTTTTCATACAATATATTCTGATTATGGTTTTCTCTCTCCACTTCTGCTCCTATCTGGATACACATCCTTTCTGTCTTTGTTAGAAAACAGGCATCTACAGGGACCCAGGGACAAGGAGCTTGGGCAACCCCAATGAAGAGCTGGAGGATAGATTGTGGAGACCGGAGTGGTTGAGGACTTCAGGAGATCAAGCCCCACAGATCCAAGTGACAGGGACTCCTAGGGCCTCACAGAGACTGAAGTGGTAGACACAGAGCCTACAGGGTCTCCTACATGTATCTTACTGTTATCTGTCTTGGTGTTCTTGTAGAACACCTAAAAGTTAGAGTGTGTGTGGGGTCTCTGACTCTTTTACCTGCCCTTGGGATCTTTTCCTCTTGCTGGGCTGTCGGTTTCAGTCTTGTCTCCTCTTGATATGCCCTGTTCAGGTGATAACCTTTGGAGGCCTACTCTGTTCTGAAGAGAGGAAGGATCTGGGAAAAGAAGGGAGATGGGGAATGGGGATGGGGGGAGGGTTGTATGATATGAGAGAGAAAAAGTAAATTTAATAATAATAATAAAAAGAAAACAGACATCTAAGAAATAAAAATAAATACAATAGGATAAAACAAAAACAAACTAAATAAAGAAAAGAGCCAAAGAAAATGTACAAGAAGTACGTTTAAACACAGACACACATACATTCACACATACAGGAATTCCATAAAAAACATGAAACCAGAAACCATTATATATATGCAAAGAACCTAAGGTTAAGGGGGGGAAGAACAACAACCATGACTTAACATTGAGACAAAGAACCTCCAAAGACATCATTAAGTTGGCCATCTACTGCTGGGCATGGGGCTTACCCTTAAGAGTGGCTTGTTTCTCCTGTGACACTCCATTGGAGAAAACTAATTTTTCATTTGCAGTGACTATCAGTTGGAGATAGGCTCTGGGTTAGGGATGTGTGTGTGTGTGTGTGTGTGTGTGTGTGTGTGTGTGTGTGTGTGATATATATATTTACTTCTTTCAACTTTAGGGCCCCATCTGGTGCAGACCCATGTAGGCCATATGCATGCTGCCTCAGTCTCTGTGAGTTCATATGCTGTGCCAGCCCTGTTGTGTCTAGAAGGCCTTGATTCCTTGGTGTCTTCCATCCCCTGTGACTCTTACATTCTTTCTGCTTCCTCCTTCAGCAGAATTTCCTGAGCCCTGAAGGGGAAGTATTTGATAGAGACATCCCTGTTGGGTTGAATGTTCCAAAGTCTCTCAGCTTCTGCATAGTGTCTGCTTGTGGATCTCTGTATGTGTTCCCATCTGCTGCAGGAGGAAGCTTCTCTGATAACGGCTGAGCAAGCCACTGATACATGAGTATAGCACAATGTTGTTAAGAGTCATTTTATTGTGACATTTCTTTAACAGAACAGTAGTATTTGGTTCTCCCCTGGATCCCTGGTGTATCTAGTCTCAGGTTCTTGGACACCAAAGCAGTGTTAGATAGGGGTTCCATTTCATGGAGTAGGCCTTAACTCAAATCAGGTATTGGTTGGTTATTCCCACAAGCTTTGTGCCACTATCATACCAAGTATATCTTGCAGGTAGGTCACCATTGTAGATCCGAGGATTTGTAGCTGGGTTGGTGTTTGTTTACCGTTCTCTTTTGGTATTGTACAGGGTACCTCCCAGTACCATGAACACCTAGTCCATAGGGATGAAGGTTCTAGGAAGGCCCCAGTTTGACTTCATTTTTAATGACTTGTGTAGGCGTTGTCTTCAGCAAAAGGGCCTTACTGTTAGTATGTGGAAAGCAACCAATAGCATTGGCAATATCCTGGGTTGTTTTGGATTCCCAAATTGGTCAAGAACTCAATTAGATATAATTCATTCCCAGTACTGGAAGCTTCATTTGCTGATGAGGTATTTCCAGCTGGGGCTCTGTCTTCCCAGTTATTTGGTGATTTCATGTAGAGGGCTTTCATGTAGGTATATGTTTTAGGAAGCTTCTACTGTATTAGTTTCCATATGACCCTTCAAAAGGCCCTTAATTTAAGCTGTCCCTCCCGTATTCCCTCCCTCATCCTTCTCTTCCCTACTTTCCCTATTCCTTCTGTTCCAGTCTCTCTACCCCGTTCATCTATATCTATTCTATTTTCCCTTTCTAGGGAGATCTCTCCCTCCCCCTTGTTCCTTACTCTCTACCTAACATCCGTTGTTATATAGGTTGTCGCTTGCTTATCAGTGACTTCACAGCAAGCATCTACGTATAAGCAAATACCATATTTGTCTTTCTGGGTCTGAGCCACCTCACTCAAGATTACTTTTTACTAGTTCTACCCATTTACCTGTGAATCTCATGATTTCATTAAAAAAATAGCTGAGTAATATTGCATTGTATAAATGTACCACATATTCTTTATCCATTCATCCACTGAGAGATATCTGTTGTTTCTAATTTCTGGCTATTACGCACAGAGCATCAGTGTACACATTTGAGCAAGCATCTCTGCAGTAGGCACGCTTAGTGGGACAGGGGAAGAAGTTTTCTTGAGAAAATCCTCTAAATATGAAGCAAGATCAGGAAGATAGAGTGGGAAGAAGCTTGTTCAGAGTTGAGTCAAGCTGGGTACGAAGCTCTGGCCATCTTGACTGAGTTCCACAAAAGCATAGGAGTGCTATGCCTTGAATGTGGAATGTCTCTCCATAGACTCACGGATTTGAACATTTGGCTCCCAGCTGGTGGCATGGTTTGTGTGATCTTTAGGATATGGGACATGGCCTCAGAAAGTGAGTTATTGGGCACCGGAGAATGTTGCCAGGCTTGGATCTGTCTTGGTTCTCTGCCTGGCTAGATGTAAGCAAGCTGCATATACTCTCCCACTCTGGAGTTGCTAGGAACCATGTCTTTTCTGCCATGATGGACAGTAGCCTCTACACTGTGAGTCCAAATGGATTAGTCTCCTTTAAGTTGTTTCCTGCCAGAAATGAGAAAACTAACACAACCTTTTCTACTAAAGTTTCTGATGCCTACATGACAACCAGACTGCTCTTCCTTCCCCCTCTGCCAGGGCCACCTTTGGTTGTGCTATACTGCTTTTGAGGGTGCTGCAGGCCTGCATTCCCAGTGTTCTCTAACTTCCAGTTTACTCTGCAGGCTCCTTCTCCACTCGGGCACACCTTTCTTCTCAGCTTTCTCCCGTCTCCTCTGTAGGACTTACCCTGACAGCTACCTGCAGGAGACTCAGTGGTTGCCTCTGCTGTGACCTCTTTGAGATCACATTTCTTTTATGTCACTGTCTCAGATTTTAAGACCTCAGTTGATCTCTCAGTTCCTCAAGGGCAGAAGCACGTCTTTCTCATCTCAGTGGTTCCTCTGAAGAGTAGTGTTTGGCTCCTACTGTTCATGTGGGATGTGGTGTCCCATATGTAACCTTGGTAACTCAGCTGATTTGTCATTCTAGCCTTCTAAAACACAAATCTCACCAGTGAGGGGAGAAAAGCATTTTATTTATACAATTTGTCAAGCTATGCATTAGTCTTTATACTGAGTAAGTGTTTCACAGCAGTGTCTACTGTCCAAGAAGAATGTGTGGTGTACAAATGGGTTAATTGTCTATGTCTGCTTAATGGCAAGGATTCTTATCATGTAAGTCCTACTGGGAATATGCTTAGTTCTGCTACAATGTAAAGGATGAGTTGGCATCTCACATGACCAAGACTCACCTGCCCCATGGCTTCTGAGCAAAGGTTCATGATCTTCCTATTTCAGATGGCATGGAGATCCATCTGGAGAGGTTGAGTTGAGCCAGTGCCAGCACTGGCTTTCCAGCTGCACAATATGAAGAGTGGAGTGTGGCACTCAGCAATTACAGATTGACAAGTTGGTTTAATATCAGCTCCAATGAGGACTTCAGATAATGGAGTTGCTGGATTGATTAAGTAATACAGCATTACAGGCTCTAATGGGGTTTGGTTGGGAGGAAGGTTTCACAGGGGATGAGACTTTAGGGTTCAACTTTGGAGCCCATGAAAAGAGATGATATTTTTACCTGTAATTGTGCTGGAGGTGGGGCATCTCTGATTATAGCTTTAGACCTTTGAATGTGGCTGGAGATTGGGGAAAGGCTTTAGAATTAGCAGAAGAAAATGAACATGAAGACAAAAACCAATAAGTGGTCACGGAGCTGCCAAGAGTGAAGGCACTAACGAGACAGAATTAGTTCTTACTGACAACTTGAAATTGCCTGGAACATTATAAAAGTCAATCAGCCTGTTCAAGGCAGACTCACAGTGACCACTGGGTAGTGTGATGCTTGCAATTTGTCTGGACACGAATTTAGAGAAGTCAGGAGAGACTTAGCCTAATATGTAGCTTTTGGCTGGTACTAAGTTTTGAAGAGACAGCTCAAAAATGAGCTCCAACCCTGGATATATATATATTTAGCAATCCTAGATCCAGAAGAACTGAAATTAGTTGATTGCTCATTTCTGTATCCCAACCTATTGTCATTTTGCTGTCATTACCAAGTATAATATATACATTTTAGTGTTTTTCTCTATTGAACTTTTTTTTTGTTTTTTTGTTTTTTTGTGGATTTGATTCTGCTGTTATCTCCCTAGTGGCTTTTAATGCTTTCATTATAGCCCTTAGCATTTTGGATTCAAATAAGTGTAGGAAAATATTAGCCTAAGTTTATTATTTAACAGATGTTGTGGGCACAGAAGGAGTTTGAGTCTTTTGGGGGAGGCAGATGAGTAAATCTATAATTGTAACACGGTGAAAAACAATGAGAGAGGTGTCTGATCGCACAGCAGCAGCTGACTTGACAAGGCAAGCCTTATCTTGCTTATTAATTGTTCTTTAGTTTTTATCTGGGGTGTCCTCAGAAGGCCAATGCACTGAGGACTTGGTTTACAGCCTGTGATATTTTTGGAAGTGAGGAAATCTTTAAGATGTGTTGCTTATCGGGGAGGAGTTAGGTTTCTGGAGCAATGGTTTTGGAGAGGCGACTGGGATGCAGATCTTCTCTCTCTTTACTAGGAAGTGAACGGGAGGACCACCTATGCCATGATGTTCTGTGCTATCTTGAGTTCAAAACATTGCAGCAACAGAAAGCTAACACAAATTGGTCATTAGGACTTAGCACATGGACAGAGCCTTGGTAAGTAGTTAATAAAAGATTCTCCATGTGGATACACACATAAACACATAGGTATACACAGACACACAGACAGATAGACACACATGAAAGGCAGACAACACACACACACACACACACGAAAGGAAGGGGCAGAGGGAGAAGGAGCACTCCCACGTAAGCAGAATTGAAGAGATAAGCAAGGTAATGTCCTAATGATATGCCAACTTCCTATTTGAGATAGTAGGACATAAATAGTCAAGGTGCTGAGATGAGTCTGATCACCAAGATCAGACATGAGACATGTCTAGAGACACGAGAGCCCTGTGAAGTACTCACATACAGAAGGTGCTTCCTTACAAATGGTTTAAATTCTTCTTCTTTTTTTCTTTTTGAGACAGGGCTTCACTGCTATAACTCTGGCTGTCTGGAACTCACTATGGTCTACTCACTATGTAGACCAGGCTAGCCTTGAACCCACAGAGGTCCTCCTGCTTCTGCCTCCCAAGTGCTGGGTTTAAAGGCCACCACCATAAATGTTCATCACATGACTGAATGAGTAGAGTTCTTCAGCTTAGGAGACCTCTGGTTAGACATATAACTTAGATTTCTCTGCCATTTACAGAAAGGAGCCAATGTAGTACAAGCTCCTCAAATTATTACTTTACTCAGCAAAGGACATTTGGCAATGCAAGTTGATACAGCGTGGGGACTGTTAACCTGCATGCCATTGTGGAAGACAGAGGCTTTGCTTTACCATCTAGAGGGCACAGAGACGCCCTCCTTCTCACCAGGAGATTATAAGGAGAAAGACCTTAGAAGCACGTGAGGTTGCCAGCTTACTTAAATGATGACTGCAATGTAGAGAGAAAATGCAGTTTCATTCATGTACCTGGAGCTTAGCTGATACTCCATAAGAGCCGCTGTGTACTGACTAGCAGAAAGAACAGCACTATTTAGTATAGTGCAGTTTAGAACTTGCTATATGCTAATGATGATAAAACAAAGTTAGATGAGTAGCCAGTCTTAAAAGGCAATAATCTCATAGATCTTCCGCTGTAGAGTCCTGATTTTCCTGATCTCTAACTTAATTCCTGAGCTTGCGTGTGGAGGGGGATCTGGGCCCCTCATATGGCCCCATGGGGAGTGCCATTGAGAGATTACTCTGAAGTACTTTGGGGCTGCTGCAGGTAGATGAAATTGCCACCCCCTTTTTTTTTAATTATTGACTTTTATTTCATGTGCGTTGATTGATATTGTATGTCTGTGTGAGGGTGTTGGATCTTCTGAAACTGGAGTTAAGGCAGTTGTGAGCTGGGTGCTGGGAACTGAACCCAAGTCCTCTGCAAGAGCAGCCAGTGCTCTTAACCTCTGAGCCATCTCTCCAGCCCACCCCCCCCCTTTTCTTTTTTTAAAACCCAGTGTTGTACAGCAATTATTTTTCCTGATGTATCTAGGTTCCATGTAAGATTTTGGAAAAGGAGTCTTCTATTAAAATACCTAAATTGCTGGTCAGAAACACCTTCAATGTCCCCTACCTATGAATGTGAACCGAGGGCATAGACTGGTGTTCTGCTACACACTAGGCATTTTAAGGGTATTGTGACACCTGTTGCTAGGTTTTGTTGCCGTTATCTGGGCTGCCAAAACCTTTTAGTCATGTCCAATTTTGTCCTCAATTTGTAGATATGGGAAAAATCTTTCCAGCATGGCCAATAACGTTCTGTACAAATGTATCAATTTCTCCCTAAACTGCCCTATGAAGGGAACATAATAGATTTCATGGCTCCAATGGCGAGGGAGGGTACTAACTAGCCACATGGTTCAGAGTATATCATTACAGTAACTGCTTCCTTTGAGGAATAAAGAGCTGGCCCCAGAGCCTTAAAATTCCCTTTTTATACAGACAAGAAGAGAGTTTCATATTTGTTTTGTGAATCCAACATCTTCAGTAGTTCTTTCCTATTATCGCTTGAGTTTCTTTGATAATTTTCCCCTCATCTCCCATTTTACATGATAGGTTAGAGGACTGTTAAATAAAAGATGGGTTAAACAGGACTGAGGAAACTTCAGAATTGTTAATAATGAAATGACAATGATAATTACTACAAATATAGTAGCAGTCAGTATTTATTAGAACTTGGGATGTGAGCGTTGCTTGGAACATTGCTCATTTATTAACTCAAATCCTCACCACGTTATGAATAAGTTCTTGCGCTGAAGAGTGAGGCCCGAGGAGGTTAAGTATCTGCTCAAGATCACACTTGGCTGAGTCTGAATCAAACCCGGGGCATCTGCTTCCATAGTCCCAGCTCCTAACCAGTACGCCTCTTAAGAATTGTCATTCTTTACTGCAGGCTGTTTTCTGGCCTCTAGCCTAATTGTTCTCTCTGCTTTAATGCCTTCTATGTTATGATCATCCATCTGCCTGCATTAAAAAAACATCTTGTCATCAGTGTCCCAGAGCAAAGATTTGGAACATGTAGTTCTTTAAAAGCAAGGCATAGGCTGGAGTGTAGCTCAGTCAGGAGGGTGCTTGCTTCACATTCACCAAGCTCTCAGTTTGATCTCCTGCACCAATAACCTGGGTGTGGTAGCTCATCTCTAATCCTAGAACTTTGGAGGTAGAACAAAGAGGATCACAAGTTCAAAGTCATCCTTGGCTACATAGTGAGTTTGAGGCCAGCTTGGGCCTGTGTGATACCCTGTCTCAAAATGGAAATAAAAAAGAGTAAGGCAATTATAGCCACACTGATGCTTAGTTCATGGGGGTTTTGTGGAAAGTCTTCTACTAGGGGTCCTTTTTGTTTACCATGTTGTCATGGAATGTCCTGACTGTGAGTTACCTGGCTGACATGTGAGTGAAGGGGGACATTGATTCAGTCATACGTTTTTTTTTTCTCAAATATTGAAAGTCTGTGATTACTATAATATCATATCAACATTTTGCCAGTCAGCAAAAGGTATACCCGCTTCTGTGTGATTGTTTTATGGTATATTTGGTAAAAGAAGAATGCACAATTGTGAAGCACTGGATGTGTACCCAGCACCATCCTAGGAATTTAAATTGGATTTTGGAGTCTTCTGATTCTTTTGAGAAGCTGCTGAATGGATGCTGAGCTTCTGAGGACTTGAGGAACTTGCTGATGATTCCACAGTCAACAGAAGGCAAGATCTAGCCATCAAACCCTGAGTCCATCAGAGAGGAAAAACAGTCAAGTGTAGGGAGACTGGTTTATTATGATGGCTCACGCAGAGTCCTCAGAAATGAAGAGCCAGTGAGTTTCCAACTACTTCCCATGTTCTAGAAGACATTCCCTGAAGGGTTAGGAGGCTGGATACATAGTTATCTCAATGTCTATAGAAGGATTGCTTCTAGAATGCTTCTCATATGCAAAGCGCTCAAATGTCTTCTAGAAGATGACATAGTATTTGTAATATGACCTATGTACATCCTCTTGTGTATTTCAATTCAACCATAGACTAATAATAATACCTAATGCAATGCAAACATCATGTAGATAGTTGTTGTGATGTATAATGTAGGGAATACTGGCAGGGAAATGCCTGCACAAGTCTAGTACAGAGGTAATGATTTCTATTGGTTGTACCCCCAGATACACTGACATAACTGCAGTTGAATGTGTGTGAGAAGTTAGCATCCTATTCCCTCTTAGTGATTTACAACTCTGTGACATGAGAACCCCTGAATTCTGCAGAAGAAAAGATTTTTGCCCTCTGCTTAATCTTACTAGAACTTACCAAATTCCTCAAGGATTGGAGAGGACAGAATATTGGCTAAAGGACAAAGCTTGAGGTGTTAGGAGTGACCTTCCACTTAACAAACATTCATTTCCTGTAGAGCTGGAACTTCCATGGGCCCAGGTGGCGGATGAACTCCATGGAGAGCTGCTTCCATCTACAAGGTCACATTTGCTGTCTTGAAAAAAAGCTACTATGATTTCTAATTCAGACTGTAGTATTCACCCTTTAAAATACACGCTCTGGTACATTCACACTAGAACATTTTCATCACTCCCTGCCCCCAGAGAAACCTAATGCTCAAAGCCCCTTCTATTCTCTCTATCTTGCTATGCTGGCAACCTCTAGTCTACTTTTTTGTTTGTTTCTGGATTTGTCTACGTTGAATTCTTAGCATAATGTATTGGCAGTTTATTGCTGGTATAGTCTGTGTCAGTACTTCGCTTTTCATGGCTTAGTAATGTTCCATTGTTATATCACATCATAGTTAGATCTTTGGGAAGATAGATAGCTATTGTCTTTGCATGCCCTTCACCTTGCTTGGATGCTAGGTGATTGTGTGTGTGTGTGTATGTATGTATATAAAACTTGATTCTCAGAGCACGTGGGCCTGGTACAGCCTGCAGAAGATTGGTTCTAATTAAGGTACGTGACCTATTGTGTTTATCAGAGGAGAGCACCCCACTCTACTTCCTGGCTGGGGTGTTGGGGTACCTGATTTCAGAGAGTCTGCTTGAGAGCATAAAGGAACATAGAGGTCTTTACAGTTCTGCCCAAAACTCTCTGATCTTGTGAGGTCTGATGATTTTTCAGTGGTACTTCCAGCCAGCTAGATCACTGGTGGGCTACGACATGGGCTGTGTAGAGATCCATGCAGAGTGTGCATTGGCTGTCTCAACCAACTGGCTACCCAGAAAGCTGCTAAGAAATTCTTCCATGACATTTTTGAGCTTTTTAAAACTAAAGAGTATAGTGACATTGGTCGGTGGCTCCTACAGGTCTGGACACAGTGCTGTAAGAAAAGAACATGCCCAGGACTTGAATTCCCAGGCCAGTGCCATGCAAGTGTCCCAAGAGTGGGTATGTTCCGAGGGAGGGCCTCCTCTGCCCTAGCCTCGGACACACGTGGAATCCAGACTGTTAAAGTATGCTGACTGCTTGGGAGGTGGTAGGGTCCTGTAAGTTGGCATGGCCTTTAGGGAGATGCTAGAGAAGCTGGGACAGGGTGTCCTTCCTAGCACCCTCTTCTCACTTTGTCACTCTGTGGGATCAATTACCTGGAAAAGCTGTTAGGTCTCAAACCCAGGATGAATGGCTAACTGAGGTGATAGGGTAATAGTTAATAGTCTGGGGCTTCCACGTGTGTGGCAGCTTACTCACAGAATGAGACCCCATGTTGGATTTTCAGCAGATCCAGTCCTATAGCTAGGGCAGAGGAAGCCGTCCCTTAGAATTTACTTCTGACAACCCCTATGCCTGGTGTGGGTGTTTCTGACCTATCAGTTGTAAGTCAATCAGTTCCTCTCATCTCTGCCTAAGGTGGCACAAATTATGAGTCAGCTGGCTCCTCTTAAGTTATTTCTGAATAAAAAGAGCTGGAAATGTAAAGTAGAGAGCCAGTGGGGACTATACTTGTCCCCCAGCCCCCATTCCTCAGCGTTCTTTAATTCGATACTGTGATATTTTCATTATATCATGTGTTTTAAAGAAAGTAGCATGCCCGTCTTCACCTGTTAATCCAGCCTGAGCCTTTCTTGCCAGGAAATGTAAACTGCCTGGGCTTCACTAGTAAATATTGTTCTGAAGTTCTCCCTGCATCAGTTAGAAGCTGTTCCAGGTTTCTTTTGGGGCACTTTTTTTTTTTTCTGTTACAGATTTTATATCCCAATTTATTGTGCTTCAGAAAATCAGAAAATTCTGTGAAGGCTATTGCAGCGTGGAAAGTACATATAGATTTTCATAAATCATATTTATTTTTTCCTTGTATTTAAATTTTTTTCATACAAAATATTTTGAGCATATTTTCCCCCCTCCTCTAACTCCTCCCTGATTCTCCCCACTTCCCTATATACCAACTTCCATTCTCTCTGGAGACAAAAGTGGGAAGCTTAGCTTAGCCTCCGGCAGGTGCTAAGATTCAGGGAAAAAAAAAGAAGAAAAGATTATTGCAATTGTTCTGTTTTCACTCAAATTGACATTTCCAGAAGACTCCAACATTTTCTAAGCCAGTGAGGTTAAAAGCATCAGGATGCTTGTCTGATCAGTCTTGGCTACTTTAGTGCAGAAACTTGTTTTCCATCATTTTGGTTATCTGAGATATTCAGTGTTATGATAGGAAAAGGAGAAGAGTGATTGGCTGGCCTCTGGATGAGGTAGGGCCACCGGAAGTCCCAGGGACCCACTGACTCTTTGTGGAAGGCTCTGACTCTGTGCTGTTGAGACGGACCTTGAGGCAGAGGCATATCCTCGGGCTTCGGTTTCCAGTGGAAAGAGGAAGACACAGGTGAGAATGTCATGTGTGAACAGAATGACTTCAGATGGGACTTCAGAGTGTAGAACACATGGTATGCAGGAAGAACACAGCTTTGGGTGAAGCCTTTCCATGAGGACATCTCATGTTCCTCATGACAGGAGGCTCCATTGTTGGGTTCTTGAACACAGGAATAATGACAGACTTAGCATCAGTCAGTGGTGGAGTGGGAGCAGAGGAAACCATCATTTAAACCCTGTGTTGGCGACTAAGCTCTGAGCATGTGGGGGACAGGCTCCGTCCAGAGGTTGTCTGGAAGCAGGTGTACTGATGCGTGCTTGTGGTCCCATTACTTGGGATGTGGAGGCAAGAAGACTGGGAGGCTGGAGCCAATCTGGGTTAGCTAGCAAGACCCTATTTCCAAAAACCAGAACACAAAGTTGTTTAGGGCATAGCTCCTCAAGTGTGGTTTTTGGCTCCAGCTCTGGCAACCTAGAATTGGAAATAGAGACTCTTGAGCTCTACTCCATAAACGTGGAAGCATCCTGCTTTTTAAAATAAGGTCTCTCAAAGTTAGGGATGTAGTTCAGCTGGCAGAGTACTAGCTTAGTATATACGAAGCATTGGGCTTGATGCCCAGTACCACATAAAACTGGACATGGGTGCCTCTGTCAAAACAAACAAAGAACTAAAAAAAAACCAAGATAAACCAACCCAGAGTTGCTGGGAGTAAGGTCATACATTATTGGGTGAGATATAGGACATCAGACTGTGACTCCCTCAAAAGGGAAGATCTTGGAGCTGAAGGCAGTTAAGAAGCAGTGCAGGGAGAACTCGGGCCCTCTCTTTTGCAGGATTTGAGAAGAGCAAAGGTATCCTGCCCCCACCTCTTCTAGGGGGAACACAGGTTAATCACTGAAGATAGCTTTAGACCCTCACTGGCATGGAGAAGACACCAGAAGAATTTTTATTAGCAAACTTAAGTAATTAGTCTTTATCTACCCCTTGCCTCTTCCCAAGTCGCTGACCAGAAAGACTTGATGTCTTTTCTATCTTGTCTCTTTAAAAATGTTACTACTCTTTTTTGAAGATGTTACATAAAAACTGCCACTCAAATCCCACCCTCCACATACATACTTTTGAGACAGGTCTTCTCGTAGAGGAACACTTAGAAGTTTTTGTTATTTTGGTTTCTGTAAAAACGCAAAATGGTGTTTGGATTAGGTTTGTGTTCCCTCCCCAGTTGTGGTATTGTTGGGTTTGGAATGCTTGGTGCAGGTGGCTATAATTTGGTTAGGTGCAGTCATTCTGGCACCTGTAGCTTGTTTTGGGGATTGTGTGCCACAGGGGTTTGTGGGAACTTTTGGCTTAGGGTATAAAAGGTCTGAAGCCCTGAGAGTCAGGGTGGGCGTTGGTTGGTGGTTCGTTGGTTGGGTTGCTGTAGTTAGTGTGATAATTCCTAAAAGAACAAAGGTTGGAGAGAGTGAGTTTATAGACTGTGAGCTGAGATGCTAGTCTGACTCACTGTCAGCTAGTCCTCTTCAAGCTTAGGTCAGCCTAAAAGAAGCTGTGAAGATTTCTATCTTTCTCTCATTCAATATCAAGGCCACTTGCAAAAGCAATGAAGATTTATATCTTTCCTTTCTGTATCCCAAAATAGAGGGTAAAAGATTGTAGCGTACTGCTACAGTTTCTCCTGTGTGTAGCCTTGGCTGTCCTGGAACTCACTCTGTAGACCAGAGTGGCCTCGAGCTCAGAGATCCTCCTGCCTCTGCAACCTGAGTGCTGGGATTAAAGGCGTGGGCCACCACTACCCAGCTAATGCTGTTTATGAACTACTCAGTCTCAGAGTCTTTCCCACATATGTCTAAAGTATACACACTAGTGGACTTGTGTGTATTCTTGTCAGGCCAGTCTTTTGATAGTAGGGTCCATTTGTGCCACACACCTGCGGGGTTAATTGTTTCCCTACAACTGTCAAGTGCAGAGAGTCATACAGACTTGCATTTGGGTCATTCTGTTTTGTGGGGAGATGGTTCAGAAAATGGTGGAGTGGCACCTAGCTGCAGCTGTCAGGTCCATACTCACGTGGAATGGGGATCAGTTTCCAGAAGGTTCTTAAGAGGAAGAATTCCTTGAAAATTTGGGAAAAGGAAACATGCCAGGGCCTGAAGGCTTAGCAGACAAAAACCGTGTCCCGTAGATGCTGAAGTTGGCAATACTGGATCTTTCCAGATGAATTTTTGGGTGAGTTTTACCCTCAGTAGTAACCAGGCATCCCTGAGACCTGGCCTGCTGCTCTCCCTTTACACAAGCTAGGCATTTTCTTTTTCCTTTTTTTTCCCCTGGTTTTTTTTTTTTTTTTTTTTTTTTTTTTTGAGACAGGGTTTCTCTGTTGTAACTCTAGTTGTCCTGGAACTCACTATGTAGACCAGGCTGACCTTGAACTCACAGACATCCACCAGCCTCTGCCTCTGCCATGCTGGGGTTAAAGGCATGTGCCACCACTGCTTGGCCAAGCCAGGAATTTTCAAGTTCAGGGTGAGGTGTGTGCTAGGAGTGCTGACCCAGCTTAGAGGTAATTGGCTTGCAAGGCTGGTTAGTGCAAGCACTGGGAGAAGAGAACAGACTGGCTTCTGCTATTGGCCACTGTCACAGCCTCCTTGGCAGGCCTGGTTTCTTGCTCATAAATACACGCAGACTTTCTGAAAGTGTTGGAGCACTTTCAAGGGAAGGAGAATTAAGTTTTAGCTCTTCAGTTGCTCCTGAGTTTAAGAAACAGAGGACAGATGTGAGGTGAAACAGCTGTTGCCAGGAACCGAGTGGGAATAGTCCCTGACTTCATTGGAGAACAATTGTTTCCAAAATGGTTTCAAGAAACATAACTTTTCAAAACAAAACAACAAGAACGACAACAAATGTCAGGCTGTGAAACTGTTGAAATGCTGGTTGAGGAGCAGGGGGGGTGATGGCCCTGTGTGGCCTCCACCTTGGGCTTTCAGTGTCCTTACTGTGAGGAATCAGAGTCCAGTCCTGGGGAAGCCATTAGGAAGGTGATGTTGGAGCAGCTGAAGCCCTGTGTGTGTGACAACTGTCAGCTGATCAGGAACTCACAGGCAAACTCCTGTTCTCCAATAGAGTGAAATGCCAAAGAGAGAAGACAATAGGCCCGGCTTATACGCTTTACAAGTTGGGCTTAACACCCCCACCAGCTGTAAATTGAGTGTGTTAAGTCATAAATCTCAAAGGAGGTGTAAGTTCCTTGGCAGATAATGAGTTGTCTCCATTATCTTCTCATTCATGACTTCCTGGGGGGAGCCTTGGAGAGCCTTGACAAGCAGCTGTAGATGGGGGGGCGGCGGCGGCGGTATTTCTGGCAGTCTTGGTCTGTCCTCTCTCTGATGGGGGCACTTTGGAGGCTCTCAAGGGAAAGTGGTTACTCCCCACTTGGAAGCACAGTATCCTTGAATCTTCAAAGACAGAGACTTAGTTAAAAACAACAACAACAACAAAACAAATGAAGGAAATCCCCCAAAGAACCTTCCCAGGGAGCAACAAAAACATCCCGCTGTAAACAGCAGGTTCATCTTCTGACAGGTTTTGTTTGCAAATGATAACAATTACAGGCAATTTTTCATTTCAATTGGAGGAGCAGGTATTAAGGAGGGGGGAGGGGCCGAGAAAAGATGAGCGCACAAGCTCTCCCAAGTGCCTCATTCACTCCCAGGTCTACAACCTGAGCTTTGGTGGAGGGCCAGGTAGTGGCTCCCCGTTCCATTAAGAGATCTAATTGTGGCTGTTCCGTCTGTTGGCAGATGCGGTTTCCACATAACAACGGCCCAGAGACAGAGCTGCGTGATTAATGCCTCCAGCTGTCATATGCCCCATTATCTGTGCATTTGCATAACTTAATGGTTTAGGACAGGGGAGAGAGGATGCTTAATTTAATGTTTAGCAGGCCCTTGATAGCTGAATAATTTAAGAACTGTCAAGGGGGGTCAGTCCTACACCAATTCAGCAAGACAGCTATGATTTCTGCATATCGTTAAAATTCTTACTGGGGAGATTTTTTTTTTTAAGGGAAAAAAGAACAACAATGCCTGAAAGGAAGCATTGATTTTTCTGTTAACCATTTCCTCGCTGTGGCAGGTGGAAGTTTGTTTTTGACAGAGAGGCTGCTTGTCTGAAGACCACTGGGAAGGCGTGGCTCACTCCTCTTCCCCTCCTTTCTGGACGCCCTCCCCCCTTCCCTCTCTTTCTGATCTTGCTTCCTTTTGTTCCCTTCAACCACCTCACCCTTTATGCCCTATTTTATGACCCACTTACAATCCTCTCCTGCTCTTTACATCCAGCCTCTCATTTAGCGGAAAGGCAGATGGGAAGGAGGGAGGAGGGAGATGGAGAGGGAACATGGACAGGGAGGAGCATAATTTGCTTAAAATCAACTAACAGCCCAACCTGCTTTAATAGGAAACACTGTCAGTTTCATTAGTTGCTAATGAATATTATTAAACTAATCTGTCATTTGTTTCCTAATTATGTGTCACCAGGCATCACGGTAGCAGCTGAGGTGACTCACTGGTGAATAACATGTAGCCCCCCCCCATTTCTCTTTCTCTCTCTCTCTCTCTCTTTTTTTTGCCAGAGTAAAAACAGCAAGTGATTAGCAATCATTTCACCCTGCATAGTTGGCCACCCCAGACCTTGGTAGTCATTTTTCTCCCACGTAGTCTTAGCACAGCAAGACCTGGCCCATCTCAAAGCTGAAACAACCTTGTTTCTAAATTCTGAGCTGGTGTGAGACAATTTCAGATCACCCCCCCTCAAAATCTTGTGGGTCTGCCCCACCATCCCTGCCCCGGGAGACAGGGTTTCTCGGTGTAGTAGTACTGGCTGTCCTGGAACTCACTCTGTAGACCAGGCTGGCCTCAAACTCACAAGAGATCTGCCTGCCTCTGCCTCCCGAGTGCTGGGATTAAAGGTGTGTGCCACTACACCCGGCTTGGGTGCAGATTTTGGGAAACTCAGTTGCCCAGTGTGATATGGACTAGGCAGCTCTGATGCTTGGCTGGTCCTGAAGGTCCAAAGTGGTTCTACTCAAATGCCTGCCGCTTTGATGGACTGGCCGGGCTTCCAGTCCCTCTTTCTGTGCACGCAGCCTTTGCTAGTAGTGTAGGTGGACTTACTTGAGGGCTTCAGGAACTGCCTGTGGCCAGGAAAGCATGCAGGACATTTCATTTTCATTACATTTTGTGAGACAGCACTGTCATAAGGACTCAAGAGGTCATGGGGATGGGGGGGGAGCATATCTGTGGATGGAGGAGTGTATATAAGGAGGTGGGGGTCTGGAGAGATGGCTGGACAATTAAGAGACCAGTACTGATCTTGCAGAGGACTGGAGTTCATGTACGCACAGAGATGCAATTAGAAACCGATTTTTAATGGAAGGCATTAGTCTATGGTCATCTTGAATCTCTCAAGTCTCACCAGATCTTGCCTCTGTTAATGGTCATTTAGATTTCTTGTACCCCTCCCAACTTGGTCGGTATCATCAATAATCTGTGTTCCCACCTTTCTGGATCTTCCACCTGAATTATCCAAACCTCTAAGCTAGTGCAACCTCTGTCCCCACTCTCATATTTATCTGAGCTGCTGAGTATGGCCCACAAAAATTCCACATCTCTGCCTAATGGCAATGAGAAGCCCAAGATGGGTCTTTTTTATCAGGTGAGATCCCGAGAGAGACACTGAGGCACAAATCATTACAAGAGCATAAGGTTTATTGTACTGATGCGTCCTTCCTACGTGTCGGGGTGGACCTCCATAGAGTCCCCATGCAGGGGGGGCAGGAGGCCACCCCAATGGGACTCAAAAGCCTCTTTTTATACTCTTTAATTGGTCTACAGCTATTGTAACAGCATAACCTTTAAGCTGATTGGTCTATAGCTATGACATAGATTGGTGTATTCCAGGTGCATTGTTTTGTAGCTAGGGAGTGCTGAGCTGAAAGTTATTCATATGTGAATATAACTGGAACTTTTCCTTATCTGGGTGCCAAGGTTTCCGGCAAAGTTCAGGCAAAGTTCAGGCCTACTTGTACATTCTCAAGCCTTACTAAAGTTTGGTCAAGTCCAGCCTTGGCCTTGCAGCAGCAGCAGCAGCAGCAGCAACAGCAACAGCAGCAGCAGCAGTGTTCAGGTCTCAAGCGTATCCTCAAAGCTGTTTCTTATTTCTTTCTTATTTCTTGGAGTACTTTACTATCTCCTGAAATGCTCAGTCCAGCCATTCCCACCAATTGCCCCCCCCCCCAACACAACCTAACTCTTCCCTTCAAAGCATTTCATTTGATCTCTCTGCAGGTAGCTTTCCTTCTCCAGGGCAGGCATGCCCTCTTCACATGCACGTACTTGTTCAAACCGTGATGTCTAGAGAGAGATTTCTCGCTCCTTCCTGCTTTCCTTCAACTGCATCTTTCCTTTACAGTCTTTTTCTCAAGAACTAGTCACTTCCAGTTGTCCCCTCTCTGGGCCCCTCCTCTCACTCTATAAATGTGTGTGGTCTCAGTATAAACATTTTTTTTTCTTGAGACAGGAACTAACTGTGCAACCTTTGCTGACCTGGAGCTCACCATGGTGATCAGGATGGCACTAATCTCAAAGAGATCTACCTGCTTTTACCTCCTGAGTCCTGGAAATAAAGGCGTGTACCACCACACCCAGCTTTGCTACAGATTTTGAAAGCTTTGTCTGCACTTAAGGAACCTGTGGTCTCCTTGTCTGTCTGTTCTTGGACCTGGTGATATTGCTAGAGCTCCTGATCACTGTACACTCAAGGCAGTTTTCAGTCTTGTGTTGCTTTCTTTGTTCTGATGCTATTCGTCCATGTCTTGTGTCTTAGACCATTAGGCAGACATAAGAAAATGCTGTAAACTGGACAGCTGATAACAAAATTCGATTTCTCACAGTCTGTAGTCTGGGAAATTCAAGATCAAGGTGTTATGTGGTGGGTCTGTTTTCTGGTTTATAGATTGTACCTTCTCAGGTGTCTGTGTAGCAGGCAGGGCAGACAAGCTCTTGTGGGGCCTCTCAGACGTCCCCTGGGCCTGTGAATTTGAGGGTACACAAACATTCAGACCACAGCATCTTATTTCTTCTGGATCTTTCCAGAATCATTTTAAGACTTTTCTTCTTTGACCTTCTTTACCACCGAATTAAATATCTTCTTAAGTCTTCCCTATTCTCCTTCCGTGATGGTCGTGCCTACTGTGGAAACCCAGACAACCAGCAGAAATGGTTCTCGAGTAACAAGTATGCAAGTATACATGTGCACACAAAGTGCACACACAGCATGTATACTTAAGATCACTCACTAGACATCTTTTTTTTTTTTTTTTGAGACAGGGTTTCTCTGTTGTAACTCTGACTGACTTGGAACTCACTCTGTAGACCAGGCTGGCCTTGAATTTACAGAGATCTGCCTGCCTCCGCTGGGATTAAAGGCATGTGCCACCATCACCCGGCTTACTCACTAGACATCTTGACACCTATGTCTCAACCTTTGCATGTCTGAGAACCCAGTTTTCACCTTCTTCATCCATCCCTCGCTTCAAGCCTGCATCGTGTAGGCTCCTTCATTCTTCTTTGTCATCCATCATCACACAAACCCTACAGCCTGTTGAGGTCACTCCTTCAGAATGTCTCATTTTGCCTTTATGTTGCTTGTTCTCTGGTCAGAACATGGGAATGAGACAGGAAGTTGTTTTCCCTCCTTTTGTCTCCACTGCTTTAATCCCATTATCCACCCAGTCTCCAGAGAAATCCTTCCAAAATGCAAACAGAGATAAGCTACTGTCCTACTCAACATCCCACAGTGGCCTTCCACTACGTAGTTACTTGCAAACCTTTAGTCGGCAGGTGAGATGCTTTCTGCTGCCTGGATTAACACCCCTCCATCCTCTCTGCCACATCCTCTGCTGCTTGGTACCTTCATGTCTCTGCACATGATTTATCTACTGAGATTAATCTCTCTCTGTTTCCATTAGGCAGCTCCTTTATACATGTCAACTCAGTTCAAGTTAAAGATAGACTTCCTGAGAGATATTTGGCAATGTCTGGAGAAGGTTTTGATTATTACAGGTTGGGGAGCAACTGGTAAAGGATGCTGCCAAGCATGATACATCCTACAGATCACAGGACAGTCCTCTTCCACTTGAGGCCAGCGTGCCCAAGGGCTGAGCTTCTGAAACTCTGCTTTCCGTTAGTTTGTATGCTACAATCCTTTGGATTCTTCTTTTTATTATTTTTTCTGCATATCATTTACTTTGACTGCGTCAATATGCTTAGGTTGTATGAGCTGGAGGACAGGTTTTTCTGTTAGCATTTTGAGGAGCATTACTTGAAAACTTTAGTTGATGTTACTCTTTAGTTTCTCTTGTCTACTACACTGGTTGCTCAGGAAACTATCAGTCATTTATAATTTAGAGTGAAAGGGGTCAGGTGATTACTTGTGTTTGGTATTGGAAAGAGATGGGCTGCAAAGGAGATACTCATGTTGTTGCCTCTCGCATGAGGTTGTCTCCCATCATTCCTTGGATGTTTAGTTCTGCCTCACCCATTTAGCGCTGAACATTTTTGAAAACATGTCTAGGGAGCTTTTTTTTAAATCTTGGTTTCCTAAGATTTATAAACGGTAGAAATTTGAGGAGAAAAGTGTTGTTTTATTTTGCACTTAGCTTTATTGATGACCTTCTATGCTCTTCTATACACTCCTGGGTTGAGGGTGTGTAGAAGTCTACAAACAATGTTCTGAAATCCTCTTGCCAGATGGCTTCTAAGTATGCTCTACAAATGGGAGGAACTGGCAGAACATTTTGAGATGGAAAGATGGGGGAAAATACTCCTCGCTCCTGGAGATGCAGAAGTAGCAGAGCAGAAGGCAAGTCCAGACTCTTATTGCCCTAGCAGCCTCATCATCAAAGCATCCATGGATCTCAGCTCTGGGAACGATGGTAATTACTTAGGCATCTCTAGGCGCTAGACTACCCAGGACTACTGTTCTAACAGCATGAGCCAATGGGAGTTCTGAGGGCCTAAGGGGTATAGCAGAACAAAATGGCAACTGTTTTTGGCAGCCAGTGGGCCTCTCTTGTTGGCTATGCCTTGTCTAGCTCCATGTCTGACAATCCACTTTCCTACTCTGTCAATGCAACACACTAGCTTCTTTCCCCGATGGCAAAAACCAAGAACGTGTGTGTAAATTTGGGTTTTCATACTCTGTTTTTGATTTGCTCGGAGTTGGTGCAGTTTTGAAGACTTAGCATCATGCTTCTGAAATGATTGCAGCAATGATTCTTTGAGTCATTTCCTGCCCCAAGTCACTCTCCGCAGTTCTCTTTGATGTGTAGTAGTTCATATTGCCATATTGGTTGGGACGCACCAGTTGTAAGTTGGCTGCTTGGTTATCTATCTCTCATTGCTCAGTATGAACTCTGTCAAGGTGTAGATTTTCTCTTCACTACACTTTGTCTCCTGAATTTAAGATTTTTCTGGGAACATAATAGGAGCCTAAAGATCCTTGGTGAGTGAGTTAACTTACTGTGCTCATGATGCTTTTGGATCAGTTCAGAAAGTGGTTAGTGTGTGTCTGCTCTGTACTGGCACTGTGGTAAGAGTGCTCAGGGGACCACAATATTTTAACACTTAAGGATTTAAGTATTAATAGCTCATTTTCCACCGAGAAAACAAGTTGGAGTCTAAAGCTATATTCCTGACCTCTGTTAAGCAGGTATTTTCTTAGGCAGAAAGAACTGGTTCTAATGTCCACAGCCCAGTGGGTGATGACAACTCACCATGACCTGTTGTCTATTTGCATAGAACTGTAAATGGGAGCTTGAAGGCTCCAAACATCAAGAAGTGTGTCTTCGTCAACATTCTACCTTATTGTAGTAAAGTCAACATCTATAGACTTGGTTTGAAATGTAGCAAATATCCATGATATATTGTATTGAAATTTTATGCAATGTTACTGTGATGGTTAGTTATAATTGCCAACGAGACACAATGTAAAATCAACCTGGGAAGAGAATCTCGATGAGGGTTTGTCATAGGTGATGTCCTCTGAGCCGGACTGCCACCATCTTTATTTACTGATCAGTAAAAGAACACAGCGGAACTTGTTGACTGTTGACATTCTCATCCTAAAGGAGTGGATAGGGAGGGCCATTGAGCCCCCTCATCTGAGGGTCCAGAAACCTCTCTTGACATTCGCATGCAATCCTGTCCTAATTACGATTGTCTTCCAGTAATATATAGGTTGGGGAAGACTAGGAGAAGGGACCTCTATCTATCTGGCTATGGGGAAGCTAAGTGATAACTTTCCAATGTGACATTTTTGGGGTCACCTACACTCCTGTCAGTTACCCTTCATTCATGCTTTACAAGTAAGCCTAATAAACTCAGTGGTTTCCCAGGTGAACTTCAGTTTGAAACCTTAGGAGGAAGTTGGAGGGGTAGGGGTAGTTCATCTCTCCTACAGGGAAGGGATTTCAATAACAGGGATTGTTTAGATCAGGTTGGCCTGTGGCCAGTGATAGACTATAACCTGGGGTTTTGAGCTAACATAACCCTTTCTCTCCTAAGTTGTCAGGGTGTTTTTGTCACAGCAACAGGAAATGAGACTAGGATAGCTACTGATAGACTACAGTTCTGTATAAGCCACCTACTAGTGCGTTGTGTCCAGTGGACACTCTGTGCAGCGACTTGGGAGATGATGTGGTTCCTGATGGAACTTCCTCAGGTTCAAAGAAAGGTGGAGATCCGGGAGAAAGAGTTGTTAGCCAAGTAATAAAGGCTCCTCTAAAGCTCAGTTGATTTCATTACCAACGAAGAGCTTCCTCTAGCTCTTCTAGATCTTCTGAGGAGCCAATGGTCTCGGAAGGGAGGGGTGAGTGGGGTACCTACAGGAGGTGGAGGTAATGGAAATCTAATGAAAAATTGAAAACCAGTCTAAAAATGTCTCTTTTCCACAATGCCAGAAAGGGTCCCTCCTATTCCAATAAGAAATTCATCTTCTATACTGGCTGTCCCTAGTGACCCGAAAGCTCGGCAATGGCCTTCTGTCACAGGTGGACCCAGCCCATCTTCCCACATAGCTGGTGTTTGTCAGAGAAGTGCCTGCGTGCGTGTGTGTGTGTGCGTGTGTGTGTGTGTGTGCGTGTGTGTGTGTAAAACAACCAGCAATAATGTTTATTGCTTGATAGGCAAACCCAATTTTACAGCCATCAAGTTTCCTCAGAAGAGACCTTCGTAGGAATTGAGTAAAATACTGCTTTTTTTTTTTTTGTTTGCTTTTAAACTAGAGATTTATTCAAATTAAAAGCTGGGTGAAATCCTTCACTCTGTGTCTAGCAGAGAGACTCAGCAAAGTGAAACCACTTGGCTGACGTCTGCTTTGTTTTTAGAGCTGCAGGGTAGTTTATTCGTATAATGAGGCAAGTACAGATTGCTCTAGGACCTGGCAATATAAGAATAGGGCCCAGAGACACCCAAGATAAATGGCCTTCCAAGCTCAGAGTGGGAGGGGTGGCTGAGGCCTATCGGGTACATGGTGGCATCTTGTTCTAATATCTTTTATCTCTTTGTGCCAGGATTGTTCAGTCCTTTCCTTGCACACGATTCCCCCTTCAATTGTGCTATTGGTAAATTAACTTTCAACTCGGGGAGGGGTCCTTAAACTCTTCCAGTGAGATGAAGATCATAGAGCTATTTGTCGTCTTTTAGATTTTCCTGATTTTCCTGACAAGGCCAGCTAAATCCAGGCTGTTACTGCTGCGACAAGGATAGGAGTAGAGGCCAGCAGAGCTGCACGGAAGCCCTGAACAAAACATGCATGGTTCACCACAACGCTCTTGCCTTTGCTGTTTTGCTATGTTTCTGTGAGTGGGGGTAGAGTTGACGGTAAATGTGTTGTTTTGGGGGTACAGGGAAAAGAAGCATCTAGCTCTCGAGTTTTTATTTTTGTTGGAAACGGACTCTGCTTCACTCACTGGAAACTATCAACTTTGAACAAGCAATCTCTAGGAAGCTTCTTTGTAATGGCAGAATAAATCTACCCTTACGTTTCTCTTGAAATAACAAGGAGATGAAATACAAAGGAAATGCCTGTGCTCACCACCATAAATCAGGCCTGTTGCGGTGATCGGCACATATGGTATGGCAACGTGGCCCACTGCTCTGAGACCTGCTAATGGAAGGCCATATGTGCTTCTGTAAGATCAAAACACAACAGACCTGGTTTAAGACTCCACAGTGGCCCAGACATGCAACTCACTTGCATTTATTGGCTTGTGTTTCTGCTTTAGCGCTATTCCTACTGCCATAGACTCTCCCTGCCCTCACTATTTCTTTGTATCTATCAGGAGTGGAGGCGGCTGAGTAATTTAGAACTTGGGTTTGAGCTCCACAGAGTTCTTTGAGTGGGCAGAGGCCACTGGAGTGCACAGGTGTCTGGAACGCGAGGCGCTGCTGTGTGCCTCAGGACACAGCACTCTTGGCTTGCAGACTCAGCGTTGTGATACACTAATTAGAAGAGACTAGGGCTTTGGGTTTAAGCAAGCATAGAAAGAGGCCTTTTGGGATTTCTCCCCTTGCCCCTTTTGCTTAAATATGGGCGTATAGATTGAGAAAAAGGAAAGGGCCTACTGTTTGCAAAATGAGTGCACAGCTCTTATTACAGCACAGGTAAGGAGCCAAGGAAGTTAGTACAGGAGGGTGCATAGTGCACAGTTCTTGGCACCTCGGAACACCCTGTGAACACACATCCATCGTTTTGGCGATAACCCTCAGAGTGGTGTCTAGTGAACATAATGGCTTCTGATTATGTTTCATGCTTAGCTTCTTTTTCTTCTTACAGGGAATATCAGATGAGTCTGAAAAGACAAAGAATGCCAGACAAAGGTATCTGAAAGGGAAGAAAAAAAAAAAAACCCAAACAAACGGTGTGCTTGCTATTAACATAAAATTCGTATTTTTTTTCTTTTGGTTATTAACAACATAGGCTCTCACTATGCAGCCTATTTTTGGTCTGGGTCTGACAGTAATTCTTCTGCCTTGTCCTTACTAAAGGATGGAATTACAGGAGCATGCTACCAGGCTGGGCATAATAATATCATTGTAGTACATAATAATACTCCACTTGCAATATTAATGAAGACCTGATTGTTTAAATGATATTATCACCTGATTCCGTGTCTGTAGCATCGTCATTATGCTTCCATGTTCACCGTTTGGTGTCTCATTGTTGGTCTGAAACACAAAGGCTTTGTCATGAAGTACTGTGAATCTAATGTCGTTCTTTGATTATGTATCCTGTGCTGCCTCAGAGCTATGGATTTGTTTTAAAAGTCAATACTGGGGCTGGAGTGATGGCTCAACAGTTAGGAGCACTGGCTTCTCTTCCAGAGCTCTGGGTTTGATCCCCAGCCTCCACATGGTGGCTCACAACCATCTGTAACTCCAGTCCCAGGGATCCAACATCCTTTTTGGGCCTCTGTGGGCACTGTATGCGTGTAGTGCACAGACAAATATACACATGTACACGTTAAAAATAAAGAAATTAAAAACTCAACACTTAACCGTTGAATCTAAGTCAGAATACAAGTTGTGCTAACTTCTGTGGGGAGCATTATCAACTTAAGCAGTGTATCTTTAAACTACCTGGGGCTAGGAAGGTCAAAGGTCATGATCTTAGAGGAGACCATGCTGCTGCTACTTTACTAGAGTGGCGTAATTCCTAACCGAATTCTAAAATGTCCAACCGCAACTAAGTGTAGCTCTCACCCCTCATCAAAGGTGCTTCTCCTTGCAGCAGAGACTGCTATAGAAAAGCACAACTGCCTGTAAAGCAGAGGTCAACTGATGGTGGCGAACCCAGCCCCAGTGGATACATCTAGAACACAAGGCCTGCACCTAAGGCTCAGGGAACATCAAGGAAAGGAAGGTGGAAAGACTTCTAAGACTCAGAGGACTAGGAAGTCTGCTGTGATATTGTGTCTCCTAGAAATGACAGGGAAGCCATACCTATGATACCATAACAATATGGCTGCCTAAACAAAACCTGAGCAATGACAATATCAATAAACATGTTAAGTGAAAGGGGGAAATCTCACAGGGTTCCATCCCTAGATAAAGAACTATAGGTAACTGATGGCTGCTGAAAGGGAGAATTAGCCTTTCCCAGGGATGAGTCCCCTAACTTGCTCAGCGGTATGATCCTTGCCTAGCATGTGCGAGGCCCTGGGTTTGAGCATTAGCAATGCAGGATGAGCAGGGGTTGCAGATTATTGCTATCTGTAGTGATTTAACATTCTGGAATAAATGCTGACTGCTGTAGGCGTGTAAGATGTTAACTTTTGCATGGCTGTGACTAAAGTGCCAGAGAGAACAGCTTTAAGAAGGAACGGTTTATTTGATTGTGGTTCCAGAAGGTTCAGACCATGGATGCTTGTGCAAAATGTCAAAGCAGTGTAAGTGCAGGGAGGAGGTCTAGCTCACAGCAGACAGGGAGCAAGGAGCTATGAAGGGACTGGGGACCAGAATAAACTTCCACGTTTATGCCTCCTGTGACTTACTTCTTCCAAGTAGCTCCATCTCTTAAGGTTTCCAGAACTTCCCAAAGTAGCACCACCAGCTGACAGAGCTGAGTGCTTAACACTGCTGAGTACTTAACAAACACGCAGGCCCATGGGAACATTTCCTAGTCAGATGTATCAGGTGTCTAGAGGTGGTAGTGCTCAGTGCAATGGTCCCTCAACCTGGGTAATTATCAGAGTGAACTGGGGGAAATTGACAATATCTTATGTCTCAGGATCCTGACTCAAGACGGGATGGAGTCCTAAGGACCTTTCTGAGGCTATTTGATGATGTCCTTTAGGCTCAGGAAACACTTCTTATAAAGCCCTTGTCATGCAGTTCAGATTTTGCCATGTGTTCATTTCCATCTCACAGGCCTGAGAATGGAATGTCCCATCCCCCTAACACTATGTGAAAGTCAAGGTACAGAGACATGCAGACATGCAGGCCAAACCAGTTACAGGCTTTGAGCTCCATGCAAACAGTGCAGAAAAACCATCACAGTGACCTTTCTACTGGGCAGTGATTTTTAACAGTGATTTTACAGTTACTTTTGATCTTGATGGAGGTCTAAAAATTAATTGGGTGTCTCAAAGAGTCAGTAGTTTGCTACTATGTCCCTTGAGACTTATCTTTCTATCACTGCATAACTTTTAGACCTTTTGCTAGGAAAGTATCTATTTCTTCATATTCGAGTTGTGTTAGAAGATCAAGTGGGTGCCACGTTTGTAGCAGTTGAGGTTAGGCAAAATCAAATGAGATCCTATCATTGACTAACTTGTAATGACCTAAAAATGATTATATATGTAGCTGTGGAGAAGAATCAGAAGTGATCGTGTCAAGGCTAGAAACAGGGAGGCGTATGTGGAGTGTGACGGGTTGGCAGAGATAGGAGCTCCTGGAATCTGGGGGTTGGGTAGGCTGTTTGGAGAAGAGGATGAATGGAAGGAGGCAGCCACCTGGTAGAGACTGTCCACTGCGGAAGCCAAAGCAACTCCCAACTCCAACCTCTTCTCTCGCCTACTGCCTGCCTCTCTACTGGCCAAAAGCCAAATGGAAGCCTGTTAGTGTTGCCCATGTTTGTAGCAGGTTGGAGGGTAGGAATGGGTCTCGTACAACAGAAACCATCTAGTGTGGTGTTTTGAACACTTAGTGATAGGCTGGGCAAGTGAGGTAGATGCCTAGATCCAACATTGGGAAGACTGAGGGAGGAAGATTGTGAATTTGAGGTTCATCTGGGCTGTTGTAAGACTCTGTAAAACGCAAAAAACCAAATTAGCGAATCAAACCCAAACCCAAATACATGCATAAATGCATATACACATCAACACCCCCCACAAAACACCTCTCCCCAGTAAACAATAACTTCCAGTACAGATATGAGATGTTAGTTTGATCTACATTGTTAAGTCAAGTTTATTTCTGTGCCAGAATGTTCAAAGTGAACTTTCACCAGAAACATTTGACAAGATAAATGTTTAAGATAAATGTTATTGGAGAAATGAAAGACATTTCAAGGGATTAACTTTATGGCTGTTCATAAAATTCAACAAATATTTATTGAATTCTTCCTATGTTCTTGATGCTGTGGTTACCTTCTCTGAGTTGTAATAGAAGTAAGAGTAACTGATATTTATGTTGAGGTCAGATGTGGATATTTTCATTTGTAAAGTTGCTTGGACAGAGTGCCCATTACACTTCATGTGTTGTACGCAATGATTCTTTTATGTTAGCAATCTTCCTACATTCTAAAGGTTCTAGAAACAGATCAAGAACCCTTTTAAAATAGTTCAGTTGACGTAGTTGGTTTTTTTTTTTTTTTACACAAGCATTAAAACTACACTTGTTTCCTCTTCTAAGTGGAAATTAAATGAGACAACACATATTGTGGACTTGCCTCCATGAGCGGCCCTTAATGGAGATAACCCAACCTCTCTCTTATCTCTAGACTTTATCCTTGCGCAGATAAGATTTCTACAAGCTAAAATGTTTTATTTTCAAGTGAAAGGGACCAGGTGTGATGTCCTAAGAGCATTGTTTTCATTTCATTGAGCACTCTGCCCTTGTCCAGAGGGTTCTACATTCACGATGACATGTTCAGGACGTGGAATGCCTGCTCCCATCCCAGGTGTCACAGTCACCTCAGGCTGCCATAACAACCAACCAAAGACTGGGAGCCTTAAAATGTAGAAATTTATTTTGGATAGTTCTGAGACTAGAAGTCCACAATTAGGATTCCTGAGCCAGCTCGGGCATCTGTTAAAGTTGCAGACTTGTGTCTGTATATGGCCCTGTCTACCAGAGTCTAGCCCTGGCAGGTCAGGGTTCTAAGGAGGTGGGTGTGAAGTCGGAGGGTAATGTAAATAATCTAAATAAACACACCTCTTATAGATGGGACCAGACTTCTTTCTTTATCCAGGCTTTTTCCTTCGTTTAAACTTCTTCCTCCATTCCAGCTTTTTTCCTTCTCTCTCTCTTGATGTTACCAAACTTCTGTCTCTTGATGTTACCAAACTTCTCTCTGTATTTTTCCTCATAAAATCATACACACACACTCACACACAATAAGCTTTAACATGCACACACCTTACCCATACATCTTGTAAGCTTTAACACACATATATCTTGTAGAAGAAACAAAGCTTCAACACACAAAGCCTTTAACAAAACCCTTTGAACAAAGCCCTTAAGCAGGTTACCATGAAAATACTCATACATAATGAAACATCTCTCTCATATGTTCTGTTCCCATAGTTACATTTGTACAACAAAGCAATGAATTTTCTATTACAGATTAACAGAGTTTATGGAAAACAAGTATTTTTTTCTTAGCCAATTTCCTTGTTAGGCTGCAGTTTGTGGTAACCAAGTTCTGTTTCTATTAAGGTTAATCAGAGGATCACAAGATAATTTTTACTTTTTCTTTATCATATAGAGAGGGAAATCTATCTGTTCTACTTTTTATGTTCTCAAGGTACACAGTGAATTCCAATAATAATTGTGAAACAAGCAAAGTCAGATTTGAGAAGTTCAGACTTAACAGTGGGAACTGAAACTCATTTGTTGTCTATTAATCATAGACTCGTCTCTCATAGGCAAAAGTTGTGGGCACTAGTAGCTGAGCTTTTCTTGTTTTTGCTTCGTGATCCTAACAAGTCCTCAGCTACTAAGAAAATATTTTCTTTTCCCTAGGTAACTTTCTTCATAGCAGCTGGCAAAACACACTGACCTAGTCTCTCTGACAATGCATGTTTCTTAGTTATTGAATCTGAGTGATATTGCTTGGGGAAAATCACTATACTTTATTGCATTGTCCAGTGGAGGGGCCAGTGCCCAATTAGGAGACCATAGTAGCAACAAGCATGATAAGGTCTAGCAGTGGCAAAGAGCATTCAGGAGACAATCCCCCATGGCTTTGCCAAACTGGGGTCAAACCCACTGATAGTTGTGTTAATGGGTGGACTGTACCCCTGAAGCTCCAATACCAATTGCAGCCCCCCGCATTGCTATCAGCAATTCAATTCCCCCCTTTTTGTTTTTTAAATGAAGGGTATGAATGAATCACTATTATGTGTGCCAGTAACACTGCCTAATGAGGGATTAGAGACCCCTTTTGAGATTTCACATCACTCATACCAGGAAAGGTATGTGTTTTTTGACCATGAGGGCAATGAGTAAAAGAATGCCAAGCAGCATCAGGAGACATACAGGAGAATAGTTCTCAGGGCACTGCCCTTCTCTAGACACACCCATCATGGTTATCCTAACAGGTGGTCTGTACTCCTGAAGCTCCGATACCAGTTACAGCCCGCTGCATTTTTTATCAGCACCTGCCATTATGTCTGTGGGTAGTAAAAAGGAGGGGGTGTGTGGGGAGAGAGATCAAGGGGGAGACTAAGCACCTTCATGTCTCTTTACATCAACAGTTCTTAACCTGTGAGACGCAACCCTCTCACAGGTGCCACCTAAGATCACCTGCATATCAGATATTTACCTTACGATTCATAATAGTAGCAAAATTACAGTTATGAAACAGCAACAGCAATAACTTTGTGGTTGGGTCACCACAACATGAGGAACTATGTTAAAGGGTCGCAGCACTACAAAGGTTGAGGAACCATTGCTTTAAATAAAGATACAGAGGCCATCATTTGGGCTCCATTCTGATGACCTCATCCCAAATTAGCTCTCTCCAATTCCAAAAAGTGCTATCATGTTGAGAGTTAGGACTATCACATGTGACCTTTTGGTTGGGGGTGGGGGTGGAGCACACACAATTTAGCTTACAGCACTGACTTTTTGGACAGAGACTTTCTCCCTAGTTAGGAAACAAATGCTCTCTTTCTTTAGCGGACTAATTTAAACCCATCCTTATAGTTCGGGGATGCCATAAACTCAGTTTTTTTGGTCCATAATGATCAGAACTATTACCTCAAGGTTTGTGGATGGAGATAAGATAACATTATGTAGAATGACTTGTACTGAGGGTGTGGAATTTTACTCAGGCAGCCTGCTATGCAGAGAGGAAGGGGAAAAAAAGCAATATGAGTGTCTGCTGTGTGAGAGTTACCTATTCCTTTACGGTTTTTAAGTGTTTGATTCTTGTCCAATAATATAATTAAATTGGATTTGAAACTTCCTCATGAAAGTGTGTTAATGTCAGAGTCTCAATTTTTGTCTGACATGTTGAGCTGTGTATACTGCTTGATGGACAAAAGCTAGTACTATTGAAACAGTGTTCTAGAAAATCAATATTACTACAGCGACAGAACCCATGTTTCCACACAAGTCTCACTGTAAGGAAATCCAGCCTCATCTTGACCTTTGAGCTGCTTTTTCTGTATGCTTTGATCTGGAGAGTTAGTAGATCACTTTAAAACCTAAGGCTGTAACCTTCTGACCCCTGTAGAAGAGATGGATAGCTTCAGATTATTTATTTATGGGTTCTTATTCTACTAATCAGGTCACTGGGGCTGGGTTTACCATAATTAAGATTGATTGCCACTTACATTGGAGATGCTGAACCCTAATCTTTAAGTTACCATTTCTGTTGTTCTGTTTCCAATCCTTCATTATTTACAGTACTTATCCAAATCTTGCATTTCAGAGCTCCATTGAATGTGATGGATGAAATCACATTGGATTCATAGGGAAAAGGTTATGTCTAAGATGTGGCTGTGTTCTTTAGGTAAAGGACTAGCTACTTATAAAGTAACCTCATATGAAGCATGCAATAAAAGAAGAGTGGGTAGATACAAGAGACATCATAGTGTTTTTTTGTTTTTCCTGTGGGAATTGTTGGGGAGGCATCATGTGAACTGGGCTCTAATGGGCAAGGAGGGATCTGAATGGGAAACAGATCGAACGAGAAAAGCATTTGCAATGGGTGGGAGTAAGTGCTGCTATGGTGTGTTCACATGCTTGGGAAATGCACAGAATAATAGGGTTATTAAGGGGTGGTAAGGAGTTACTGTTGACAGGATCCATTATGACCTCTGTATTTATGCTTAAGAAATATTTATTTATTTACTTAGTGTGTGAGTGTGTATCATGGCATGCAAGTGGAGGTCAGAGGACAGCTCTGAGGAGTCAGCTATCTCCTTCCACCATGAGGTTTCCACAGATGGAACTCAAGTTGTCAGATTTGTTGGCAAGTGCCTTACTTGCTGAGCCATCTTGCTAGATTCCTTGATGTTTGTTCTAAATTAAAAAAAAAAACAGGCAACAAATGTATGCGTAGGCCATTACAAAGTTTGGGTTATTTTAGACTGTGTACGCAGTGGCTATACCCCTGTGGCAGCTGCATTAAAATCTCCAAAAAAGATATGAAAACACAGAAAGAAGTTTCTTAGGTTATAAAGCAAACTTATAGTTTTGAACCAAATTAAAATAAATGTTTTGATGGCCAACATTCTGGAGGGGTTAAACTTCAGAAATACTAAGGTATGGTATATTGATTTTGATTTTTCCCAGTTGAATTTGTTAGAACACAATAAAGTATTATAACATAGAAGTCTACTTACATAGAAGTTCTTTGGAATTTTATTATTCCATTATTAGGAAACATGTGCATTCCAGAAGAATCTCCTTTTGTATTTATCAGTAAGTTTGAATTTAGGTATGTGTTCTTGAATAACCTCTTGGATGTTAATAATTACATCTTTAAGAAGTCGATGCCCTCTCTGGTAGTTTAGTGGTTAGGATTCAGTACTCTCACTTCTGAGGCCTGTACTCAGTTCCTGGTCAGGGAAGCCACTCTTCTGGCTGGGTAGTGGTTGTGTACCCCTTTAATCCTGGCACTCAGGAGTCAGAGGCAGGCAGATCTCTGAGTGTGAGGCCAGTTTGGTCTATAGAGTGAATTTCAAGACATCTAGGGAGACACAGAGAAGCCCTGCCTCAGAAGAAAGAAAAAGAAAGAAAGAATGAATGAATAAAACTAAGAATGAAATGAAAGAAATCATGAACGCTGGATGTGGTGACATACGTTTGTGATCCTAGCATTTGAGCTGAGGTGTGTGATTAAATGTTTTCCCTTGAGATTATTTATTTTTATTTATTTTTATATGGGTGTTGTGACTGCATGTATGCTCACTGCATGCATACATTGCCTGTGGAGGCCAGGAAAGGGTGTTGGTTACAGGGACTGGAGTTACAGAAAGCTGTGAGCTACTATACAGGTGCTGGGAATCAAATTAGACCTCTGAAAGAGCAGCCAGTTCCTAACCACTGAGCAATCCCTCC
Source organism: Cricetomys ansorgei (assembly GCA_026225945.1). Taxonomy (NCBI): domain Eukaryota; kingdom Metazoa; phylum Chordata; class Mammalia; order Rodentia; family Nesomyidae; genus Cricetomys; species Cricetomys ansorgei. The sequence continues at coordinate 2,069,685 of JAMJFZ010002601.1, read as the reverse complement.
AGTCCCTTTGTGATGCTTTTTATTTGTAAGTTTTTAAAATAAATTATATAAAAAGTTTATATAGACAGATTTAATTAAAAAAGATCTAACACCAATGCTTTTCAAAGCATCCTACAAAATAAACGGGAAGAGAGCTACCAAGCACATTTTACGAAGTCAGTATTTCTGATACTACAGCTGGTTATGGACATGCTCAGGCATAGCTAATAGGACAACATCCCTGAGGGACACAGATGCAAAATAAAACACCCAGAAACCCAACTCAAGAACACATTAAGAAATTATACAGTGTGACACGTTGATTTCATTCCAGGGATGCAAATTTGTTTCAACATATGCTTATCAGCAAGTGGAATACAGCACATAAACACACTTAGCGGGCAGAAATCAAGTGCTCATCTTGCTTTCAGAAAAGGCCTTTGACCAAATTCAACATCCCTTCACGATAAAATAACAGGGGAGGCTAGGAATAAAAGGAACGAACCTCAGTAAAATCAGATCAATACATAGCAACTAGACAATAAGACAGAAATAAGAGGGATACAAATGGGAAAGAACAACACCACGTTATTTCTAATTATAGAATCATGATCCTAAACTTTGAAAGACCAAAAAAATAAAATAAAATGAATACAAAAGCAAAAAAAAAAAAAAAAAACCCAAAAAGCAACCCCCCCAAAACAAACAAACAAAAAACAAAAAAAAAATACAGACACTTCTAGACCAGGAGAACATTTCCATAAGGTATCAGGGTACAACAATGAACATATAAAAATTAGTAGCTTTTCTCTATAACAATAATGAATATGCTAAGAATGGAATTTTTCTGCTGATTTCTTTCACATTTGTTAAAAAAATCCAAAAAGCAAGCAAACACACAACAACAAAAACCCACAGACAATCCAGGAATAAACCAAGCCAAGAAGTGGACAGGGCCTTTTCTGAGAAAAATTGAGGACACCAAAGGAAGTGGAAGAACACCAGAAGGTCACGACACTCCTGTGACCATGAGGAGGCAGAATTCATATGAAAATGGCTACAGAGTCAACTCAGTCCTCATGAAAATCCCAATGGCTTATTTCATGAAAGTGGAATAAAAATTCTAAAATTCATATGGATTCACAAAAGAGCCAGAATAACCTAAGTTGTTCTAAGTAGAGAGCAAGGCTGGGAGTCTCACTGCCTGAACTTAAATCATATTACAGAGCCACAGTAACAAAAACAGCATGGTACTACCCCTCAGACAGACATGTAGAACACTGGAATATAAGATAGGACCCAGAAATAAACCCACTCAGTTACACTCATATATATGTGCATGCATATATGTGTACATATATGTACATGTATATATGCACATATATGTATATATATATGTGCATATATGTACATATGTATATGTATATATGTATGTGTGTGTGTATTCTTGCTATGTAGCTCTGGCTGCCCTGAAACTCTATGTAGAGCGGGCTGGCCTCAAGCCCACATAAATCCACCTGCCTCTGCCTCCAAGTCCTAGGATTAAAGGTGTGCTCTGCCATGCCTGGCTCTTTGCTCTATATTTTGACAACTTGACTATCATGTGCTGCAGAGATGTTCATTTCTATGTAGGGTTTTACTTGTTTCCTGTGTTTGAGGAATTTCTGCTGTGTTTCTAGCTGTAAATTCTGAACATCTCAACCTGTGGATATCCTAGGATTCTTGGACATGTGGCTATTTATTTTATTTATTGCTATTTGGATGCAGTAGTTTTTTCCACCCCCCTGATGTTTTTTTTTCTGTTTGAGTCTGATGGCTTCTCGTTGTGCATTTCATTTAATTAGTTGAATTTTTCATTTCCAGCATTTGTCTTTTTTTTTTTTTTTTTTTTTTTGGTTTGTTTCAAGATTCATTTTCCTTGATGATTTTTATCTTGAATGTTGCTGAAATTTTTTCTTTGCCTAAGTTTTTCTTCAATATTGCTAACTTTTCTCTCCAGGTTCAGGATAATAATCATTTTTTACTGGTAAGCATTGAAGTCTTCTTCCAATGCTTTCCTTATTTTAGCATCTTTGAACTGAATTTTTAGAGAGTAAAGTGCTTGGTGGAGTCACATTGACTTGCTTTTCATGTTTCTGGGGTTTCTGTGCCATGATTTGCTCATCTGCTTGGACAGCTTCCGATTTTATCTGAGGATCTTGTTATCAGAGGCCTCGCATAGGGCTTAGTTCTCAGTCCCACTCACAGTGGAGAAGACAAACTGCTGCAGAAACAAAAACATGGATCCTTTCAAAAGCTCAAATTCAATAAACCTGAGTAAATCCCAGGAATGAATCACTAATCACTACACAACGGGTTATGGCAACAGCAGCATACTTGCTGTGAAGTTGGTGATTATTGAGGGTAAATGCAAAAATATTAAAAGCGTGAGTCACAGAAGAGTGCTGGCAAAGGGGAAAATAGAGAAGTTGCAAGGCTAACAGAATAGAAGCCAGCTGTATTAGCATACACCTACAACCCCATCTCTTGAAAATGGAAGCAGGGAAGGCAGGGGTTCAAGATCAGCCGTGGCGACATGGGAGTTTGAGGCCAGTTTGGGTTACACTCATCTCTGTCTCAAAAACAAAACAACAAAACATCCAATAAAAACAAATATGAAAAGAAGAGTGAAGAAGAATGCTACAAAATACAAGAGAAAAAAGCAAACAATTAGAAAAAATTAAAATATGGAGCTGGGGAGCTCAGTGGTTAAAAGTACAGGCTGCTCTTACAGAGGACACCATTTCAGCTCCCACATGGTATCTCACAACCGTCGATAGCTCCAGTTCAAGGAGATCTGATGTCTTTTTGGAACTATACCTGGGTGGCATACATATTCATACACACACACAAAAAAAAAAAACCTTAAAAAAATTATGAAAAAACAATCTAAACATAAATCCCAATAATTAGAAAAATTGTAGCAAAGCTTAGATAAGTGTAAGAAGGGGAATTTAAAAAAGTGTTAAGATAAATGGAATGTCACTGAAAGTGTAATAGAAGAGTAAACGCATGGGAAGAGGGGACACAAAAAAATCGCAGCTGCTGCTTTCTTTTCTGAAATTTGAATGCTTCTGAGTGTTTGCAAAGGTTGAGGGTGTGGTGTTGGGGGGAGAAGGTCAATTGTACTTGTGGACTCCTTCATCCTCCTCTTCCTCTTCTCCCTTTGCTCTCTACCATCTCTCTGTTTCCTCTCTCTCTGTCCATCTGGCTCACTTGGCCTCTAGTGAGGTTTATAGCTGAGGATGACCTTGAATTCTTCTCTTGATCTTCCTTCCTCTATGTCAGTGCTGGGGATCAACGCAAGGCATCATAATAAACGCTTAGCAAGCTCTCTACGAGCGGAGCCACACATCCCAGAACTTTTGTGGGACTTGTCTTTCATTTGATTTATGCTAGTGTCAAATAAGTGTCTGCTTTCTGTCAAGTTGTCTTCACTTTATTAATGTCCCTCCGTTTGTGTACCATGGAGCTTTGCTTGCTCCACGTGGCTTTTTCAAAGGTTTTCCTATTCTGCCGGGACTCCCTGGCTTGTAACCCCTGTGGTGGCTAATGGTTTCACAAGTTGTGGGTGGGGCAAGTGGCCATAACAATGAGGTTTATACAGGCTGACCCACCTTTGTATTTTTGAAATCTACTCAACATTAACCATCATACTGAGTGGATGTGGTTGAATGATAAGTGGTCCTATGAAGTTTCTGAGTTCCTGGACTCAACAGCAGCAGGCTTTGTGCCAACATCTGGCTCCAGAGGTTGCTCTGCCACCCACCTGCAAGCTCTGGGTTATCAGAGGGATCTTTCTGTTGGAGAGTTCTGCAACAGGGTTCTGAGGGGTAGGCTCCTGTCTTATACAGTCCTGTGCCTGCTTGGGTCCTCCTATCTGCACTTTGTAGTCTGTCAGCCTCTGTCCTTCCTGTTCTCCATCCCTGCCTCCCAGGGCTGTCTAATTCTGGACCAGTGAAGGTTGGCTTGTAGTGCTTTACTGTTCTCAGGCCCCCAGAGAAGTTCAACTTTAAACAATAGGTTCCCTCTTAGATGGCACCTGGGCACCATCTGCAGAGCCTGGGTAATTCCTGTGTACTGCTGGCCTGTTGTATCTTCTAAGAAAGAAGTCACTGTTTCAGCATGATTTCAACTAGATTTGTGGTATGTGAGAATTGTAAACCTGTCCTGTGGGTCGGACTGCCAGTGTCTCTTCACCAGCCTGGCTTACTTACTGTTTGTTGGATAAGGTTTCTTCTCCCTTATCCCAATGGGGAACAATGGGACTGGAGCTGTGTTTCTTGGCTTTCTTCCTTGTGGTTCTTCCATTTTCTGTCTCTCGCACTGTTCATCTGTCCACTCACATTTTGGATTTTCAGGGATTTTCCTCTCTCTCTCTCTCTCTCTCTCTCTTCTTCTGACATTTCACTTAATTGGGTCACATGGAGCCAGGTTCTGGTCTGTCATCTTCTCCTGAAGCCCTCTCTGCTATTTTTCAAGTTCAGGATTGGACTCCCTGGTGTGGCAATGATGGGTAGAAAAGGCAGCCTGAACATCTCTGGACCTGAGAGATGGTTCCTGCTTTCTGATAGTCAGGTCAGCTTTCTGCCACACAGGAACTAATAATTAAAGAGAGGAATGACAACACACATGGATGGGAATGCGACTTCATGTTCACAGACAGCTAGCAGCTGGTAGCCGTTAGTTACCCTGGGGTCTACCTGGTGAACTTGTGAAGGGTCATTATGGAAGAGAATGGAACTGTGTGTAGCTCTTCGGAATGGCGATACTTTCTGGTGCTCACTCAGGGCCCTTTGTCAGTGTCAATTTTGTTTGGAGGAAGAATATAAAGGTGCGAATTTGCCTTACTACTGAGGAAGGCAGGAGGGAATATAGAGCATTGCAACAGACCGAAATGTCTTGATTTTTATTATAAACTCCTGTAGCAATCAGCCTGGAGAACTTGGACGTATCGCTTCATTTTATTGAACCCGTTTCTTTCATTAAAAACAAAAGGAGGTCATGAATTTGAGAGCAAGGGAGGTGCGTAGGAGGGATTGGAGGGAGAAAAGGGAAGGGGGAAAAGGGAATGTATATATAATTATATACATAATTATATAATTGCAAAAAAAAAACCTAATAAATAATGGGTACTAGTTTCAGTTTTTTAATTTGCTAGCAAGTCAGTTTGTTCTCTGTGCGTCAGTCTGTACACCGAAGAAATGGGCAGTAGATCATATAATCAATGCTAAAATTAGATAATGTAAGTAGAGTTATTACATTCACGGCTTCCAATAATATTCATTTGAGTATTACAGACAAGATTTTGAAACTACTAAATTTTGGCTCAACTTTAATTCTCGAGTAAAAATTGTCTGTATCTTCTATGTAAAACATATTTTGAAACAAATATTTATTTGGAAAGGAAAATCTATTAAGACAAGTATTAAAGGAATGGAAATAAACATTTTTCTCTTTAAAAGTGGAATCTAGTGGGCTGGAGAAACAGCACAGTTAGTAAGGGCCTGCACAGCACGTAGGAGAAACTTTGGGTAGGGTCCCCAGCGTCATAAAAACTGGGTGTGGTGGCCCAAGCCTGTAACCCCAGCGCTGAGGAGGTGGCGGCAGTAGGTCTGAGGCAAGCTTGGACTAATAAATACTATTTTAAAGAAACGGAGGGAAGAGGGATCAGTTGGTAAAGTGTTTGCCGTACATGCATAGGACCTGAGTTCAATCTCCAGATCCAGTAAACTCTAGCATGGAAGTCTAGTTCCAGCACTGCACAGTGGAGACAGGAGCATTTTTGGGGCTTTTTGGTCAGTCACTCTAGCTTGGTATGTGAGCTCCAGGTTCAGGTTCAGTGTACCGTCTCAGAAATCAAATTTTGAGCAATTGAAGAAGACACCTGATGTTGCCATCTGTTCTCCATGTGCACATGTATACGTGCACACCAAATACTCACATACACACCATACGTCTCACACATTACACACATACGTCTCACACATTACACACAGACACATAGACAATACATATCATATACACACCATACACATACAAATCATACCACCCATACATCACATAAATCACATACCACACATCTCACTTCACATACCACATCTTACATAGCACACACAGACTCATACACACAGCTTCACCCACCCCAAGGAAGCCTTGATATGAAAATCACACATCTTGTTGGGTGGAGGTGGTGTACACCTTTAATCCCTGCACTCGGGAGGCAGAGGCAGGAGGATCTCTGTGAGTTTGAGGCCAGCCTGGTCTACAGAGTGAGTTCTAGGACAGCCAGAGTTACAACAGAGAAAGCATGTCTCAAAAGAAAAAAAAAAGTCACAAATCTTAAGTCCTCTAAAATTTGAAACAGACTTTATACTGCAAGTAGAAAAATCCTGTAGCTCACCTCATGTGACAGGTCATGGTTAAAATGCAGCCACTCTAAAGATAACACATAAATCTATATTCAGGCTCTGTGTAGAAGGTATACATGAAATACAAGGGAAGTTGTATGCTTAGACAGCAGTCCCGTCCACAAGATACTTTGTCATGTTTGTCTATAAAGTACTTCCCACCTCCACCAAAGAAACTCAGTGTGCTGAAGGTTTGGTCCCTTGTTGGCGGTACTACTTTGGAAGGTTCTGGAAACTTGAGGAGGTGGAGCCTAGCTGGAAGACATAGGCTACTGGGGAGGAGTCATTCAGGGATGGTTATTGTTCCATTCCCCTTTCTGTTCCACTCCGCTGCTTCCAGTCAGCATGACTTGGATTGCTTGCCATGCTCCCTCCCCCATGATGGACTGAAAACGTTCTGTGAGCTGAATAAATCCTTCCTCCCTTAAGTTGTTTGAATCAAGGATTCTGTCACAGCAAGAAACTGACTAGCACAGTAGGTGTGCAAACACTCTAAAATCCCCAAACAAACAAAACACTGTCTGGTTCTAAGCATTTTGAATAAGATACTTAACCTGTAGTACATTTATTATGTATTTTTGAGAAGATGTGAATAAGCACAAGAAAGTTTAGCATTAACTTTACAAAAGCCAAGCGAAATGCCAGCATGAAGGGATTGCAGCTGCTAACGAGTTGGTGTGTACCCCAAGTTTTATAATCTGTTGTTTGCACATAAAGTGCATTTAGAACGTCTTTCATATTACGTTTTTGGAGGACACATGCTGTTATACTTTAAAAAATGAACACTCTGGCCTGGAAAGATGGTTTATGATTAAGAGCAATCACTGCTCTTGCAGAGGACCGGGGTCCAGTTCCCAGCACCCCACATGCCAGCTCACAACTGCTAGTAACTTCAGTTTCAGGAGATAGGACATCCTCTTCCAGCCTCTGCAGGTACTTCACACACATGGTGTACATACCCACTCATACACAAAAAAATAAAGAACCATGTACCCTATTTATGAGTGTTTAGCCTATTTTTAGTCTGCCTTATGTTGGTGACTCATTAACATTTCCTCCTATCCATTGTCAAGCATATTATTTTGGGGGCATTTCCCCTTTCCAAATTAGTTTTTCTTGGTTTAATCCAATTTATATAGTTTTGTGTCAGGGGTGAGCAAGAAAAAAAATTCAGCTGGGATGAAGTTCAACTCCGTTTTGTGGTTGGGGAAAGAAAATCCTTTTCCTTATAAGAGCTGCAGATATATACCTATGTATACAATCTGGCTAGCAAGATAGAGAAAATATATAGACAAAGTTAGCATACAAAGAAACTAATATTGTTAGGTCATTTTCATACCTATTGCAGTCATATGGAGGTCCAAATCAGAAAAAAGTAGGACAGCTGGAGAAGCTGAGCCCAGATAAACTGATGGAGGAAACTTGAAATACTCCTAATCTTTTGGCATGTGACCCAATGGCTTCCTTCTATAACCAAATCCACTGTGATTCTAATTTTATCCCCTTTAAACAAAGTACACCCTAAGTGTAGCTTCCATTTAAAATGGCACAGCAGCAAAGATACCCATGATTCTTCCTTTTTTTTTTTTTTTTTGCTGTGAACATTTAATGGTGATACATCTATTAAGATAGTATATAACACTGTATTAATATTAACATTCTTGCACTGTTTTGTTTTTATTTTACTCTTATAATTTCATAAATATTTTGATCATATTCTTAACTCTCAACTCCTTCTAGATCCTCTTCCTCTACTACCCATCCAACTTCATGTTTTTTTCTCTTACAAAAATCAAATCTGGGTGGTGGTGGCACATACCTTTAATCTTAGCACTTGGGAGGCAGAGGCAGGCAGATCTCTGAGTGTGGTGCCAAGCCTGGGCTACATCTCCCTGACCCCTACCTCTGCAGAAGAAAAGATAAAACCAAAATAAAAGTACAAAAAATACATGAAGTCCATTTGTGTTGGCTTACTACTCCTGTGCATGGGGCCTACCCTAGAGTGTGGTTGATAAACCCAGTGTCTGAGAAGGTCAGAAGACGGTCAGATCTCCTGTTATAGAGGGTTGTGAGATGCCACGAGAATGCTAGGAATCAAATCTGAGTCCTCTGGAAGAGTAGTCAGTGCTACTAACTGCTGGGCTCTCTCTGCAGCTGTGCCCCTCCCCGCATAATTCTTTATATATAGCCAGCTGTGGCATTTCCCCTGGCATACATGTTATTAGAATTATAGAGCGAGGACAGGTGGGACAGGGAATCTTCCTAGATCTCTTTGAATGGCTTTCTGTACTTTGTCTCTGCTGGCCTTGAAGTGCTCCTATTGACATCAGCAGGTACCTGTGGCCTGGAAGCAGATTGAGACTTCAGTGACTGAATAGTTGAGGAAGGGGATGGAGGCTGCCTTGTCTCAGCTCTGAGACAAGGTTACCCTGCATGTAAGAGTGTCCCTGAGGGGTTGGTGTGAAGCTGCCCTCTGAGGGTCACGTGGCACTTCCTGTTAATGTGCTGCTTCCCTTATGCACTTGCCAATCGACCTTAGGAGCATGTATTTAACAGACTCGAAGCAGAAACTATGGAAAAATGCTGGTTGATGGCTGGCTCAATGGCTTGCTCACAGGTGCAGTATCACTTGCCTGGGGGTGTGGACTGGGCCCTCTTATATCAATTACTAATTGAGCAGTACTCCACAGGCACGCCCACAGACCAATTTGATCTAGGCAGTTTTTCAGTCAAACCGTTTTTAGAGATTACTCTAGACTGTGTCAAGTTGACAAAGCTAACCAAGGCAGAGACTGAGTTGGCCAATTTTATGTCAGTTCAACACAAACTAGAGTTAGGAAGAGGGAACTTCATTGAAGTCCTCCTCCATGACCTCTGTTTCAGCTCCTGTCTCCACATTCCTGTCCTGCTTGAGTTCTTGGAGTGCTGCTTACTGGCTTGCTCATCATGGCTTGTTTAGCCTATTTTCTTTTAGCATCTAGGACCACTGGCCTAGGAGTGGCACCACCTGCAGTGAGCTGGATCCTCTTATATCAACCATCAATCAAGAAAATGCACCTCATGCTTGCCCACTGGCCAAGCTGGTGGGGACATGTTCTCAGTTGAGGTTTCCTTTTCCCAAATGATTCTAGCTTGTGTCATAGTTACATAAAACTAGGCAGCACAACTGACCCCTTTCCAGCTTGATACTCAAACACATTGAACCAGAACCTTTTCTTTCTCATTTGCCCCCAAGATGGTATGTTAATATTAATATTAATATTACAATATGAAATATTTAAACTTCTGAAAGTGTCATAGTTTAGAAATTCAAATACCTTAAAAGTTCAGTCTCTCTAAAATATTGAAAATTCCTTTAAAAATCCACAGCTTCTCTTAAATATCCAATTTTTCATAACTGAGGCTTCTTGAAAAACTAAAACTAAGTTAAATACTTTCTTATTCCTAGAGGGAAGAATCAGGATACAGTCACAATTAGATCAAAGGAAAACCAAAGTTCAATATAAGGCTCAATGCCAGATTTCTGGAACTCACAATGTTCTAGTCCCCAAAGTGTTTGCAATAGCACACACAGCACATCTTACAAGCTCAGGTTGACTCCACTTCACACCTGTTGCTGTCTTAGTGGTCATTCCATGATACTGACATCTCCAAAATGTTGGGGTGTCCTGCTGCAACCAGTTTCACTTTCACCAACAGCATTTCCTGGGCTCTCTTCAGGGACTCTGATCCTGACACAGGGTAGCAAGCCTCAATGTTACCCCAGGTTCCCTTCAATCCTAAATTTTCAAATGCAACTGAGGCTTCAGCTTCACAAATGGACTCTTCAGGGATTCTACTTTTGCCACATAGTGGCAAGTCTCAGATGCTCTCCATAACCTACCTCTTCATGCCTTCAAAACCAGCACTACCTGGGTAACTCATACATTACCAAGTTTGGCTGCCAGCATTAGAGAGAGCCTCATTCCCCTCTGGACCACAGCTTCTGTGTACTGACCCTGAGGAAATGCTCCCAGATTTACAGTACTCAGTGATGCTAATCTCCTCCTCCCTCTCTTCCCCCTCCTCCCCCCCCCTCCCCCTCCTTCCCTTCCTCCTCTTCTCCTTTTTCTCCTTCTTTTTAATAATACTTTTATTAACAATTTAAGTTTCATGCAATGTATCTTGATAACACCCTCTTCCCATTCCTTCCTGTTCTACCCTCCTACCCCTGTGCCCTCCGAAAAGAAAAAATTAAAAAAAAAAAAAGAAAAAAGATAAAAGAAAATTGAGTCAAGCTTGTCTAGCAGGAGCATGGGTGGCAGGCTTCACCATGGTCTGTTCAACATGGCTGTTCCGATTGTGGAATTTGACCTGTCCCATATTAGTCTGAGATGAAGCATGTCAGAGTTTGACCTGAAGTTGGGCCTCACTGCCCAAACCCAGACACCAAGCAGGCTTCCTGGCTTCCTACAATCATGGGGGCATCCCGAAAGCCTCTCAGCATCCCACAGGAACCAGGTAACCAGCCATCCCTCAGGCACTCGGACATCACACATGTACCCTGTTATCTGTAGTCACCAGGACCCCCTACAGGCACCAGTGCCTCTGGCAGGCACTGGGACATTTTACAAGAACACAGATATCTAGCAAGCACCCAAATATCCTACAGGCACCAGCCCCCTCCTCCCATAGACACCAGGACCTCCCACTAACACCAGGAAATCCAGCAGATGCCAGGCATCACACAGGCACCCAGCCTTTCTGAAGACATCCGGACATCATGTAGGTACCAAGTCTTCCTACAGGCAACCATGGGCATCTGGACATCCTGCCAGGACCTGGGGATCCACATGGAGCAGGGCCACCTGCAGGCACCAGTGCATCCCACAGGCAGCCAGATATCCTGTAGGTACCTGGACATCATTCAGGCACCTGGACATCTGGCTAGCACCAGGGCCTCACACTGTCACTGTCATCGCCATTTGACAGGAAGGTGACAGGCAGCATTCTTGGAAGTCCGGTTACCTCAGTTGTGTTTCTAGAGACTCTTTAGGGAACTACAAGGTAGGCATCAAGGGCTTAGGCTTGGGGAACTGTTGCTTGATGGGTATAGAATTTCAGTTTTTCAAGTTGAAAAAGTTATAAAGACTACACATCATTTAATAGTCTTGAATCTTATATGTAACAATGGGTAATAACCAGGTGGTGGTGGTGCACACCTTTAATTCCAGCATTCAGGAGGCAGAGGCAGGTGGATCTCTGAGTCCTAGGCCAACCAGGTCTACAGAGCTAGTTCCAGGATAGCTAGGGCTATACAAAGAAACAAAACAAAAACAACAATCCCCCCCCCCAAAAAAAAAAGTTAAGATAGTAAATTTTATATTGTTTATATTACCACAATTAAAAAAGAAGCAGCAATGCAAATGCCCCTGGGAAGCATATTAGCTATTTTTGTCTGTTATGGTCTAGAGCCTTTTTTAGGGTTCTGTTATTCTGTTACATATCAGGGAACAGGAGCTGGGTGGTGTGAACATAGATAACACAGTCCAATTCCTCAGTTATTCAGCTGTACTTGCATCAAGATAACAATGAGAAAAAGAAAACACCCTCCAACCTACCCTCTTAAAGGCTCAAAAATACTTATATATAAATATTTATATATAATTCTTATATAATATATATAAAAATTTATATAAGTATATATATATTTATATATAATTCTTATATATAAAATTCTTATATTCCAAGATAGTAAAGACAGCGCCTAAGAGGAAGAAGAAGGGCATCCTGAGGAGGAGGGAAGGATGTGAGGGGGCAGACCCATAGATGTAGAAAGGGAGACCATTTTGGAGAAGGTGGCTGTAAGAGGGGACCTACTAGGAGCAGCGGAAGCTAGTGCTGGTTGGATTGGCTTTGAAGGAAGGCAAGGAACAGGACAAGATGGCGGAACAGTGTGAGACAGTCAGGACCAGCGGGCGTGTGAGAGAATGCTTTAGGACAAAGAATAAATGTGCCGGAGGAAGATGGAGAGGTCCTGAGGAAGGGGAAGAAGATAAGAAAGGCCGTTGTCTTTCCTCAAGGCCATATGGGAGCCTTGAACTCCGGAAGATATGACTTGATGGGATTTATCAGGATCATAGAGAGCAACCTTGTGCAGAAGAGTACACAGAAGTCCCGTGACTGCAAAGCCGTGAGCCAGCCTTAGAGAGGATGCACCGAAGGGGCTCCTGGGAAGAAGGCTGACTTTCCTCTCCTCTCAGCCATCCTGTGTCTGCCTGCTTACTTTGAGAGTATCCACCTTTTATTCCCGGGTACTCTCTGACTTCCTTCCTAGCCCTCTTTCCTATCCTTGGAGGTGGAGGTTAAGTGTGTCCTCCAGACTCTCCCAGAGAGGTGATGGCTATGCTGATTCACAGCCTCTTGGCTTTAATGAGCTTCCTGGAAGCTCTTGTCAAGGGTGTTAACTTCCCTCAGGAAGAGAATCATCATTCACTGGGGAGAAAATGGATATCTTGTGGCTGTGGGCTCTTAACTAGGTTAAAGCTGCAGGACAAATGATGACTGAACATACTTCATGCAGGGAGGAATGAGTAATCTCAGAGAAGGGAATGCAAGTTGTCAGAACTTCATCTGGGGAACATGCAGAAGCTGGCTCTCTTCTCTCTTAGGTGTGCATCAGTCATGGAAGGAGGGTACGCACGGTCCCTCCTGGGTAGCCCTCTTTCTTGATTAGTAAAAATGCCCAGTAATGAAAAAGGGAAGAAAAGTAGAAATAGAGTCATGTGAATTATGGAACCGGGGGAGAGAGGTTTATGAAAAATCTTGATCCACCCAAGCAGAGAATTTGTCTTGTATAAAGTGGGGGTTCTCACCTTACCGTGGGCATCACTTTGGAACAGAATTTGTGTTGGCTACTGTTCTATGGATTATGGTCTATTTAATATCAAGCACACCCCCTCAGCTCTGTAGTTTGATATCAGTGGCATCTTTCTAGATATGACAAAAAGATCTCTGAAAGTGTGACAAAGTTGCTCCTGGTTCAGGCTAATTGATTTAATCAGGGTAATTGATGAAGTCAGGGTTTTTACTTCATGTCCTCTCTGGCTAACTGTGTCAGTAGATTTAGAACTGGGTGACTAGTTGGGTATGTAGCTCAGTGGTAGAACACTTGCCTGGCACATGTCCTCAGTACCTTAAAATCAAACGCAAAAAAGCTAATAGTGTTTTTGTACTTTGCTTCTGGGATAGCAGGCCTATTCCAAGACAATAGTGTCCGTATTTAAAGTAACATTTCCTTGTAATGTTTACATTCTGGCCATCCTAACATGAAAAAATCAAGCCTGTAAGGTATGGACACCAAAGAAAACATACTTTCTGACTGCCAGGGAGGGTGTATGCTCTCCTCCCCCTCCTCTCCTAGATCCATGCAATAATTAGCCAAAGTAAAATGAATATTAGCCCATGCTTAACTGCCTTACCGTGTGCTTGCCAGCACTGACCCAGTAGTGCTAAACCAATTATTTTTTGAACTTTATGGCTTTAAATAATCCCTTGCTCTAAAATTCCCTGTACCCCTCAGCTACTTAACCACAGGCCCCTCTGCCCTAAATCCTTTTCTTATACTTTGTAGCTTTTTAAGCAAGGCCCCTCTTTAAGAAGACATAATCCCTTCTCTGTAGAAAACATGAAAGACCTTGAACAAATCAAGATTTCTCCATGGAGAATTCAGTTAATCCTGTGCTTAGCGTCTAACAAGGAAATCCATCTCTCCACCAAGCACACCATTACCCGGACTAATGCCTGACTTGAATAACAAGCAAATTATTGTGCTTTTAATTGTACCCTGCCTGGTCACAAAGCACATCTGAGAGAGGAATGTGGCGGCTCTTCCCGAGAAACAGGTCAAGCCTCTAATCCTCCTTTTCTTTTCGCCTTCCCCTCCCCCTCTCCAATCCTTTCTCTTCCCAGCAGCACAGGGGAAAAAAAAAGACAGCTAAATTATGTTTAAAATGGAAGAGTCTAAAGAAGAAAAAAGGCGGTAAATACTGACTTGGGAGAGGGCGAATTATCCTCCGCCTCTGCAGTGTGGCTCATTTGAGAACAATCAATGTTATCATAACCCCATTACCAGAGGGCGATCTTTTTTTTTTTACCCCGAACCAGGCTTCTTGAGCATCTGTGCTATTGACAGATTGGACTGGGTAACTCTTAGCTGTTGTGTATGTGGTGGGTCTCTCCTGAATGCTGTAGTATATTCAACACTTTGTCAAGTTGTGTCAATCCAAAATGTTCCAGTATAGTACCAAAGACTCTTGGATGTGGGTGGTATTGCCAGTCACCCTGGTGGGGAACCACAGATCAAACACTCCGTATTGGGGTGGGTTTGCTGCATATGATATTCCTCCTTTATTCAAACTCAAAGTCAGAATTCTTCATGTAAGCCAGGGAGACAAGTTGAATCCTTTATGTATGGGGAATAGTATGAACGAAAAAGACAGCGAAACATGTATTGTCAGGGATTGGATGCCTCTGTTTCAGCATTCAGACTGCAAAGAGCATTTGGTCCTCAGTCCACTAGCAAGTGTCCCTGCTTTCAGGAAGCAAGTCAGCTTTTGAATGCCTCTACCTTGTGGTCTTAAAGACTAGGCTTGCTTTGAGTGAGAGAAGGGTGGTGGGAAGGTTTCCAAGATAAGACCCAGTTGCTCAGAAGTGCTGATGCCCAGGATAGTTGAGACAGGATGGAGAAGTGATGGGCCTCAAGCTCATTCAGACAATGCCAGCCAACAGTCCTGTCTGAGATCTGAAAACCAGCACCACGGAAAGCGCACCACAGCAGAGACATTATTCATGCGCTCCGCTGCACTTTCATTACAGCCTTAGAGGCAAACACTGTCTCACTTTGAGGTAGAAAGAACCAGCTTATTTTTAGAAATTTACTAGAAGCTGTGTTGTCTGTCCTTTAGTGGCCTCGAGCAAGTGTGGGATGGGAACACGTTGCTATTTACCTCTGTGCCCAATAGATGGCGCTGTAAATCTTCCTGAGAAGCCAAGCTTGGCGACAGCTGGTAACACCTCCTTAGGCTAAGGAAGACAAGTGCCACTCGGTGTCCTTTGGAAGACAGGCATCGCCTTTCATTGTTGGCACAAACAGCTCCAAACAATTGTACTGACCACACAGCTTCAAGCCACATTCCAGGGCGCTGCTGGCTGTTCTGGAGTGAATGCTAGGAAAATGAACCAAGCTGCTAATTTGCTTGAGTGGGGGGAGGGGAAAAGAAGGGGCGCCAGGAAGATCTTGAATAACAATGGGCATGATTTATTTTTCCAACACGAATAGGGACAATGCTGTTTTAGCCCCTCTTCCAACTGCTATAGTAAATGAAAGCAGCCACCCAATTAGCCCCGAATCATTAGCTGGCAGAGTGAAGATTCTGCTGGGAATCAGGCTGGAGTGGGGAAATTTGGAAAGCTGGGTGTGATTTTGGAGGAGGGGATGGGTAGGAAGGGAGAGGAGACCAGGCTGTCTGAAGGCCTTTGTTGGCTCTCCGGACGCCTGCTTCAGGGCTGAGCTGGTTCTGACCCTGAAAGAACAAGGTAGCAATGGCTTCCCGTATTCATTTCCTGCAGGCGAATGACGCTAAGTGGAGGAAGAAAAGGATCTGCTGGAAGACAGGTCTCTGAGTTTCATTAAAAACTGTTATAGATGTGGAAGAATTGGTTTGAGAAAAAGAGCCCAGCCCTGTGTGGCCTGGCCCACCCTGCTGGTGGGCTGGGCTGGGACCCCACAGGAAGACTCTCTGACGCACAATGAGGGATGGTACAGGCTGATCTGAGACCAAGTTTGGTTATTGGTCAGGGATGAAATAAATACCTGTTGCAGACTGGTCCTGACACTCGCCCTTCTCTAGCAGGACATATGAGCCGTCCTCACACCAGTGGGCGTCAGAAACTGCAGCAAAACAGTGGACAGGTAGGCACTGAAATCTTCCACTTGAAGGCTCTATGAATCGAAGTGCTAATTTATTTGTTCAGCGATGACTTCTTGTTTTTCAGTTTGATATCACTTTAATTGAAATACTTCACTAATGCGATTTATCACAACTGTAAACTGTCAGCTGCCACAGCTGTTGTCTTTTTCAAGCAATCTGGCAAATGTGTACGGGTAGAAAACACCACCTTGGAAGGTCGAGAAGGAGCCAGCACAAGCTTCTTCTCCCACTCAGCCGGCCCGTCTCCTCCCCCCACCCCCCATGAAAAAACATTCAAAAGCATATGTTCCTGTTCGATGGCCACACCCACTTCAATTTTGGGCACATCTGCTGTGTTTGGCTGCTAGATGTCCATCCTTCCTCTTTGAGATGTGTACCTGGTTTTCTTCTGGGGACATGTGTCTTTAATGAAGTAGATTTCAGTCCCCTGTCTTGGGGTTGACACGTTATCTAGCTGTTATCAAAATTCTTATATTCCACCTTTTAGCCTCCTTATTGAGTGAGGGTTTTGCCAGAATTAGCAAAATGACAGCCACAAAACTGAAACACGATCCAGCTAACTTTGAATTTCAGATAAGCAATTATGTTCTTTTATTATAAGTGTGTCTGAACTGTCACGTGGAACACACACACACAAAATGTTGTTTATCTGGAATTTAAATGTGATGAAACACTGTATATTTCACACAGTGATGCTGTTGGTTCCTCAGAAAGTAGTTGACCAAAATTGGTCAAATTAGAGTCAGACTAGGACTTTGACTGTAGCTTTAGGGAAAGGTGGTGCTTAAATCAACTCAAGAGAAATTGGTTGGGTAGTGGGAAGATATGTGCTGTGACTGTTAGTGGCCATTTTTCCTACCACATGGAAACCACTGCCGTGAAGAACAGACATGTTGCATTTGACCAGGCAGATGAGCTGCTCTTGAAGCTGGCCCTGACCAGAGGAGGGGAGGACAGGGAGCCAATGGCCAGGCAGGACCAGAGCTTTCTATGTTTTAAACCAAATGATAAAATGTCAGCCCTGGATTGTGCCCACTGGCCATAGCATCTGTGTAGTCAAGAGAGTGTTGAATGGATGTCGGACAGTACAAATAGCTGGTGCCAACATTGCCTTTCAATTACTGTCCATTCTTTCACGTTATGTGAGCCTTAGTTCGTCCTCAGGACAGTGTGAGGAAAGGCAAGGTTAGCTATGCTCGTGATGGGAATTGATACTTGAATTTCATACCTCTCCCCAGCTTGGTTGGAGTCACTGTGGCCTTAGTTAAAGTTGGAGGTCTGAAAGCCAATGAAGAAATGACCCTTCCCCACAGAATGGGTGCAAAGATCCATGAGATAAAAGCGTCTGCCACAGGGCTTCTCCCTTCAGGAATGTGCTGAAACCTGACTGGGCTTGGCAAGGGAAGGAAGAAGGAACAGACATTAAGAAAGGATAGGCACACGGACACATAAAATCTAGAGTCAGGTGGGCCCTGCGCACTCTGGTGGAGTAATACATACTACTGCAATAACAACCCAAACCCTCAGAGCTTTGCTTATGTACAGCCCAGGAGGAAGAGTTAGCTAGTCTTTGGAGGTTTCTGTAGTGAGCAGTCTCAGGCCGTATATACTAGGGAGGGGGAAGCTACAGTTACTAGGTTTTGTACACACTGATAAGTTGTAAACACTCGTACTTGGACACAGTACCAACATTCACACTCAGACCAGAGGATGGCTTTGCCAGTTCTGAGCCTGACCCCTATGGGGAAGATCTTGCCAAATTCCCATGGGTCTGAGGGCATTGCTTGGTTCTTGATGTGGCTGTAGCCATGTTAAGCCATATACACAGACTCAGGACTGATGTGCTCCTTACACATTTACTTAGGCTTCCTGTTCTCTACAGGAACATTCACAGATCCTCTCCTACATAATGGAGTGGAAGCCTGTGGATAGGTGCTGTTTGCACCGTTAGATGATCAGTATATCCGTGGAAGTTCCTAAATCTTTTCTGGCACATCTCTTTGCTTCCGGTTTGAGCATAAGCCTGTTTCTGTGTGTGAGCTTTCTGAGCACAAACCTGTCTCCCTGTGTGTGAGCTTTCTGCTTGCTGCTCTTTCAGTGCTGTTACACACAGCAGAACTTTTGATGGTTGCTTTCTTTCTGGCATCTCAGTGACATTTACCCATTTTTAATTATCAGGATACTTGAGATGTGTGGATAAGACATTTCTTTCCTTGTTGGCCAGTTTAACTGAAAGAAGAAAGGGTACTGATTGACTATGACAATGCATTCTTCTTTCCTTGGAATTTTCTGGAACCCAGAGGTAAGTATGAGACAAGGAAGGAGTTAGCTGTGGATTCAATGTGAGGAACATTGACAGTATCCCTTCTCCTCATTTCATAATGTGTCTGATGAACAGAGAGGGGCCCAAGCCCCTGGAGCCTCTCAGCCTTGGTTCAATGAATGGGTGACAGGAATAGAACCCAGACCTCTAATTTACAGGCCCAGACTCCTTGCTGAAGGCTTTGTATAGCCTAGCAGCACACTGGTCCTCCAGGACCTGCCAGACTCAGCCAGGCTGCTTGCTCTGCTCTGAAACTCAAGGATGTATGTTTTACCAGATGGGAGTTGTGTCCATGTGGAGGGAGGTTGGAAGAAGCAGAAGGTTTTAAGGGTCGTTGGGATCACACGACCACAGGCTAAACTCAAGATGAACTTCAGGCATCTGTGCATAAAAGATGCATTTGTCCAGTGTCCTGGCTGTGAAATAATAAACCTCTAGCGGTATGTGAGTGTGTGTGTATGTGCGTGTGGTAGGGATCAAGATAAGCAACAGGCAACTTTCAAGAAGCCTGAGACAAATCTGCTACTCCATATTCTGTTTTGTTGGATAATATTCTGCACCTCCCCTTCCTCCTCCTCTTGTCCTTCTTCCTTTGGCTTAGGTGGAGAATTCATCAATGAAAGGAGGTCAGCTTTCTCCTACCCCACCCTCCTTCAGCTTCCTCATCCCACCTCCTCCTGCTCTGCTTGGCTCAAGCAGAGGGAAGGGAGAAACACTCTCTGAGAGGAACCTTATTCAGTCCTCATTGTTTTCTGGCTGTGAGTCTAGAAAGTTTGTGAATCCAAGCCTTGGATTCTGTATCTGTGAGATGGACACAAAGATTGAAGAGGTTAAAGGAGATTGATGAATAGGAGATTAAATATGTTAATTTACTGATACATACCAGTTGCTAATAAAGAATAATTACACTGGCTTTCTGGTCCCAGGAAAGCTAGATGATGGGTGCAGTGAGTATTGTTGACACGGGAGTATTCTTAGACGCAAGGGATGGTGATGGCCTAGCAACTCTCTTGAATGCTTAATGCTCATGTTAACCCTCATTGAAGCCTTTGAGGTAAACATTATCTCCTTTCCACAGATGTGAGAACCGAGGCCCACAGGGTATAACTATTTGCCCAAGGCTACACAGATCAGTGTCCAACCCCCTACCCTAGGTTGCTCAGGGTCAGCCTGGGGATGTAGCATGTCCTGGCGCTGGATGTGAAAGCAAATCAGGGAGCACTGATGTGGTATCAGAAAGGGAGGAAAGCCCATTTGCAGGGAGAAAAGAGGCATTCCCTGTCTTTGGGCTGGGCTTTTGGCCATATGTGACTGGAGCTGAGGGAATGAGCTGGGGTCAGGTACAGGTGACTGGCATGTAGAGCCCCAGGCTGTGAGTGATGACTTTCAGGGGCCGGAAAGGTCTGAGCTGATGTAGCTGAAAAACTGCCTTTTATTGTTGCTTAGGAACATTGGAAATCCAGCTCTCCCTTTCCCCCAGAGCCTTTATTCTGTTAATTTAGTGCCTCCAGGGTGAAGTTCACCTCTTCTAGCAGGTAACATATGTCTTTAAAGTCTCAATTAGTGTGCTTGCCCCTCTGCTTGTGTGAGCTGTGTGCCCTCTTGATCAAGAGTAAAGTTTAGCCCTGTCAAGACAATTCACCTGGAGTGGTGGTCTCTTTCCTTATGACCCTGAATTTATTCCTAACTGTTTGGGGGTTCATCTGGGAATGTAGTCCACCTGAGGTAATTTAGACTGGGGAGGGGGGTATGGGACACATTTCTTTAGATTTTTTTTTTCTTGGTGGCCCTTGACCACTGAGTCTCTGATAGTCCTTAGGCTGGCAAATGAACCTGGGAATGAAGTTACATGATAACACAGGGAGGGCCAACCCTAGGACAATAGCAGCAAGCAGGAAAACTCTTTGCACAGACCAAGGAGTCTTAAATTCCAGACAACACAGAGAGTCAGAGATCTATTGGATCTCAGCCCATGCCATGCTTGAGTGGGATAAAGTCTGGCCAAGGTCATATCCCCCTTTCTAGTCTCCCCCTGTGCTTCTAGAGCAAGGCCCCCCATGGCCATCGGATCTACCTCCCCATTCCTCCTGCTTCCTTCTATGGGTTTTTTGCTAGCAACAGCTTGTGCCTAGTAGTTGAGAGGCAATCAAAATGAGATCCACATGACCTCTGTTGGCACCCATCATTACAATTTGTGTGAAGTCATCTGGGAGGGACCTCACACTGTGATTATTATTATTATTTTAAATATTTATTTATGTATATGAGTACCCTTTCTGTACATACACCTGCATGCCAGAAGAGAGCATTAGATTCTATTACAGATGGTTCTGAGCCATCATGTGGTTGTTGGGAATTGAACTCAGGACCTCTAGAAGAGCAACCAGTGCTCTCAACCGCTGAGTCATCTCTCCAGCCCTCACATTGCGATTCTAGCCAGTCCAAAGATGCCCCTATTGCTAAAAAAATGTTTGGGGAGCTCTGAACACTGATCTGGTTTCTAAGTGATTCCAGGATTACCTGTTGAGGGAAATTGGACTGTTGAAGTACCAATGAAGTCCTATAAAGAGAAAACTCCTCTTGGACTTGAGAATAGAATCTCTGGCCTGGGCAGTGACCTTACATTCTAATGGAGTCAGATCAATCTTCTGGCTTAGGGACCACCCCTAGGAAGGCAGTGGGCTCACCTTAAACCATGCTAATGTGATAGTTGGAATAATTAGTTTCTTGTAGTAGGTGCCAAACTCAGAGGCTTATGAGTTAGCGATTACTAAACACATACTCATACCTACAGCAGTTTCTTACTCCAGAATATGACAGAAAGAGGAAGCCAACATCTTAAAAATTTGAAGACAACATTTAAAAATAATAGGGGTTGGTAAGAGACATTAAATATGTTGTTTATATCAACTAGTATAAAACTTGTATTTAGGATAAGAAATCCAAATATTCTTATCTTGTTATTTGCAAATATTTCACGCTACTGGCCCCCGCCCAAGTAAAACCTTCCTATACAAAAGGTACTGATAAATTCTTGGACTAAAGCGGCTAACTCCTTTCCCTTTCATTTTCCTTGCATCAGTTCTTTAAAAACTAGGGAGAGATGGCTCAGTGGTTAAGAGCACTGGTTGCTCTTTCAGAGGACCAGGGTTCAATTCCCAGCACCCACATTGTAACTCCAGTTCTAGGGAATCTGACCCCTCATACAGCCATGCATGCAGGGAAACACCAAAGCACATGAAATACATTATTAAAACAAACAAAAATAAGCCAATAATGAAAGATTGAGTGGCAACCGGAAAAAGGCAGTCACCACCTGCAGTAGAATTGCAGGAATGGAGGGGAGGAGGTTTCTTGCCCTGTTATGCTTGCTCCTCTGTTTTTGGAACATCCTCTTGATCACAAAGTTTTGCCTTTGTCTAGCTAGACGCTTAAAAAAAGATCTCACATAAGACTGAGCAGAAGCCTGACACCACCAATTCTGTGGAATCCAGGGCTGTCTTAAGGTCATCTCACACTGCAGAATCTTACAGACAAGAATAGATGGGTTCTATCTCCTGAAGCCGACCTTCCAACCTATGTGAGCTGCTTTCATCTAATATTTGATATTTGAGACCTGCCCAAGCCCGCGGTAGAGTTAGTTCCCTCAGTCCCGAGTCCTCATCTTCCACAGGTAGACATACTGCTGCAGAGAATCTGATGGAGTCCCAGCACTCTCTGGGTTTTGGTCTCTTCTATGGCACGTATCTCCTGGAAATGGGTGCTTCCTAGCCAGCTTTGCCTTGGCCACAAGGTTTCCAGTGTGGTCAGCGTTGCAGCTTTGTTGAGCGGATGCTCATGCAAACGAGCTGAGCTCAGAGCAGCTTCACCGAGCGGTACATCAGAACAGCCTCTTCTCATGATGCCTGGGCCCTGGCATGGAGAATCCATGCCAACGCACACATACATTTATGAACCTCTTTTTAAGGACTTTTGTGCTCTTTCCCTTATGAGTTTGGTTTTTGATAAAGTTAGGTGTCAAAAGTCACAACTTTAATTCTTTCCACTAAGAAAACCAGACTCGTATTCCCAGATAGTAACCAGCAGTGAGGTCGGCTTCCTTACTGTGTTGTGGCAGGTTTGCTCTGGCGACTGGGGGTGTGTGCAGAGGTGTGCTGGGTACCACTCTGGGTAACCTGCCCCTTTCTGTAAGGCTTCTTTGCATGTGGAATTAGGAAAACCTATGTCAGAATTGTATTTCTGTTGGCCTGGGTCCCGGAGTACATAGGATGAATGGAAGTTTGATGGCTCAAGGTAATGATAAGTCATATATAGTTATTGATATATACTTTTATTATAAATTGTATTCCAGGAACCAAGAAAGGTCAGGCTATGAACAAACTGTGTATACTTGGAAGCTCCTTGTTTTAAACAATTCAAGCACATAGTTATAATAGGTATAGTTTAGATCCTAAATGTCCCACAAAGGCTCATATCCTGAAGGCTGGATCCCCAGCCCATTGTAGTATTGGGAGGTAAGATGTAGATAGGACCTAGTAGGAGAAAGCTCAACCACTGGGGTGATGCCTGTTAGCAGATACTGGAACTGGCCACATTCTTGTGTTCTCTTTGCTTCCAGCAGCCAGGAGGTGAGCAGCTTTGTTCCATCTCATACTCTGACAAGATCCTCTGCTTCACCAGAGGCCTAAGGATGGATTCACACAGCATAGGTCAAAATGCACGTGTGTGTACATGCATGTGTGCGAATGCGCATGAAGGTGTGTGTGTGTGTGTGTGTGTGTGTGCTCTGCTTCACCACAGGCCCAACAATGGATTCACGAAGCATAGGTCACAGTGCGTGCGCGTGTCTGTGTGTGAGTGTGTGTGAGTGTGTGTTGTTCAAACTCACAGATAGTCTCAAGAGCTAATGCTTTGTTTTAATTCTTCATTTTTTTGGTATAGTATTTTTTTCTTTTTACTTATTTTCATATGTCTCATTTCAAGTTATATTTATACATCTGACCTAACCAATTTTAGATCCCAGTGGAGAAACAGACATTGAGTACAATCTCTACACCATAAAAAATAAAGGTGAGGTATGATATTGTCAAGGCTAGAGAGAGCTAGAAGCTCTGGGGAGTATGGGGAATAATAATAATGTAAGTGAAGAATATACATAACATCCCCTAGGCATCTCCCGTGCAAATGATAACTGTTGAGAGTCTACAACAGAGGGTTGTCATGGTTTTGTGATTTTGAATTGTGGGTTATTAGTTTGCCGTCTTTTACTCTGGGGTGCAATTAGCCCCATTTCTTGGGAAAAGAAAATCTCAGCTCTTCTTTTGGAGTACTTCCTCCTGGTCCTCAGAAAGCTCAAGGTCATCCGAAAATTAGAGATTTTAAGCTTCACAAATACCTACAATGAAACCACAGGTATTTACAGTGGAAGGTTAAAGCATCAAACCTCAGGAGGCATGCTGGGCTTTGCAAGTGACGTGCGCCTCTCGGAGCTGCATGAATTTTTTTTTTTCCCAGAAGCATACTGGGGGACTTAATTCTAGTATATTTTATAGGTGCTTGCACCGCCAGAGATTACTTTATTTCATTGCATAAATAACCAAGATCTTTTGTACATTTCTTTATTTCCCCCTTTGAGCTGCTAGAATCGTAGCGGGTCTGAGGTTTGTGCACATATACCTGACAGAAATGTGTACCAAAGAAGGGGGCATAATAAGGACTAACTTTTATAGACCTCTCATTAAAACTCACCTTCAGAAACTCCTTCTGCTCCTTTCTTATAATCAAATGATGCCTTGTAACCACCTAACCATTTTTAATATTCCCCAGGCTCCACTGAACTCCGCTCCAGCTCAGACACTGTCTAGCTAGTCAGAGAGAACAGTCTCCCGTCATATTTAAAAGCTGTTGTTGGGATGGGTTTTACAGGCGCTGGGCTAGGACGATTCAGAAACAATTGCTTATGTGATAGTTGGAGGATTTGTCCCTGTCAAACAGTTAATATTGCTTTAATACATGAAGTAGGCTGTATAAGACAGCAATAATGAAAAATGTCAGGAAAGACAATATCAATTGTTATTCAACATCCACATCAAAGATTACTTTTTTGTCAGTAGCTTTCAGAAAATGTATTTTCCATCAGATCTGATTGCGTTCCCCTTTGAAGTGCTCCACCCTCTCAGTAGATTTAATGTGACATCTAGGCACTTTTTAGTCCCTGGGCCTCTGAGGCGATTCAGAGAGGCACAACAAGCCATCACAGGTTTATCCTCAAAGGCTGACACTGTCTGTCTGATTTATTGTAACTTTAAGAATCATCTCCAGCAAAGCATGAGCCCTGCTACCCATCCACAGCGTCAGACTTTTATCAATTCATTTGTATGCAGCCAGTGCCTCTTGGAACCGAGAGCCCTATAGCCACTCATGGAAAATGCATTACCTGCGACTAATCCTTTTTATCTTTAAAGTCTGTATTTTTTATGTATAAGTCATTTTGGGTTATCATAAAATATACATAATTCTCCCTCCCCCAACAAGAAAAAAAGACAAAATGGAAAGAGAATATATAATAAGTTATGAGCCTGTTGTGTCCTTATCAGCAAGGATTCTAAATAAACAGCTCTCTTTATGTAAACACCCAGGATATAAAGCTAGGATTACTTTCAATGGGAAATAGGAATGCTCCCATTTTTTTTTTTTTTTCCCTTTTAGGTTTCAAAGTGAAACAGGGAGATTAATCATTGAAAACACGCTCATGCAGGCTTCCTTTTCTAGTGTGTTCGTTGCTGAGGGGCAGTGGTGTTGCTGTTGGGAGCTGGGTGGGGTTGGGGCTGACAGTCCTTCTGTTTTCACAGGTTTGACAAACTGTTCACTCTCCAATGTTTCCCAAGCTATTCGTGAGATGGCCTTAAATAAGAGCGCTAGGAGCCTGTGTCCTGGAAGGATGCAGGTACATCCTCTTCACCAACCCCACCCCAGTACCATTCTGCTGTTTGAATCCTTGCGGGCATTGTGTTCCTGTGCCCAGCATCCTAAGCACTTGTACCATTCTGTAACTGTTCCAGGCATTTCAGTTCTGCTAGTCGGGATCTTCATAAGCATGGGAAACTCTCTTCTATTTTAGACCAAATATAAATGCTGGCAGGTTTGTGCCCTCATCTAATGAAACTCACTGGCTGCAGACCCAGTCCTGCTGTGCCTGCTAGGGGCCATCTATGTTTACTGGCCCACCATGCTCATTGGCTTCTGCATGTGTCTGACAGCTTTCTGGCAACAACAGTGGAGTAATATGTTTCACAGAGCCCAAAATATTTACCATGTACTCTTACTTCTGAGTCGGGATTGACTGTGCATAGAGTTGAACAATTGCTTTCTTTATTTTTGATACTCTTGGTTTTTATGATGTAATACGGTAGACTTTTTTTTTTTTTTTTTTTTTTTTTTTAGAATCTGCCCAGTTTGCAGGGATGCTGTTCCTCTTCTGGCTAGAAGATACTCTCTAGGATGGTATCTAGTCCTAAGAGCTTAAAAAATGACTTAATGTTATATTTTTAGTAAACTCACTATTCAGGTAGTTATTTTTATTGTTTACAGCCTTCAGCCAAAGGTTGAGTTTCTTTTATATATCTAAGCAACATAGGACTCTCAGATTGCCATCTTTAAAGATCAGAGGGGAAGAGCCAGGTGGTGGTGGCACTCGCCTTTTATCCCAGCACTCAGGAGGCAGAGGCAGGTTGATTTCTGTGAGTTCAAGACCAGCCTCGGCTACAAAGTAAGTTCCAGGACAGCCAGGGCTGTTACACAGAGAAACTCTGTCTTGAAAAACAAAACAACAAAATAAAACAAATAAACAAAAGATGGGAGGGGCAGACCAAAGGGGATAGCCTCAAAGTCACAGCCAAGCTTCGTGGGTGTGTGGGGAGATGACTAGAAGATGCTATCCTTGCATGTGTTCTCCTGATGACATGTTGACATCCTACCAGAGCAGTAGTGTTGGGAGGTGATGGCTCCACCCTCATGAGTAGATCGCTGCCAATCATAAAAGAGCTCGAAGGCGGGGCCTACAGCTCAGTGAGTTAATGTTTGCTTAGCATGCATGGAGGACCTGGCTATGCCTCACTAAAAGGGAACGGGTGAGTTTGATCTCTTGTTCCTCTTTGCTTTGCCACCATATTGTTATATGGGAAGGGTGTGTGTGTGTGCGGGGGGGGGGGGCTCACTAGGAGGCCCCATGGTCTTGGACTTCCAGACTGTGGGACAGAGACAAATGAACTTGTATTGTTTAGCAGTTACCCAGTCTCTGATATTCTGTTAGAGAAGGGTGGAGACGAAGGGCAGATGGTCTATAGGATCCCTGCTCTCTCTCCTTCCAGGACTATCAGGGCTTCACTGTTTCTTCACTAATAGACCGAGAAAGCAGAGAAGCATGGCCTTTAGCAGAAGAGGGATTTTTAACCAGAGAAGTTGCAGTCATTACATGTTCCCCCATTATTTTTACATGCAGCTCATCTTCTGGGAAATTATCTCAGAGATCTTGCCAGGACTTGCTTAGAGATAATAGGCTGAGTTTCAGTCTTCTGTTTTCCCCAAGAAAGGGAAAAAAATCATTTCAAAATAATGTCAGAAGATGTTAAAGAGTTTGGAAGACTTTCCGAAGCAGTCCCCCACGCCACTTCACCAAAAGAGCACAGACAGGCTGCTACGGACTCGGTAGCATGCCATGATAACCACACCGCACCTGGAGCGGGAGTTCCTTGACTTCCCCTTTCTGACTGTGGTGCTTTCCCTGTAATCTCAACACACTGTCTCACATTACTTAAGTCTAGAATGTGTTTGTGCCAGGATGGCTTCTCTATCTGGACTGTAGTTGCCATGATTTGAATGTGTCTCCTGATGCCATGTTGGACCTTATTACTCCATTTGCATGTTGATGGTATATGGGTGAGGCCTTAGGTTAGTCAGTTTACATGAGGTTATGGGGTGGGGTACCCACAGTAGGATTAGTGGCTTCATTAGAGTGACCTGCGCATGTGTCTTGCCATCTGATGGACTCTCAGTGATATTGGAAGAAGGCTCTTAGCAGATGCAAACACCATGCACTTGGATTTCCTAGTCTCTGTGATTTCCCAGAACTGCGAAACAAACAAGCTTCTTCTACACACTACTCAATGCATGCTATTCTGTGAAATTGGCAGAGAGCAGACCTAGATAAGCAACCCTATAGCTCCTGTTTCAAAGGCCTTGTCCATCTGAGACTCAGGCACATCTTTTGTGCTCAGTGTGATCATCGGTTTTGTGGAAATTTTCATGATTTCCCCTTATTCTTACCTATGACCTTGCCTCAGTTGCCTACAGCACTCCAAATATTCTGCCATAGTGTTTCCTGAATCATGTGGCCATTTTAATGACATGCGCTCTGTGAATGGTGGCTGAACTGACCTCTGTGTCCTACGCTTTGGATGTCATTTACAGGTGCTGGTGTTCAACAAATGCTGGTTAAATGACAGGGGACTGAGTTAGGCATGGTTGTGAGTGCCTGCAGCCCCAGCACTGGGGGGTGGGGAGGACAGAAACACATGGATCCTCGGAGTTGTCTGGTCACCCCAGCCCTGCTGAAAAGCGGAGCTTCTGGTTCAGAGAGAGACAGCTGTCTCCCAGGAATAAGGCGAACAATCATAGAGGAAGAGAGGACAGTGACTTGGCCACTGTTGCTGTCAGTTGTCTTGAGGTTAATAGAGAAAGAGTCTCCATCTAGTTTCATATTCAGGGTCTTACTCTTTCTCTTTCTCTCCCTTCCCCTTGCCACATCATAGCTTTGTTCCTCTCATGGATAAATTCACTCTGGCTCACGATTTTGTACTTTCCTCAGGCTGGCTGTGCCTTCTGGCTACCTGTAGGGGATACGCCACACCTCTGTGTGGAGAGTGGCACTGTAGGTATGGAGCACAAAATAAGAGCTTGATTACAAGACTGGTGGTGGCTTAAGATGAGGGAAGGGGCCACAGAGACCAGCACAGTCTATTGGCTGATGCTGCTTCTCAAGGGAGTTGTTGAGGGTACTCCATGCTAGACTGGATCTAAATCCTGTTCATAGCAGAAACAGACATGACCATAGATGACCCATTTTCTAGTTATAGCTCTGCTTCAACTATCTGTGGGGCCCTGGTCAGTTACTTCACTCTCTGGGTCCCCATTCCTTATCTGTAGGAAGAAAAAGTTGGACTAGATCCTTCTTTCCTTCCTTCCTTCCTTCCTTCCTTCCTTCCTTCCTTCCTTCCTTCCTTCCTTCCTTCCTTCCCTCCTTCCTTCCCTTCTCCTTCTCCTTCTTCTTCTCCTTCTCCTCCTCCTTCTCTCTCTCTCTCTGCTGTATCTGAGTGGTGCGTGTACAGCTGGGCTTGGCCATGGCTGCATAGATGCCTGTGTGTGCTTGTGGAGGATATCAGGTACCCTGTTCTATCCTTCCCTGCTTTACTCCCTATCTCACTGATCCCAGAGCTAGGCTGCAGGCCAGTAACCCTCAGCAGTCTTCATCTCTGCTGGTACCCAGTGCTGGGATTAAGCATGGTCAGCCAGATTTTTTACTTGGGTGCTGGGGATTTGAACACATGTGTTCTTACCTGCTTGGCCATCTCTGTAGTTCTATGGGCTAGATGATTTCTGAAGTGCTTTCTAGGTCTAGCTAGTTTAGGATTCTCTGAATTTTGTTACCATCCTAAAGGCGTCATAACGATCAAGTGTTCTTAAGAAGTAAAATATTTGGCAGTGTTTAGAATTAGCATATAAAATAAACTCCCATCTTTAATATCTGTACCTGGACACCATTATTTATCTGAAAAAAAAAACCAAAACAAACAAAAAAACCCAAACAAAACAAAAAAACCCCAGCAAACTCCGAGACAGTTTCTGAAGAGCAGGTTTTATTTCCCTTGTGATGGCCCTTAAATATTACACTTGTTACATCTGAGTGCTAATTACTGGAGATTAATTAGTCAGTATGAATGTACTTCTGTTGCAGCCCTCACCCCCCCAATTACAGAACTGCACTCCATCTCTGCTACCTGCAGGTTCTCTGCAGAGATGCTGGGAGGGGGACCCTTCTGAGGCCATGGGTGAGCCTTTTGACAATTCTCCAGTCCTGCTTTAAGAAGAACAGCTATCAAAGGCAGCCACTCTAAATATAATTAAATGGAAAATATACTTAACTCCAAGAAGGAAAATTGCCTGACTATAACTCCATGGGGCCAAGCTACTTTTGGTAACGGGATGCTTCTAGGTCTCTGACTCTGTGAGAGCCCCAAGGTCTAAACCTAGGAGGTGCGATCCTCTCCACTTCTCTCTGCTTCTATCTTGGCCCTCAGAAGACACCTTCAGTAGGGAGGTTGTGAGATTTAATCAATTATTATCTAAGGATGGAACGATCCTGGGATGAAAGGCATCAAGATAAAAGCGAAGTCCAGCAGTATTATCCTCACTTCCTATGCTCCTCTTCTATTAGTGACATGGGGTGACAGCTGAAGTGTGCTTTGGTGCATGTTACAAAATATAAAAAAAGGCAAGGAAATGGCAGTAATCTCAAAACCAAGTCCTTGTTCTTCTCTGTAACACATGCACAGTAGATTGGCTGGTGTTAGTGCCTCATTTATCTCTTTCCATAGGGTTGTCCTTTGTGTCCAATTTTCCCTTATTAATGAATCTCCCCTTTTGTCCTGTACAGTCTAGGAGGATGACATTTATACAAGGCAATCGTTTTCATGCATTACCACAAGGATTATTTATTGGTGGTTATCCAGCAAAAGTAAGCATATCTATCACCGTCATTGGACCTAGATGGGCTGTTATTTCCTTGGCAAAATTATTTGCTGATTAGTTTTTTTCTGGTCTTTAGATTTATGAGTTAGGAGGAAAAGACTCATGAAATCACCAAGCTTTGGGGAGAAAAGTCCCCATGGCAGGATGCTAAGCTTCTCTGACTTAAAGAGAGTCCAACCAAGACTTTGTTTCCAGACCCAGGTGCTTACAAAGAAAGTCCCCTGTGTGGAGGGGCTGGGGAGCTCCTCCTGATCAACTCTGAAATGACCAGAACTGATGCAGAGACTAGACTTGCTTCTCTGTGTGTGATTCCAGGGCTATGTAAGTTCTCAAATGGATTTCAATCTCAGTCCAGCACAAGTGGTCAAGAAGCAGATTTCCCATTTTTTCCTTGAAGTTCAACTTAATTTATATTACTCTGACATGATGAAATATTATTTCAATTCCAAGCATCTTCCTCCTTTACCTAGAACTGTGGCTAAGTCCTAGGACTTGACAGCCATCAAGACAGAACCTGTCTTAGTTTCTACTGTCCATCTACATAGGTTGCTCTTTTAGAGTCTGTGGTCCATTCACATCACAATGATGTATCAGCGCTCAGCAAGGTCACCACCACATGGCTCAACCTACCGTGATGTGGGAAATGGGAACCAGAGCTCAACCTACCATGATGTGGGAAATAGGAACCAGAACTTCTCCTAGGACCTGAATATTTATCAGCTTCTTTCCTCAAAGCTAGAGAAAGGATTCTGACCTCAAATTCAGTTTCATTTTTATCTTTTGAATCCTCCTCAATGCTTCTCTGTTCCCTTAGAGGGCTTTTATATTTAGGTGATAGGTCAATACTTTTTTGCTATTTATACATTTGTCACTTCTACTGAAGAAATAACCATTCATTGGACTTGCTAAGGGGAGGAAGGGGAAAAGAGTTGATAATGGGAGATGGGAAGTAGTTACCATTTGACATCTTCATCCTTCCAGTTTCCAGTAAAGGCTTTGAATAGCAGAAGTTGAGGCATGTCCTCAGACCCAAAGGCAGTGGGGAGGGCACAGTGACTGAGAGTTGAAAGGGAGAAAAGAAGCTATGGATTGGGAAGGTTAGTCTGAGAGTTATATGCAGGTGGAGCTTCAGAAGGTTATTGTAAGAGATGTTGGAAGCTTTGATCCTAAAATGTCACTGATGGCACAGTGTGTCATTTCTATAGTAAATTTTATGCTAAAAGTTATAGTTAACTCCCTAATTGGAAGATGTATTTGTAGGGCTGGGCATGTAGCTCAGTGGTAGGATGCTTGCTGAACAGACACGAGGCTCCAGTTCAATGCTCAGCATAGAAGGAAGAGTGATTGCCTTACAATATGCTGTGTCTGGTGAAACAGACTGAACTTTAGAACACTGTGTAGGCACCCTCAAAAGCCTTACCTAATTGTGTATTAAAAGACAAAAGAAAAAAGAAAACTCAAACCACAACTTACCCTAAGGGAAACCCTAGTACCCCAAGATTGTCGAGAAAACTTTTTACAGAATGCAGTTTAATGACTACTTACTAATCATCTACAATAGTCTAGGTAATGAGGAAAGGTGTTAAGAAGGCAACAATGTATCAGCAGCACCTATGACAGCAGAAAATAGGGAATGAAATTGGTTGGGAAATTTCCAGGGTTGGAAGCATGGAAGTGGCATGGCACAAGTGGTGTCAGCCTTCTGAGGCTCTGCCTCCTGGAGGAGAGGATGCTGGAGCTGTGAGAGACAGATAACAGGAGTGGATCTTAGTGGCTGGAGAGGTTGCCGAGTAAAGGTGATGAACTGAATTTGGACGTGAGAATCTACTGGTATACCCATCAAGTGGGTCTAGGGTTCTGGGGACTGTTATAGATAGAAACAGGGCTCAGACTGCATCAGACCTAATAATTGAGGCCATGGAAATGAATGAGCTCGGGGATTATGGAAGCAAAAGAAAAGAAAACAGGCAGATACAGGTCAGGTGTGACTTGTACATGGTGTAGAGGAGAGCATCTGGAACTTGATGGTAAGGTAACTATGAGAATGGCAGGAGACAGGCTGAGTCAGGAATGTGATCCAGGTGCCGTACAGTAGAGTATGTCAGAAGGACGGCCAGATAGAAAGAAACCAGGGAAGAGAAGGGAAATGACAGCATAATGGTGGCTGAGTCAAGTCAGGTGATAGTGGACAGCCAGATGATGCTGAGGTTTAAAGAGGAGGCTGGAAAGAGGAAGCTCTGATGGACTAAGAAGCTTTGCTCACAGGGGGAACTGACTGTTCTAGAGTTGGCAGCGATATCAGAAATCAAGCCACCATGCTGTTCACCTTGAATGTTGTGCAAGGGTGTTTAGTTCTGCTCACCTAACATGTCGGTGGCTGTCTCATTGAAGGCACATGATGGAAAGCTCATAATCCACGTTCATCCTAAGATACCTTCACGAGCTCAGTGATCTCCAACTCAGTACTAGGAACAATATGAGTTTTCAGCCAAAATCTATTATTCACATTTTGAAGATGTCTGATTCTTTGGTTTTATAGTTAACTAAACACCTATTTAAATTACAATCATGCCCCAAAAGCAAATTAAAAATATAAAACTCAACACATTAGGTTTTCAACAATAACTAAACATATTAAAACAATATGGATTCCTTCAGGGTAGAGATTTTATTTTATTCACCTTTATATTCCCAGTACCTCTCATGATGTACTGTGCAGTATGTAAGGTATAATTTGAATTTCAAATGAATTTAAATATCTGATAATTGTCAAATGAAAGCATTTCTCTCGAGTCACTAGTATCATTTTTATAGTAGAAGAAATAAACTTCTTGTGTCCGTGTCCAGTTGTGCTTGATGGCTTGTTACGTTACCACCATGCGGATGGCCTTGAGCACCTGATGTATGTGTGTAGCAGGGCTCAGTGTTCTGTGCTCAGTCATTGGGTGCTTGAATGCTTTGTTTCTATTTTATTCATCTGTACTCAGGTTTACAGCGAAGAACCCGAATAGACATATGAGGTGTCAGATATGAACGGATGTGAAAATTGTCCTCTTAGAGCCTCTGTTGGCTGTGGTCTGTAAAATGGGGCTTATTATTCATTTCCATCAGAGTAAGCTAGCAGGCTCATCTGAAATAATGTGTGTAAACAACAGGCATTGTGCTGAGAATAGGGCACGTGAAATAAATAAATGGTTTTGTTGTTTGTGGCACTGGGGATAGAACGAGGGTCTTGCACGGTAGGCATTCTATAGCTGAGCTACACGCCCAGTGCAAATACAGAATATTTGATTTAAAAGAATATATCTTTAATAATATCTATTTTTATTATTTAAAAAATTATTCATGCTGGGCCATGGTGGCACACACCTTTAATCCCAGCACTTGGGAGGCAGAGGCAGGTGGATCTTTGTGAGTTTGAGGCCAGCCTGGTCTACAGAGTGAGTTCCAGGACAGCCAGAGTTATAACAGAGAAACTTGTCTCAAAAAACCAAAAAAAAAAATTGTGTCTTTTTTTTTAATCACCTTGACACAAGCTAGAGTTATCTGAGAAGAAGGAACCGCAACTGAGAAAATGCCTCCATAAGATTATCCTGTAGGCAATCCTCTGGGGCAGTTTCTTAATTGGTGATTGATGTGGGCGGGCTCAGCTCATTGTGGGCAGTGCCACCTCTGTGAAGGGGGTTCTAGGCTGTAGAAGAAAGCAGGGTGAGCCAAAGCAGTAAGCAATGTTCTTTATGGCTTCTGCTTCAGTTCCTGTCTTCAGGTTCCTGCCTTGAGTTCCTAGCTTTACCTCCCTCAGAAATGAGCTGTTTACCTTGAAGAACAAGATGAAATAACCCTTTTCTCTCTGAGTTGCTTTTGATTGTGGTGATTTATTACAGAAACCCTAAGGCGTTGTATACACACTGTATGTGTGTCTCTGTAGGTATGCACATGTGAATGCAGGTGCCCATGGAGTTCAGAAGAAAATGCCCTGGAACTGGAGTTAGAGGTGGTTGTGAGACATACAGTGTGGCTGCTGGGAACCCAACTCAGGTAGTCTGCAAGAGTAGTATGGATTCTTAACCGCTGAACCATCTCTCCAGCACCTAAAAGGCATGTCTCTTTAGCATGTTTTCTAAAGAATATAGGCATATCATATCGACCGAAAATTAAAAAAAATAAATGTTCTGTCTCTACCAGTTTCTCATTTCCTCTTTATAATGCATTTATATCCTAAGGCTTGTTGCTCCTAAGAAGAAGCTAAATTTCTCCCAGTGGCCCACACCCATTGTTAGGCACTGTGCCTCCACCTCATTGTCATGGATTACATTGAGTTACATAGTGAATACAAGGGCTCTCTATAACTTATGGGAGGGTTAGGTTATAGCTTACAATTAGATGAAAACAAAGATCTCTTGGGGCTGGAGAGATGGCTTAATGTTAAAAGTATTTGTTCTTTCAGAGGATGCAAGTCCTGTTCCCAGCATCTGTGTTGGATGGCTCATAATGGCCTGTAACTCCAGCTTCAGGGGATCTGATACTCTCTGTGGTTTCTGTAGGTTTCCTTACACATGTGATATATATACCCCCCACCAACTTATACACATAAGTAAAACAAATCTTTAGTGTGGGAGAGATAGCCAAATGGTTAAAAATACTTACCTGTTCTTTTAGAGGACCTGGGTTTGGTTCCCAGCACCAACATCAGGTGACTTATAACGTAGTATAATTTTAGTTCCAGGGGATCTGACATACTCTGGCATTCAGTAGTATTGCACACAGATGGCACATGGAAACTCATGAAGGCGCATACATACATACACACAAAAATCTTTTAAAAGGGTCTTCTAAAAGGCTATTATCTGTTTAGATTGCATGTGAATGATGACTTTAACAAGGCCAGCTCCTCTTCCTCCTCCTCCTCCTCCTCCTCCTCCTCCTCCTCCTCCTCCTCCTCCTCTTCTTCTTCTTCTTCTTCTTCTTCTTCTTCTTCTTCTTCTTCTTGTTTTGAAACAGGGTTTCTCTGCTATAACCCTGGCTGTACTGGAACTAAGGCTAGCTCATTATTATATATTATTTTTCGTGATATAAGGAATATTCACAGAATCATTTTTAACTGAAACATCTATAGAGCAACTTACTGTATTTGTTTTGATTTTACCTTACAGTTAAAGAAAATTGGTATTGCTTTTGGAAGTTATAGACCCTGCACTTTAAACAATTTATTTTGTTGCCATTTCACATTAATTTTGTACCGGTGTTGGGGAAGGTGAATGATCGTTTGTTTACTTGCTGGTGATAATGAAGCATGCCCCGAGGATTGCTGTGCAGGTAAGATGCTATAGGGTCTTTAAACAGGTGGATAGATGTGTGAAAATTTTTTTTTTAACTATCAAAATAGTCTTGCTGTTTAATATTAGCTCAGAGACAAAGTAAGGGTTTGAATACCAAATTCAACTTTGTCCTTGATGTTCAATAGGATGAGCCTGGGCCCCAAGTTAAAGCTCTGTAGGTTCTGTAAGCATTACAGTGCTAGTCGACACTGAGTGTTTGTTGTTGTTGTAACTGGCTTGTGCCTCTGTCTGCTGCACCAGTATCCATGCCCCACTTGTTGATAACACTCCTGGTTACATTTACTGGTGTTAGATAGCCTATTGTTGCTGTGACAAAATACCCAATCAAACCATCTCGAGGGAGGAGAGGTTTATATTCTCTCTTGTCTTCTAAAGTTTCATTGCGTCATGGCAGGGAGAGCGTTTCCAGAAAGAATTAACTGTGTGTGTGTGTGTGTGTGTGTGTGTGTGTGTGTGTGTGTACGTTATGTGTGTGTGTGTGTATGTATGTAACATTGTCTCACAGGCTGGGCCTCAGCTACGATAAAGGAGATAGGGACTGTTATGGTTTAAGTGAGGTTTAAATAGCTCGTATGTTAAAACCTAGGTCCTGATGGTAATATGTTGGGAAGTTCTGGGAACTCCAGGAAGTGAAGCCTATCTGGAGGAAGTAGGCTATTGAAGATGAGTCTATGGTAGAAGCTCATGCCTGATCCTTTTTCTTTTTTTTCCTCTTCATCCTGTCTGCCACCAGGTGAACAGTTTTCTTCTACCATATGTTCCTATTAGTTGATTTTCTGTCCAAACCCATGGGGACCAGTGATAATGAGCTGAGCTCTCTGAAACCATGAACAAATTAAATCTCTCCTCATTAGAAACATTTGTGCCAGGGATTTTCATCACAGTGGTGCAAAATTAGCAAATACAAGGACAGAGGAAACTAGCATACACAATAACTGTTAGCTGGAGTAATTTTGCCTACATATTGGGTAACAAGGGAATACCCACAGAGTTAGCCAATCACCTCTATGATAGTCTGTTTTATACATCACCTCTATGTTAGTCTATTTTACATTATTATAATGTATTATTTGAGACAAGGTAGTTTATAAAGAAAAAAAGGTTCCTTAGCTTTGGCATTTGGAATCTGAAAATCCAAATTATGTGGTTCTATCTTTGTCATACCCTGTGTCATCATGGTGTGACCTCCTGCCCAGAGCGTGTGAGATGGGCAGGGCCCAGTCTTATTTACTTAAAACAATCCTCTTGAGGACTAACTAGAGGTCCACCAGCACCACACTAATCCCTTCTGAGATCAGTGCTCCCTATGCCCTAGTTATTTTGCACACAACCCAATCTTTGAACTGGATGTACTGGATGTACTGGAAACCAAGCTTCTAAAACATGAGCCTTTGGGGGAACCAAACCATGGCAACCTCTCTATGATACACCACATAAGTTTAGCTGCTTTATTAGGAATTGGCCTTTTTTTTTTTGTTTTGTTTTTTGTTTTCATGTCTCTAGATCCTCTGGTTTTGTTTTCTGTGTTGTTTCTCTTGTCTCCATCTTGGCTGTCCTATGAGTAGATGGACAGTCACCAAGGTGGCACTGTCAGAAATATGTTCTTTATCCAGATTCAGATGTGCTTCAGCCAAACTTTAAGAAAGGAAAGCCAGTGTGTGAAACGAAGTGGCAGTTGTATGCCCCACACTGACAGAGCTGCCACCTGGGACACTGGGCTGTGAATGGAAAACTCTTGTAGATTAAAGAAAGGGACTGCAGACAGCAGGTGCATGGCTCACTCACTGTCCTTCACAATGTCTGTGAAATGGTTGACCTCAGAGGGACTCGATGTGACTGCGTCTCTTCAGATTGTTGTTCCTGTTTGCACTTGACTTTGTGAATTCCTTTTGGGAAAGGCATTTTTAAAGGACTTAAAAAAAAAAAAGATTTGTACCCCAGAGATATCCAAAGGTGGAGTCTTAAGCAGATAGCTTTCAACCCTCTGTTGTTTTCCTTCTAGGAGGGAATTTCTTCTTTCTCTGAGCATCTGGGCTTTGTGATCTGAGACATGCCTAGGTTTGGCAGCTTGAACTTTTAAAAATAATAATTATGCAGGGAATAGCCTCTCTGGTCTGTGGGGAGACTAGGAAATATGGAGTTACTTCTGGAGCTTTTTAAAAGCAAAGCTTTCTCGAAGTGCTGTTTTTTAAACTATCATAAGTCAAATTTATCATGGGGATAATGTAATAAAGACAAATATTCAACCAATAATGAAAAGCTAAGTAAACGGGTCTGTTTAGGCTCTATTATATGCAGGGGAGTACATTAAGGCAGCTCTAAGAGACACTTTAATGGATTTAACATTAGCAATCAGACCTGGACTTGGTATAAATCAAACACCAGCGCATTTCACCCTACTGAACACCCACTCATTCATTAGTACCATCAATGCAGATTATAAATATTAGCCAAGAAGCCTTCACTTCTTGAGATTCTTTCCACAGACACAGCAATAATTGAACAATAATGATGACAATTTTATTTTTATGAATCACTATGGCTTCCTTTTATTGATATGCTCTTGGGCCTGGAGAACGCTTCCTCAGCCAGTATACAACAGGAAATGGTTATGGCATTATCAGATAGGCTGTAAAGAGATAAATAAAAGGGGTAGGAATGATGCTGGGGTTCAGCAAACTGCTGATAGAAGCAAGAATTACTCTCTCCACTCCCAACAATAGGGCATCTTAAATGGCCTCTTTTTCTCTCTCCTTTTGGCTTTCTCCCCAGTCAGTGAGAAGAAAATACTCCTGGGCTGTAAAAGTGCATTAGCTTCAGAGATGAGCATTTTGGGGTTCTTGGTAGCAGTGAAAAGAAAAAGAGCAAGATGGGAATAAATGAGCCTGCTTAGGCGGCACTCAGGAAAGAGGGTAGAATCCCACGGGAGCACAGCCTTGTGCTGCTACCTCTGATGATGTACAGCTTCTTAGGAGCAAGGCAACACAGCCTTCTGAAAATATTCCACCTGGGTCCATGAAAAAGAGAAGACCCTTAGCTGCCCACCCCTTGCCCAGAGCACAAGATGTTTAACATTTCCCTTAAGCTAGCCCTGCCCTTTGTCTTCAGGGTGAACAAACCAAACATCTGGGGCATCAATAAGAAGGAAACATATGTGGTCCTGCACATGAGCTTTCTCCCTCCTCGGTGACAGATGCCAGGGTTCTTTTCACACCCTTGCCATCTCATCACCGGGAAAAAGCTCCATGTGTTGCCTCACTGGCTATAGAACTCACTGTGTCTTTTATGGAGAGGAACGAGATCAAATATATCTTCCTGGGCCAGCAAACCCTCTGTAGATTCGATGCATCGATAGAGGTGAATGTGTTCCACCATGGAGAGCAGGGACAGAAATCCTCTTAGGAGTGGGCTGTTCTTGTACCAATTGTTCAGTGGAAGTGTGGGAAGGGAAGTGATGTCTAAGGGTCTGTCCAGTGTGTATGTTTGCTGGCTCTGCCATTTGTGTCCGTGGAATAATAGGATACTGAGCTGCCTCCACAGGCAGAGGACGGCCCAGGGTCTGCAGTGATGCCTGCCGCATCCCTCAAACCAATACATCATCCATGCTACCTCTGATTCCATCTGTGAGGCAAGGCAACCTGCTGGGTACATGTCTTAGTTACTGTTCTATTGCCGTGAAGAGACATAATGAACAGGGGAACTTATAAAAGAAAACGTTTAACTCTGGCGGGGGGTTGCTTACAGTTTTAGAGGGGTAGTGAGTCCATGACCATCATGGTAGGGAGCGTGGAGGCAGGCAGGTAGGAATGGTGCTGGAGCACAGTTGAGAGCTCACATCTGATCCACAGGTTGTAGGGTGTGGACACTGGGGATGGAGTGGGCTTTGGAAACAATGCCACACCTGTCAGTCCTTCCTAAGCAGCCCACCAACTGCAGACCAAGCATCCAAAAATGTACGCTGATGGGGGCCACTCTCATTCAAACCACCATGATACTATAATGGAATTTTTCTTCAGAAAAGGAAGTCCTCTCTGCGCGCTCTCTCTCTCTCTCTCTCTCTCTCTCTCTCTCTCTCTCTCTCTCTCTCTCTCTCTCTCTCTGTGTTCTAAAGAAACTGGGTCTCATGTAACCCAGGGAGTCCTGGAACCCCTTATGAAGCTGATGGTGACCCCAAATCTCTATTTCTCCTGCTTCTATTCAGCAAGGGCTGAGATTACAGGCTTATGTCTCTATGCCCACAATAAGTTCTTTTTGAGTTCTCAGATAACTAAACCAAGGCTAAATTTAATATTTAATATGTTTATAGATGTAAAGAAATGTTTTAAAGAGTTTCAAGGTGTTAGTCACATACTGTGTTGTGACAATGGGAAAAACCAGATATAGCTGGAAACAGCTGGACCAGAGAGATGGAACTGGGTTTGGTTCCTAGCATGTGGATCTTTCTGGTCATCCTGGTCACCTATGTGTATGTGGTACACAAAGACTTAGGCATACACCTACACACACACACACACACACACACACACACACACACACACACACACACACAACACACACTAAAATTCCTTCAAGTTTCAATCCTTCTGTGGCTAATCGAGACAAGGAAGACAAATGCTTGGCTTTGTGGTTAGGTAGGGCAATCTTAATATCTCTGAAGGTTAAAAAAAAAAGTCACTCTGTATGCCAAAAATATCGCAGCAACCACAGCTTGCATCAGGTATAACCACAACACTGTAATGGTTTGCAAGGTTCCTTGGAAACACGTGAGTTCAAGGTGCTCATTGGTTTCTGAAAGTGTGACAGTGGTAATTACATATAGAGCCTGTCTCAGGAGAGTGACTGTTGGAGATTTCTAATGGGAAGAATCAAAATTCTTGTCCTAGAGCACGCTGTTCCCCGCCCCTGTGCTTCCGAGGAGGGTTTATGATGTACAAAGGAGAGCCAGGTGCCATTCTGAGCTAACTCATTAGGTGATTCCAATGCCTACTAGGAGTCAGGTGTTCTGCCAGGCGGTAAATAAATGACGGTGAGACAGGCTTCCCACAGGACACATTGACTCACTAATTCTAAAAGAGTCAGCTTAAGAACTTGGCGTCAGACGGTGGTAAACAGTGGCTGATGGTATGCTAGTGTGGTTTGAGAGAGGATGAAGGCCCAGTAACCCACGTAACAAGTATGGGTTTATTGACTAAGAAGAATGGTGTACGTATTCAAACTCAGTTTTCAGAGATCACGGCAGCTGCTGTGTGGGAGATCTGCCAACGTGTCATAAACCTTAGGGGCATCTCGTTCTTGATGATTGGGAAGCTCTGTTTCAGGATGGCAGGTGGATCTTCAGTCACTTAGAAGTTTAAGGAAAAAAACTGATTTAGAGTATGGGCAGTGTTTTTCTGGGGACAGGGTTTCTCTGTTGTAGCTCTGGCTGTCCTGGAACTCACTCTGTAGACCAGGCTAGCCTTGAACTCACAGAGATCTGCCTGCCTCTGCCTCCCAAGTGCTGGGATTAAAGGCATGTGCCACCACTGCCAGCTGTTTTTCTTTTTTTAATGGTTGTTGGAAATCCTTTTTTTTTTTTTGCAGGGCAGGAATGGGGGAGAGAATCTTTGGAGAGATTTTGGGAGAAATCTTTGGGAGAAAATGGGGGCATTCTAGAAAATGAGTGACCAGATACAGAAACACAATTTCACAGTTTAATCTTCTGTATGGGACTTACAATGATCTAATAATGGGCTTCAAGAGAGCGTCAGGAAGTTGTGCATTTAAGCATTTGCTTTGGACTCTGTCAGGGGGAAGGGGCAGCTGTACCAGTATGGAAGTAGCTAATTGCAAGGCCCTGTGAAGAGCTTAACAATTAGCAAGGTGCCTCATGTATGGTGGGTGCACATTTTTCTGGCTGAGTAAAGACAGGAATGTTAACCAAAGACAGAAGCATTCTGAAGGAAAACACAAAGGATAAGAACTAGTCCTAGAAGATTTGTAAAAAGCTGTAAATTCCCCAAATGAGGTTGTTCCTGCTCTGATACTTACAGACCCTTTGATTCATGGTAATGTGTGTATCTGTGCGTGGCTCAATAGAAAGGTACCTGGGAGCATGCCTAAATTTGGGAAGCCTCCAGCAGTAATGTCTGTCTAAAGTAGGGGCTCTCAACCTTCCTAATGCCGAGACCCTTTAGTTCTTTATGTTGTAGTGATCCCCAACTATAAAATTATTTTTGTTGCTACCTTACAACCACAGTTTTGCTGCTGTTATGAAGTATACTGTAAATATCTGATAATGCAGATATCTTAGACAATCCTTGTGAAAGGGTCATATAACCCCCAAAGGGTTCGTGACCCACAGGTTGAGAAACACCAGGTCTAACGGGACCTGGGATCTTAATCTCACAGCAGCTTTGCAGTGCGTGGAGATGATGGGTCCTTGATGTCTTAGTCATGATCCTCTGTGCTGTACCTGGAAGCTGCTGAGGAGTCAGGGTTGGAGAAAGTGAAATGGGTATCATGAATGCCTGGACCTCTGAGTTAGGGGAGTATAACACTGGAGATGTTCTAGCTGGAGAGGAAATCCAGGGATGACTCCTTTCTCTTCTCCAGGCCAAACTCAGTGACAAAACCAATTCTCCTCCACATGGCAGGTTCAATAGCTTTATAACTTAATTTTCTAGGTTCCCTTGGTTGAATGTCTGTATTGTCTATGTTACTATAAGGTGGAGAATTGAACGTTGGTTTCAGAAATTTGTAGAGGCTTCTAAAATTTGTCATGCAATCTCCTGCCATCCACTGTACAGACTATGTGTCACCTGGGGTCAGATGGTAAAGGACTTGTGGAGCAGGAGTGCCATGCTTACTGGTTCAGTTCTGGGGACTCCATGAAAGGACCACTGTCCTTCAAGGTCACCAGAGATCTAAGGACTCTAAATGGGGGTCATAGTTGAGTGTGATGAAGGGTTACAGAAAACCCAGAAACAGGAAGACAAAGGAATCAGAAGCCTGCAGTGAACAGCATGGAAGTTACGGTGAACAGGTTTGATGTGGGCAGGGCTGGATGAGGCCTAAGCAGTGCAGGGGATCCCAGAAGTCTGGTTCTGAGAGAACTCAGTGTTACACTGAGGCCTTGTGACACAAGCAGGATGACAGACCCAGGGAAAACTTAGAGTTGTAGTGGGCGGAAATCCAGTAGGCGTTAGGGTATGCAGCAGGGTGAGCCTGGGACCCAGACCTTTGACAGCTGAAGTTCATCAGTTGCCTTGCTCCGAGTGACCATTGCACTAAGGAAAATCTCACCATGCAAAAGCCTCTAAGATGCGTCTGTCTGTCTTTCCTTTATGTCTTTGGAAAAGTATGTTTAACATACTGTAAGTGGTAGGTAGAAGTGGGCAGTAAAAGAGAGCTGCCTTCAGCTAAGACCTTGCTTTTCTTTTTCTTTTCTCTCATGCAAGAACATATACCATGCAACCTACCCTCTTTAAGAAAACCTGAAAGTGCACATTATGGTGCTGTCGACCTTCCTCTCTGTGCTGTGTCAGGTCCCTAGGATTTACCTTGCATAACCCAGGCTCAACCCACACCGAGTAGCAACTTCCTATTCCTTTTCCCATCCCAGCCCTCGGCAACTGCTATTCTACCCTTCGATCTTAGGAAATTGACTATCATAGAACCTTCTTATTTGTATCAAAAATACAAATGCCTCAAGGGAAAAGCATGCCTGGGAAGATGCTCAACATGAGTGGGACACACAGCAGCTGTCCTCATGGAGACCTGGGGTCTTGCCATAATAGAAAATGGCTGTCACTTGCTCCCTCACAGCGTATACACTGCCTTGACATAGTGGTCCTGTTTGTTTTTAAAATTATATTTGTGTGTGTGTGTGTGTGTGTGTGTGTGTGTGTGTGTGTG
Source organism: Cricetomys ansorgei (assembly GCA_026225945.1). Taxonomy (NCBI): domain Eukaryota; kingdom Metazoa; phylum Chordata; class Mammalia; order Rodentia; family Nesomyidae; genus Cricetomys; species Cricetomys ansorgei. The sequence goes on along the minus strand of JAMJFZ010002601.1, from coordinate 2,025,926 downwards.
TGTGTGTGTGTGTGTGTGTGTACACGTATACGTACATACCAGGGATGTCAGAGGACAGCTCAAGGGAGTTGATTCAGTTGATTCTCTGCTTCCATCTTGGGAGACCCAGGGATTGAACTCAGCTCATCAGGCTTGGCAGCAAGCATTTTTACCCTGAGCCATCTTGCTGTCTCCTGTAGCTTTTGTTTAAGATCCCTGGAGTAAATGGAAAACTGGATTCAAGGACATAAGCAGGACTATACAGAAAAGGCTTCACATAGTGGAGGGTCTCCCATGATTCCATAGGTTCTGTGCTGTTAATAACACTGAGGACAGGATCTTCTCTGTATCAGTGTGGCTTCCTCATGGGTATAAGATGGCTGTCGCAGGTCCACATGTCTCATCTGGATTTCCCTTTCCATATACCTCTCTTTAGGGGATAGAAAAGTTTTTTCTAGATTCTTTGTCTAGCCAAGGAGTCATCTTCTGCCACAATAATGAAATGACAAATTGTCTCAGACTTGGTGCTATAGACTTGAGTTGATTCCATCAGGCCACTGAAGACTAAGGAGCTCTCTTAGTAAACAGAATCTGCTGGCAATGGTTTTAGGCTGCAAGTTAGATTCTAATTGCATCTTATGTATTCATTTCCAGGCAGAGTTGAAGTAGCAACCACTGAGAACATCTCTTCCGATGGTGTACCAATAGCAAGCAAGAGCTAGGCTTTCCATGTAGTGCATTTAAACCCTGTGGTTCCCCATCTGTTAACATTCCATTAGCCAGAGAAAGGTGCATAGCCAGGCTCAACACAGAAGAGTGGAGAGGAAAAAGAAGGGAGATAGTGCTGCACACTTAATAATCTATTGATTAGATCCCTAGGCCTTAAACTGGCTTCCTCTAAGGGGCCCTCAGCCAGAATTAGGTCAGATGCAAATTTCTAAACTGATCATCAAAAATGCGAGAGGTTTATTACCAATCATGGTCTAGAGTAATCACCAGGATGGTTGGGAACCAAGCAGCTTGCCTGGTAGAGAAGCTAGTAGTCATTCACTAGGCAGGAGCAGTTGACCAATAAAATTCGTAATCCATCATAGGACTCCAGTGAAACAGGTACACAAAGAGGTTCCCTGTCACCTGATTTTCATTACTTGCCCCATGGGAAGGTCAGAATATTTCTGGCACAGGCTCCTCATGGCCTGTGTGATTTCTGTCCTAGCCTCTCTTGACCTGGTCCCAGTTTCAGGTCTGTAGGTCCATCTCTGCATCTTCTGTGGCTGTCCCTTCTCTTGGCCTTTGATCCTCTTTCACTTCCCAGCTGCCTTTGGTGTTCATTTGTGTGTGCTTGACTATATAACTAAAGCAGCGACCCTAAGAGGGAAAATCTGCCAGAGAGAGGTCTGTAATACCGTGGTCCACCGTTCCTAATGTTTTCTAGTACTTGTGATATGCCAAGAGTGCTGGTAGTGTTTAGTGTGTGGATTTTAAACCTTGAGTTCCCTGTGACCCTCTGACTGCCCTAGTGAGGTGGCTGCTTTTGCTATTCTCTTTCATACACAAGGCCACTGAGGCCCAAGGAGCTCAAATATAGTAACCCAGGTTGTAAAACTGGTAAAGGGCAGAGCTGGGATTACAACCTATAGGCACCTGGCTCCACATTCATCCTTTAAACCACTAGGCACTTCTGCGTGTGAGAGACTTATAATTTAAACGCATATTAGAACTGTTTTGAGATAGGATAAAAAATGTATTTTTTAAGTACTGAAAATCTCAAAGTTTAGACATACCACCTTTTTCCCCACCTCACAACATGGTTCTAACAGAAGCCTCTCAACAAAAACAACAGTGTAAAAGTATTATTTTTATGGAGCTGTTAATTGTTTTATAGAGCAAGCTCCATAAAAGTCACAGACCACAAAGCATAATTACAAAATGCACTTGACATTAATTACAGGAAGTGTTGATTTCATTAACTCAATGTCTTGTCCAGAGCTGTAAATTATGGGAAGGAGGGAATGTATGCTCTTTGCTTCTCAGTGGCTCATCCTGTCTGTACGTTGATCCATCATGGACGAGGCAGGGTGAGGTTGGACCCTCACAGCACTCTTGTGAGGACTAAGGAGCAGGGCTTTCCTCTTTCCTTGACAGGCCATGTGTGCCTTGTTTTTGAAGTGCAGAAGTTGTGTCTTGTACCTTTGTGATTCTTAAGGCGTCTTCCAGGGGTCTATGGGTAAAGACTCACTTCGAGGTTCTTGGAGGTCACAGTGATATGCCTCATAATACCCAGGCACCACTTAACTTTTGTATATCCATCATTCTGAAAGAATGGGGTAGAGTTTTCTGGAGGCTGCAGGATATCGCATGGTGACATATTTGGAGAAGCAGATATGAGAATTATAACAAAATCCACTGAAGCGGAAAGCAATGGCAAACTTTTAGGTTCTGGGAGGAGATATAGTTATTCCTAGAAAAGATTTTTTTGTTTAATGTTAACATGTAGTGGATTCATTATGATGTTAAGGTAAATTGCAAAACACTTCAACACCTCAGTTTTAACTGTAAATAAGATGAATATTGGCAAGTATAATCCTTCCTAGCAAAAGCTCCTAGAGTCCCTAATAAACTATAGAGTATGAATAGGTCTCAAGTCCTGGAGTTGAGGACCATTGCTGTCACCCACCATGTGTTCCCTCTTTGTTTTGGAAGCCAGGGATGCCACGCCCAAGTTACAGCCCACTTTTCTGCATTTCCCTGAGCTCATAAGACATTAATACTTCCCCATGTGTTATTTTTAACTCCATTCTCTTCCCAATAATTTTATGATCTATTTATTTCTCATACTTTCCTTTTTATTTAAAAATATTAAATCGTAAGCCATTTGCAAGTTGCTATGGACTGTCGAAAATTAAGCACTGGTAGAAAAGGGTGGGTTAGTCTTTTAGAGCACGTATAGGATGCAATTTTGACGATTTTCATATAAATGTGCTCTTAAATTCAAATGCTGCTTCTCACAGACTGCAGGCAGGATCTGCCTCTCATTGTTGAAGCCATTGCCACTGTATCTAAATGGATGGGACTTTTGTCCTGGACTCTCTCCAATCTCCAGTCTCTAAATTATGCATATCCTTTTAAGGTGCGGCCTCTCTTGTGCTCATTCTCTCCTCCCCCAGCCTGCTGGAGTTTCCCCCCCTTTCTTCTACTTTGCATTTACATCCTCTATGACCTATTCTTAAAATATATTTTCAAATGCATTTCTTGAGTTTGGAATAAAAGGCTAGTACTTTCAGCATTACTTTGTCTTCGTTATTAGCCTCTTATAACTCTCTCTGATTTAAGGTTATTGTATAATACTTGAGCTCTCTGCTAATGTACATTGCATTGGCCCTGTAATCAGTGCACATTTCAAGGGCTTCAGTCAACAATAGTACCTGAAGCTTTGAATTTGAAAAAAGTATAATTATTTTTCCAAATTGGTATCTAAATAAAGGAGGGGATTAGATTGGTCTAAAGCATTCAGTAAAGCATACCCTTCAGCCTCAGCATTGTATATGATGTGCAGCTAATTAAACTTTTAGTGAGCACCAGTTGTAAATTATTATCATAGTTTGGATGAGTGAACTTGAGAGTAACCCTGTTCTCTCTCTCTCTTTCTCTCTCTCAATCAATCAATTGTTAAGCTTGGAGGGAAATGTTTGTCTATTGTACCGTCCGTGTTATAGAGTGCTTTTGCCAAAGCTTCCTTAACCCTTGGTAGTAAACTTGAATTCAGTGGGGGAGAGGAAAGAGAAAGATAGATGGAGAGAGGGAGGAGGGAGATGGAGAAAGATCGAGCTATGTGTCGCCATGCTGGACTTGCTTTTAAAATTCATTTAAAAATATATTCTCAATCATTCTCTCTCTCTCTCTTTCTCTTTCTCTCTTTCAAGCTCTCTCTATGTTGTCTTGACTGTCCTGGAACTCACCTGGAACTCACTATGTAGATAAGGCAGAACCTCAAACTCACAGAGATTTACCTACCTCTGCCTCCTGAGTGCTGGGATTAAAGGTGTGCACCACTACACCCAGCCTAATCAAAGCCCTGTAAATACATTTATGATGGAGAAAGCGAGAGAGAGAGGATGAATAGGAACTTGAGACTATCCATTCAAGGGTAGATAAGTCTCCTATTTTCTAAGTGACTTTCTGTGGTGTGACATTTCCTGGGGACTCTATTTCCATTCATCCCTTATAGAGAGGCAATGACAGATCAAAGAAATGATTTCACCCAAGTCTACTGGTTGAACCAATGAGTTTAACTGGGTGTATAAAAACATAGAGGACATATAGGCAACTGCCGTATCCAAGAAGAGTCTCTCTCTTTCTCCTAGCACTGGTTAAGCACTGGTTAACAGTTATGTATCCATGGGGAGGGAAGGTAATGGGCCTCTTCATGTAATGGTCGCCTGTATGTAATCATAACTACTCTGGTTTCAAAATGGTGGCAGTCACATTATGCCTAGAGGACAGGATTCTACAACACTTGGATTCATCTAAACCTATCTTGAGGGCATATAAATGATAGGGCTGATTTTGATTTTTGACCACAAACCTTAGTGACCAATCAAAATGAATCTGCCAGACGATAGGTCTCTTACAAGGCCACAGTCATGTAGAGTAGCAAGTCAGTGTGATGGACAGGAAAGCCCATGCGCAGATGTCTCTGTAGCAGCAGCATTCTAGTTAGAGTTGTTCAGCATTCTTGGGCATTGATCCCATATCTTAGTATTCACGAAACTTGCGGGAGACAAGCTATTGGCCAGTGTGTTCTTCTAGAGTAGGGCAAAAATTCCAAACGTCTCGGTTTGGTCTTCAGGGTCCTCCATGTCTCTAGTCAGTCTTTTGATGCGTTATCTCATGCTGCCACTGCACACCCTCCTGTGCCTTCTGCCTCATGTAATTCTGCCTGAAACTCTCTGATTCTTTCTCTCTGCTAGGACAGGGCAGTGGTGAAGAGATCAGTTTCACATCAGGTGTCTCTGGGTTTGAGTCCACTTATTAGACACTAATTAGTTGTTTACAGCTTTGCTGCATGACTTCTAAGAATATAGTTCATAATTAGCAATATAGAAAAATACTAGGATCAATATTATAGGGATTTTAGAGAAGATTTTTAATTATTTGCGTGAACATTTGTAGGTGTACCTGTCTACATGTACATGTAATACCTATAGAGGCCAGAAGAGGGCATCAGATTCCCCTGGAACTGGAGTTGCAGCCAGTTGCAAGCCGCCATGGTGCTTCTGTTAATGCTGGTAACTCTTCAACCCCAGTATAGGAATTTTATCAGGATTGAATGGCATGTGGCATGCAGCATTACTTTGTATCCAATTCTCACGAGAGATTGTTATTTCTTCACAGCTTCCCTCGATTGAGATGACTTGTGGGTTTGCCTATCCCATCACTGGAGCTGGTGTCTTACGTGAGAGTTTCTCACAGCTCCTAGCATAATGCCCTGTCCACAGAGACGCATATTTGAGTGAGTTAAATTATATTCCTTTCTATGCTATTAGCACCGTCTTTCTTGCATGGGATACAGGAGAAGAGGATGCTGCTCCTGCCTTCAAGAAACTTGCCTTCTCTTTGGTGAAAGAAAGCTACACCACTCAAGTATTCAGGGAAGAGAGAGTGCCCTGAAAACCAGTAGACGGAGATTTCTTTGTGGAGGGGTTTGGAGATGGATTCAAGTGTTTCTGGAAGAGAGAGAATATTGGTGAAAGTCTCCACATGAGGGTGTGGTGGGTTCTATTTATTTATTGTTTTTTGTCTGTTTGTTTGCTTTTCCAGACAGGGTTTCTCTGTGTAGCCCTGGCTGTCCTGGAACTCACTATGTAGATCCAGCTGGCCTCGAACTCAGAGATCAGCCTGCCTCTGCCTCCTGAGTGCTGGGATTAATAAAGGCCTGCACCACCACTGCCTGGAGAGGGTGTGTTTTTTTTGGTTGTAGTAAATTTTATGCACGGTAAAATAGAAATACACAGTGAAATGCCCAGGTCTTTAGAACCTGGTTAGATGGGTTGGGTAAATGTGAGTGCTTGCGTCACATTACCATTATAAAGAAAAGCATCACTTCTCATAATGTTCCCTCCTACCCACTGCTAGCTATCTGTGACTCACGTAGCTCTCAGTCTTTAGATTTGTTCCTGTGATGAGACATTCTTGTTTTAGAAATTAGTATAAATGGAGTCGCACAGCATTGTTTCCCGAAACCGTACAGGAAGAGGTGACACTGCAGCCTTCTGAGTGTGGGTTGCTTTGTTCTGTGCTGTTTCTATGTTGTCCGGGTCAGTAGCCTACTCCTCTCCTGGTGAACAGTGCTGCTGACGGGCATGCTTTGTTTCTTTTTATTGATTCACTTTTGAGTTTCTCCTCGTTTGTAGCTTTTATGAATTATGAATCATAAGCACATGTACCAAATGGTTTTAGGAACCGTGCATTTGCTCTAATTTTTGGTAACTACCTAGATAAGGACTTGCTGGCTTATACATAGGGTATATATTGAACTTAATGAAAAACTACTAAAGCTTGGTTGCACAATTTAATATTCTTAGCAAGTTCGAGAGCTCTACTTTGCTGATATTTTGGCTGATATCTGGTGGCATCACCTGTTTAAATAGCTATTTTAGCTTAGGACATTCACTTTAGTTTTAATTCTGTATTGTCCTGATAACATGATAATTGTTTATTTATTTGCTTCTTGGGTTTTATATCTCTTTATAAATTTTTATTAAGAGTTATTTTTAATTATGTGTGTGTGTGTCACTGCATGGGTATATGCATGTGAATGCAGGTGCTTCTGGAGGTTGGAGGCATTGGATTTCCTGGGACTGGAATTACAGGCTGTTGTGAACTGCCCAATGTGAGTGCTGGGAAACCAAGTCAGGTTTCTGCAAGAGAGTTAAGTGCTCTTAGCCACTGAGGCATCTCTCCAGCTCATATTCATATATATATATATATATATATATATATATATATATATATATATATATATATAATTTTTTTTTCTTTTTAGATAGGCTATGCTCAACCATCCTTCGTAGTGCAAGGATTATAGCTATGTATCACCATATTGGGCTTGCTTTTTAAATTATTTAAAAAATTATTTTAAATATTGAAAAGCTTCTAGTTTTCAATTATATTTAGGAATTTATCTGTTTCTCCTTTTTTTGGGTTGTTTAGTAATACGAAATGCATGTACAGGCATAATAAAATCACTTTTTTTTCTTTTTTTTGGTTTTTTGAGACAGGGTTTCTCTGTTTTAACTCTGGCTGTCCTGAAACTCACTCTGTAGACCAGGCTCTGGTCTCGAACTCACAGAGATCTCCCTGCCTCCACCTCCCAACTGCTGGGATTAAAGGCATATGCCACCACCAATGCCCGACTAAAATCACCAGTTTTTAAAAGGGGTAAAGTTTACCTGGGTCTGCCATTCCTAGCTATTCTGTAAACTGAGGCAGGAGGCCTCAGTTCAAGGACCCAAAAGGCTATGGAATGAGGTCAAAGTCACTTAGAGAGAGACCCTTTCTCAAGGCGGACAGTTACAGCAGAAGTCCTGTGGTAGAGTGCTTGCTTAGCATGTGCAAGACTGAAAGACTGATCTTAACATTGTAGGAGAAAAAAGAAAAAACACACATTTTAGTGTTGAGACTGCTCTCGATGTTGGGACGTGTCGCCTCTATCTAGTTCCAAAACATCGCCACCCAAGAGGACTCCATGCCGTGAAGCAGCCACTGTTGCCTCCTCTCCTGGCTCCTGGCAGCCACTGCTCTGTTTTATGTCTTCATGATTTTTACCTGTTCTGGATATTTCACAAGAACTGACTGACTTAAATACTGTGTGGCCTTTTGCCTCTGACTTTTTTTTTTCAGTTAGCGCAATGTTTTGGTGATTCATCCCTGCTGTGGCATGGCTTTGTGCTTTCTTCCCCTTCGTAATGCCTACCGGCATTATTTCTCTTATTTCTCTGCTATTACATATGTGCACATTTAGGATTGCTGCTCCTTTCTGATGAGTAGGTCTTTTTATGATTGTTAACATACCACGCTTTCTTTTGTAATGTCCTCTTTACAGTGTAACTTTTGTAGTGTGGTCACCCAGCATGCCTGCGATGAACTTTACCTTACACTGTTGAGTCTGGATGTTAAACTGACAATATCACACATGTACCAAAAGGGTATGAAAGGCCTTATTCCTCACATGATAAGACTTCTGTAGGAGAGGAATGGCTGAGCCCCTGCTGGTGGAAGAGTGACTTGGGAATAAGCAAAACATTCTCTCTCAATCTCTCTCTCGTGATTCAGAAAGAGCCTTTTCTTATTTTGTGGCTTGGATCTGGAGTGAATGCTTCTGTATAAACTGAGTCTCATTCGGTCTAGTGCCCATTGTGCTTTTTATGACCAAGGTCAACCTCAGATGTTATTCCTCAGTAGCCTGTCCACCTTAATTTTTGAAACGATCTCTCGCTGGTGTGGAACTTGCTGATGAATCTACACTGCCTGACCATTAAGCCCCAGATATCTGTTTGACTTCTCCCAACACTGGGATTAAAATGTTTGTATGAGTTCTGGGTCCTCATGTTTGAAGAACAAGCAGTTTAGTTACTAAGCTATCTCCCCATCTCCAAGAAGGAGTCTGAGGCTTTCTTAATAGCTTGCTGAAAAGTGTGGGCTGGAAAGAGGGTGGAGAACGTGAGGGCTTGAAAGCTGCCAACAATAAAAAATACTCTGTCATCCTCTTTGTGGTTTTTTATGGAACAAAGGGTGTCCAATTCTATATTACATGAATCTTTGTTTTTAAAAAGTCTGCTGTAACAGTTTGCCTGTTTAACCATTTAATTAACTCACTTAGATTGCTGGCATTTCCTTCTGACTCTTCAGTGAGGCTTTGCCTGTGTCTGACTTACCTGTCTCTTCTTGCGTGTTTACTTTTCCATTAAGAATAATACTCAGAGTTATTTTAAGTCCCCATTCAGACAGTTATTAGATCTCTGCCATCTCTGCAGCTGGTTCTGATATCGTCTTGGCCTTTCCAGACTGGCTTTGCCTTTTTGTGATTTTGTTGTTGTTGTTGTTGAAGACTGGAACTCATGTCCTGGGTAGTGAGCGCTGAGTTTTATAGGCCTCCAGTAGGTTTTTGTTTTTCTAGTTGAACTAAAGTATTTATTGTTTACTGCTGTAATGTCTGGTTCTAAAAATTATCTAAGTAGGCTTCTTCATGTCTCTCCTGTTTTTTCTTTTTAATGGCCACATAGGCTTTAAAATTTTTATTTTTTTTTAAAAGAGTGTGTGTGTGTGTGTGTGTGTGTGTGTGTGTGTGTGTGTGTGTGTGTGTACGTGAGTGCAGGTGTCTGTGAAGGCCAGAAGAGGGTGTCAGATTTCCTGGAGCTGGAATTTCAGATGATTACGAGCCACTCAACATGGGTGCTAGGAGCCAAACTTGGGTCTGTAAGAGTAGCATGCACTCTGTAACTACTTGAGCCATTTTCCAGCCTTCTATATAGACATCTTAATAAGGTATGAAACTTGCAGGAATGAAAAGACCAATCCAGCCTGAACTGCTTTTGGATACATATACAATAAGGCAAAATTTTGTCCTCAAAAATCATCTATTTCCATCTTATACATATGCACAATTAGGTGTATGATTTTATGACTAAAATCATATGTATTGTGGAGGGACAAATGCAATACATTAATGATTGTATTGACCTAACCTATCAATTGATACTGAGAATCACCCTCACTATGCCCATTGTAACCAACTCCTTCTCTTTTATATCATGAGAAAAACCCCAAACAATAATCAGGGTGCTTGAGAATCTTCACTCTTGTGGCCCGCTGCTTTTTTAGTGTATTACATTGCTGACCTGTTCCATTGCTCTGCTTTAAGTAAAATTTCCTTGGTGCTTTTGCAAATCTTTGTGAGACTTATTCAACTTCCTGGAATACAAGGCCAAGAACCGGGAAACATCCAACCAGACCTGGACCGCCAGCAAACAGTAGGTGTGGGATGGGAAGTAACTTATGATCCTATGTTTTAATTTTTTAGTGATCCCAGCTTGGACATTCTTTGTCTTGCACACTGAAGACTACAGGGGCTATTTCCCTTCCCCAGACCAGTTAAGATTTGCTAACACCTCAGATGGTTAGATTCTGACACAGTAGATTCTCCTCAGGACAAGCTTTGCTATAGAAAACTGAAACTCTGAGCGTCATTTCAGAATGACGATTTTTCCCTTCTTGGCAGAGGCACAGGGGATTTCCATCAGAGCTCCACAGTGAGACTCTGATGGCCTTCCTGAGGTCAAACTCATGTGAGTTAATTCTCAGGTGTGTTAGCCTTGAGCCTCCAGTGATTCGTCCGCTGTAGAGTATAGATGCCCCCTGAGTTAATGGCTTGTGCTGTAACTGCTTCTGTGGTTCTTTATACACACTTTATACACACTCCTCTCCCTAGTTATTCTGGCAGAACGGTTTTCTCTGACCCTAGTCCTTACATCTAAGGAGAATTGTCAGTTTTATTTATTTATTTTTATTATGAGGATAGGTGTGGTGATGCCTGATGCTGGTGGACATTGGGTTTGGTGGGCCTCTCCTGAAAGGCAGAGGGTAGTAAGTTCTTGTGTCCTAGAACAAGGCACTGGACAGACATGGGTAACTAAGAAGGCAGGGACACTCTTAGACAAAGAAACACTTCCAAGCAAAGGGGGGAGGGCAAAAATGATTTAACAGCTCAGTGCCCTACTGTGCAAAGGATGGATGGATGTAATGTCACATAGTTCAAGCTTTTTGGTCCTTTGAACTGTTATGTGTCTTCTTTCCTTCTCAATACTGTTTAAAAGTTCCTTCTCTCTGTCTATTTGTCTCTGTATGTCTCTCTGGCAGATCTCATGTCGCCCAGGCTGGCATTGAGCACTATGGTAGGTACGGATGACCTTGAATGTCAGAACTTCTTCCTTCCTCCCTCTTCCCAGTGCTGGGATTTCAGGCATGCTTCACTGTGCCGGCTTTCACATTTTATTTTTAACCTTTGGTTTAAAACATTTTATAACATTTCTAGATAGTGTTTTCTGCTTGTTTGATCTGCTTGGGATTCAACAAACTCTTGAAGTTGAAAATAATTTTTATTACTATTTTTACTATCTTTGGGAATTTAAAAAACAACTATTCAATTTTTTTTTCATTCTTCCTTTTTGAGACTTGAAATACATGCATCGGCAGCTGCTACTGTCTTTCAGGTCGCTGAGTAGTGTTTATTGTCACTATTTTTGTCTTATTTCTTTCTGCTTTTGTCTTTATTTCTTTTCTGCTTCCATTAATGTTGTTTGTTAGCCCCTTCACTGGTTGAGCAAGACAATCCTCCAGGTTAAAGTACTTTGGCTTCCAGCACTAAAGTGACTTGTTTGTCTCCATGCTGTCCTCTCGCACCTATCCACCGGGCAGTCTGCAGCTCAGCACTGTCCGGTTAATTCTAGCAATGCCAAACGCAGGCCAAAAGGGGAACTTCAGTCCCCCTACTTCTCACCCCTTTGCCTATTACTACCCCAGCCTGTAAGTGTGCACTGAGATTTCTGGTTTCTTGAACTAGACTTCTCCACTCCACAAGTCTTTTCTTGGGTAAAACTTAAACTCTTCTGAGAATCACTTTCTTTCTCTTTCTTCCCCCCTTCCCTCCCTCTCTCACTCTCTCCCTCTTCTTTCTTTTCTTTCCTTTCTTTTTTTCTTTTTTTTCTTTCTTTCTTTCTTTCTTTCTTTCTTTCTTTCTTTCTTTCTTTCTTTCTTTCTTTCTTTCTTTCTTTTTCTTTCTTTCTTTCTTTCTTTCTTTCTTTCATTTTTTGAGACAGGGTTTCTCTGTTGTAACTCTGGCTGTCCTAGAATTCACTTTGTAGATCAGGGTGGCCTTGAACTCACAGAGATCTGTCTACCTCTGTTCACCACCATGGGCCTAGTGGGAGAGTCACTTTCACCCATCTGTCTTTTCTCCTCACCGACCTCATAACTCTAAGTTCCCTCCTCTTCTTTCCTCCCATGTTCCGTTTCTCTGCGGGTGTCCCCTATCTGTGTAGTCATTCTGACAAGTGTTCTTGAAAACATTAAAAACTGTTTCTTCAGAGTCTTGTCTTCTCACTGCAGTCTTGAGGCCATCTCAGGATAATTGTCTTCTGTATCTAACAGGACATTTTCCCGTTGCTTTTAATGTTTACTATTTCTTTGTTGTACCCTAGACATGATGGATGAGATACTGCAAAATCTCTCTGTCTTCTGGTGAAGAGCATGAGGCTTGTTTTACAAAGCGGCTCTGCTTGAACTCAGGGAAGCCTGGCTTTCATGTAGGTGGGGCTAGTGACCTGGCCGTCAGCACCACTCCAGTGAGTTCCTTAGTTCAGAGACACATTAATTCTGAATGTTCACTTCCGGAGTGTCGATGAAAACCTAGGGGCATTTATCAAAGCCCTTAAACTTGCAGAAGCTGGGGCTCCATGTTGATATCTTCTGCAGAAGGAGTATAGTAGATGTTTCGACTCAATTTTGTTGTTGTTATTGCTCATGTTTTTTTTTTTTTTTGGTTTTTGGGGGGCCTTCCACTGGATTCTTTGAAATCTTCCTCTTACAAACACAATACATAAGACAATTAAAGATAGGAGAGGAGTTTTAACACAGATTTGGGGACTTCTTCCTACAGCTTCTCCTTGTTTAGATTTCCCATCTTTTTTTTCTCCCAGTGGTAAGGATCGAAGCCAGGGCCTTGAGCAAACTAAGCACATGCTATATGCTGAGTCACACTCCTAGTCTCTAAATTTTTTTTTTATTAATGTCCAGCTGCTATGAGGACTCTTGAACATAGTACATTCAGGTAAAGGAGCCATCAGGGAAGCTGCGTTATTAGAAGAGGGGATGGGGGATGTCCATAGCCCAAACCAAATGGAGTTCCAAGCTACTAAATGCTTCCCTGTGCTTGCCCGTCTCTGTGCTCTGCGAATCCTAGCCTCTGAGCATCTCTTAGACTGGGGAGTTTTCCTAAGACAAAAGCTACAAGTGTGATCTTGCCTGCTTTGGCTATCCTTCTTCCATTCAGTTATTCCCTCATGCTTCCAAACGGCTTTTATCTTAAAAATTTTGAGTGGGGTGGTTTGATTCTTAGCTGTGGGAAATTTGTACTGCTATAACGACTCTGCCATCAGACATGCAACCTTTTTGTGTTTGTTTCCTCGTGGTAGGACTCGGCTAGTGATGAGGTTTTGTCAGGAGAAAAATTGGTTTGGCTGTGTGTGCTGAAGTACGCAAGGCCTTAAAGGCCAGACAATGGCTATTTTACATGAGGAAGCATGCACAGGGAAAGGGTCATGTCTGACTTATAGATAGCTTTTGTTTTTAAATATTAGAATGATGCTGACATTTATTATAATTCATGGAGAGACTTGACATGTATTTAAATGAATTGGCATGGTATTTCCATCATTTACATGAAGCAAATGTCAGAACAGAAGTAAGACCCTCAATTTATCCTTGTAATTATATGTCCTTCCCCTTTTCTCTCTTACTGTTTTCTCCCTCTCCCTTCCCCTCTTCCTCCCTTTTCTTTCTCCCCTGCTCCAAGCCTCTTAAAACAAAACAAAACAAAACAAAACACCTTCTTTCAACGTTGTGACCAACGTGTGAAGGGGGTGCTATGTCTATTAAGACATATTTCAGGAATTAAAATTTGAGACATAGAGTCTATTATTTTTCACTTAAATTTTTTTTGTTTTATTTTTTAACTTCACTATTCTTAGGGCTTAATAAAAAAGTACTAGTAGAAAAACAGAGAGAAATGAAATATTAAAATCTGGGCTATGATTTGTCAAAACTGCAACATGCCAATTTAAATAAAAACATAGAGGCTTCTACAGTTATAACGGGTAGTTCTATGCAAAACCTTGGAAGAGCAGCTCTGGTGGAGGCTTGTATTCTATCACGATGTAAATTGTGAAAAGGTGTTACTTGTGGCAAAGACTAGGGAGAACGATCCAACATGTAAACAAAGATAGAAAAATCAGGCTATGAAGGACTGTTTGGAATATATTTTGAAAACAAAGGGGATTTCGGTCTGTTGAAATATCTTTCCAGGGCGACTTCGGCAGGGGCAGACAGGCAATGTTCTGGGTCTCCCACTTGGGCACCAAGGATCTGAAAGTGTCAGTCTGCCACACGGTATGCTTATGATTTCTAGCTTAGGCACACGATGTGTTAGGAAGCATTTACTTAGGAACAACAGCACTTGAACATCCATTTAAAATGGTAAAACCAGCAGCACAAAGCATGGAAGTCCAAAAAACCTAAATAAACTCTGAAAGGGATTCTTACCGTACGTAAGCTGAAACATGAAAGCCCTGTTCAGCTCACAGATGTGCTTATTGGGACTCCAAGCTTTCATTGCTCTGCATACCTGCAAATAACTGGGGGGTTCCACAAATACTGATTTGGGGTGACACATAAGCTGTGGCAAGTGGGAATGTATGAGCTCTGTAAGTGAAGAGCAACTGCATTAATTAATGGTTGACAGGGATTCAAGCATATACTTGATTATGTTCTGTGTACTGTTAGAACATAGGTTCTCAACCTCCCTAATACCGTGACCCTGTAATACAGTTCCTCATGTTGTGGTGACCACCAACCATAAAATTATTTTTGTTGCTACTTCATAACTGTAATTTTGCTACTGTTATGAGTTGTGATATAAATATCTGATATGCAGGATGGTCTTAGGTGACTCCTGTGAAAGGGTCATTCCACCACCAAAGGGGTCACAACCCACAGCTGAACACCACTGCCCTAACTCCTCCCAGCTTCACCTTCAAAACTTTGTCCTTTAGTTTAGTTTAATTTTTGTTGGCCGTATACTCCAGGTATCAGGGTATGTACTAGAACAAGGTGGGTCAGCCTACTAGGGGCCATGCCCTTACAGAAAACAGAATCTTCCTTTTCCAGAAACCATCATCTGCTGCCAATTGCTTCCCAGGGGTTGGATCTCTGAATCTCTTTCTGTGCTGGAATGTTGACTGCTTGACCTCATACAGGCAACCACGTCTGCTGGTTGTCCATGAGCACAGTGGTGCTGTCAGGTCAGGAAGACAGTGCTTTGTCCAACTAGTCCCCAAGCTGTGGCCCTTACATCTCCTTTCCCAACCTGGGCCGTGGTACACATATTTTTAGTCCCAGCACTTGAGAGGCAGAGGCAGGTGAATCTCTGAGTTCAAGGCCAGCCTGGTTTCCAGAGTGAGTTCCAGGACAGCCAGAGTTACAACAGAGAAACCCTGTCTTGAAAAACCAACAAAACAAAATAACCCCCTCCTTTTCCAAAATGGTCCCTGAACCTCAAGGGCATTTCTTTCCTTATTTTACATTTATTTTTAGCTTACATATATGTGTACCTATTTATATCTTTCTCCCCTTCTTCCTGATGCCCTTCCATTGTCCCTTCAGCTCCCTCTCAAATTCATGGAATCTTCTTTAATTATTATTGTTCCCTATATTATAATGAGTAGATATATAAATCCAACCTGCTGAGTCCAATTTAGTGTTGGTTGCATGCATATGCGTTTGGGTCTGATTTGTTGGTTTCGAATAACCAATCACAGGGCTCATCTCTGGGGAAAGACTGACCATCCCTCTCTTAGTAGTTATTAGTAGTCTGTAGCTCTTCATCTAGGGGTGAAGCCTTGTGAGCTTTCCCACTCCTTGGCATGTCATGTAGTGGTATCATGACTCAGGTCTTGTTTCAGCAACCGTAATATTGAAATTTCATGCAGCTTCTCTGTTATATATAGAAGACACAGTCTTCCAGTAGATGTATGTGCTTGTTCTCTGGCTATTGCAGTCTTTCCATCCTTGCTTCTGTAATGTTCTCTGAGCCTTAGGTGTAGGGTTATGTTGTAGATGGATCAATAAGGGCTGGAACCCCATGTTCAGTGGTTCCCTGCATTTTGATCAGCTGTGGCTCTCTGTAATGGGCTCCTTTGATGAAGGGTGAGAGCTGTCTTCTCTGCATATGTAAGGATGTACATTTAGAATGCATTTTGAGATTATACTAATTTGGGAAAGTGGCAATAATAGGTTCTCTAGGTTGCCGTGAGAAGTTAGCTGGGTTTGCACTATCAAGCATGGATTCCCTCCTAGTGAGTGGGCTTTAAGTCCAGTTATATTGCTGTTTCTTACTGCCCGGATAGACAGTCCACTATTGTAACCTTAAGGTTATCCAAGGCCAATTCACAAAGGAACTATGGATGAAGCTCATGCTATTTCTCCTGGTAGTGCCATATTTCTTTGAGTCCTTATTCTTAAGTTCCATACAGTGTCCAAGCCCACCAGCAAAACAGGCCCGCAGAAAGATGGCTGGGTTTGCACATTCCATGTTCTTAAGAGTGTGAGTCTTATCTAAAGACTAAATCATAAGGTTGCTATTAGACATTACATTTTTGTGGACTTTATACGCTATAGCATAGTGTCAAACAGAGTAGATTCAGCACTCATAAAACCAAGGTTGACTCCTTCAGTTCCCTGGTAGAGGTTTTGTGACTATGAAATAGATATGGTTTGAAAGTTTGCATCATGGATTCTCAAGAACGAGGCCATTATCTTCTTTGTCACTTCCCATTAGACTGTTGCCTTTGGTACTCCAAAAGGTGCATGCATGTTTTCCTTTTCTCTTTCTCCACCATCTCTCGTTTGCTGGCATCTACTGTGTCTCCCTGCAGCATAAAGTCCCCTTGTCATCCGGTTCTGTCCTTGGACTGAACAAAATCCTCACAAGCAGGCCATGAGTTGAGTCACTTGCCTCTGTCTCCGGAGGAGTTGATCTCCTCTGACAAGGTTTTGTCTGGTTCTAGTGGCACAGTTAGTGACAGGCTGCGCATGTAGCAGCATGTGACCTGGCTCTTCGCTGAAAACTGTGTAGTCGTCAGAACTGTCACACAGTCAGAACAAGTTAATTCTATGCCAGCCGAAGGGCAAGCAGCAATGATACAGGGCCTCTGGAGAGGGTGCTCTCAGGCAGTGTCTGTAGCCACCCAGCTGTTCTACTGGTGGCAGCGTTGACAGGCAGCATGGGGTTTCCGGAGCCCATGGAAAAGGCTTGGCGATTTTCTGTCGGATGGGTGGTGCTATGGGTCCTGCCAGCTGTAATCCAGGAACAGCTACTCCAGCAGGGAGCATTTTTAGCTTAAAGACAATCCATCTCTTCATGGCAGAGACAGAAAACTCGTCTTGACCCTTCCCTGCTCTTGGTTCTTGTTTTTCTCTTCACAGCTAATGAGAATGATTATTGGTTCAATGCATATTTGTGGGTTTCCCTGGAGACAGTGGCTGACAAGCTGTTGGTCTCATTAAAGAGTTTTTGCACCATGTTCTTAAAGAAACCCTTGGTTTCTGATACAAGAGGGAGATGTCCTAAAAGAAGTTCACAACATGACTATGAGACAGCTAAAGAAAGCAACACAAACACTGGGCTGATTTTCTAAAAAAGTCTGGCAATTATATTAAGCAAGATTTAGTGATTTATATGTGCTGCTCTCTAATGGCTATGCCTTTGCTATGTTCTTTGCATGTCAAAACTTGCATATCCTTTAACATTTAGAAGAAAAGCCCCTCTCAAATGAAGCATTACCCACCTCCCCTGAGGAGGAGACTTGGGCTTTAAAAACATATTTTTGTATACTTTTAGTGTACTTGTTGGATGATGTTTGAATATGGCTCCTTGTATTTTTGTCTTTTTCACTAGAGTGTGACTGAAGTTAGGAGCCGTGTACTGATTGTTATTTTATCTGCAATGCCTCAGATATACTTAGCACAAACCAGATGCTAAGCGGATGGCTGACGGCTGCATGAAGGATCTTTGCCAACTTGAGGTGTGGCATGAAAAAACAAAACCAAACCAATACTGTGAACAGATAAAAAGTGGAACTTAATTAGGAGAATGAAAAAGGATTGATATTTGCAATAAAACTTATGAATGTGACATCACGAAACCCTCAGAACACTATCAAGATTGAGGTCAGATATTTGAAAGTCTTACAGACAATTTAAAAATTAAAAGGGTATTTACAGGTCATGCTTACCACAAGGATTGGAACAGATGGTGTGAGGTCAACACACGACACAGAGCTCACACGCTATTCTGTGCTCACTGCCAGGGAGCATGATCTACAGAGACCCACACAGTCGAGAGAAAATAGAAGAGCAGAGAACTTGTTCACGCTAATTAGATTCAAGTCTCTGGTACTGGGATCCACATAGTATTGGGTTTTGAAATTGATGCTTGAGTGCGGACCCAACTGGAAGAGAAGTGGTAGTCTGTTGATAATGCCATATCTTCTCCTTTTCAGGTCAATTGTGCTTTCTCCATTTTTTTTTTCCTGCTGCATTGTTGACTGTTTCCCAGGCTACAAAATGGCCAAGGTCATCTGTCTCTACAACTGCCTTTACCCATGCTTTCTCTACAGGCAGGGTGATGAGAATCTGGTTTTGCTTCTTAAATATCAAGCGAATGCAACTGTTTCTCTCATATATGGTATCTAAAGGAAGAGTATTGGACACAGCTCTCTAAATGGACACACACACACACACACACACACACACACACACATTTATGGAGATTTGTTGGGATGACTTACAGAATGTGGTCAGGGTAGTTAACTAATGGCTGTCACACTTGACAGGCTGACAATCCAGTCATTGCTGAGACATCCAGCCTTATGGTTCCAGCTCCATCTCATGGCCTGGCTGGTACCCACTTCTCCTGGCCTTGTCTGGAGGCTTTATTCTAGAAAACCTCCTGTGATGATTGCATTTGCTCACCAGCCAGGTTGGCTACTTTTAACATGGCTTTATGACCTATCACATTGCCCATCGTCACAAATCATTATATTGTAATCTACTTCTTTGTCTGGAATCTCAAGTGAGAGTGGAAGAACCATGTTTATCTTTTCCTTAAGGATGTCTTCTTTGATTAGAGTCACTCATTGTGCATGGAGATGGGTTTCATGTAGAAATTTCTTTTCAGCATATGTTGATGCTTTGATCATATTTAGACCCCTACCACTCCTTCCTTTCACTCTCCGGGTTTCCAGTCCTCAGCACACATAGATTGTCTCTCTCACTGGCTCCACACCACACACGTAGCTCTTCTTGGTGGTTGTGCCACGGTCCCAGTATCTCCAATATTCTAAGGTCTCCAACACACCATAGGTCTCACCTGCATGCACGACAGTCTTTTAAGCTTCCTTACAGGGAATCTGGCCCTACCTCACACTGTCTGGCCTCACCTTATGTTAGGGAGCCCCTTCAATCTTGCATATTTCATACTTTCAAAGCCAGGATCACATGCATTCTATTGCCAACCCCTGCTGCCAGCTTGGAACGGAGCCTGGCTTCCGTGCACCACAGCGTCGTCCCTTCTGTGTGCGGCCCCGAGGAAATCCTTCTTTATGTAGTTGTTTTTCAGAAGCAGGGGACCCTCCCTTGGTAGGCTTTCTTTCTTTAAATGAATTTGGATCTTCACTATTGGTAGCCTCCAAGGGTTTGAGTTTTCTCTCAAGTTCTCGTTTCCTATTGTCCTAGTATATCACAAGAGTTTTCTCTTTCGAGATGCTGACGATGTCTTTAACAATTATGGCTGCCTTCTCAGCATCAACCTGAATGTTGCCTGTCTTTACATTTCTTCTGCCAAAAAAATTAGTTCCTTATCTTCAGATCGACTTCACTAAGCTTTTTAGGACTGTGGCAGTATGAAACTAGATTCTTGATCAAAATATCACCCGAGTATCCATTTTCAGTGTCAGATGACGTGTTCAGAACCTGTGTCTATGTTCTGCTTCAGACATGCTCAGTCAAGACTCCTACCGTTCTCACTATTGCACAGGTCTGACTCAAAAAAATCTCCTCCACTGTCTACAGGTATTCTGTGCACTGTTATAGAGTATATAGAGTGCAGTTCTGGGATGCACTCTATAAACCAGAACCAGAAACTCTGGTTTCTCAGAGTGTGCAGTTTAGTGAGGATCTTTCTCCTCTAGTGTTGTCAAATCTATGAGTATATAATATGTATATATATGTATACATATGAATACATACACACACACACACACACACACACACACACACACACACACACACACACACACACTGCTTCTTGCCACTCTTTTGGTAGAGGTTTCCTGGTGCTTCTCTCCACTCTGAAGGTGCAAGTGCTATGTGCAGATTTGTTTCCTATTTCTCTTTTGCTGCTCTTAAAAATGCCTTTCCCCCCCATTGAGTATAATGCAGATTTTCTAAGATTCTCTGTAGCTTGCATTTGCAGTCCCTCTCATTCTCCATAGCTAAGTCCTCCAGGATAGATTTTGGTCTTTTCCTCACACTCTGCTCCTTAGAGTGTTCTACTTTATTTTTCTATTAAAAGTAAAGATTTTTCTGTCACTCACCTCTGCGACGGCTGTCATCCAGCTATCTGAACTGTCCCCCAGATATCCTAGCCGACCGTACCTCTGTATCATCTGCCACCAGCATCAGAGAATCATGTTCATCTTACACTCCATTCCCTAGCAAAGTGCCACACACAAGAGGGAAGTACTTTATGTATTTTTTTTTCCTTTAAAATCTTTTTAGGTTAGAATAAAAATTAGTGGATTTCATCAAGCATCTTTGTACATATGCTACTCTTTGTTCTCAGTTATTCCCATTTCCTATTACCTCCCTGTGCCTTGGCCCCTGTAGATGATTCCTCTCCTCCCAGTTACCCTTCTTTGCTGTCTTCCCTAGTACATGTATTCCACAACTGCCTCTAGTCCGTCTCCCCTGTGATCTTTTCCTTACCTATCAGGACCCTCTGTTGTAGTACTCAGCAAAGAAGACAAGGAGGAGTTCTCATATGTGCAAAGTCTGCCAGATCTCAGCAGAGGGAATCACCATCACGGCCAGCGCCATACTGGACAGTGGAACCCAGAGCATTGGAGCTCAGGTGTTTTTATTGATCCAGAACTCCTCAGGTGTTCTACTGATAGCACATGCAGATCATTAGCAATCAACATTCCCCCACAGAAATCCAACACCTGTGGACAATACAGAACACCAAGACCTAGGCAGACCCTCATCCAACAGTGCACAAAACAATATTTTAAATACAAATACAACTAAAAATAAACTTCTATAACAACCCTCTGTGTTCATGACCTACAAATAAAAGTACACACACACACACACACACACACACACACACACACACTTTGATTTTCGTTCTTCATATGAGTGAAAGTGTGGTGTTTGCTTTTAGTGTAAGGCTAATGGTTTCCTTATATATATATATTTCCACAAATGTCACAGCTACAATAAAATTCCACTCTATATACGTGCTACATTTCCTTTTTCCAATCACCTGCTGATGGACATTTAAATTGGTTCCATTTCTAGGCTGTTGTGATTGGTAAAGTAATTAACTCAGGATTAAATACTTTTAAAAGATTTATTTTACATGTCTGAATGTTTTGCCTCCATGTATGGATGTGCCTTGGTGTGCAAAGATTCCCAAAGAGAGTGTCATGTCTCCTGGAGCTGGAGTTATTATGGATGCTTGTGAATCATGTGGGTGCTGGGAATAGATCTGTGGTCCTCTGCAAGAGCAAGTGCTCTAAACCTCTGAGCTTTCTATCCAGCTCTCTTCCCTTTTGTATTTAAGTGTGTAAGCACTACAGTTGGTATAACTGGGTTATATGGGTAGTTCTCGTCTCATTCCAGATTTGAGAGGAAATCAGGTTTTCTCCATTTACTATAATGTCAGGTATAAGTTTGCTGCATGCAGTCTTTATTATGTTGAGTTATGCTACTTCTATTCACAGTTTCTTCAAAGATCTTATCATGAAGAAATATTGAATTTTGTTTAATGACTTTTCTGCTTTGAGATCACTATTTGGTTTTGGTCTTAAATCTATTTATATACAAAATTATATTTACAGAATTGTATATGTCTAACCAGGCTTGTACTCCTGGGAATTTGCCATTGTTTATTTATTATTATTATTTCTTCCCCCTCTATTATTATTATTATTATTATTATTATTATTATTATTATTATTATTATTAATTCCTCTTCATCTTCCTTCTCCTGAAACAGGTCTCACTATGTAGTTCTGGCTGGCCTGCAACTTACTATGTAGCCCAGCCTGGCCTGGAACTCATATAGTTTAACCTGCTTTTACTTCCTGAATGCTAGGATTAAAGATGTGCACCACCAGGCCAGGCTTACATGTATGATCTTTTTACTATACCCTTGAGTTTGATTTACATGAATTTTCTAGAAAGCATTTGAATCTATGTTAATTAGAGAAATTAGTCCATGGCTTGCTTTATTTGTTGTGTCCTTATCTGATTTTAGTATCTGTCTAATGCTAACTCTATACAATGAGTTTAGTAATGCTGCCTTCTTGTGGAGCAACAGGAGCGCTGGTGTTTGCTTTAAAGGTTTGGTGGAATTTGGCAGTGAGTTCATTTTGTTCTGGGCTTTGCTGGGAGGCTTTTTGATATGTGTCATTCTTGCTGATTGCTATTGATCTTTTAAAAATTGTTTTTGTCTTCTTGGTTTAATTTTGTATCATATTTGCCTAGGATTTTTTTTCTTTAAATTTTGCAGTTGTTTGGAAAACATATTTTCAAAGTACTCTCTAATAATTATCTATATTTCACTGGAATCTGTAATAACCTTCCCTTTATCTCTGATTTTATTTATTTGGGTCTATTCTCCTTTGACTAGTTTGGCTATGGATTTTCTAGTTTTTCTTTTTCACTCCTTGTTCCATTGATTCTAGTTATTTTTTTCTTCAGTCTTCATTTCTTCCGAATGAAGAAAGGCCTTTGCCCTGTTCTTTTCCATTTCTTCCTGTCTTTGAATTCTTCTTTTAGGACCTGTAGATGTATTCATTAGGTTATTTATTCATGATCTTTCTGAGTTTTCAATGTAAACACTTACAGCTGTAAACTTTCCTCTTGGAGCTGTTTTGACTGCATCCCAGATGTTTCTGCTTTCATTTTCTTCCTATAGAAGGAAACATTTTAATTTCCTCACTGTTTTTTTTTTCAGTCAGTCAATTCTGTAGTGCATTGTTCACTGTTCACGCATATTTTGTAGGTTTTGCAGTTTTCTTGCTATTGATTTCTAATTTTATTATTATTGATTTGACTAGATAAATTTTGAATCTTTGAATTTATTAAGACTTGATTTACGGCCTAGAATGTGATCTGTTTTTAGAAGAGGTTCCATTAGCTGCTGAGAGGATGTTTCTGTAAATATTTGTATATTTGCTCTGTGGTAAAGCTTAACTCTGGGATTTCTTTGTTGGGTTTTAGGTCGGATGACCAATGTAGGTATGAAACTGTGGTATTGAAGTCAGCCACTACTATTGTATCAGTATCTATCTGACTTTTTATGTCCTTTAGAGTTTGTTTGAAAAAATTGAGAGCCCCAGTATTTGGCACATACACATTTGCGATTGTTATGCTTTTGATGAGTTGTACTCTTTGTTAACGCATAGTGACCTGTTTGACTAGTTTTGGTTTGTAGTCTACTTATCAGATATTAATAGAAATGCAGTTTATCAGTTTCCTTTCACTTGATAGATTGTTTCCATTCTTTGATTCCCTGTGGGTATCTTTACCAGTGAGGTGTTTCTTAGAGACAAAAGTTGTTTCTATTTCTCTATTTCTCCCTCCCCTCCCTCTTTCCCTCCCTCCCTCCCTTCCTTCCTTCTTTCATTATTTCTTTTTTTTTTTTTTTGTTTTTTTGAGACAGGGTTTCTCTGTTGTAACTCTGGCTTTCCTGGAACTCACTCTGTAGACCAGGCTAGCCTCGCATTCACAGAGATCTGCCTGCCTCTGCCTCCCAAGAGCTGAGATTAAAGGTGTGTGCCACCACCGCTGGGCTTTTATCTATTTTTAAAATCCATTTAAGCAGTCCTTATCTCTTTATTTGTGAATTGAGACTATTTACAATTATGGTTATTATTGAAAATGTTTATCAATTTCTGTAATTTTGTGTGTTCTTCTGGTTAGTTGGATTGTTGTTTCTTTTCTCTCTTTTTAGTATTAGCAGGTTGCTTGTTTACTGTGATGGATATAATAGGACTCTTCCTAGGTCTTTTACCATCCATCCATCCACTAAAATGTATTCTTTCCTGTGTTTTCATGATAGAGATTGTTTCTTCCTCCTCTGTGTAACTAGAACTCTTCTGCAATGCTTGCTTGGTGGGTCATGAGCTGCTTGAGTTTGTGCTTGTCCTTATTTTCCCACTGTTTTAAAAAGATACCTTTTTTGAATATAGCTTTCTTAGTTGACATCTATTTTCAGAAGAATATCATTATGTGCTTAACTGGTTTTTAATGTTTATGGTGGTTTGAATGAGAACCTCTCTCCCCATAAACTCATATATCTGCATGTTTAGTCTTCAGTTGGTGAGCTGTTTGGAAGGTTAGGAGGTATGACCTTGTGGGAGTGGGTTTGTCCTTGTTAGAAAGTCCCCTCCTCCCGAAAGCTCTCTCTACGCATGGATCAGGATGTAAAGCTCTCAGCTACTGCTCTAGTGCCATGCCTGCCTGCTTCCTGCCATGACGATAATGAACCAATCCTCTGAAACTGTAGGCAAGTCCCCAATGAGATGTTTCCTTTTATAGCTTTTGCCTTTGATCATGGTGAAAATTCACAGCAATAGAATAGTAACTACAACAGAACTACTGGTAAGGAATATTATGTCATTCCAATATTTATGCCTTCATAGATGAATTGTCAGTTACAGATTTTAATAATGGTTATTTCTTCTGTATTTTTTTTTGACATCTTGACTATAATACATCATCAAGAAGTTTTTCTCTGGTCATATCTAATTGCTTCTTGCAATTTAGTGTCTATTTCTCTTTATTTGGAGAAATTTCTGCTATCATTGAGTAGATTGAATAATTATTGAATACACTGTCTATGACCTTAGTGTTTATTTTAGCTCCTTCTTTTATCCCACGGATTCTTGGGTTTGATCTCTTTATCATATCCTAGTGTTTTTGCACACAGTTAATTTATTTTTTTCCTTATTTATAGTTGTGGTGATTAGAATGGTAAATGTTACCCACAGTCTCAATCACTTAAACACTCGGTCCTAGTTGGTGCACTGCTGTTTGGGGAGCTTTTGGAATATCACTGTGTTACTGAGTCACATGGATTTTCTAAATACTGGCATTTACCCTCTCCTAAAACTGAATTTTTGGGAGACAGGTCTTTTTATATAGGCCAGGCTAAACCTAAGGTTGAAATTGTCCTGCCTCAGCCTCCCAGGTGCTAGGATTTTAGGATTGTGTCATTAAGTCTGGCTAGTATCATTGATTTTTTTCCCCAGAAATCAGAATTCTCTAAGTACTTGAAAATTTTAAAGCTAGTAGTAAAGTCTTCAATTTTTTTTTTTTTAAATTGAATTTTCAGCTGAAATCTAGAAAGTTCTTATTTTCATTTATTTTTATTTTCTGGGGAGTGACAGACTCACTTTTTGGTAAAATATATCAGTTCCCAGGTCTGAATAACTAGTGTGACTGTCAGCCATTCTTTCAAGTTGAATGTTTCATGACAAAAGTGACTGGTACAGATCACAACTCAGAGAGCTGCTCATGTGACTTTCTGTGAGACAGGAGTCACTTTTGGACGTGCAGCAAAGGTACTTCATGCATACTTTTCGTTGTGACACGTGAATCAGTAGGAAGATGAGTCTTCAAGAGATTATAATTAATAACTAATTTTCCCAGCTTCATCAAGGATTTTGAGGGAAATCCACTTTTCCTTATATCCTGCCTCAGCACTTAAAAAAATACCCAAACTGTGAGCACATGAATTGATTTGTGCTAAAATTCCAGCAGGTTTCATCACCATTGATTCTGTATAGCATCACTAAAGCAAATGACAGTGAATAAGATAATAACATCTTAGGATTTTTATAAAAACATTTTTTAAAAAAAGATTATAATATAAATAAACCATTTTCTCCCTTTAAAGCCATTCGTGCTCTCTTTCAAATCTATACCCTCTGTTCTCTTTAATTGTTGTTACGTGTGTGTGTGTGTGTGTGTGTGTGTGTGTGTGTCCTTAAATACATAAATATAACCTGACCAGTCTGTATAATGTTTCTTGTATCCGTGTTTCAGGACTGACCATTTGGTATGGGATAACCAGTCGTTGTGCTCTTCCCTGGGAAGACTATTTCTCCCACTCTTAGTTCTTTGTGTAGGGTGTAGGTCTTGTGAGCTTTCTCCTGTCCACATTAAATGTCTCTTGGTACTGCCTTTGTCCACCTCATGTTTGGGCAGTTATGCTGGTGAGACTTTATGAGTGTAGCTTCTGATATTTCAAGGAGACATAGTCTAACAGAAAGCTCCCTGTTCTCTGGTTCTTACAATTTTTCTTTCACCTCTTCTTCAGTGATCCCCAAACATTGTTTTTGATCCTTTTATTCTACCTGATACAGTTTTAGGGATGTACCAGTGTGTATACCATTCTTTAAGAACAAATCTTAAGAATTGCATTATGTTATCAAGTGATGCTTTTAGGAGAGAAGAAGGTAAATGATCAAACTGGCTCAATCTTGACTTCACTGTTCAGGTCTGATGTTGTCAATAGAATACACCAATTACATAATTGTCAAACTCAGTTCATTCACATCTTCATTTCATTGGTCTTTCAAATTACACTGGTGCATCAATCCAATGTTGTGATATAAGGACTGCCAGATATGCCCCCAACTCATTGTCTATTTGCCTGGACAGCTTTTTTTGTTTAGATATGACCATCAGACTGTCAACTATGCATTGCAAGGCATGTGATGTTTAGGCTCTCTTTCCACTGGCTGAGTGGGGCAAAAGCCAATGGAATGGTTAAGTGAACCTGGAGATGACCTGTTGGAGAAGAAGTGGCTGCATTCTGAATGTGCCTGAACATTGTCCAGCAAGAGATACCTTACTATTGTTTTGAACCTCACAATATAGGTCTATTTATTAAAGTAATTAGTTTTCCCTAACACTGGCTTGAGTAATAACCTTTTAATTGGAATTCACAGTGATTCATCTTCCTCAAAGAAATGTAAATTGAGACTGCATTAAAAGGCTAACATCATTAAAGCCTTCTTTTCACAGAGATATGCGGGAAAAGGAGACCATTTCTAAATTTATGACATATTCTCCTTTATCATCTAGCAAAAGATCTAGTTCCAAGTAAATGGATACTACAAGGAGTAATGAGGAGCAAATATTTGTCTCTGAAATATGTAGGAGACTGCATTGTATTATTACTTACATATGTTCCACTCTGAGATGACTAGCCCCAGATACCCAGGGGTGCAGACAGGGAATTAAGCAGGAAATTGGAAATGTGTTCTATGTAAGACACAATGAGAAAAGTAATTGAAGATAAAGTATAAAAAGGATGACTGAGAAGCTTGAGAAGTGCTTTCAAGTAATGGGTATAGTTTTTCAAGGAGGAAGTAATTGAGTTGATTCCAAATTTAAAGCCTTTGAGGAATTGATTCTTTGCCTAATTACTGATCTTTCTCCGTAGGTTGTGAATGTGACGCTCATTTCCCCCTAGTATCAGTTAGAGAGGCAATTACAAAAACAATGAATGTGGTCCTGCATGGCATTAAACTTTTTCCCCTCCTTCTTGTATTTGTAGTCAATGCAAGTCAGCATTCAAAGCAAATAACTGGGCCATTTTCACAAACATTATTATATCTTATGCACATGATTGACATCACATTCAAGGATGCTGCTTTCATTGATTCTCCAATGATCATTTCCCTTCTTAACTATCAGCAGAGCTCAACTTTATCAGCAAGGTTTGTCTTTTTTAAAAAAATGTAACATCAGAATTAAATTACCATCAAGCTACTTTGAGAAAAAAAGTCCAGTCACACTATATATTAATCCAACAAACATTTATTTTTCACTATGTATTACGTGGTTGGCCCAGAGATACAAAATATATAAGCTGATCTTGTTTTAAAGGCTTTCACAATCTTGTGGGGAGCCTAATATGCTGCAGCAGTGTCCCAGACAGGATCATGGAGAAGTAAGAACCCCCCACCTCCCCAATCCTAGTGAGTTAACACTACAAGAATTTATTTTAAGTTCATATTTCACTTCAGAGGACAGTAGGGGGCCCTCTTCTTAGGTAATGAGGGATCATGCCTTCCGAAGTTTCATCTCCTCAGGTGACTCCCATTATGTGACCTGGGTGGGGGCATGGCAAGTCTCACTCTGACTCTTAAAAGATAAGACTTCAAGGAGTGTAGAAAGTAGAATCATGAAACAGAAAGTGGGATGATCATGGAAGCACACATGTAAGCAGACAGTGCCGAGAAGGGATACGCCATCAGCACTAGGAGATACAGGGTAGTGCCAGGAATTCTTCCTACCTTGCTCTCATGGTATTCTACTCCTCCTGCCCGCACAGTGATTTCTTTAGAATTGATTTGTTCTGAAAGATTACAGTTTCTACATGCCTTTCTTCTTTATGACCATGTACAGGACATGTTTTGTGAAGGGTAGCATGCCTTGGCACACAGAAGCCACGTAAGCACTGCTAGTTGAATTGAGACACCACAGAAGCCGAATTAACGTTCTCTCAGGGCAGAAGGAAAGGAGGAGTATCATGAACTAAGGGGTATCGTGCTCAGAGGCCGGATATTTTAAGATAAGAAACTGCAAAGCCCATCATCTACTTCCTGCCTTTAAGGAGTTTTTTATTCAAACATAACTTAATGTCCATTTTAGGCGAAAGCGAGGAAGTGTGTAACTTTATAGCACTGCGGGTTCTCTTGTTGTGGCTTTGATGAACGGAGACCACCAGCTGAGCCAGGCTTCTACACTGTGGAGAAATGTCCACAAGGGGCAACAGCCAGGCCACTAACTTCATTTTCACATGTGATTCGAGCCCAGGCATTAACCTTTCTCCAGGGGAGTAGATAATGCATTCACACCTCAGATCACTCCACTCTCCACTCTCTCCCAGGGCACAGTGGTGTCTGTTGCTTCCTAGGCCTGAGTGTATCTCCCATTTGCTTCTGATAATCACATAGCGGGAAGTAATTTTTAAATGGGGGAGCTGACTGAGGAGTGGGGAGGAAGACCCTCTTACAGACAGGGAAAGATTTTCTTTGTTTGAATCTTACATCCAGTACTTCACAATCACTAGGCAACTGTGTTTGGGTTCTAGAAGTACTAGGGGTCTCTCTCTGCCCCCAGATATGTTCCTAGGAGCCCACTGAATTATTAGGCAGCTACTGAGAAAATTGCTGGGTTTAGCTGCAGCTTTTTTCCAGGGTGGGAGCTGTGGATCCTTAGTCAGATCTTGTAAATCAAGGCTTAGTATTTGTGGGAAGAAGCTCACTGTTTGATCAGGGATTGTTCACTGACAACAGAATCGAACTGATCAAACCAAAGCAGATAGCAGACCTGGTCTCTGCCCCTTAAGCACCTGCCTGACTAACTTGCAGAGACAGCTGATGTTTCTAGCTCAAAGGAGCGGTCTGGACATGCTCTTGAATATTTCATAAGACATGAGGAGGTTTCTCTTTTTTAAATTTTACAACTTAAAATGATTAAATTAAATGATTCCTTGGCATACATATTTCATCCGTTGCTGTGCCTTTCAGTTCTGACAGCGAAAAAGCTGACTGACCACAGCCTGCAACTTTTTACTCTGCCCAGCTGGGCAAACAGCTTAGATTTGCACTAGTTCCCTGTTGTACGTAATTATTTAAATTGAATTAAAATCAGCTTATTTCAAAAGCTGTTTCTCAGTTAAACTAAGCACAAATGCTCAGGAGCCGTCTTGGATGTTTTTGACATTCTAGAACCTTCTGGGCAAGAGTTTAGGCCATTGTTCCCAAAGTAGGATGAGAATAACCCATGGGCTTTATAGGACAATCCCTTATGGAGGGAGAGGAAAACATCTAGATTTGGGATTATTCTATCTAGTTCTAGGGAGCAGACTTTGAGATAGAGCTTAACAGTGAAGAGGCCTGTCAGGGTGTGGATCCTTACCAGTGGAGGAAATAAAACTGGGGTAAAACTGGAAAGGAAAGAGGAGAGGGATATTTAGGGCTTTACGTAGTCATAGCAGACATCTAACAAGGAACTCTTGAGTTCGAATAGCTTTTCAGAATTCTTAGTTGCTAATAGTGAAAACAGCCCTTTATATTCTGGTGATTAACTCATTAAATGCAGGCAGTCCCCGGGAAGATCAGGGCCAGGAAGCTCTCTCCAGCAGCTGGGAGTGTCTTTCAGTTCTGAAACATAATTGGTGCATTGGAATGTCTGTGCTACTTTGTGTTCTTGTAGTTGTTTCCAGAATGTTCTGATGAATGAATTTACCATCGAAGTTTGTACAGTGGAGTCGAGTTAAATATACCATACTAATTAGAATCCACAAATCCAAAGCTTGGCAATTAACTTGTGTAGACTCTGGATGGAGACCAGCTGGCTCAATTTAGCAGCCGACTAATGTGTTCAAGATTTCCTTTAAGATCATGTGCAAATGACTTCAGCTTTGGCCTGTTCAAGGTTGCTGTAGGTCTGACCTCTTACTATTATGTTAGACTTATTGATTTCACACATTTACCTGGCCTACTTGAGCCGTGATGTGTTTGACTTTGTACTCCCTGTCTGCACAGGTTAGTAGAGGAAATTACAGCAAATGTAGTTTGGAACCTTCTATTATTTAATTTTATTTATTAAATAAGCAAGTTAAAAATGTATTTAGTGTGGGTATGTGTGTGTGTGCGCACGCACGTGCGTGACAGAAAGCAACTTACTGATGTCGGTTTTCTTCCTCCTCCTATGTGGGTTTCAGGCGTCCCATCCAACTGAGGTTGTAAGGATTGGCTGCAAACACGTTTACCTGCTGAGCCATCTTCCTGGTCCATTTCCTTTTGAATCTTAATTTGCTTTCTGATACTCAAATCGACCAAAGATGGATCAGAATGCTCGGTCCCACTACAGATGGTGCAGATGATACTGATCAGAGTAAAGGAAGTGTCTAAAATGGAGGGGAGGTGCAGAAAACAGATCCATGGGTCGGCTAGTTTGGGTTTGCCTTACTCCATCCTGGTTTGTGTTGTCAATTGCACATAGCTGAATGAAGCTTGGTTGCTCTAATTGGCTGAAACTTGGCTACTTATTAACAATAGTAAGTCAGCCTGTTTACACATTGGCTTAGGTTACGGTTTATGTTTGACAGGGGAAACCTTTAGTCCAAACTTCAGATGCATAAGGAGGTGGCTTTAGGTAAAGCCTCATTCAGTTTAACAATAGTACCAGTGTCCGGTACTGAAAGGACCAGAGAAAAATGAACAACAGTAAGAAAGGGGAAGGAATTCAGGGCCACAGAAAGAGAAAAGTGGGCCTAAAATACTGTGAGGTGATACTGAGCACTGATTTTTAGAATTTAACTCATATGTAACATTTTCCTTGGGGCATAAAGAGGCAAAACTGAATTAAACTATCCCTACAAACAGTAGCAACAAAACAAGCAAGCACACATCAAAGCTTCAAAATAATGTATAAAGACCCAGGTCCATTCATTTCCTGGAAAGAATCTAATATTTCTTTAGCATTTATTTCACTTAATTGTTTTGAGTTAGGATCTGGTCTTACTATGTACTACAGGTTGGCCTTGAACTCACTATTTTGTGAGAGTTTCCCTTGAACTCAGAACATTCTTGTTTCTGTCTCCCAAGTATGGGGATTATAGATATGTGCCAGCACACTAGGCTACACTTTGAGAAGATTGATAGCATTCTTATTGCTGGTCTCCAGATGGCTTGAGTCACTGTTCAGCTTTCTTGAGCTGTGAACTCAGGTTTTGGAAGTTGAGGAGCTGTTCATAGCCTCTAATCTGCTAGAGGGTGCTGACATTGAGAACCTCTTTTAGAGACTGGCATGGATTTGTGCAGCACTGGAAAGCTAGGCTGCAGGGCAGTTCTGAGTGTGGAGGCCTCAGCTCCTCACTTCCAAAGTTAACGGAAGTACGCATGTGTGGAGCCCTTATTACCATGGATGTATCTTGGCTGCTGCTTCAGCTAATTTTAGAAAACTGGATTTACTTCAACTTTCAGATACAGCCCTGCTATGCTCTGTAGCCTCTTTGGCTATCCTGAACATCACTTGAGACTCTCAAACTAATTACAGAAATGTCACTGCAGTTAGCACCAGTTAGCACAATGCTTTTAATCATTAGCAATTAGTAAATGTTTGACCTTTGGCTAGGGAAAGGAGACAAATCAGTAAAAGGGAAATGATAAGGTAAAGCAATTCACAGTCTCTGTGATGACGACTTGGTACCATCACCACCTGACCACAGAGTTCATATTCACCCTGTCTCCTTCCTAAAGAGCAGGACATGATGGAGTTAAGAGTTAGGACCAGCAGCCTTAGGGAGGTTCTATCGATCAGTACAGGCCACAGCATTCTTTGTTCTTTGTGATATAGCATGGGGTTGGAGACAAGACTCAGAAGTAGAAGTCTGAAATTTGTTCTCTTTGTCAAGGGCCTGGGAAATTTCCAGAATCCTTGTCTTAGTTACTTCTCTCATCACTGTGACAAAATAACTGGTAGAAACAACATAAATTTTTTTTTGATCAAAGTTTCAGAGGTGTACAGTCCACCATAGTTGGAAAGGCATGCTGTGGGAACGTGAATTCAGGACGGCTATTCACCTCGTGGCAGGCAGGAAGCACAGAGAGATAAGTAAACTTCATTCCTCCCTCCACCAACCAGTGTCAAGCTTCAGGCAACCAGGCTAGACTCTACATCCTAAACACTCCACAGCCTTCAAAATAGTGCCGTAAGATGATGGCTGAGCATTCAAAACACGAGCCTATGGGGGATCTTATGGACCCCCCCATAACAATCCTCATCATCACTGCATGGTGCCAGAAGAAGAGTTTTGTGGCTGCCATTCTTTCAAGGGTTCCTACCCAACACAGGGTTCTCACTGTAATCTCCCCATTCCATACTTGTATACAGAGTTTCTAACTTAAGCACTTAACAAACCCAATGAAACATCCTCTTTAGTTTCAATTGAATCCTTCCTGAGTCCTTTGTTCTGCCTTCAGGAAGCTCAAACTGGAAGAAACTCATGGTTATAGTTAAAGTTGACTATCTGGGAAGGATAGGCCTAGAAGACAAATGGAGTTGCCTTCTCCTTCTCCCAGAACTCTCTGTGAACTG
Organism: Cricetomys ansorgei; assembly: GCA_026225945.1. Lineage (NCBI taxonomy): Eukaryota > Metazoa > Chordata > Mammalia > Rodentia > Nesomyidae > Cricetomys > Cricetomys ansorgei. Next base: position 1,992,641 of record JAMJFZ010002601.1, on the reverse strand, counting down.
AGCCTCTTTTGTTTGCCTGTATTCCCTGTTATAAGCACTAGTACTTAGCAAATTGGCAGTTTTCTGCTGTTCCTGACAAGCACAGATAGACCTGTATATATCTTTTCAAATAAGGCAGTCAATACGGTCCTCATATGGGACAGGAAGGCAGGAAAGGGGACCTGGGATTTATATGCATAGAGTTTGGTAGAAATGTCTTCATCATAAGGCTTTTGGCAAATTGATTTCTTGACAGAGAATAGAAAGGAGATGGGATTTCAGAAGCTCCTTAAAAATGAGATAAATGTATGGGAAGATGCTCCCTCCTATTTTATGAAATCCATTCATCTATCCAACCAATATTCACTGAGCTCTTCTCAGAAAAATCATAAATTTATCATGCTGTTGCCATCATAATGCTGAATAGCAGCCTGCTCACAGCCCAGCCATCCATGTCCGAATGTCATGCTTTCAGGGCTATTACCTTCCCTCCTCCTTGACCCACTCCTCTCGCCTTAACTGTCCCTGTCCCGTGTCTCCTCCAGTGCTTGTCTCTGCTGCTTCACTCACCCTATGCGTTCCCCTCCAGTGTCAAGCGGCTCACCCAAAGCGTGCTCTGATATTAGCTTGCTGTGCCTTGTCAGTTCAAATCAAGTCTTAGCAGCTCCGGCCCACCCTGCAGGGAAGTCTCGACAGCTCCTCTTGTCAGTGTGCTAGCCACTGACAGCTAGCAGCAGTGAGTGGTAACCAGTCAATTAGCAGTGACAACTACCAGGTTGGGAGTTTTTTGTTTAATGCGTAGTTAATTTCATAGTAATTGAATTTAGGCTTGGCTTACAGCCGCTGGGGCGAAAGGTTCTGTGTGCAGCCCCAGCAATCTTTGGCAGGAGACTGAACAGGGCCATTGTTCTCAGAGTAGCCTGGCCTCTCCAGGAGCCCTGTGGACATCTGGAGGCCTGCAGTTTCCTGGAGGGGGCTCTGAGGTATGGTCAGGCACACAGAACTGCCACTCCTTCCCTCTCAGTGGAAGTGGGTGTTGGTCTTGGTGGTGTCTGTGTTGCAGAAGAGAAACCAACCTTTCTCAAATGACTTCTCCATATTGCTGATGGCAGTGACAACATGACATGTGGATTCTTTCATTCACTCTCCTCCCCAGCTTGTGGCTAAGCCATTGGCCACTGGCTAAGCTCCAGGGAAGAGAGGATGAGGTGGGTCTGTGGGACCAGGAAGGTTTTCAGTCGGAGGCTGAGGGCCATGGGAAACAGACTTCCCAGGATATGGTTTTCAGTGAAACAGCTCAGTTTATTGAAGCAATGGTGATCACATTTATTGGTTGTGTAAGGGGGGGATGCTTACAACTGGACGTAGGTGGTCATATTGTCATTGGCTGGGGCCAAAGTCCTAGGGGATCCTCTTCTGCATGGGGCTTGGCCTCACCGGGGCCAGAGGAAGAGACCTTATAAGGTCATATAGGGAAAAGAGAAACCCAGCCCAAGGCCCTCCAGCCACAGTGGTTAGGTAAACATTAACCAGGCCACATACCTTTGGAGAGGCAAGATCTTATTAGTGCCATGCTGTGAAGGCACAGGAGCTCGCTGGGATTTGTAAGAGTAAGAGAAGGGGAACAGCTGAACACCTGCTCTTAGAGTGAGAATTCCAGGATTCAAAGCATGCTTCAACCCCCTGCTAGCTCTAGGACAGCCCCGCAACAGCACACTCTTATTTTCCCACACATCCTACTCATGAAGTGGGTACTGTTATTATTTAGGTGAAGAAGGTGAAGGTCAGATATGGTGAATCATTTTATTAGTAAGATGCAGTAAAAAATAGGTTGAGAATGAGGTATTTTAGATAAGGTTCTATAGATTTCTGAAAAGCAGTTTGTTGGGTGGTTGTGTGTGTGTGTGTGTGTGTGTGTGTGTGTGTGTGTGTGTATGTGTATACAACTGGGGTGTAGTTAAAACCTGTAATTTGTTCATTTGGTTTTAGTTTAGATGTTATAACTAAAGATGAAAAGTACAGTATTGAAGTCACCCAGTGTTGTTATAATAAGACCAAGTTGACATTCACACACACACACACACACACACACACACCCCACACAGTTGTTACATCTTGATGACTTGTTACTCTTATAAATACGTTGTAGCCTTTTTTATCTTTTCTAAGTCTTGTGTGATGATGACTTCATTAGATACTAGAATAGCTATACCAGCTTATTTTTGGCTTCTCTGTCTTTTAATAAATTGGCTTTGATTCTTGACTTTAAGTCAAGGTAAGGTAGCAATAAGATGTGTTTCTTTGGAGACAACAGATAGTTGGATCTTGTTTATTAATTGAGGCAGATAGTTTGTGCTTTTTCCTGATGAGTTGAGGGCATTTATATTTAATGTTATTATTGTGTTAGGTGTAGTAATTGCTATAATTTTGTTGACTACTTTTCTAGTTAGTTGGTTTACTATTTATTCTTTTCTTTCTCCCTTATAGTTATGAAAGGTTTGTTGGTTTACTGTGTCAGACATCACACAAGACTGTGATTTTTGCCCTTGAATCTGCTTGTATAATGGGCTACATTAACTGATTTGTGTATGTTGAACCATACCTGCATCTCTGGGATGAAACTGACTTGATCACAGTGAATGATGTTTTGATATGTTCTTGAATTCAGTTTGCAAGTTTTTATTGACAACTTTTGTATGTGTCCACCAGGGCGATTGGACAGTTTTATTTTTGCTATAGTATGTTTATCTGGTTTAAACATCAGTTTAATACTTAAGCATAAGTTTAATCAGATAATACCAGTTTAATAATGGCTTTGTAGAAGGCATTTTGTTATTATTCCCCTTTCTATCCTATGGGATACTTTGAAAATCACTTTGAAATTTTGGAAACTTTAGCTGTGCCGTCACCTTTGGCAAAAAGTATCTCAGTTTTCTGTTTTGACCATTGACATTGAGTTTTCTGTGTTGAGTTGACATTGTACAAAAATTAACAGCCATATTTCTCTAGAAATGTTAAAATTAATTATTCCCATTTGTATAGAGGTAATTCAGTTACTAAAATGTTTTAGGTCTTATTAATGTGAGTGTAATTAAGGAAACTAATAAAGTATTCTCTCAATTATAAAAGCATTTGATAGTGTTCAACAGAGAGTCCATGTGGACTGGAACTTTTTTTGAGTTGGGAGATTTGCTAATATTGTTTCACTCTCAATGCTCATTACAGATCTGCTTGTTTATGCTGTTTTGTTTTCCGGTCATATGAATGTAGAAATGACTCCATTTTGTAAATGGTTTTTGAATTTGGTATAATATATATTTTGAGGTATGAGTCAATGATTTTTGAATTCTATAATTTCATCTCTGATTTTGTTCATTCAGATCTTATCTCTCTCTCTCTCTTTCTCTCTTGGGAAAAACCATTTTCCACTTGTTTTTTCAAAGAAGCAACTCTTCATTTCATTGATAAGACTTTTTTTTTTAAGAAGTGCAAAAAGCTATTTCTGCTCTGGTGTTGAGTATTTCTTTACTTCTTCTGTTTCTGAGTTTAGTTTGTTCTTATTTTTTTTTTTTCAAGATCCTAAGGTTCATATTAAAACTGTAATTTGCAAGTTCTCTAATTTATTTATTTTAGATTTTTTTGTGTGTATGAGTATTTTTCCTACATGTATGTATGTATGCCATGTTCCTGGTGCTCACAGAGGTCAGAAAAGGTAATTGAATCCCCTGAAACTAGAGTTACAGATGGTTGTGAGCCACCATGTGGGCAGTGAGAACAGAAGTTGGGTCATCTATTATAGCAGTAAGTGCTCTTAACCACTGGGTCTTCTCTCTAGCCCCTTCTGATTTTTTTTGAAGTAGGCACAGTCATAAACTTCTCTCTTAAGACTGCTTTTATTGTGCCCCATAGATTTTGGTATGTTCATTTCCTATTGTAAAAATTTTAATTAAATTGTTTATGTATTTTTTGGTGTATGCGTGCATACATGTTTTGGTGTATGCGTGTCTTTATATCCAGTGGTGTCTGTTCTATGGAATTAGGTGCACCAGTGTTTGGTGAATATGTGTTTATCTCTCCTGACTGATATTAGTTGGGGTATATTTTGTCTGATATCATAATGGTGATGCATGCTTGCTTTCTTGTTCCATTCGCTTAGAATGTCTTTTCCTGTCCTTTCACCTCAGGTTGCATTTGACTTTGATAGTAAAGTATGTTTCTTGGAGGCAAAATAATACATAGATCTTGTTTTGTAATCCAGTTGGCTATATGTGTGCATGAATGTACATGTGTGTGTGTCATGGCCCATGTGTGGAGGTCAGAGAACAATACACAGGATTTTTTTTAGTTCTCTCCTTCCTCCATGTGGATTGAATTTAGGATTAGCAGCAACTACCTTTACCTACTGAGCCATCTTTCTGGTTTGTGTTTTCATTTTTTTTTTTTGTTTGTTTTTGTTTTTCAAGACAGAGTTTCTCTGTTGTAACTCTGGCTGTCCTGGAACTCATTCTGTAGAACAGGCTTGGCCTTGAACTCACAGAGATTTGCCTGTTTCTGACTCCCAAGTGCTGGAATTAAAGGTGTGCACCACCATCCAGCCTGTGTTTTCATTTTGATTCAATTCTAAGAATTAAAAGTTTTCTTTCTAATATATTTGCTGACCTATTCATTATTTTTTATATTTTCTTATCTTCATGAGTTTGGATATTTTCTGTAGTTTCTCTTGCTATTGATTCCTAGCTTTACTTCATCGTGGTCACAAAGAATACTGGAGATTATTTCTAGTTGCTTTGGGGAGGGAAGGTGTCATTTTTTTCAATGGTGTAGCCACTGACAAGTTGGCCATACTCCAATAAATAACCTCCTATCTGTGCTCATGTAAGCAACTCTAATTAAAATCAGTGTGCCACATGCAAAAAGATGACATAAAGGTTGGGGGTGGTGGTTGGTGGGGCAAAGGTTTCAGCAGGGTTGGATGGGTATGAAAGAGGGTGATGGGGTGGGAATAACCAAATATGTGTGTGTGTGTGAAATTGAAAGGATAAAAAATGAGAATTTTTTCAAGATTCCTACATTGATGTTTACTCTGTATCTGACTGCATCATCTGTTTCAGAGAATGTTACATAGATGTCTATTAACATAGACGTTCTTTTACTTTGATGTTTGTCCCATTATTTTTTTGAAATGGGGACCTATCTATTTGTGAGAGTGGAGTATTGAAACCCCTACTACTATTGTGTTGAGGTTACTCCATCTTTATATCTAGCAGTGTTTGTTTTATGAAATTAGGTGCACCAGTGTTTGGTGAATATGTTTGAAACTGTACTTTCCTTCAGATGGATTGCTACTTTAATCACTATGAAGAAAACCTCTTTGTCTCTTTTGGATAATTTTACTATGAAGTATATTTTGTCTGATACTGGAATGGTGATTCACTCTCTCTTTCTTGTTCCATTTGCTTGTAATATCTTTTTCCATCCTTCCACCCTAAGATTGTATTTGACTTTGATGGTAAAGTAAATTTCTTGGAGGTAGAAAAACAGATGGAACTTGTTTTGCAATTCAATCTGCTAGTCTCTTTGTTTTGATTGGGGGAATTTTGTCTGTCAATATTTAAAGTTACAAATGAAAAGTATGTACTATTTCCTCTCATTTTATAGTGTTTGTAACCTTCCTATTCCTTAACTAGTCTTCTGGTATGGTTTATTAGTTCCCCAAATCTACTGGATATATTCAATTTTCTCTTCAGTCAAGGATTCCTTCAATTATCTTCTGTAGTGAAGGTTTATTGGTCATGAATTCCAACAGCTTTACTTTTTATAATGGAAAGTTCTTTGTAACAAAACATTGAATTAATTTATTTATTTACTTTGTGTGTGTATGTGTGTGTGTGTGTGTGTGTGTGTGTCTGTCTGTGTGTACATGTTTGTATAAGAGGTGGGAAGAGGTGTTAGTGGGGGACATTCACATCCCCTGCTATGCGTGGAAATCAATGGACAACCTCGTACAATCTTTTTTCTCCTTCTACATTTAGGGAGTTCTGTGGATTGAACTCTGGTCATCATGCTTGCATTTGCAATGCCCTTAGATGACAAACCATTTTCCAGGCCCGCATTGAATATATTCTTTATGTCTTTATAATGAAGTTCTTCTCCTTTTCACCCTGTGATTCACAAGTTTTGTGTTCGAATGGTGTTCCAAAGTACTCACATATTCTCTTCATATTTTCTGATAGTCTCTATTGATATCTGAATCTCCTAATTCATTGTTTTGTCTTTCATCCTGGATATTTTCTTTTATACTTGATTCTTTTTATTGATGAAGATTTCTATTGAGCTACTTTTTATTTGACTTAAGAATTTTTCATGTCTAAAGTTTCTAAATTTTGACTTTTTTCACTATTTATCTTTATTGAATTTTCTTCATATGTATTGATTTTCTTATTATACTATTTTATATTTTCTTTGGATTCATTTAGGAGTTTATTTGCTTCTTGATTTCATTAACCATTCTTGTAATCGTTCTTTCCAATTCTGTGTCTTGGTGGGATTTAATCTAATTCATTCTCACTGGGAGCCACTACTGTGGAGCTGGTGTTTTGGTTGGAGGGTTTGTACCTAGGGTTTCATGTTTCTTACAGTACTAAATTGATATTTGTGTACCTGTGATTGTTTAATTGGGTGGGTTTTCTTTAATCAGTTGTCTTATTGTTTGAAATATTTCAACATTCAAATGGGGCTAAGTTGTGGGAGAGTTGCAGTGAGCAGTTCAGATGTTAATACCTCAGTTCCTGTGCTCAGGGAGTGGAATGTTAGCTGCAGAAGGAACCACAACTACTGCATGGCTCTCTATGCCAGCGTAACAGTAGCCAGTTATAGACAATGGTCTATTTAACTTCAGCCACGATTAAAGGACCAATGTCAGCACAGTATTGTGGATAATAGGTTACTAGTTACTAAGGTTGGCAGCAGAGGGAATGTAGGCTAGGTAAGGTTACAGATTAGTGTTAGATTAATCAAGAAAAAATGTGTGGTGGTAAAATAATCTGGGGGGATTTGGGAAGCTGTTAGGAACCATGGATTTTAAGATTTTTAAAGTTTGAAAGGTTATAGTTGAAAGGTAAAATGAGGAGGGTTTACGGAAGAGAAAAAGGAATAGAGGTTGAGAGGAAAGGAAAGGAAAATGTGTGTGTGTAGGAGAATGGTAAAGGTCCACTGTAGTAGATAGGAGAATGTTTACACAGCAATCATACAATATAACGGAGCAATATATGAGCTAAAACAATATTGCAAGGTAATTCTACAAAAGTGAAGATTAAAAGAAGAAAAAAGCATTAATAATTCAAAAATAATAAAAACCAACAATAACAACAAAAAAGTCAAAGTGTAATAACAATACATTAGTTTTAAAAAAAATCACTCCAGTCAGTATTTCTTCCCTGGTGGGATGGATTTTGAGATCTTTTCTTTCTGGTGATATTTCATGCAGCAAATGGTGCTATTGGGGGAGGTACAGTTTGTAATTCTGGTTTGAGCTAGATAGGGTGTCTGTATCGTTCTGGTGGGATTTGGGGCAGTTACCTTTGGGATTGAGCTTCTGGAACAGCTGTACTGAGTTGAACATTATAGTTCCTAGTTCCCTTCTTGATTCTCCCTTGTTATGCAGTGTGTGTGTGTGTGTGTGTGTGTGTGTGTGTGTGTGTGTGTGTGTGTGTGTATGGGAGGGTAGGGAGGAGAGGTATGTGTGGTAAGGATCATAGGAGCCCTTGGCATGCATTGTCTCTATCCTCCGTGAAAGCCTTGGGTAAAGTCAGCCATAACCTACCAGGGTCACATCTTAGCCACCTTGCTTTGTGCCCACATAGTTATTAAGGGACTTTTGAGCTCTTGACACTAAGATTTGCTGCTCCTCTTCCCTTGGGTTATTTGGCATCACTGTGCAGGAAGGTAGGATAGGTTTCTTTTCTGAGGGCTACTGCTAATATCAGGTCCCCACCCCCACCCAGGAGGGAGCCTGCCACAACCTCACAGTCACACTTAGTCCTTTGCTTTCTGCCCTCAGAGGTGTATGGGATTCTGGCCCTGTGGACTCCAGGTTCTACTGTAGTTCTCTCTACCCCCTCCCACCCCCCCAACCTCCAGGCTGTTTTATATACCTGTGACATAGGGGAAGGAGGACCGAACCCTTTATTCTGATTGATAGCCTTCTGCTGCCAGCATCACTGCCTTCTGTGTTCTGAGCCAGGTGAGTCTGTGTATTTCTGGAGGACAGAGACACACAGACAGTTGGAGCTGGCTGACTAGCCAGTCTAGCTGAGTTGGTGAACTCCAGGTTCACTAAGACACTACCCTGGTTTGTACCCTCTAAAGTGGTGGGTGCTTTAGTGAGAGCCTATCTCCCAAGTGCATTGAGAATAGGGCAACAGTGAGCTCTATATAGGCAAACCTGCCTTGTTACTTTGAAAACAGTCATCCTGTTGGAGCAATATGGCTGAAGTGCCCAGTGGTCCCCTGAAACTTCATAGTTCTGCCCTCTATAGCAGTTGAGTCTCATAGCAGATGCTGGTTCCAGAGGCTGATGTACCCACTGACGTACCCGGGCTATCAAGAGCCAGAGTTATCTTGTTTTATAAGGCTATTCCCAGTCACGGAAGGTGGGGCTGCCTTTACCTCTACACTTTACTGTCTGGGCCAGGCATACTGCTACCTATACATTTGGCTCGTCAATAACCCAGTCATCCTGTTCTCTACAGCTGTCTCCCAGGCTGTCCCTCATTCTGGAGCTCTGTTATGTTCAATTCTGGCTCCTGGGCTTTGTGAATGTTACCCGCTGTTTGTGCTCTAGGACTGCTCAGCTTTAAATAGTAGGTCACAGGAGAGTGCCTAGCCACAGCTTCCTGAGCTTGGGGAGTTGTTGACCAATTGCTACTGGAGGACTCATTGTCTAGCAAGACCTGTGACCGAACTCCAGGCTTGTGGGAGCTGTGAGCTTATCTTGTGGGTTAGGCTGCCAGTCATTTGAGTAGAGCTGCCTGGCTTACCTTTGGAACAGGGTTTCTGTTCTTTCCCCTGGCTTCACTTCCTCTCTGACTGTAGCCGTTTGGCTTGCCTTTCTTCCTTTCCACAGGACTTTTCAGCTGTCTCTACCCTTTATTTTGTGGCTTTATGAAGCTCTTCGTCTTTCTTTGGAGTGGAATCTTTTTTTCTTTTTAAAAGATTTATTATCTTTAATTACGTGTTTGTGCATGGGTATGTGCACACTAAGGAGGCATCCAGAGAGGCCAGAAAAGGATGTCCAATCCCCTAAGGCTGGAGTTAGACAAGGTTGTGAGCACATGCATGCTGGGAACTGAACTCAGGTCCTCTGCAAGGGCAGTATGTGCCTGTAGCCACTGAAAAATCTTTCTAGATCTATTATCTTGATATTTCCTCTTTCTTCATTGTACATTGAGGTAGTTGCTGATCTTCCAGCTCTTACTTTAGCTCTTTCTCTGGAAGAAGAGAGAGATAATGAAGTTCACTGCCTCTATCTTTTGGACTGAAAGTGGTGCTAAGAGTTTTAATTTTGACAGGGATTGTGGTCATATATAAGGACATTTTTATTATATTTTTTTATTTGAAAATTTCACACATGTATACAATAAAATATGACCATATTGCTCCCTCCATTTCTTCATCCCTTCCCAGCTCCCCCAACGTGTTCTCCTTCTAACTTCACGTCTTCTTCCTTTTTTGGGTAACTAACAAAGTCTAATTAGTGCTGCACACATGTGCATAAGTGTGTATGGGAGTCTATCCACTGGAGCATGGTCTACCTACCTCAAAATAAGAATGGTTCTCCCATTTCCAGAATTTCTGCTGCCAATAGATCCCTGGTAAAAGGTGGAGCCTGGCAAGGACCCTCCCCACTTACACTGGGATGTTGACGGGATTAGTCTTGTACAGGTCTTGTGCAGACAACTTCAGCTGCTGAGTTAATGAGAGCAATAGCTGTGCCATGTCTAGATGACAGCATTTCGCAGCCCTGCTCCCCCTACTCCAGCTCTTACATTCCTTTGTATTCTTTTCTAGGATGTTCTCTGAGCTTTGGTGGAGAGTGGGATGATAAGGAGGTGTCCATTAAGGGCTGAGAACACAGTCTCTGTTCCTGGCACTTTGAGCAGTTATGAGTCTCAGCAGTGGCACTGTACACTGCAAAAACAAACAAACAATAACAAAAACCCCCAAATCAAACCAAACCAAACCAAACCAACAAACCAAACAAAGACCTTCTCTAAACAAGTTTGAGAGCATCCCAGGTTCAAGGGTATAAACATACATATTTAGAAGGCAATTTGTCAACACGACAATTCAGGAAAGTAACAATAGTAGGTTGTACTTTAGGGCCTATGACCATTCAAGTCATGGGCTTTTGACCAGGATTATAGTACCAGGTCTGAAAATTCCTCCCGTGGGGCAGGCCCCAGATCCAATCAGAAAGTGGTTAGCTACCCCATAACATCCATGCCAGTGGGCTCATCTTCTCTGGCAGGTTGGTATTGTGGCATTCAGGGTTCATTTCTGGATAAGACCATGGATGTATATTTTTTACTAGTAGCCTGCATAGCATCTTCTTGCACTGTGAAAGCTAGCCAGCTGAGAAGTTTCCCAGTTGGTATGAGGTTGATGTCTCTATGTGACTATGGGTCTCTCTTTCTTTCTCTTATAATTTTCACCTAATATTTTGTTTTCCTTTCCCATCTCCTCCAAGATCCTTTCTACCTCCACACCCACTCAACTTTATGTTCTTTCTCTCTTTAAACACACACACACACACACACCCACCCCTAACTGACAAAAAACCAAAAAAACCAAAAAAACAAAAAAACCCCTCACAAATCCATGCCACTCATTTTGCATTGGCCCACTACTACTGGGCACAGAACTGCCCTAGAGTATGACAGATGTATCCAGTGACATTCCATTGGAGAAAAATAACTTTTTCTTTGCCAGCAGGTATTAGTTGCAAATAATTTCTTAGTTGGGGTGGGACCCCATGTTCACTTCCTTGTCTCAGTTCTGGGACCCTACACAGGCTTGATCTTGTTCAGGTATTATGCGTGCTCCCACAGTCTCTGAGTTTCATATGTACATCAGTTCTGTTGTCTCTGGAAGACACCATTTACTTGGAATCATCCATACCTCTGATTCTTACAATCTTCCTACCTCATCTTCTGAATAGATCCTTGAGTCTCCAAGGGAAGAGTTTGATAAAGACATTCCATTTAGGGCTGAGTGCTCCAAAGGGTCTCACTCTCTGCACATTGTCCAATTGTAGATTTCAGTGTTAATTCCCATCAACTTCAAGAAGAAGCTTCTGTAATGTGGTCATGTGGGTTGAACAAGGCACTGATCTATGGTATAGCAATTTGCCATTAGGAATCATTTTATTGCTGTCCTCATTTAGCAGAATAATGGTAGTAGATTTTCCCCTAAGCCCATGACCTATCTAGTTTCATGTTCTTGACCACTTTAGCAGTGTCAAGTATAGGCTCCAACAGAATTGGCCTTAAATCCAATAAAAGTATGATTGGTTGTTTTTAGTTTTCGGTCTCCCCGGCACGTTCCGCCACCGCCCTATCCCAGCCCGGAGCTGGCTGGGAAGCCGCTTGGTTCCTCTCCCTGGCCAGGAGTGAGAAGAGGCAAGCCGAAAGCCGTGGGGAAGCACTGGGGACGCTTGGGACGTGGGTTCCTAGGACCGCGTGCTGTCGCCTGACCCCGCTTGCTGAGAACGAACACGAGACGGAGACAGCATCTGGTGGACCCGAATTCGTTTATTCCAGGGGTTCTTCCCCAATAAATAACCTCTCCCCATAAGGGTGTGGCTTCTCCCCTGGAGCAGGGAAGCCTTAATTAGCATGGCAGGGGGAGGGGCGTAGTGTTCCTAAGCAAGGGACCCGCCCCAATGCAGACAAACATGTTCCTTTAGCTTCTTGTGAAGCAAGCAAGTTATATTATTCTGGCTAGGGACCTTCCTGGGCTGGGAGAGCAGGAGTCTGCCAAGCGTCTCATCCTTTGTCACCTTTTTCAGGGAGTAGGGGCACTTGGCCTTGACTTCTACTGCTTTCCAGCCCCCAGGTCCCACAATTGGTTACTCCTTTACCATTTGTGCCACTATTGTACCAGTTATACCGTGAAGGCAGTTTGCTGTTATAGGTTCCAGTGATATTGATGATTGACTTATCTTCTCTGATTGTGTGCAGAATACCTTAAGGACCATGAATGCTAGACAGTAGGGATAAAACTTTTAGTTAGGTATTAGCTCAACTTCTCTGTGTTTGATGACATAGTATTGTTTTCCAATAATCAGACTTTACCATCAGATTATGGAGAACAACATTAGCCTTAGCAATAGCCTGTGAGGTTTGGGGGGGGTGTTTCATGGGACTCCTTTGGCTGAAGATTCAATAAGATGAAACCCATTCCTAGCACTGGAGATTTTACTTGGTGGCATAAGATATCTAGTTGGAGCATTATCTCCTTTATTATTTGGTGACTCCATTTATATCCCTTTTGTGGGGGTCCTGGAGGTCCAGCTCTGGCCCCCGCGAAAATGGGGGTTCTTTCTTCCACGAAGGATGGGTAAACCCCGAAGAAACACGAGACAGTCTTGGTGGCTGTTAAAACCGCGCGAGGCCTTTTTATTAAATGAACTTGGCGCAGCGGCGGCTTGGGACAGGCGCGGCGGCTTGGGCCGGCCGCTGCGCACGGGCGGGAGATGTGGGCAAGAGGCGAGAGGGCAAGAGGGCAAGAGAGAGAGCGACCCCCGTCCAGGGCTTTTATTAGGGTCCCCCGGAGCCCTGGTCTTGGGCTATTTTGATTGGTTCCTCAACCTCGTCGGTCAGGTGTGGGGGTAGCTGCCTGCACCTGAGACGCAATGGTGCCTGGGTATTCTGGGGAAGAAAGAATCCCCAGTGGTGGGGAGAAGCTGCTAATAACTACTAACTTAGGGGAATTTTCTGGGTCTTATATTTCTTAAATCTTTGCAATAAACCTGGGTTGCTTTATTGCAATTTACTTCTGGATAGCATGGCTGTGTTCCATTCCAACCCACAGTAGCCAGCTCAGGGATTGATTTTGCTATTACTATTGGCTTATACAGATCTTATTATTGATGAGAGAACATATGCCACCGTACAGTGAAGACAAAAAAGGAACAAGGCAGTTAGGGAGTTCCAGTTCCCGGCAGTGAATTCGCTTCAGGAACCTTGTCAAGCTAAAGCATTTCATAGCCTGGGAAACCTGGGCCCCAACACCCTTTCATATATGTACATATTTGAGGAAGTTTCTTCAGTAGTAGGCATCCATGTGTTTTTTCCCCCTAGTGGCTTTTAGTATTAATTGTCCCTCCTCATATTCCCCCCTTTACTCATTTTTTCCATCCCCCTCCCTATTGAATCCTCCTGTTCCACTTTCCCCTATATCTCTCCATAATACTATATTCTATTTCCTCTCCCTTGGAAGATTATTTCCTTGCTGGAATAGTTCTTAAATCCAATCAGACGTAGGGTGTTTTTTTTCCTCATAACATTCATGCCATTATATCCAATGGTATATCTTGCCACTCCAGTGTTATTGTAGATCACATGGTTCACAGCTGGGTAAGATCATTGTTGATTTTCTTCTCCAGCAGCTTGCACAGCACCTTCAGGTACTATAAAGCTATATAATCTTTCTGATCAACATCAACTTGATTTCTACATGTCATATGACCAAAATAGGTTGTGTCTCTTAGCAATAGGTCTGGTGGTCAACAAAGAACATTGGAAGTAGTCTATACTGTTAGTGATGTCTGCAACATCACTGACCAACAGCCCAAGGGGAGGTATCTCATGACATGTACTGGAATTTTTATTTAGTAAACTATGGTTTCTGAGAAGAGCACTATTATTCTCTGTGTAGAGGAACTCCAACTAAGCTGTTGATAATAAATCTGTCTGAAGTCTATAAAATAGTAGTTTCCAGACATCCTCAGTGTTACGTATCCTCTACAATCCTTTCTTTTACCCCACCCTTACATCTTGTTTTTATTCTTTGTTTTATCTGTTTGAACATACCAAACATTTGATAAATCCCATATCTGATAATTTCAGTATTAGAAGTCTTTTTAGTTGCTTCTGCTGGTTGTTATTTCACTGACCCTTGTTTACAATACATTTATACCCTTGCAATTTTTGTGGAATTCATTGTGCGCTCATGTCTGTAAGACGTAGAGGGAATTATTTGGCAATTTGTTGTGTAATGCTTTGGCCACAGACCTAGAGGACTTCTATTTTGGGTTCATGCCACATTTAAATTTTTCAGCTTGATTGGATTCAGAGGTGGTTAGAAAGTCAGTAAATCACACCTCTGTGCATCTATGAGCATTTACAGAGAGGATTAGGCTGGAAGGACTCTGACCTAGTCAGATTAAACAATCTATTGATGGATTTATAATTCAAATGGCTTTTTGGGAGATGGAAGAACTCTAGAGCATGGGGCCTAGATAAAGTTGTTGGAGATATGTCTTTGGGATGCATAGCTGGGTACCAGCCCCTTTCTGTTTTTCCTATGGGATGCTACGAAGTACCATGCCCTGGTGTTTTGCCTCACCACATGTTCACAGTTCTGGTGTCATGTAACCATGGATTGAAACCCAGGCAAAATGAATCCTTTCTCCTCCTGTTTTGTCTTGGTAGTATGAAATTAACCAACACAAGTACACTTTAGCTTCTCAGTTTTTAATTCTTGTGAACTTGCAAATTGTGTGAGGTCTCACCCTGGGTTCCAGTCTCCTCGCTTTATGCCTCTATAGGCAGACTAAAGTTCTAAACCCTGAAACTGGTGTCTGATATCAAGAGCAGTGTTGCCCTTGATGTGAAGATCTGGTTTGTACATCTTGTCGCATGAGTGCATGGTCTTGCTTTGTTTCTGGCCTCAGTATTTTTCTATCATCACATGTGCTCAATCATGTTCATATGGATGTGTGCATAAAATGGGGCACTTGAACTATGCTATTAATTTTCAGGGGAATATTGGGCTTTATGTGATGTTCTGCTGGCTGCCATCACTGCTCTCTGGTCTTAGGTTAAGGTCCAAAGTGGGGATTTGACATGACAGTCTCCCCCTTCTGCTCTGTCTTCCTGGCTGTCCTAACAGGTGTGTCCTTTGATTTTGTTATGGTACCCTGTTTTTAGAATGCCATTGTGGGGTTCCTGGTCCCAATTTCCTCCTATCAATTTCTTCTGCACCCCTGCTCATGTGAAGCCCTCTTATTTGCATTCCTTCACTTTTCTGTCCCCTAGGGCAGTCTGTATCTGGGTCCCCTTTACAGCTGTTCCTCTAAAGCTCCTCCTCCAGCCTGCCTCTGTCCTTCTGTCTCAAAGGGAGTGCCTCCCCCGACTTTCTCTTAGTCCCACTCAGCCCTTTGTATAACTGCGAAATGGAGGTTTTGCATGCAATGTGTCTCTTCACACTCTGGCTGCTTCTGGGGTGTAAGAGAGAAATTTTCCTGTAGACTAGATCAAGAGTAATGTATTATTTCTAAAACACATAGAAAAAGCTGCTATGCTGAAATTAATACATATTTAATAAATCTAAACATTGTGTTTAATATCTTATTTAGCAACTTAAGGTACTTTTAGCTGTGTGATTTTTAGGTTTTCAGGAAACACGACCACATAAAGCTTATTTATATTATTTTAATCCCTTTCAGACTTGATAAGTATATAAGAGGTACATGCGTTTGCACTTACAGAACATCCGGCGCATTCATGTGTGTGCATGTACATGTACATGAAATACAGTGTCTTACATGTTAGGAACCTGTAAATTGCAGCCTCAAAGCTCTCTGAATCTCCAAATCAGTTTATTCTCTCTCTCTCTCTCTCTCTCTCTCTCTCTCTCTCTCCCTCCCTCTCTCTCTCCCTCTCTCTCTCTCCCTCTCTCTCCCCTCTCTCCCCCTCTCTCCCCCTCCTCCCTCCTCCCTCCTCCCTCCTCTCTCTCTCTCTCCACTCAGGTGAGCATAGGAAGTTTTTATCACTTCAGAAGGCCCCTGTGTCTCCTATCCTGTTTACAAACCCCGTGCCCCAAAGAGTCCACTTTAATTTGATGTGGCAGGATTAGCAACAAGAAACTGCTTTCCACATCTTTTTCTCTGAGCTGATAAGTTCATTTTGCTCACTTTTTACTGGAGGCACTGAATAATTTGCATTTATTTTCCCTTTTATTTTGTGTCCAGTATTGAAAATGCTTTTTTTTTTTGTTTTGTTTTACTATTTTTTAATTCTTTCTCCCATCTATTTATCAAACTTGGGTTGAGGTTTTAGTTATGGTGAGATTTCTATTTTGATAAAAGATTCTCACACATATTTGACTTAACAATGCCCTAAAATGAATTGGTGTTTTTATTCTTCCCTCGAAACCCCCAGGGCTTTAGAATGCTTTAATTCCAACGTTTCCCCTGCATTCTTTGGTATTATTTATAGCTACTTTAGTTTCAGTTTATTAAAAAAGTAACTCTGGATCAGCTAATACTATTTTTTTTTCTGTAGCTAGTGCTGTTTCTGATATCTCTGTTGATGTCTCTGCTGGCTGTGGCTTCTCACCCTTTTTCTACCCACTTAGTTACTATTTTCTTCTTGTTCACGTATGCTTTTGATATTTCTCACAGGAAACATACATGAACAGGAAATTGTCTTATATTTTTGCATAAAAGTATGTTTGTTTTACTCTGATCAATGGTGAGTTTGCACTTCTGATTACACAGTCACTTTCCCTTGGGACTAGACCAGTTAGAGAAATATTTATTTAAAAAAAATTATAATCTGACAGATGGAGCAGCAGCCAGTCATAGCATTTCAAAGGTGGCTGTCCTCAGACCTGGTTAAAATGTACCTAAATCCAATGTTTCCTGTCCTTGGGATAACCTTTAAGAAAAGTCCTGGCTGTTAGTGTGGTGTGCCATAGCTACTATAGCTCTGCCTTCCTGTTCTGGCTTTGTGTATTAATGTGTAAGCGATGCCACATAAAAAACAACAATGCTGAGTTCTTCATGGCTGCTATCTCCAAGTTTCCTGGCTTGCTGCTTCTAGACCCTCCATCCCTTCTTGATTTCTTCTCACTTTCCCCCCCACCTGCCCAGGTCCTGAAAGTCCAAGTATAAACCTGCTCACAGGCATTTGTGGTTCGTTCATTCATCTCTGTATCTTTTGAGCACCTCTGTGAG
The DNA here is from genome assembly GCA_026225945.1 of Cricetomys ansorgei. Lineage (NCBI taxonomy): Eukaryota > Metazoa > Chordata > Mammalia > Rodentia > Nesomyidae > Cricetomys > Cricetomys ansorgei. The sequence goes on along the minus strand of JAMJFZ010002601.1, from coordinate 1,975,420 downwards.
GTATGTATAATATTTGAGATAAAGCAATGGACAGAAGGTACCAAATACCTAATTCTGTATAGCTTATGTCATCGTTATGAGGGACATAAAAACAAATGTATCTTATTTAAGATGCATTGTATCTCAGTCGGTGATGACTACCAAAGAAGCAAGTCAGTCAGGGAAATGGGGTATAGAATGCTTTTAGTTGTGTGAGGGATATTTGAAATTGTCAGTCAGGGTTTTCTTACAGATGGAGAAACACTGGACAGAGACTTAGTAGGGGACAAACCTGCTTTGTCAGAGACTTGATAAGAGAAACTTGAGGCAGAGAGAACACCAGTGAATGCAAAGACTCTGTGGCAGCAGGAGGGAAGCTGACAGATTTGGCATTAAGAGCCAGGGAGAGCGACAGAACAGGGGGCATCCAAGTCATGCTGGAAGAAGTTAATGTCAGGCGAAGTGAAGAGTCCTTCTGCTTTCACAGTGGAAAGCAGGCTCTCATGAGTTATTTGATAATTCAGGGTAAGAGTAAGATTTATCTGAACCATCACTCATCTTAGCAAAGTGTAAACTTGAAAGATGAAGATCACTGATGTCCTTATTTCATCTGAACTACTTGATGTTTCAAAAATATGACAAAAGGAACTTGAGAGAATTGTTCTTGCAGCATCTTGGGAAGAGCAACTTGAATACGATTATTACAGAGCACTCTTATTTCGTAAGGTGTTGATACATGGATATGTACATAACATTTCTTTTGCTTATCATGAGAAGCTATTTTCTTGATGCCTTGGTGACCAATATTCAATTAGTTATTTGTATAATGTACTTCCCTGAGACAATTACTACATGTGGTATTTTGTCGTCTGTTGCAACATGAGAGTCCACTCTGTTGGAATTTATAGTTGTTCCCTTTTCCATATCCAAATATCTTGCTGGGATTAGACTGCGACAGACCAGGAATCTCTGTGGTAAGAATTTGTTCTTATTGCTCTTACTCATGCATTGACAGTGATTATTCATTTCTCAAATAATTGCTATGAAGTAATAAGCACACACATGTGTACACCTGCTGGTTAGAATGGTTGAGGTGGAGAAGTTGCTATGCCATTGGCAAATCCTTGGGTGCATGGAATAGAATAACAAGAAAAATGTTCCAAGTATCTAAAAAGAAAGAATGTACCAGGTTGGTAAAAATCAACTAAGGTTGATAAAAAATCAACTAAAGTCAATGCTGCCCGTTCTCACATTTGCCCATGTAGACAACTGCAAAAGGTTCATTCTGTCTTGGATAATTTTCAGGGCCCAATTAGGTCTGTGATTTTTCTAAAGCTCTTTTTAGAAAACAGCCAATCATGCCAATTCTGCTCCTTTGAAGTCATCCTCACATCATTTGCAGAGAAGAAATGTGATAAATTTAATTGGTGTCCAGAAGAAAAAGTCTTTAGCAAAATATAAACAGAAAAGCGAAAGTAGGAAAGGTAGCTATGAGGCAGTGCCAAAGGGATGGAGTTTAGTTGTGTCTGGTTTGATTCAATTAAATCATCCATAGTGTAATCACAACGTACATGTGTACTCACTCTCGGGTAACTTAAATAGTTGTTTATTAACAAGACATGATTTGTGAAGAAAGGAGAGTGTAAGATAATACAGTTAGAGTAAAAGCAGCAGACACCCTGAATGAGAGAAACTGTGAAGAGAGCCCTTTATGGGTAGGAGTGCTCGGAGAAATTGAGGGGAGATTTAAGTGGCACCTGACAGAGGTGAGGGGGATTTTGATAGGGGGAAGGAAGATCTGATTGGAGGAATAGTTTACAAAGGGCCACATGTGGGCATGGCCATCATATGTTCATGCAACAGAAGGCTCCAATATAGAGTGAAGAATTGGGGGGGGGTATCAGAGAAAATCTGGCTGGTAGACAATACAAAGAGAGACTTGAGTCAGATTGAGGGATTTACATTCTTTTGAAGAAGGAAACATATGAGGGATTTCAGTGAAGATGGTGAACTAAGTGCCTCCAAAATTGCTCTCCTCCTTAAAACTAATGGGAAAGAGGAGAGAAAAATGACATTATTGACTACCAGAACTCTGGAAGCTGATCAAAAGCATGCACAACCTAGAGTTGAGACAAGTGGATGAATCTCGTGATGTGTGAACCTACCTTACTCTCATTCCTCTCTCTTTAGTGTTGTAATACCACCACTAAGCAGTAACCCACAATCAGAATGAAAAGCAGTGACCTGATTATCCCATGGGAAAACACAGTGGCTGAAGTTCCTTCAATGTCTCAGTGCTAGAGAACAGTACCATTTAATGTTATCTTACGGTTCTCTGCAACACTTCCCTTGCAAAGATGCTCCTGTTTAATGCAGAGTCTTCCTGGGGTGGTAAAACAATAGGCTAGTCAAATGTCTAAGGAAAAGACAGAGAATGAGATGTCCATAGGCACTTTGTAAATCTCTGACATCATCTTGGGATCCATAAAGCCACATGAAAGTACAGGCTGTCTATATGCTAAATGCTCTGCACATGATCAGAATGATCTGGAGGGCCCCGTGCTTTTACCCTTGTCTGATCTTGAGGTTCTATGGAGGCATAAAATGGGTTGTTATTTATTTACTTGAACATGGATGGTCTGCCCCAAAGTGCAGTCTGTCATTTGAAATCAGGACAATTTTTTTGTCTCCCAGTATTTAGAAACTCTCTGTCCAGCAGTTAGTTTATATATAAGTCCACTGAATAGGAAATTCAGTGTCTAAAACAAATAAAAGAATAGACATAATAGAGTTAGTTCACAGAAGCCACCAAATAATTTTCAAAACCAACAAAAATGAATACGGGGGGAGAGAGAGAGAGAGAGAGAGAGGAGGAGGGAGAGAGGACACTAAATCAGAGATCCAAAAATTTGTCATGGATAAATCCCCAACTTAGCTAAAAAATAAAAACAAAAACAAACAGAAACTGTTCTTGATGAGGCTCAGATGTTTGGATTATTAAACAAATACTTTTGGTAAAATGCTTTTAAAGAACAAAATAAGCTATGAATAATTAAAGAAGTATATGAAATAAAGATGTCTCGCCAAATAGAGAGTGGCAGGAAAGAGAAACATCTATATATCATTTAATGTTTCTTCTTATTTTTTTTTTTAAAGGGAAGATTTATTTTGTTTCATGTTTTGAGTGTATAATCCCTCATGGTGGGGAAGAAATAGAGGTAGGTAGCTTCATTGCAGTGGGAGTATGCATCTGGAACTCCTCACGGCTCACACCCGCATTTCTCAGTGAAACAAGAAGTAGAGTTAAGACAGGAAGCAGGAGCCAAATATGGACCTGAGGACCTACCCCAGTAGCCCATTTTCTCTAGTGGGGGGTCCCCATCTCTCAAAGGTTTCACAGACACCAAAAATAGCACCAACAAGTTGAGGAACAACTATCCAAACACAAGAGCCTGCATAGAAGTTTCACACGCAATAACATTTTGTTCCTGTTCCCCATAGGCATATGGACATCTCATAATGAAGAATGTGTATTAATCCAACTTCAAAAGTCCTCATAGTCTTACAGTTCCAACACAATTAAAAAGTGCAAAGTCTCTTTTAAGACTCAAGGTAATCTCTTAATTGCGGACCCTTAGAAAATAAACAAACAAAGCACATATTTCTAGAATATAGTGTTACAGATAAAATATCATTATTTCAAAAGGAGAAAGAGAGACCCTAGTAAGGAAATATCAACCTAAAGAAACCATCAGGGAAATCATTGGGCCCTGTAGCTTCATATCTGGCATCTGGGATTCTTGCTGGAATCATTTTGGCTCCAACAGGTTTGGATAGCCAACCCTTTCAGTTCTGTGGCCTTTCTCTTGGGTTGACTTTATGTCTTAGTTGGGGTTTCTGTTGCTTCAATGGAACACATGGCCAAAAATAATTTGGCAGGAAAGGGTTTATTCAGCTTACTCCTTCACATTGCAGTTCATCATCAAATGAAGTCAAGCAGGGCTGGAACCTGGAAACAGGAGCTGATGCAGAGGCCACGGAGGAATGCTGCTTACTGGCTTGCTTCCATAACTTTCTCAGCCTGCTTTCTTATAGAGCCCAGGACTACCAGCCCAGGGATAGCACCAACAATGGGCTGGAACCTCCTGTATCAATAACTGATTAAGAAAAGGCCCTACAGCTGGATATTGTTAAGGCATTTTCTTAGTTGACATTCCCTCCTTTTAAATGACTTGTTGCATCAAGTTGATGTAAAATGATTCCAGCGCACTTTACTTGATACCTGAAGTCTTCCTAAGCAAATACCCAACACTACTGACATCTCCAATACCCTGGAGTCTCCACTGCAACTTGACGTTTACCTCTAAAACTGCATGTGTAGCCTATCCAGAAGCTCCGTGCATGAACTCCAACCTTGTGAAGCACTGGCTACCTCCAATGATCCTCTATAATCTTGCATTTTTTATGCCTGTGAAATTAGCACCTGATGGATGATACCAGTTTCTACTCCCAGCTTGAGATGTAGCTTTGCTCCTTTGGACCATAGGCTTACTGGCTTCTCTGTTCCATGAAAAGGCTCTTCTCTAGGCAAGAAGGGTGCTCTGGGAACTCCCTGTTCAGGAACTCTATTTTAAAATGAAAGTTTCTCAAGTTCACATTATTTAACTCTGGAGTTTTTGATAGATGTGGTTTTTCTCTTAGTACATTTATTCTGCACTTTCAGTGCAAAGTGTGAGGTTTGTTCTTAATGGTACGAATCATTTTAATAATTATAGTTGTTTTGTCAGCACCTGCTTTGTCCACCTGTCTGAAACTTTAACCATATTTATGCTCCTTTCCTGTCTAAACTACACATTTCCCAAATGTTCTGCTCTGATTTTGCTTTGAATTCTTATTATAAGTCTCAGTAAAAGCAGGTGGCAACAACCATGCTACAGAACTGTTGCCATACTGTTATGAAATTTCCTTCACCAAAAAACTCAGACCATTACTTTTGAATTTAGCCTCATTCAAAATTTCAGGACAAGGGCAGGATGCAGAAAAATGCTTTTCCTTAATGTAACATGAATGGCTTCTAATTCTAATGGAGCACTTGTTTCTTTCTTAAGCTTCATGTACTGGGCTTCCACTGTTCACGTTTTCATCAGCTTTCTGGTCTTGGACTCCTATTGGAGTCACCAGTAAGCTCTACCTACATCATTTAAGGGCTTTTGTAGCTGGAAGCTCAAAACTTTATCCATTTTCCTAAAATCATTGTAAAGGCATACATGGCTAATTTTATTACAGCAACAACCCCACTCTTGGTACCATTTTTCTGCATTCATTGTTTTCTTATTGCTATGACCTAATACACAAAATTAAGGGAGGGTGAATTTATTTTGAATCACATTTTGAGGGTACAGCTCATTATGGCTGAGAAGGCATGGTAGCTTTATAGTTATGGGAACATTCATCTAAGACACCTCACTCCTCATATTTTAGTAGAACAGGAATCAGAGATTGCTGTTTTTATGATTCCTTGGAATACTCACATTGGAAAGCTATATGTGCGCGTGAGCGCGCACACACACACACACAGAGTGTGGGGAGAGAGAGGAGAGAGGGATTCTAGGATTTAAAAGTAATTACTAGGATTATAAAGTAGACTTTACAGGCATAAGAAATAATCAGAAACCTGAAGATGTGTTAACTGAGACTACTTAGTAAAAACCATAAAAAAGAATGAAGGAAAATGAACAGAGCTCAAGAGACCCTTCGGATACCATTAACTTAACAAAAAAACCCATAATAATAGACCCAGAATGAGAAAAGAGAAAAGATCAGAAAAATATTTAAAGAAATAATGACTTGAGATTTCACAAATTTGAAGAAAAACATTAATCTACAAATTCAATAAGCTTGGTGACATTCATGTGGGATGAACTGAGAAAGGTCTCCATCTAGAAATGGCATAATCAACCTCCTGATAGTCAGACAAGGAGACCATCTTGAAATCAGCAAAGGAGAGGCAGCTCATCACACACAACTGTGATTCTTATTCTACTCATCACTGATTTGGGATTAGGAGCCATGGAGGGCTGAAGCAGTAGGAAGATGTTTTAAGGGCTCTAATAAAGACTTTCAAACAAGAATTCTATGACCACTAAAACTATCAGTTTAAAGATAAATTAACATATTGTTTTATAGTAAAAACAGAAAGCATTTTTCTCTGGTGAACCTCTTACAAAAGAAACATTAAAGAGTTGGGCTGGTGAGATGACTCAGTAGGAAAATTGCTTGCTCCACAAGTCTGTTAATCTAAGTTTAATGTCTTCTACCCGTATAAAGGTAGGAGGAGAGAACAGACTGCACAAGTTGTCCTCTGACATCTGTGTGCCATAGCTCTCCCCATTCAAGAACATAGACAATAGTAATAATTTAAAACATTTAAAATAGACATCAGAGACCTTTAGGCTGACATTAAATGAATTAGACAAGAAATTGAATTCATATGAGAAAACAGACAGTGTTAGTTAATGCAATTGCATGGGCAAATCAAAAAAGATGGTATAAATATAGTTTTGTAACTTCCTCATATGTGACTTAAAGGAAACTTCATAGAACAATAACTGAATAAAAGAGTAAAACATTATAGAGTAATAATGATGTACATCAGTGTTAATGGACACACAGATAAAGGTGCAATTTGTGTGAAAATATGCTGGGAGTGATCAGAGCTTGAAGTCTCTATACTATTAAAACCAATTTGGTATTAATCCAAACTAGAGTACTATAAATGAAGGTGATAATTGTTCTTTTCTGGGAAGACTAAGTAGAGAAGATGTGATTGGTTTGTTTTTGGTATTTCTAACCATACTTTACTAGAGATACTAGCCAGATAATTGTGAAAGAAACAAATAAAAAGCATGAACACTAGAAAAAGAATTGGGCTCATATTTGCAGATCATATGATCTTATTTGTAATAAATTCCAAGAAATAATCAAAAAGCCTATAAAAACTAAAAAGGTCAGCAAGTTTGCAGGATACAAAATCAATATATTAAACCAGTTGTCTTTTTTCCCATTAGTAATACACAACCTTAAATAAAAATAAACTAATTTCATTTACAATAGCATAAAAAAGAGAAGCAATTAGGAACACATCGGACAATTGGAGGTGCAACACTGAGAGCTGCAGAGCAGCACTGAAGATACTTTGTGAAATGTAAAGGAATGGAAAGACAATGCCCATAGATGAACTACGGAATGCTGTTGATGTAACTGCTCCCGAGTAGGTATACAGAATGAACAGAATCCCTTTCAAAACCTCAATGTTTTTTTTCTCCCAGTGATTGACAAGCTGATTTGGATATTCACTTGGAAAAACAGCCAAAACAATCTTGAATATGACCATAGGACTCATACTATCCATTTTTCAAAACTTAATGTAAAAATCCTCTGAAGAAAGCCATAATGAAATCCAATTCTTTGCATGCTAATAAAAATGAATGTGACACTGCACCAATCAAGAACACTGCTGTAATAAAGGCAACTGTGTCGATTAATAAAGCTGAGCATCTAGTAACAAATCCTTATGTTTTAATATTTTTATTTTACTGGTACAAAATTATGTTTGTGCTGGGTGTGAGTATGTACACATTCATGTGGGTCCATGTCGAGGACAGGAAAGGGTATTGGAGTCTTTGGAGCTGGAGTTGCAGCATGACCTGTGTGTTGGAAATCCTCTGAGTGCTGCAGTCCTCTGAAAGAGCAATGGGTACTCATGGTGGCTGAGTCATGCTTTTAGACACTTGCTTTAGTTACAGGAACATAAGTACAGACCCATGGGCAAAAGAATAATCTTCTTAACATGTGGTGCTGGCATTGTGATTTTCCGTATATTGAGAAATGTACTTGGACTTAAACTTCTGAACCATATGCAAAAGTTAATTCAATACAAATCAAAGTCTTAAATATTAAGAGGTACTTGTGTGTAATTACAATTGACCTTGGGTAGTTGATAATTTCTTTTTAAAAAAGCTTTATTGTTTTATGTGTGTGAGTTTGTGTGTGTGTGCGTGTATGCGTGTGTGTGTGTGTGTGTGTGTGTGTGTGTGTACATGCCCATGCATGCTTGATACCCAGGGAGGTCAGAATACAGACCCAGATCCCCTGGAACTGGATTTAAGGATGGTTGTAAGTCACCATGTTGGTATTGGAACTGAACCTGGGTCCTTTTCCAAGAACATGCAAATGCTCTTAACCACTGTGCCATCTCTCCAGCCCCAACAATTTCTTATATGTACCACATAAAGAAGAAACAACAAATGAAAGAAATATATTTGACTTCATCAAAATTAAATTTCTGCATTATAAAAAAGTGTGAAAGTGAAAAGGTAAACTACAGAATGGGAGAACTATTTTATATATCATGTATCACAATGACTTGACATCAAGAACGACCAATTTCTTCAATACATTAGACAAATGATCCCATTAAAGATACATAAAACAATTAAACATTTCTGCTAAAAAGATATACAAATGACTAATGAACTTATGGGGAAATGGTCAATACCAATCAGCAACGTGAAAATTCAAGTAAAATTTATGTTTACGTACTACCTCTACCACTAAGATGCTATAACGCACATGATGGGCAGTGCATGTGTGGATGAAGAGAAAAAGAGTCTGAAGTCCTCATACTTCGCTGGTAAGGATGCAAAATGGTTCATTTTGGGGGAAAGTTTGGTAGTTTCTCATATTCTTAAAAATGAAGTTACCATACTACCCAGCAATTCCACTTCAAAGTGATATTGAGGAGAGATTAAAAACATATCCACCTTAAAACTGTATGCATAATTTAATTACTGAACTACGTAACGCTGGAAAATGACTACAGCTGATAATGTCCATCAACAGCTTAATGGTTATAGAAAGTGTGCTGTAACAACGCTATGAATTTTTTTTAGCCAGAAATGAATGAAAAACCTGTGCATAACACACCATGGGTAAATCCTGAAGGCATGCTATGAGCTAAAAGCCGGGTAGAAAAGACCACACGGACTGCAAATTCCATTCCTATGAAAGCAGGGAATGTGAAAATCCATGGAGACAGAAAGTAGATGTGTGGTTTCCAAGACTGGGGAGGGGGCAATGAGACTGCCTGCTAATTGATACGGTGCTGCTTTTCCTGGGTGAGGCACTCTGCAATTAGACAGTGGTGATTATTGCGCAACTTTGTGAATATCACCAGAACCTCGGAATTGCATACTTTATAATTGTAAATTTCACAGCATATGAGAAAATGGCATCTTTGGGGCTTTTCAGAACAGAAGAAATTGCATGTTAGAAATGTATTATATGTTCCTAAATAATAGCTGAGTGATGATCAGTGTATTTGTATCAAAGATGCTAGAGTAGGGAGACTCAGCTAGGAAAAGATCATTGCGTTCTGCAGGAAGAGCACTGAATCAAGAGTCCCTCTTATTTCACCAGTTGTTTAGAAACCTTCTCTACTCAGAATCATCTAGCACTTGTCGGTGCTGGACTACAGATATGTTCAATACTTTTTTAAAGTTGAGTTTATGCCAAATGGTCCACATTACCTCTGGGAGTATGTATCTGCACACCACTTTGTAAACTGTAGTTTCTCCTCTGCCCAACAGAGATTCTTTATGCCAAGGGGCAAATTATATCCATGACAGAATATGAAGGTTTTTTTTTTTTTTTTTTTTCCCAAGACAGGGTTTCTCTGTTGTAACTCTGGCTGTCCCGAAACTCACTCTGTAGACTAGGCTGGCCTCAAACTCACAGAAATCTGCCTGCCTCTATCTCCTAAGTGCTGGGAATAAAGGCGTGTGCCACTACTGCCCGGCTGAGAATCTGACTTTTTAAAAAGCCTAAATCATTTATGCAAGACACCTTTGACAACCAACAAATAGTAACAAAAGTCATAAAAAAAAAAAAAAAAACAGTAGAGGAGACTTGAAATCCAAAGTTCCAGTTTTTTTTTTTTCTTTAGGCCAGAGCCTTTGCTTTTTGCCAAGCACAGCTTTGCCTAGCTCATTGTAGGTACATGTCAATGTATAAACTGTATGTTGTATGCTTTCTGTGTTTTATAACATGAGATACAGTGACCATAGTATCTACACATGCTACATGTTGACTAATACGTGTTCTCTGTGTGCTTATGTATCATCTTTATACATCCACATGTGAACAAGGATAGGAAAGTGGGACCCATATATTACTTAAATTTGATGTTCTTTAGCTAATATTATTCAGAGATGCCCATATTTGAAATACGTTTCTGATTTTGTGTGTGTGTGTGAAAATATAAAAAGCCCTTCTAAGAATAGGAAGCCAGTTCAGGAATGAAACTTCCTCTCTTGCTTAAAGGGCTGTGTTTTCCTATGCAAATGTAGCAAAGCCCAGAAATTAGCAATGACTGCTAAATTAACACACTTGAAGAGCTCGGCTGGTTCTAATAGGCAGTCAAATGGTCTTGTTACATTGTAATGGTGCCAAGCTAATTGAAGTGATTACTGTTGCTCATGAGCAGCCTTTTTGAAGTAGAAGTCTTTTAAATTATCCATAGACGTTAAATGTCAGACACTATTGTGTAATTATACTTTGTAAACGCTGAATGTCATAAGGCATCACAGGTAATTGAGGTTTACAGAGAGGAGCTTTTTCTAAACCTAATTGGGCATCAATTCTTTGTCACTTTTTCTAAATCTAATTGGGCATCAACTTTTTGTGCCAGGGGACACTCCAATGCCTCACAGTCTCCCTTTCTTCCCTCCCCTCTTCCTGCTAGACCTCCTCATGGGGCCCTACAAGCCAAGATGTTTCCAGACCACTGGGCTAACAGACGGGCTGTTTGTCTCACCCTGTGGCATCTTCTGGGATGGTGATGCTGGTTTGGGATTTCACAGACTGAAGCTTTCTGAAGCCTGATGTGGCTATCATGGCAGAATGAGGCCATCTGAGTGAAGCATCACCCTCTGGAATCTCAGTGTATCCCAGGATTTTCACTGTTGTAGGAATGGGGATATTGCATGTGATTTTTTTTTTTCAGATGCTAGAAATAGAGGTTTTTCATGAACCTAAAACAGCTCTCTGTTTTCTATGCCTTTTGTTTCTTAGGTTGTATTAGACTTCATACCTTCCCTCCCAATTAAAAAAAATATTCATGCAAGCAGTTTTTCACTTTGCTTTTGTGACAGCAATGTGAACCCCAAGACAAACTTCAGGAGGTTTGTATGTCTGACCTATGTGAGCCCTGTCCTGACCAAATGGTTCAGCTGGACTTAATGGTGAAGACAGCCATATGTCTTACTGTTCACTGTGAATCCTTCAGCTCGGCTGGCTGGCAATATATTAAAAGAACACTGCCTTTAATCTGTGGCTAAGGAAAGATTCAAAAAGGACTTTCATTGCATGATTCTTCATATATATGTTTAATTGGTCACCAGTTTTTATTAGCCAAACTGTTGTCTCACTATGAACTCATGGCTGCAGTGTCAGTGTGTGTTTCTGGCAGGCATCAACTTATCAGAGTCCTGATTTGTCGGGCTATCTTTCTCTGTGACTTTAAAAAAAAATACTCATTATTCTCTGTGATTAAGTTGAGTTGCAAGTAAAATGTTCTTTGACCTGAACAAGGAGACCCTCGGAGAAGCATTGTTGCAGGCAGAAAGGAGCATGAATATTTTCAATGCTGGAAAACAAAAAGAAGAGCCAGGTGTTCTTGCTGAGTGCATTGGAGAGTTTCCTGGTGTCTGAAGACAGATGCAGGGATACTCACATGGATGCTCTCAATAGCCCAGCATTGTTACAAGCCGCAAAGAAGTACTCATATTCCTTTATTATGATGCATCTCATTGTGATACTGAAAAGGCAAATTAAATGAGTACCTTTTATACTTTACATGCAATATACAGATACTTGTCAGAAATAACACTAACAGTACGTGCAGTTTTCTTAGCATCACTTTGGAAGGTGGCTTTTGTGATATGCCTGTCAGAGAAGAACGAGGTTCAAGGATATTATTAAAGTTGTTAGAGTTTTAAAGTAATAATGTGCAAAGTACTGCTCAGAATGTTGAATTATACATGGTTTTGCACAGTGAGTACGTGCAATCCCTCTCCTTTTGCGCCCCCCCCCCCGCCCCGGCAACCCACTGGAAAAAAATGACACTCCTCTTATAAGATTCTTACCCTGGTGTCTTGGAAGTCTTACTTTCCTTATCAGTTACATCTTTGTTGTCCACATATAACATGGTGGCGTAAAAGTAGAGGGATGTTGATTCTTTCTGATGTGGGCATGATGGCCGAGATATACAGGGACTGGTGGTCCATGTTTTACAGAATTCCTTAGTGCTGTTTTCTAGGAACCCTCTTCAAATACAAGCAACAAAGTGTCGGTGTCTCTGTAAACTGAGGCTTTGAATGGATTATCTGCTGTCCCCAGGCCACCCGGTTGAGGATCAAAGAAACATAGAAGGGACATGGTGGCAAAGGTCTGGTTTTCTATTCTTTGAGGGCAAGATGAGCATTCGCAGGGACAGTATGCTGTGGACTTCATAGTGTATCAATGCTGCTTACTAGTTAATTCCAGCTCTTTGCTCTGGCGCAAGATAGTCTTACATTTCCTGGAAGTTGGGTTTGGATTACGTAATTTTTATCCAGTTAGTTGTGAATAAAGTGCTATGTCATTTTCAGATTGGGGCATTTATTGACCAAACTGCTACCTCACTCTCAGTCACAGTAAATCTCTCCTCTGCTTTATCTTGCCCCACCCCTGGTACAGCTGTCAACTCCTCTTCTTCCTTCTCTTCTTCCCTGCCATCCCACCTCTCTCAGGCATCTACTCTCTATAGGATCTCACTCTGGCATAGGATGACCGCATACTGTGAAAATCCTTCCGCCTCAGACTCTGGAGTATTAGGATTACAAGCCAGAGGAGCCTTGACACTTGGCTTAAAACTGGCATCTCTGCAGAGCCTTTCTGCTGTTTATCATTGCGACTGGCAGTATTGAAGATGATGATGGCTCTGTCTGCTAGAGCAGAGACCCGAATCAGAGCCAATGCTGACCTCAGTGGACCTGCAGGGTAGTGAAGTGAAATTTGCTATTATTGGCATTTTCCTTGCTACAAAGCATAATAATCTACTTGGTAAATCATACTTTGAGCAATAAACCAGTGAACCAGTCATTAAATCATTAGGGTCTATGCCAGGGGTTACAAATACAAATGCCAGTACCTGGGAAACCATGCTGAATGAAAGGAGATAGGCAGGCATGAGAAAAGACATGCCGTGTTTGCATATACAGAATAAGCACATATTCCTTACAAAGGCATATATTCTGGGTTTTTCCTTTTTTAGTGTTTCCTCTCTCTTTTGCAGTGACAGCACCAGTAGCAATGTGTATACTTGAGATACACTAGAGGTCAAGCACAATGCCTGTTGACACTCTTTCCCTATGTGTTGGCCACACTGTTGGAAAGATGGTAACTGAAGCACTGCAGACCACACAAATCCTATCTAAATACGGCAGCTGGCTTTTCCTCAGCCCAGGGTAACCTTGACCTGTAGGAACGTGAGCACAGAATCTACAGTTTCCATTTTCCTAGGAGAAGCTTGAAGTTCAGATTTTCTGTGAAATGTTTTGAATTTAAATATTCTTAGAAACAACAGAACATGTCATAAGTCTGACAGTGTGTGACTTTGACCCTAGCCAATGCCTCACAGCCTTTGATCATCAAGCTGCCACCAACAGCGATAGTTTTTATTTTTGTTTTTTGTTTTTTTTTCCCATTTCATTAAAGAGGTTACATCTTAGGAACAGAATAAACATCAGCTGGCAATGTAATGAGACATAGTTGAAGTAAGACACCAGCAAATATCTGTTGATTTCTCATTGTGTGTTCAAAACCTTGCCAGTTGTAATGAGAGATAGTGAGAAACATAAAAGAAGCGCTGACTTATAGAACTGATCTAGTTGGAAAAAACTGGCAAAATAAACAGCATAATATCTAAGAAACAAAGTGAGAAACAATTTCAATAGAATAGATAACGTGACAGATTTAAAGGAGACAGTATTACAACAAAGAACTTTCCTTTCCATTAGCTAGGCTTCTCCAAAGGAGGAATTGGTGGGATGTGTGGAATGCTCATGTATCTCCCTCTCTCTCTTTCCCCCCTCCCTCCCTCCCTCTCTCTCTCTCTCTCTCTCTCTTTTTTCCCCCCTCCCTATCTCTCTCTCTGTGTTGTGTGTGTGTGAATTTCAACTAAGATGTGGAGTGCCATGGTGGTGGAAGCTGAGAGGTTCTGTGATCACAGGAGCTGGCGGTGCAGCTTGTGATCTAAATTCTGGAGGGTGAGGATGTAGCTTTGAATCCAGTTCAGAAGACCCGAGAACTAGAAGCCCTGAGAATTAAAGAGAATCTCAGTTTACCTAGTGAGATGGAGAGTGGATTCAGCCATTCTCCACTTTTTCTTCCACTCAGGTGTTCAACAGACGAGAGGATTTCTACTCTCAGCCAAGAAGATGTCTTGGTTAGCGACCTAAAGCAAGTTTGAGAGGAGAGGGTTTATTTGGCTTATGTTTCCACATCACTGTTCATTACCAAACGAAGTCAGGACAGGAACACAAACAGGGCAGGAACCTGGAGGCAGAAGCTGATGCAGAGGCCATGGAGGAGTGCTGCTTACTGGTTTGTTCCCCATGGCTTGCTCAGCCTGCTTTCCCATAGAACCCAGGACCACTAGCCCAGGGATGACCCCACCAATAACTGACTGGGCCCTCCCACATCAATCGCTAATTAAAAAATGCCCTAAAGGCTTGCATACAGCTCTGATCTTATGGAGGTATTTATCAGTTAAGGCTCCCTCCTCTCCAGTGACTCTAGCTTGTGTCTATTGGATATAAAATTATGTCCAGCACAGCAGGGCATCTGCTTTAATTTGATCCATATGGGAATCACTTCTGAATGGACCCTCAGAGGCAGCCTGAGAAATGTTTACTTGGATCCCTGAGTGGACCATGGCCTAGTTAAACTTAACATCTTTGAAATGATGCAGGAATGTATATTTTATGGCCAATCTGTGCACTAAGTACGGTAGTGTGAGCAGAGGCTGGAAGGAGAAGAGTGAGGGTGTCTCAGCCTTCTGAGGATGTGAGAAAGCAATATTGAACAAAGAGTTGAGCGATTAAGAGGGAACTGACAGGATAGGAACAGAGAAAATTCCGCTCGAAGGCGACAAAACAAGGACGCAGGCTGAGTTTAGCTAACGTAGAGGGTACCTGGAGGGAGTCTGGCCACAAGCTGCTTTGTTAGGAAGAGCCTTGGACATCAGAATTCACTGTACAGATGTCATCACCAAGTTTTGTATATGGGAAGATGAACTACACTGATGTTAGATTCACGTGTAAAGCTTGTTGAAAATGAAGACACTCAAGGATGCCGTACCCCAGCCTTTTGAGGACAGGGATTTGAGTGAGCTGTGCAGTAGATTCTGAAGCAGGCTAATATGGAAGAGTGCCAAGCGGAGATCTGGTGTGCCTCAGCTGAAGAGCAAGCCAAAAGCAGAGTAAGGCTGAGCCTTAGAAGAAGCATCCAGGCTGGCTTGTGGCATGCCTTGTGCCTAATCCCCACTAGCAACCTAGAAAAAAATTATTGTTGATACTTGTTAAAATTGTTCAGGTAGGTCTTTTGTATTTTACAGGGATGAAGGTAGTGCAGTATTAGGTACAGGATCTACCTTCACACTTTTGCTGTGGAGGAGAGAAATTGAACTTAACTTCACCAAGAACCTGTGAGGATTTATTACCCAGGAGCAGGTGGGGCATAAGTGATGGGGAATTGCTATGAGGAAGCATCCAAGGCGAATGCTTTTTTGACTATGATAACTTATTGTTATAGATATGGATGTAAATGTATGCACAAATGCATAAATACAGCGTGCTGAGACTATTTTGTTGTTTGTGTGTATATGATATCAGAGCTGACCGCTTTGCACTGGATTACCAGTTAGGAGGCTCATCCCCAGGAGAGGCAAATTCTCCCCCTCTCAGAGGTCATCAGTTGCCTGTAGTTCTTTGACCAGGAGTGGGACCCCTTCTGACTTAGCCTATCTCTTGATGCTGTGATTGGTCCAGTCTTGTTTATGCAGCCATTTCTAGGAGAGACTGTCTCACAGCAGACTTCCTCCTATTCTGTCTCTTATAATCTTTCCACCACCCTCCATGTTCCCTGAGCCTTAGGTGCAAATGCTCTGATGTAGTTGTAGCCATTGGTGCAGGGATCCTCACTGTTTGTTGATCTGTACATTTTATGCAGTTGTAGTTTTCGATGATGGTCTTAATTTGCTGTAAAGAGAAGCTTTTTTTGATGAGGGGTGATAGTTACACTTATCTTCCAGTATAGGTATAAAATTTAGAATATAACTGAGAATTATGCTGGTCTAGTAAAGTGGTTATAGTTTCTCTTCTAAGATCCATGACCTTTATTAGCCTTGGGTCTGCTTTAATTCTTCTGCATGTGGGCATCCAGTTTCCCCATATGTTGACGATACTTTCTTTCTTTTGGTTAGTTTGGTCCAAAGTTCTGTCTATTTTTTTATCTTCTCAAAAACCAGCTTTTAGAGTCATTAATTATTTGTATTGTTTTCTTTGTTTCTGTTTCATTAACTTCTGTTTTGATCTTTACTATTTTTTGCCATCTACTAGATTTGGTTTGAATTTGTTCTTGCTCTTCCAAACTTTTGGGTTGTGTCATTACGTCACATGTGCTCTTTCTGATTTTTAAATGTAGGCACTTAGTGCTATAAATGTCTCCTTAGAATGGCTTTAAATTTTATCCCAGAGGTTCTGCTGTGTTGAGTCATTTTTATTTAGTTCTAAGAATATTTTGAATTCTTCTTTGACCTAATCTTCCTTCAGTTATAAGTTGTATATTGTTCATGAGTTTATATACTTGCTGAAGTTTTGTTTGCTATTATAGGTTTTATTGTATAGTGGTCAGATAGGATGTATGGGCTTATTTTTTCTGTATTTGTTTATTTTGTATACTGGCATGTGATCTATTTTAGAGATACTTCCACTGGCTGCTGAGTAGAATGTATATTCTTTGGTATTTGTATCGAATATTCAGTAGCTATCTGTTAGGTCCATTTGATGTAAGATGTCATTTAATTTTGATGTTTTCTGTTTATTTTTTTGTCCAGATGATATATCTACTGGAGAAAGTGGGATGTTAAAATTGCCTACTATCATTGGGTTCATTTAATCTATGTCTTTAATTCCATTAATATTCTTTTATGAAATTGGGTATGTGTAACCATAGATGTAACTATCACCTTTTTTATTCTTCTTTGCCTTTGTAGGAGTAGATATGTGTTGATTTTATTGTATTATTTCTTGTGGGTTTAAGGAAGAAGATAATTTATTCTTTGGTAATTCAATCTCCTGTCCTAGAGGGTTTCAGCCTCTGTACAATCTAATCTTAAGCCTAGACCTAGAAGGCTTCAGTCTCCATACATTTAATCTTTAAACCTAAAATGTTTCAGCCTCCGAGATTTACTACTGACTGAGCTCACTCTAACTAGCTGTCTTCTAAACTACCTCTTTTCACTCTAAACTGTAAATTAAACAGTCTGCTTCTGACTCTGATTTCTCTCTGCTTATTCTGGAC
Organism: Cricetomys ansorgei; assembly: GCA_026225945.1. Classification (NCBI taxonomy): domain Eukaryota; kingdom Metazoa; phylum Chordata; class Mammalia; order Rodentia; family Nesomyidae; genus Cricetomys; species Cricetomys ansorgei. The sequence goes on along the minus strand of JAMJFZ010002601.1, from coordinate 1,957,759 downwards.
TGGCTCTGCTCTTCTCAGCTTCCACTCTACTTCCACACTCTGGTCCTACCCTGCTTCTCTCCCTGAGCTCCACTTCTGTTCTCTTAGCTCTCTGAATTAACTCTCCTTTTATATCTTGAGAGTTGGGATTAAAAGTGTGTACTACCGTAGCCTTCTGAGTTGGAGGACAGGATTAGTTTAACATTCTTTCTGCATTCTAGCTGAATCACACAGGCCTCTGAAGGGCATCACTTGCTAGAGCAGCTGTGCTGCTAGATTAAAAGATTAAATGTTCCTTTACAGGTATGCCAGAGTTTTGTGCAAATATGTTTAGTATTAAAATAGTTTTATGATTAATTGATTCCTTGATTAGAATAAAATGCCCTCTTTGTCTCTTCTGATTAGTTTTAGTTTGAGTCTGTTTTGTTAGGTATTAGAACAGCAACAGCTGCTTGCTTTGATGTTACTTGCCTTGAGTGCTTTTTCCATCCTTTCATTTTTACAGTGGTGTCTATCTTTAAAACTGAGATAAATTTCTTGTGGACAAAAATGGATGGATATTGCATCTTAATTCATTCAGCTAGACTGTGTCTTTCGATTGGAGAGTCGAGGCCATTAATATATAGAGTAATTATTGAAAGGAATAAGGTATGAGCAGATTAGACTTTTTTTCTTATGTTCTTAGTTGTGCATTGTATTTCATTAAATTATTGTTTAAATAATAAAGTGCTAAATAAATTGTTTATTTTCGTCCTAGAGTCTCTTGGCTGTACTTTTTTTTTTCTGACTTCAGTTCAAAATATTGATTCCAGTATTCTATTTAGTTTTTTTTTTGTTTTAGGGGTTTTTTGGATATGATTTTTTAAAGCTGTTTGTATCAGTGGAAAGTTTTTCTTCCTTTCAACTATGGCAGAAGTTGGCAGTCATGGTCTTTTTTAGAACCTGGACTGCTTCAGACTTTTCTGGCTTTCAGTGCTTCCATGAGAAATCAGCAGTTATTCTGATGGCCTTTTCTCTATATGTGACTTGTGGCTTTTTCTCTTGCAATTTTCAATATTTTTCTTTATTTAGTATATTTGGTATCTTTTTTTCTCAAACATGTACCCTTGGCTGCCTGCAACTTGCTTTGTAGACAAGGCTGGCCTCGAATGAAGAGATCTGTCTGCCTCTGCCTCTCCAGTGTATGACAACATGCCTGGCTCTTACATTTGGTATTTTAATTATTGTATACCATGGGGTGTTTCTGTTTTGGTATTGTTTAGGTGGACTTCTGTGTATTTCTTGCATCTGTATGGGTATGTCTTGCTTTAGTTTGGGGGAATTTTTTTCTGTTAAAGGTCTGTTCTATGACACTAACTGCAATTGTTTTCCTTCACCTATGCTTATTACTAGGAATTTTGGCCTTTCGATGTTGTTCCACATTTCTGCATGTTATTTTCCTGTGCTTTAAAAAATTTTTATATTCTTTGCTTATTTTGTTTATATCTTCTGTTTTGTCATTAGGGTCCTGATATTCTGTCCTCTGCTTGATTTATTCTACTTTTAAGTTTTCCCCCTGAATTTTCTAATTGAGTTTTTCAATTCTGTCTTCATTTCAGCTTTGGTCTTTTCAGTAGTTCTGTTTCTTTATTGAATTCAGTTTTCAAATCCCGAATTATCTTCATTTTATTCAGCCATCTATTTGTATTGCTCTGGATGCTGTTCAAGTGTTGATCCTCTTTGAGTACAGTGAGGTATTTGTTCACATCTTGCTTAAATTCCTTGAATTCTTTAATACATTTATAATTTTTCTTTTAAATTCTATGTTGTAGGTTCATCTAGGTCCTGCTCATTACAGGACACTTCTTTAGAACTAGTAGGTTTGATGGATGATATGCTGTCTTGGCCAGTCACATTATTTTTGTAATTTGACACAGGGATGTGGACTTCTTTCTTTGGTTGATGTGATCATCTGGCCTTCCTTAGACTGGGCCAGTGCAATAAATACATGACTCAAGCTAGGCCAGGTAAAGCTGGTGGATGAGTTGTTTAATTGGACTAGGCAAAGATGGCTTCCAAACCACAGGTTTGAAGCTAGGCTTGTTGACATGGCAGTGGGCAAAGGGAAGGATGGAGACAGAAGGATGGGCGAGGGAAGGAGTGTCTCACCAGTTAAAGGCAGCTCTCAAAGGAAGCTTTGAAAGCCATTGATCTGGCACTAGACCTATGGGTATGGTGATGGCTGCAGGCACAGCAGTGGAGAAAAAATGCAAATGGGAAGAAAAGACTTGCCCATCAGAAGTTGATCAGTAACAGGCAGTTCATGGGCTGAGGAAGGGGAGGCAAAAGCGTTATTTGGAGAAGACTACGTTCCAGATTTAGGACAAACTTCTGCATTGGTTCCTCATTTGCCTTCCCTCATTTCCTTCATCCCTCATTTTAGAAGCACCCTTGGCTGGCATATCTTCCAACATGTTGTCAGAGAGACATTACAGCCTCACTTGCCTGATGAAATCTCATGAATGACCACAAAATATAAAGAATCAAAAGTACCTTTGAGAGCTGTGCTCTATCCTGTGCAGAACATTCAGATCCATTGAGCTTGCCAGTTGCCAGATCTGTCCGAGACATTTATTATTTACTTTTGTCAGAAGCAGAAATAAGGTATCTTACAGGGGAGAAGTTTCTAGAATGGAGAAATTAGTGGGAATTAAGATGCAAACAGCATGTCCTGAGGATTGAAAACAATTTAGGCAAATGAAGCAATCGGTAAATATTGTTTGTTACGTTGATAAATAGGATTTGGCAGTCATCCAAAGTTTGCTTTTAGTTTGAAGCCAAAAAGTACCTTTTTATTTGACAAGGTAAATTTATATGTTGATACAGACTGAATATTTGTGTTCCTCAATTTATATGTTGAAACCTAATCTCCCATATTAGTAGGCAGGGCCTTCAGAAATTGATTAGGTCATTAGGAGAAGCTCTTATGAATGAGAATAGGGACCTTATTAGGGGATCAAGAAACTAGAATTTTCCCTTTTCTTCAAGTGAATACAGAGCTAGATGGTTTCATTCATAAACCAGAGAGGTGCCTGTTCTTGGATTGTCTGTGACCAGAACATGAACATTATCATGTCTGTTCACCATTCACTCAAAGCAAGCTGTTATAGAAGCTGAAATGGGCAGGGCTGGGCCAGCAGGGTGTGTCCCAAAATGGGCAGGTGAGGATGATGTTGAAGGAAAGACATTTGAGAACTGTCCTAGTTGGGGAATCAGTTTCTCCTTTTTCTAACATAAGGGTGTGATCAGAGCTCTGACACACAGAGGACTGGAGGCTTTTCTTCTATGAGTGCTGCTTTCCTGATCCTTTCCTTTCGCTACATGTGATATCATGGTAAGGGCAAGGGAAGGAGAATGGTGGATCTATCACTGGAAACTGAGCTCCTTAACATTTTAAAAAGTGTTATCTAAAACCTACTGTGTGCAAGGCAAAATTCTGGGTGTCCCAGGAGAAAGGGGAAAATGCTAGGAGATGGTACTATCCCTCAGGAAACATGTGTTTCATTCTTTTGAATTGCTTAGCTAGCCATGTGTGTGTTCATTTTTAAACGCCTAGATTGAGGAATACATTGATTAAGGAGGTGGGAGGATGTTGGCATTATAGGCTGGTACAGAAGGAGAGGTGACTCTACTCTCAGGAAGTTCTTCCCATTCTAGGCCCATGCCACAGAGTACATAAAATGGACAATAATGTCCTTCAGGTGCCTTTCTATTCTAGAATATATTTATCCTGGTGGATCTGTTGTCCACACAGAAGCCTGGCATAGGAGAGATGGGAAAGGCAGACTGTTCCTTTTGTTTTTTAAGAAGACCAGGGTATATTATCTCTTACTTTTGAGTCAGATGCTGACAAAGTTGGAAGGCTGTTAACTAGAGACAAAATCCTGACTCAAAGAAGACTGCATATTTTTACAGGAACAGTAACAATAGTAGCAGCTAATATTAATTTAGGCATGATTTTCCAGGCTTTAAACACAAAATTTTATTATTATTATTTTTTACTTATTAAGACAGGGTTTCACCTTACTGGCCTCAAACTTGTTATGTAGTTAAGGACTACCTTAAACTCCCAATTCTGCCTCCACATTTGAGTGTTAATTTATAGCTGGTTTAGGCACTGCAGGGGATTGAACCCTGGTCCTGTACATCCTAGGCAAATATACCAACTGAGCTACAACCCTGAACACCAAGCTCTTTTGATTTATAGGATCAGACAGTAAAGATGCTGCTATGATCTTGCTTTCCCAAAAGAGACAACTGAGGTACAGAGATTTTGAGAATGTGCTCACAGTTACATGGCTAAGGTTGTGGCAGAGCTAGTGGTGAATCTGGGCAGTATGACCTTAGAAATATATATATATATATATATATATATATATATATATATACTGTGTGTGTGTGTGATACATACATACAACACACATACACACACACACACACACACACACACACACAGAGTCATACTTTTCTTCCTTATGTATGATCAAATGCAGAAAGCCTGCCAAGCCATAACTCAAAACAAACAAACTAACAGAAACAAACAAAACAAAACAAAGAACAGACCACCTATTACAATGTTCCAGTTTGGGGTGACATTGAAATTGAGGATTTGGGGGATGAGACCATGGAAAGATCGCAAACTCAAGAAAATATTTCTTTATAATTAAAACAAAAGTTATAATCCCTACTTATCTGATATTTGCAACCCCTGGTAGTTTGTTTTACTGTTTTTTGACACTTTCCATTATTCAAGAATTTAAGGAAGAATTAAGATTACAGGAATTAATGTGATATAGAAATAATGCAAAACTCAGTCCACATTAAATAAAAGTTTAGAGTAGACATGAATCTATGATGTGTTGACTAGAGGACAGAGTTGTTATTGGGAACAAATATGGATTGTATCAATTAAAAGGTCCCATTTACTTACCAGAAAACCGAGTAAACTCCCCCATCATCAGACAAGAATCATGGTGTGTATCCAACAGCTGCTGGAAGGGATACTGACAAATGCTTTTCTGGATGCATTCTAAATGTATTGATGTGCTCTAATTACACAGAAATATTGGCAAAAATGTTGGAATTTCTCATAACCTCAGCATAATGGGCAAGTTAATAGTTGTTTCCAGTTTCATTGTTCAGTGTTATATGTTTAATTAAAAGCAGCTTGCTAAACACTGAACTCTTGAAATGCTAATGCAACTAATATTTATTGAACACCCACTGTGTGCACAGCTAGGGTTGTGAGAAAGATGTAACTACTATATGACAAAGCTTTGTACTGTCAAAGGACTTTTTGTCTTTGAAATCTTGAGCTCTTGTATTTGTGTTGTACAGAGAAGTAAAAACAGTGGGATATAAATACAGATGTAAGCAGCTATGTGCGTGAGGATTTACTAGAGGAATTGGCTCATGCAATTATGAAGGCCAACTACTTTTATTGTGGCCTCCTAAGAACTGGAGACCTGAGATGCTGGTAGCACTGCCAGGTTCAAATGTCTGAGAACCTTGGACCAATGCTGCAGGTTTTGGTCCAAGGACAAAGGTCTGAGAACCTAAAAGGAATGAATGTTGGTGCAAGTCCTGGAGTACAAATGTTGCAGAACTTCATATCAAAGGACAGTTCTGAGGACTATCTCTGAGGTAAGGGTGGGATGGGGAGTTGGGGGGAGTAGCTGCCTTTCTTCTGCCTTTTCTTTGTCCAGGCTTTCAGCCAATTCGATGGTGCTCACTCACACTGAAAATGAGTCTTCTTAATCAGTCTACAAATTTCCATGCCATTTCATTCAGGACACATCTCAGAGACCAGGAAATAATGCCATATTAATTCCCTAGTGTGCTGGTTAGTTTTTGTCAACTTGACATAAACCAGAGTCACTTGGGAAGAGAGAACCTCAGTTGAGGAATTGTCTTCATCATTTTGGCCTGTCTATGGTGTATTTTCTTGATTAATGATTGATATAGGAGAGTTTAGTCCATTGTGGTGCGCAGAGTGTCCTGGGTTGTATAAGGAAGCAGTCTGAGCAACCATTAAAGAGCAAGCTAGTAAGTGACTTTCCTTCATGGTTCTGCTTCAGTTCCTACATCCAGGCTCCTACTTTGAGTTTCTGCCCTGATTTCCTTCTATGATAGAATATAGGCTTTAAGATGAAACTGTTTTCTCTCCAAGTTGCTTTTGCTTAGTGTTCTATCTCAGCAGCAGAAAGCCAAAATAGAAAAGAAATCAGTACCAGAGTGGGAATTTCTGTGATGGACCTGACAGTGAGACTTTTATTCCTTGGTCTGTTTGTGGAAGGAAGGTGGAGGAAAAGCCATTGAGTGTTCGGAGCTTAATGAGTTGTTGTGGAAGCTTGGAATCAAGAATGTGGAGAGAAATGCAGATGAAGAAGGCTTAGGTTGTGAAGTTTCAGAGGGAGTTTTGAGAGTCCCTCAAAGATTCTCAGGCTATTATGGTGATATTTTGAATCAAAAATCTGTGGTTTCAGTGAGCTGTAATTTATAGGAGACTAGCACCACTGAAGTGAAATCTTTGATTTGCTGGCAAAATTGATGCTGATTAGCTGGAGCTAAAATTCAGTTGTGGTTAGTAGGAGGCCAGCATCATTAAGGCAACATCTTCTAGGAAATATTTCCCCAGGTCAGCACACAGAAGATCTGGTTCAGAGATGACCAAAGCTGCCAAACTTGGTAATATGAGAGTTTCCTACATGGTTCTGGTTTTGGTTGCATGAAAGCTACAGGACTGAAGGAGTTATGGAGAACAGTTGAGGCTTAGCACAGCTGGAGGCCAGGAAAGACCATTGGTAAAGGTGCAGTCTTTAGCTACAGTGGAAACTCTAGGATCTGAGAAATGCCAGGGCCATGGGATGTCAGACAAGAACAGTGGCAGCTATAGAGTGAAGCTGCTTTAAGCATATAAGATAAGCTGCATGTGCTATGAATGACAGAGCCAGAAAAGCAGGACCGCCCAGATCCACTGGAGTCCAGAAAATTATAAGTGAGTCCCAGGTGTCAGACACTACTCTTTACATTGTTGAATTTTGGTCTTGCTTTGATCCAATTACAAATGAACCCAGGTTCTTCACTTTTGAAATAAGGAAGTATATAATTTAGTTCAGTTTTGCAGGATCCCATAGTTAAGAGACTTCATTTAAAAAAAAAAAGACATTGAACATTTTTTTGGAGTGACATGGTCTCTCTATTTTGTTGCTCTTGCTGTTTTGGAACTCAACATGTAGACTAGTGAGTTCTAGTGAACTCAACTGCCTGTCTCTGCCTCTGCCTCTTAAGTGCTAGGATTAAAGACTTACACCACCATGCCTAGTGAGACATTAAACTTTTAATTGGTGTGTTTTTTTTTTTTAAAGACTGTAAGACTTTTAAAAGTTGAATTGTGTTTTATATTGTGATATTAATGCTACCATAAGATTTTCAGGACAAACAGGACAGGAAAGGGTATGGTTTAACCATGATGTGTTTGTGTGTCAAGTTGACAACATGTCAATTGTGCTGGTTAGTCTTTGTCAACTTAACACAAGAGTCACCATGGAATAAGGAATCTCAGTTGAAAAAAATACATGTACCAGATTGTCCTGTGGGCATGTTTTCAGGCATTTTCTTAATTAATGATTGATGTGGATAAGGCTCAGTCTGCTGTGTCGAGTCAACACCTGAAATTGACGATTGCAGTTCTGAAAAATGGCAGGTAACTCAACTGAATCTGGGACAATTAAATTATTCCTATAGGATAATATTCTAAAGCTTGAAAGGGACTTTTACAATGACTGTTGATTTTGATGATTTTAACTTCCCAATGAACTGGAAGAAGTGAAGCAATTAAATGAGCTCTGAGCTTCTGACTTCTCCTTACCACTTCTCACTGGCAGGGTCTCTTTCTGCTCAGTTTTCACTGCGGTAAGTATGTGGATCCTGGTCTACATCATCAACAGTGTTTAGTTGTTTTCCCCATCTGGTACCACATACTGTGTTGATAAGATGGTGCTGCATGTGGTTTGAGGATGTGATTCAGAGGACCTTCTTCGAAGCTTATGTTAGAAATGTAGCTAGGTTTTCATTCTTAAAATCCTGTGGCCACCATTTTGTTGAAGTGCTAAGTCTTATATCTTAGAATATGATTATATGGAGATGGGATTCTTGCATTGTAAATTATAATCAGGTCATTGTTTAGCTGTACGCCCTTATCCAATACGACCTATTGTTTCTTCCAGGCCAGTGGCAAGCCAAATCGAAAATCATACCTGCCTACTTTTGGGCCACTTGTGCTTTCCCTGTGTTTTAAAGAGAAGATGCTTTTCTGTAAAAAAAATAAATATTTTACTCTTAGAAGAGAAAAGAAGCTGGACATATTGGCCCATGCCTTTAATTCCAGCACTCAGGAGGCAGAGGGAGAGGCAGACAGATCTCTATGAGTTTGAGGCCAGCCTGGTCTAAATAGTGAGTTCCAGGACAGCCAGAGCTGTAGGAGGAAGTAAGGCCTCCCTAAGAACTGGCTGCCAGGATTTAAAACAGGGGCAGTGGCGCACAGATGTGAAAGCTGATACCTAGGAACAGATGACATCATAAGAGCCAACCAGCAAAGTACATTTCACCAAGATTGTCCTCAAGAGACGAATGGGAGCAGGATGGGGGGTGATGAGGGGTCATAGTGGGTATAAAGTGTGCCTTTTGTCCTGAACAAAGAGAGTTTGCTTGTCCACGCATCTCCAGGAATCTGGTCTCTTGATTCTGCACCGGCTCATCCCCTGGGAAGCAGTGGGCAGACAGGGCCAGAGGTTCCAGGCAGTAGCTAGGAGTGCCACCTCCCCAAGGGTGCCCCCTATAAGCTACACAGAGCTACATAGCATCTCTGTCTTTTTCAAGACCCCGTCTCAGGGAAAAAAGAGAGAGGGTGGGTGGGGAGGGAGAGGGAGAGGTGCAATTAGTTAATCTGAATGTCTCCAGTCTGAAGAAACGAAGACTTAAGGTAGTAAAGCAGCTTCAGTGGATTTCCATGATGTCACTTGGAAAGGGCACTGGAGCAGCAGCTCTGACCTGTCAATAGTCTTCCAGTCACTGAGCCTCAGTCACGAGGCTGATGCAGTAAGGATGTTTCAAACATGACAGCTCAAAAACTCACTAAGAAGCTTCTCTAGGAAGAAAGCAAATGCAATGAAGGTCATTCTATCTTTTAGACACAACGAACAAAGGCTCTGGGATTCAGCAGGCAGATGGCTGGTCTTCCATTCATCTGTAGCTACTCTTAGGGGTCCTAGGAAGTAAACCATCACTCCTGGGTGATTGGGGTGGGGGGGAGCCATGCCCTGGCAATTCTTGAGCAGCTCCAATCTGCATCCTTGCTTTATCCTTTCTGTTTCCTCACTTATCAAATATTTATTGTCAACAACGGGCAGTTCTGTTTGCACACAGTGTGATGGGGTAATGAGATAGTTAGGTTTCCTCCTGTTATTGATGGGGAGTGCTGATGGCATGAATAATTTCCTCTCTTTATAAATGGGAATTTAATTATTGATGCCTTGTTTAGGCAGGGACAAAGGTGTTATCAACAAATACTGCGGTTGGAGGCCTTGGGAGGTGTGAGGCGGGCAGGTTGCAGGTTAGTGTCCATGAGGGCCACGAGATGAACTTTCTCAATTGCTTAGCAGAGAGAACAAGTGCCTTCATGTCATCTCATCTCTCATCTCATCTGAATACTTTTCGTATGTACCCCTCCACACACATATACACACGCATATACATATGTTGTTTTAAAGAAAATTATAAAACATATTAAGTAAAACAAAAATCTAAAACCCAAACCCAACAATGTGTAGGCAAATCCAAGCAGCGAGAAGGTATTTTTTTCCTGCTCTCACAGTACACTAATTGAATTCTTAGCACCATCAGAGGAATGTTTATTCATACAGCAGAGATTTTTTTGTGGCCTGGAAACTTACTTTAGCTCTTAAGATAAAACAATCGTGAGGTCTTGAACTCAGTATTTTAAAATTTCAACCTTCTTTCCTTGTTCAAGGATGTGTTAAGAGGAACAACAACAACAACAACAAAACAAAAGAACAACAGCTCCTGGTCCCAGGAGTAGTAGGCTAACACACAGTGGTCTAGATCCATGGGAGGAGGAGGGATGGAGGGGGAGAGACAGATAGAGGGAAGGAGGTCAGGTGTGGGAAGATTCTGGGAGTTGGGGGAAGGGATGAGTGTGATCAAAACACGTTAAATAAAATTCTCAAAGAATTAATAGAAACATTGCTTAAAATAAATTAGAAACAACAAAAAGACCACACCAATTTCTTGCTGGGTGGTGGTGGTACACATCTTTAATCCCAGTACTTGGGAGGCAGAGGCGGGCTGGATCTCTGAGTTCCAGGCTAGCCTGATCTACAGAGCAAGTTCCAGGATAGCCAGAGCTGCACATAGAAACCCTGTCTTGAAAAAACAAACAAAAAGCAAAGACATACAAAAAAAAAAAAAACAAAACCAAACCCCCCAGCAATTCCTGGTCAAGAGACTAGGATCTCTGGTCTGAATACAGACAGAACATCCCATCTTAGGACCTTGGGCTCACGTAAGCCATGCTAAAGAGATAAGTAGGGTAAGCAGTCCTTTACTGAGGTACTGTACTCTTTCTTCCTTGAATCCCTGCCCCTAATGCTGTCACTAACTGGGGCTGCAGTCACGTTACCCACTTTCTTAATTATTCAGAAACGCAGAGCTTTCTATTTTTTTCTCTTCTAAACCTGCATTCCTTAACATGTTGAGTTTTCCCAACATTCTGAACTTTCTTTTTCTCTAAAAGTCTCTTTTTCTCGCCATGTGGCTGCTTGTCTGCCAAGTGTCTGACCTCCATGCCAGCTTAAATGGCATGGCCTTTGTTCCTTCTCTCCTCCATGCTTCTCTGGGAAGCTGCTGAGATTTACAGCTTGCCTGCCCCCCCCCCCCCTTAAACACTAATAAAATTGTCCTTGGGCTTCCATTTCAGTCTGTTCTTAAATTCTTCTCTTAGTGAATTCAAGAACCCTGAAGGGGATCCTGATGTCCCCAGTGTCATCTAGGTTCCGTCCTTGGGTTCCCAACTGCACCCTACTCCAAAAGAAAATAAAAGTAAAAAGTAACAGCAGGATGTATTTCTTCAGGAGGCCTCCTTTAGTCCCTTTGTTGTTAAAAAGCCAGCTAATGCGACCGTCTCTTTCTTTGCAGCTTCTTGGAGTAAGCTGGACAGCGATTCGGAGCGTATGTCTCTCTGTCTTGTCTGTCAGAGGTGTGGATTCTGGAGTCAGGGCCTCCGAGGAAGAAGCAATTGTGTTTTGTTGAAGACAGCAATGCTGTAGACAAGGCTTCTCAGGCTGGGTATGTGAAAGGCCTGGGTACCTCTCCGTCTTAAGGAGAGCGTTTTGGCTTTAACAATCAGGCTGGAGCCTGCTTCTACATTTTCAACAAACTCCCTGGTGAAGTGTGCTCTGCTGGTCTGTGGATCCCACTTTGAGTGGTATGAATTATTGGACCAGACAGCCAATCCAGACAGCAAAGGGCTAAGACAGGTAAACAACAGCTCTGCTTTTGTAATTTTTTGATTCTTTATCCTTTGCAGTCGTTACTGGGATGAGTCTTTTTTCAACCTGCCTCAAATAGCTTTTAGCTATAAGATTTTCATTCTTTTTCCTCCCGAATTCTCTGATGACTCTAGATATGAAATAAGAGTGAGACAGGCTGGCTTAGGAATGTTTTCTCTCCCTCTAATACTTTTATGATGAAAGCAACTTTAGAAAGTGTAGTCCAGCCTCATGGACTACGCGAGGCCTAGGGTACAGGCACAGGTGGCTAGCACGCTTTCATTTTGCTAGAAACATTAAATTGGCATACTCTCTACCTCTTCTGCTTAAAGGCTTCATCTGAGCCCCCCTTCTCGAGTGTCCTGAACAATGTCTGGTTCTCTTTCCTCCAAGTCATTATCCCTTTCATCTTTACCACCATGCCCATTCCCCAGAGAAGATCCTGTGGTTGTCCTCTCTGAGTGGGGCAGATTAATAATCACAGGTAAATAATAAATAGACCACACCTGTCCCATCTCCCTCCTCTGTCTCAACCTCTGTATGAGTGCGTGCCCAGAGAACAAAAGCTGTTTGGGGGAGCCCCCAGGCAGGAGCCTTGGTCTGGTCTCCCCAACCCCACAGGCAAGGAGCCCTGCTTGGTAAGGCCCTGCCTCCCTTCCTTCTCCTGGCTTGAGCTGACAGCCTGATGCTCTCTTAAAAGTTGATAAGGACCAGAGGTAAAAGATCTTCCTGATCAAGTGTTGAAAGATCAGAAGAGGAGGGTGGGAAGAAGGGAGGGAGGGAGAGAGGGAGGGAGAGAGGGAGAGAGGGAGAGAGAGGTGAGAAAGGGAGGAAGAAAGCTCAGGCCAATTATTTTTCTACAAAATACTGTATGTGACAACATCAGCAGCCCCCAAAGGGCAGCATGTAACAACAGAGCCTAATTAGAATGATTTCGGTGTAATCATTAACTTGCATCTAACACCTACGAGAGGATTTCTGTTTAAACTAAAACATGACCTGCATGGTGGAGAGGCCTTGTAAACTGTCTCTGAAATAAAATATGTGACAGGAAAGGTCAGAGCAACTCTCATTTGAATTTCAAGTAGAGAGCTGGCTCCAAGGTGGCCGCTGCAGCAAAGCCTAAGGACTCTGTTTCCCAGGCCTTCTCGCCAGCAGAAGCGGTCGGAAAAAAAAAAATCCTCCAGGACTAATTAATAGGATTGCAAAACAAGAATTTTTCATCTCCTGTTTCTGTCCACATCCCCTTTCCTTCTCCCAACCAGGGCAGGAAGCGAGGTGTCTGGGGAAGGAGGTGATTTCCTGTGTTGTTGCTATGAGACAGAAGGTCACTGCAGAGCAGCCTGATCCAGACACCTGCCTGCAGGTCCCTGGGCCAAGCCAGACTCTGGCCTTCCTAGCAAGGCTTCCTGCCAGCCAAGCAGGAGAGGCCTGGCTAATAAACTCTCTTCCCAGCAAGAGCGATGCTAAGGCGCTGCTTTCCGCTGGGCTGCGTAAAAGCAGCTATCAAATCAGCAAGATGCAGCTTGATTTGCAGGTCTCCAGTGAAATTTAGGAAGGCGAGCTGTAAAACGTTCAGGAGAAGGAAGCATGAAAACATTTTTAGGGAAAGCATTTAAAAAGTCAGAGACAGACATAATAATAAAAAAAAAGTTGGCAGGGAAGCTTTTATTTATTCATTCTGAAACATTGCAAGGAGCGCTGTTAGCATTTATCTGCTTCTCTTTCTTCTTCTTCTTTTTTTTTTAAGGCGGCCCCAAAGCCAGGGAGTTGAATTCATTTCCTTTTTTCCTTCTGTGTGTGTGTGTGTGTGTGTGTGTGTGTGTGTGTGTGTGTGTGTGTGTGTGTGTTTAAAGCACTGTATATGTGGAGATCTTCTTTGCACATCTGTGAATTTATAAAGCTATAACATCCAGTGCATAAGCCTGACTTGACTGAACAACCCTCCCCCCCAACCCCATTCTTCTACTTCCTTCCCCATCCCTTCCATCCTCCTCTTTGGCCAGTAACGCAGGGCTGTTCTTTGTCATGAATACTGACCATCTAGTTAGTAACATTTTATTTGTGGGGTGTTTGTTTTTTTCTCCTTTATTTCAAACAACCAGCTAGGTTGAAGATTAAAGAATGTGCTAGGCAGCAGTGAGAGGAAAGAGGCTTGGCAAAGCCCTCCCACACAGGTGCGGGTGTGTGAGAGTGGGGGGGCAGTAGGGACATAGCTGTCCTTGATACCTTCAGCACAGTCCAAGTCAGTGGGGTCACCTCAGTGAGCAGCACAGGTGACATTGTTAAAGGGGAGACCCAGCTTCTCCAGGCTACCTCAGGGGGGAGGGGAACTGATCTTAGCTATGAGTTCATCAGGCAGCCTGGGCTTGTTCACAGAGTGCTAGGGGAAGAGATGATGCCACCTTAGGGGATTCTAGTTACCCCAACTCATGAGAATTCTCACTAAATCAGGCCCAGGCAGGAGCTTCATGAAGAGACCTCCCCTAGCCTAACAGTTTAAGAAGGGCTCAGATGGAGGTTGTTGTCATGAGCACACAGTGGTTGTAGCCACCTACAAAAGACTGGCAGGCATGGGTAGAAGGGGCTAGATGGGAGAGTGGAGTGAGAAGGGCATAGGAAAGGGTGAAGGGGCAAATATGATCACAGCGCATCATATACATGTACACAGTTGTCAGAAATAAAGGATGGAGGACCGTCTGCTGGCACTTGCTGCTAAGTCCACAGTCAGGGTGTCCTTATGTCACAGCGTTGACACAGCAGTACACAAAAGGGTGTGCATCTGGACCCGTGTCCACTAAAGACCCCATTGTGATTTCCTGAGCAGATTTCCCTGGTTCCTTAAAGAAACAGACGGAAGGTGGTGCTATAGCCGGCGGGAGAAGGTATTCCGGGGATGACTGAATCCAGGCTCAGCACCTCAGCTGACTCTCATTTCCAGCTTGAGGGTACTAGACGCACCTCTGGCCTTGGTAGTGGAAGACAAAAGTTCAGAGTCTGACTTTGCAAACATCTGTGCTGGTTGACATAATTAACAATTGTTTGCACTGACTTCCGCAGGCTCCACGTGGAAGAATGCGGCGGCTTTTCTCTTGTTCTCTCAACACTACCTTCGGTCTGCGTATGTCTCGTCTTCAGCCTCGTTAAGTTGGCTGTTGTAGAACCTTGCCTCCTGAAGGGTGGATGACCGAAAAAGCCTCAGGTGGACTGAGATGCAATGGACAGGAAAACTGACTTGACCGATGACTGAAGTTCTGATCAGGAGACCCACATAGCAAACCCGCTGGTATCCACCGCTTCTAGACTGCAGGGGAACTGACCTGCAGGTGGAATCTTCCATTCCCAAAGGTCCCCTTTCCTGCCCTGTATAAAACCCCAAGACCTTTGGTGGAGAGACGGTGGCCCTTCAGTGTTCCGATTAAAGCAAATTCTGCTTCTGGAGATGCCAGTCTGCTTTCTGTTATGTCCATGTAGCCTCTATCAATCCCGATCTAACTCCTCCTAGAGCCTCTTTTCTGGTGTTCTTTTTATTTTTTAACCCAGTCAGGAATCATCTTGATAATTAAAACTCATTTGGGGGCATTGAAAGCTTTTAAAACTTGAAGTTCAGACGTCACTGGGAGACTTTCTGTTTTTAATTTACTCTCTCCATTCCTACTAGCTCCCAGCTCAGGCTAGCCCTGAATAGGAAAATGCACGCAGTTTGCTCCATCCCTGCTTTCTTAGTTCCTGTCCTCTGTATGGGTTCCCCAGAGTTGGGGTGAGGGGAACAAGTGTGGAGGAAAAGGAACAAGTTTTGAGGTGCAGCCATTCTCAACTTTCATATCAAATGTTTATATTATGATTCATAACCGTAGCAAAATCACAGTTGTGAAGTAGTATCAAAAATAATTTTATGGATGGGGATCATGACAACGTGAGGAAGTGTGTTAAAGGGTCACAGCATTAGGAAGGTTGAGAACCACTGAGCTAGTCGGTGCTACTTGTGGCTTTCCTTTGGCCACAGCTGGTCCTTCTTACCAACCATGGATACCTCCTGCAACAAGCAATACCCACGTGCTGATCTCTTAAGTCCTTCTTCAAACTTTGCCTATGGTAGTTTGTTCCATAGTCTCTCAGAGCTGGAGTCTACTTACTCGATAAGAATCCTTCTTGGGCTCCCATCAATCAAGACAAATAGCAGATCTCCTGGTGTCGATTTTCACCAGGCAGGTAGTACGCCCAGGTATCCCTACCAGGCCCTGTGCTGGGAGGATGAACAGAAACTCCAGTGCTTTAGGATGTTGCTTAGGGGTTGGGGAGATGGCTCAGCTGGTAAAGTACATACCACACAATCATGAGGATCTGAGTTGGATTCCCCAGCACCCACGTAAAAAGTTAGGCATGTCAGCATGCGTCTGTAATCTTGGTAGCTGGCCAGAAAATCCAGTCAGTCCATGAGGTCTATGTTTGGGGAGAGATTATCTCTAAAAAAAAAAAAAAAAAAGGTGAAGAAACAGAAAGACACCCAGTGTTGATCCCTGGCCTCCATATGTATGTGCATCCCCACATATGTACACCAATAGAGAGAGAGAGAGAGAGAGAGAAGAAGGAGGAGAGACAAAGAGAGCTGCTGAATTTCAGGACTTTAGGCAGCAGTTACATCCATGGATGTAAAAAGAACAAATCTCTGGCTTTCCCATATATGCTCAAACATGTGGACCACTTACCCAACCTCACCTGCGTGGACTGAGGACTGTCTTTGACTCAGCAAGACGCCAGTCAAAGACTGAAACCTCGGTGGCCCCGGCCTGGGAAAAACCCAGTTGTATAGAGGACTTTCTTAACGTGTTCTCTCTCTGGGAGAGCTGGACTGTACTTAGGTAGATGAATGGGGTAGAGGGTCCAAGTATTGGCATGGGCGTTACCACTCAGCAAGGCCTGTAGCTGTGGCTTAATGAACCCTCTTGGAGGTATGAGGGTGACCATAGCCTGCTGTCCTCAGCTTTAGCTGACATTTTGAAAAATAAAGCACGTGTATAATAATCTCACAATAGGGACAAGATCAGTATCACCCTTTTTCATTTGTCAAGTGACTGTACAGAAAAGCTCTTCATTAGAGCTGCTGCACAGATGAAACCCGAGGATGTACAGGGAGGGAGGAGTTACTCCCAGTCTCTTTCCTGTCTCTCTCTCTCTTCTTTTGTTTCTTTTTGTTTACTTTTCCCACCTGCTTCTCCGGGGTCCGAGGTTCACAGGACGAGGGAAGATCTGATGGAAGTCTGAAGCTTTTGAAAAAGACCAGTGACGGAAAAGGATCGCCTACTTCATTTGTGCAGAAGGTGGAGCAGCAAGAGGGAAATCTGGAACATTCCCAGGCTTTTGGATGTAACAGCTCAGTCTGCTGCTGGGGGATGCTCTGTACTTCCTGTGTGTGCACTGTGAGGTAGAATCCCTGGCACGCTAGGGATTGCCTTGCTGGGTCCATCCTACCGGGATGGGCTGCTAAATGACTGCACTCTCAGTGTGTGGTTCTTCAGTGAGCTTTCAGTTTATAGTTTATAGTGAGGGGGTGGGGAAGCCCTGGGAGCAGGGCCTGCAGAT
Source organism: Cricetomys ansorgei (assembly GCA_026225945.1). Lineage (NCBI taxonomy): Eukaryota > Metazoa > Chordata > Mammalia > Rodentia > Nesomyidae > Cricetomys > Cricetomys ansorgei. The sequence continues at coordinate 1,940,591 of JAMJFZ010002601.1, read as the reverse complement.
CCTCTGCCTGCCTGCAGTGCTCTTTGTGATGGATGATAGTTTGGGGTGTAATATCTGCTGTGATGGATCACAGAGGAGTATGAAAATTCATAAGGAAACGTTAGATTGTATTTTATGGGACTCTGTCTCTATGAATGTGTGTGTGTGTGTGAGAGAGAGAGAGAGAGAGAGAGAGAGAGAGAGAGGAGGGAGGGAGGTCTACATGGTTTGAGTATACATGGGAGAGCTAGAGAGAAAATGATTTTTTACTACTCTCACAGAGCCATGCCATTTTGACAGTTTAGTGTTTTCTGTCTGCTCCATTCTTCAAGAACAAATCCAAGGGAGACAGATGCTTGTCCTCTGATACTTGAATGGCTCACCAACAGGCCCTCTTGCCTCCTTTGACTCTGTCTCTCACCTTCTTGGTATAGCTTCAGCTGTTTGAGGGAGTATCTGTGTGTGTTTTGGCTTAAACACTGCCTTCATATATTACAGTCTTGGCCACATCTGGAAGTTCTTGTATTCCCAAGATACTGGATACAACTTCCTTGGGAGTAATTTCAGCCTGTGAACCTTCAAGAATAGGCAAGAGAGAGGGCAAAGGCCAATAAGATTTAGAATTTGTTTCTTCTGAGAGAACAAATTATCATGCTCTACGTGGTAGAGCATATCTTGGCAGCCCATCCTCTTCTGTTTAAAGGGACATGCTAGTGTGGTGTGTGGAAAAGCCACAACATAAGAAGATGACATTCGCCCCCATGACTGCATCAGTCCCTCCTGTGATTATAGCAGAAACTTCTGTCCCAAGAAAAAGGGAATAGATTGGACAGAAAACCTGTCACCCTGTCAGAAAAGGCCCTGTGTCTGCAGCTCATGGAAAGATGTTGTCTCTGTTGTGAGATGCTGTAGGGTGCTAAGATCCATGTTATTCTGGGCTTGTGAGTATGAGGTACTGCTTCTTCTAATCGGTCTTGTGGAAAACAGAATGGCCTGACCCAGAAAGGCTTGTTGGTACTTGTTGGAGCTTGATTCCCTGTTTCCTAGTTATCTTGAGGAAACTGCTCACTTCTTGTCTTAGATGAGTTTGGGCTTGCCTTCAAGAGTACTCTTTGCATCTCCAACCAATTTCATGGGGCTGGCAACTAGGACCAGCTCCCCAGAGTTTCCCACGGGCCAAGCAGGCATGAGATAAAGGATGGGGCTAATGGGTGGGCACTTGGCAGAACTTCCAGCAGTGCTCATCTCCAGCACAGGAGAGGGCTGTCCAGGTGTTTGATCCTTGTTTGGCAGCCATTTGCACAACGTTGGCATAATGAAAGGACAAAGAGATGCTTACTTGATGGTCTCTGATTTTTATTTACAACTTTATATTTTTATTTATTTTTCTTCTCTCGTATAAGATTTCAACATTTACTGAGGTCACTGAGGTGCTTGGGATCCACTGGGATCTGAAGTGGCTCCTGCCAGGGAGACTCTGCTGCTTTGTGAGACAGGAAAAGGCAAATCTTTTTGAGCTGCCACTTTAACTTCTTCCCTTATTCTCGGTCCCATTGACTCCAGGCAGGGTTCCGTTAGGAAGCAAAGGTGGAAAAAGGCCTCCTTGGCTTATGCAGAAAACCAAGTTTGCTCTTTCCTGCTGTGTGGTGGGAGCACATTGAGGAACTGATGCCAAGGACAGCTTGCCAGAATGTTTTGTTGGAGAGTTTGATAGAAAGAAAGAGAGAGGGAAAAGAGCTTGAGAAATTTGTTATCATGCACTGTTAAATGAGTGGCCAGGTTATTAGAAACCTGTAGTTATTTTTTGCACTAATTGTAGGCAAGTTGAGAGTTAACGATGATCAGGATGGTATGCTGGCTAGTTTGTCAACTTGACACAAGCTAGTGTTATTGGAGAGGGTGCCTCAATTAAGAAATGCTTCCATAACATTGGGCTGTAGGCAAGCCTGCATGGGATTTTTTTAGATTAGTGATTGATAGGCAAGGACCCAACCCATTGCTGGTGGGGCTGCCCCTGGGCAGGTGGTCCTGGGTCTTATAAGAAAGCAGGCTGAGCAAGCCATGATGAAAAAGCCAGTAAGCAGCACTCTTTTATGACGTCTGCACCCAGCTCCTGCCCTCTGGTTCCTATCCTGCTTGAATTGCTGTCCTGACTTCCTTTGATGGTCAACTGTGATGTGGAAGAGTAAGCCAAATGAACCCTTTCCTCCCCACGTTGTTTTGGCTATGGTGTTTCATCATAGCAATAGTAACCATGCCAAAGACAGATGGGCACTATTCACTGAGCAATCACCTTACAGATGAATTATACATGTACTGCCTTTAGATATTATAGAACTTCTACAAGGTAAGTTTGTTTATTCCCACTTGATAGATGAGGAAGCCGAGGGTCCACTGCCAAAGTTCCACAACACTCATTCAAGACAGATGAACACCCATGTTCCTAGGGTGCCCATGCTCTGATTTCTATAGCATGGAACTATGCTAGGTTGTGGGGCAAAGGAAGTATATAGATGGAATTAAGTTTGCTAATCAGCTGATCTAAAGAAAGATCATCTTAGGTTATGGTTGGCCCCACTATACTTAGGGATGTCCTTAAAAACAGATGCAGGAGGCAGAAGTATAGCAATTGACTGCTGTGCTATGAGAAGGACTCAGCTGGTCACTGACAGCTTAGTGCAGCAAAGAGGTCCACGAGTTGAGGATGTGGGTGGCTTGCAGGAACTGGCAAGGAAACTGTTTCTTCCTCAGAGCTCCCAGAGTGCCCAGTAGCCAGCACCTTGATGTTAGTTCAGAGTTCTATGTCTGGTTTGTGATCTATAAGCTGTAAGATAATACATGTGTGTAAGGTACTAACTTGTACTAATTTGCTATAGCAATAGGAAACTAATGGAGCCTCTTTGGGGCAGAGATAGAACTAAAAACAGAATCTAAAGTTTGCCTTTTCTCCAAACTTCCATAAGTTGCTAAATACATACAAATGCCACCAGGAAAAGTCTACTCAGTCCCCCTGGCAAGGCTCCTTCCTTCCCTCCCTCCCTCCCTCCCTCCCTCCCTCCTTCTTGTTTTTCTGTTATGCTCAGTTCACATGCTCTTCTCCCTCTCTGCCTTCCCTTAAATTAACAGGTTCTTGCTGTAAAAGAAATTGATTCTTCACTCTCAAGTAGGTCATTATAACAGGTTTTAAATCATTTGTGAAATATAGACTTCACTTTAATCTTCCGTGCATTACCAGCATTAAAAAAAAGGCCCATAATTTGTGAAAAATGGAGTTTCCCCCCAAAATATCAGTCACCTGGATGGAGGCGTGTGTGTCTCACCCTCGAGTCATACCTGGAAGGCAGCAGGAGAGATGGCCTTTATCCACAGAGGCAGCAGGGCTCCTTCCACATCCGTACCCAGGAACCAAAGTCAGAAAATTTTCAAACCAGTGGGTTCCAGAAACTACTGACTCTTTTCTCTAGATTTCTTTCAATGTTCAGTTCTCCTTCTTAGAACTCTTTATATTTAAGTAACTTTTCTAATTTCTGGAAACTTTTCAAATTGATTAAAAAAAAAAAAACCCAAGCTAAGATTGTTTTATTGGTAAAATGTTGGAATAGTCAGAATTTGTGTTATGTTCTCATTTTTGTCCCTGGATGCTTGAGGGTTGCTCCTAGAGGGATTCAATTGCTGCCTTAGTTCAGAAGATCAGCACCAAAGCATGGTGGGCCTGTTCTAATATGGGGCTCATGGTAAGTGGGCCATTGTGAAGGGAACAAGGCACCATGGTGAATCCTCAGAGTGCAGTGGTGTGCTAAAGACTTTGCAATGATTGTTTAATACTATACATGTCCTGCTCTAGCCCCCTCCCATACTCTCTGGGTGTAGGGGGCATGATATGTCTTCTGTGCATTACTTGCTTTTAGCATAGGTGCCTGATACACAACTTTAAATGCACTTTGGAATGTGGTACACCTGGCTTTAAGCCCTAATTGTGGCACATGCCTTCTGCATGCCCTTTGTCGAGTTATTTTTGATTCATATTTGGTACATTTATAAATTGAGCATTGGAAACCTGAAGTGCCATGAGAGCTAAACAGGATCATACACTTCTATCAAAGTTTTATCCTTGTCCACAGTAAGCGTACAAGTACAAAATGTGGTGGGGCATGGCCATTGTACACATCAGCTCTTAGCAGCTGTGGTTACCTGAACAACACCTGCACAAGATCAAGCCAGTCGAAACTCCATTATGGCTGGGAGAGGCTCAGAATTTTCTTGAGTGGATTGAGTTATGGATATGTAAATGTATCCAGGTTGAGAGCTAGTTTACATGGGATGCTGTTCATAAGCAGCAATAAATGATTTCATCTCATACTCACCCCCATGTGTTTGTGTGTGTGTGTGAGTGTATGTTATATGGAGACCAAAGGTTAGTGTCATGTGCCTTTCTCCATTGTTGTCTACCTCATTTTGGGAGACAGGGTCTGTCACTGAACACAGAGTTCTCTGATGGACTGGTCTGGCTGGCCAACCCCTGGAATCTTTCTGGTTTTATAGTGCTGGAATTATAGGTGAAAGCTGATATACCTGGCTCCTTACACAGATGCTTGGGCTCGAACTCAGGGTCTCATGCTCCTGCCGCAGGCACTTTGCCCTCCAAGCCATCTCTCAGCTTTTCTTCCTCATCCATCCATCTCATTTTACTTAATTAGCTCTCCTTTTCTGATTTTATAATAATACACGGAAAAGTTAATGGTCCTAAGAATTATTTCACAATGCTTCCATGTGTTTTAAAATGTAACTTAAGTGAGCAAAGACCCAAAGCCAATTCTCTATCCTCATATTTTTCTTGAGGTCCAAAGGGAAGGAAATTGTAATTTTGAAAAACCATTTCCAGAGCGAATGGAAGTAAAACTTCCTAAGGCAGGAAAAGTAGTTTCCATTCTGCTGGATGAGACCCAACATTTGTAACCAATGTAGCTGCTGTGGCTTTGCATGTTAAACAACAACATCTTTGTTTGATAAACCACACATACATATGCTTAGCTTTCTAAGCAGCAGCATTGCAATATGGTGTCAGAAATTACAGCCAGCTCTTGATTTCACTGCAAAGAAAAATTTTGCATAACCTAAAATTGCACTTATGTTGGAAACTGGGTTGTCAGATAGAATTTTAATTTTTGGTCCCTTCCTCCTTATGTCCCTTATGATAATCTCCTTTTTTATGCTCTGAGCAGCCCTCTTTGTTAGAAAGGACATGCTTGTGCTGGTAAAATAAAACTCCCCCTCCAGGTTCTGCACCCTTTCACCCAGGGGCTGAAGTTGGGGTGGTGTGGGTCTCCCTTTCCTGTCAACTTTGTTTCCCCATCAATATCACAGAATGCTTGAAGGTTTAAAACAAACCTAGATTTGAGTTATCCAATCACAAAAAGCATCTAAAAAATGTCTGAGCAGGTGAAAAACACTCCCTTTACATGGTTGGCTCACTCTGAAATGTCCAGATGGAATTTGAGCTGAGAACAAGCATGAAGAATCATAGAACAAGATGTAATTGTTTTCACCCAGTTTCAGGTGCCTAAACTCAGTATACCCTTGACCAATGTGAAGCCCTGCTCCCCAGTAGCCGACTGCCAGAGTTTTCAAAGTGGCTTCTTTTTGCCAAGAGTCCTACTTCAACATTACCTAGGTGGGGAGAAGTCCCTTACACATAGGCTGAAGTATAGAGAAGGTAATTCTTAAATAGAAACAAATATAGAATGAGGCTGGTGAAATCTAATGAATTAGTTTGTGGTAGCTTCTTGCCAAGGCCATGGCAATGTGTGTGGCATTGTGCTTCAGTGGTCTGATGTAATTATGGCCCTATAGCTCATAGGTGTTGTGCTAGGAGGAACTTAGAGTCTGTTCTCCATATTACAGAAGAGATGATCTGAGAGCTTTGGGGAATATCAACATCTCTTCTGCTGGGGTTTGTTCACATTTACAGATGGCAGGATCTCAAATGTCCTCTTTCAGCCTCTTCTCTCCCATTGTTCCTTCTAAGAGTGATTTTGGATCTAGGCCCAGTTTCTTCATATCCAGGGAGGTAGAGATGTGATGACCAAACTCCAGACACTAAAGTGTCTGTAGTGCTACCAAAAGACCACTTTAGCTCTCTCAGTTACTTTTCTATTGCTTTCCTAAGACACCAGGACCAAGGCAACTTATAGAAGGAAGAATTTATTGGGTTTACAGTTTCAGAGGATGTGCACATGATCATCATTGTGGGGAGCATGGCAGCAGGTAGGCAGGCAGGCAGGCAGGCACTGCACTGGAGCAGTAGCTCAGAGCTTACATGTAGGTGGAAAGAACAACCACAAAGCAGATGCTAACTGGGAGTGGCATGGGCTTTCGATTCCTCAAAGCTCATCTCCAGTGACGTACCTTCTCCAACAAGGCCACACTTTCTAACCCTTCCCAAATAGTTCCACCAACCGTGGACCAAATATCCAAACATATGAGCCTATGGGGGACATTCTGATTCAAACCAATGCATTACCCTTCTCCTTCACTCTTTATACTTGGGGAGATGAGAGTGCTTATCTCTTCAAAGCTTCCAGAAATTCCTGTGTAACTCAGATACCAAACACAATGGCTTATATCAACTCCCTCACACATTAGAAACCAGAAAACTGTTGATTGCCCATTATCTCTGGAGGGGAGAGAGTCACAGAGAGTCAGACACATATACACAGAGAGCGAGAGAGAAGGAGAGAGGGAGAAGAGAGGAGAGTTACACAGACACATGCTTAAGCATGTAGGAGAAAATAATGGGCACTGAACCTCCCTTTCCATATCTAGGACTATGAGTGAAGTTTTAAGTTTGAGTTCAGAGGAAAGAAGACCCATCCTTCTAGTCCAGTTCTTTAGAGTTTCACTTTGGGACCTGTGACCCCACCCTGAGATCCTGCCCCAGCCACTTACATTTATTTTTGGGAAGTGCAGTGCTTGTTTTCTGTGACTTTGTAAGGAAGGAGGGTGATAGCGGGATTGGATAGTTAGGAGCCTTGTTCTGCCTTCCAATTCCTATCTCTGTTGAGTAGAATCTCATTTTACTAATGCATACTGTAGTTGTTGATTTAGGTTCAAAAGGCTGTTTATTCTTTGGTCTAATTCATTTACCGGTCCTAGTCCTAGAGCCTGGAGCATTTTGGCCTCTGAATAATCTGAAACATTTAAATTTCCATACAATCTAATCAACTTTTGAGACTTACTGCTGTCTAAGCTACTCTGATTAGTTCCTTCTGAACTCTGACTCTTCTGGTTCAACTCATTCGCTGCTCTGACTCAAACTCTTCTCTAAGCTGCTGGTTCAAACTGACATTCTGAGTTGGTTTACTGTTTCTGATTGAACTCTTTGGACTCTGGCAAAATCTGGCTGACTTTCTAATGGCCTCAGACTGAACTCTGCTTGGTTGCAAACTGACTCACTCTTCCTGTCTCATACTGACTTCTCTGCCAAGCTGTTTCTGTGTCTGTGTGAGCTCTCACTGCTCCATAATGCCTCAGTTAACCTCTCTGCTCCTCAGTCAGACTGATTCATTGTCTCTGTGTTTTGCCCCCATCTGCCTGCTTCAGACTGGTCACCTCATACTGCCTGCTGTAACTGACTCTTGTGTAACTCCCCTGCTCTGAGCTAAAGCCTGACTTTCTCTTGTGAGAATCAGGCATGTCCTTACTCTGACTTACCCAGTGACAGATCCTAGAATGTGAAATGAAAGAGAACTTTAGAGATGACCCAAATTGGTGGCCTATGGGGCACCTGGAGAAGCTCATATCTCAATTTTGGTTACTGAAAATGTTTTATTATCAAATTAAAAACAGTATGAACAGTAACATGTGGGTCAGGGGTGGGGGGGCATCCTCCAGGAAGAATGAGGACTATCCTTGAGAAAGCATTCCTATAATCTCTGTCAATGTTCTGAACACTTTTCTCAGGATTATTCAGCCTTGACAATAGGCTGGATTCCAGCCAGCTAACTCTTAAGAAATCTGTTGACTCTTTCAGCAAATCCACCTGCATTAGTTCTTCAGTCCTTGTGCACTCACATTCCATCCTGGGTCTCTCATGTTCTTTCCCATTTCTAACCCTAAAATCTTCTCTTTGAACCTATTGGCCTTTGCCAGCACTTACAGTGGCTACATAAACAATGCTGAGGAATGACCCAGTGAGTGAAGTGCTTGCTGCATAAGGATGAAGACCTGAGTTTGCATCCCTAGCCCCTATGTACAAAGCTGAATGTGGTGGCATGTGTCTGTAATCCCAGAGCAGGAGGCTGAAGACGGAAAAATCCTGACACCAGGCAGTCTAGCCAATCAGAAAGCTCCAGGTTCAGTTAGGGAGGAGACAGAAGAAGATACCAGGCTTTGGATTTGATCTCTGGCCTCTCTTTGCACAGGTGCACACACATATGCACATATATGTATACAACGCACACACACACACACACACACACACACACACACACTGTGCTGTAAATGCAATGGCTCATAGCATGTTTTGTTTGATTTCTTGATCCTCAATCAGAAATTTGAAGAAGGATTTGCGATCTTCTTTGGTTCAATTGCACAAAAGCACTTTTGTTACTATAGAAGCTTTTTTTTTTTTAGAATCAGGTGGATCTGATTTTCCTCTCCATGCTCACTTTTCTAACTTCCAGACAAATTATTGACCCTTTACCCCATCCTGACTGCTTTCCAAGATCTGTAAAATGGGAACAATTCTCTTGCAGAAGTTCTGAAGAGTAAATGCCAAGAAGTGGTCGTGAAGTGTCTCCCATAGTCCCTGGCGTTCAGTGCACTGTCTGTTCAGGCCTTCTTTGGGAGCTGATTGAGGCTAAATATAGGTTGGAAAATTTGTAAGAACTGTGAGGAATTCTCTTGGAAACTGAAGGAAGTGGGTGTCTAAGATGGACAAATACCTCCAGCGTTTGCTCTAGCCATCGGAGAAAGGGACTGGGGAGGAGGGATCCCTTGTATGGTGATCAGAGAGTAGGATATAACTTTGACTACTAGTAAGGTAGGCAAAAATGCCCTTCCTTCTCTGTCTTAAGGACAGTAGCTCCTCGGATGGACACTCAATAACTATTGCTGACTGACAGGCCGTGGAATGTTATAGAAAGTTTACAGGGCAGGGAATATAATATTAATATCCATGCAATGTTTTTATGTTTTAATTTTGGTAGAGGAAGTCTGAAGCCTGGGGCAAAAGCTATTATTTTCATTTGCTTCACCTGAAGTTATATTGGCAGAGGCCCTCGGGGTAAAGAAGAAAAGGATTAGGTTTGGGAATGGGGAAGGATATGAAGGAGTTGTAATAAAATATATAAGTGCAGAAGCTTGAGGAATAAACACAGATGGATTTCAGTCAGAGAAGAGAAGGATCTGGCATAAAGACATTTTGAAGGAAAAGTAATACACCCATAGGGTAGGCTCAGCCGAATGGAAGAGAGAATGTGAGAAATAATGAAAAACTTTTAATATCAGGGAGCTCCCTAAGAGGTGCGTGGATATTGTTGCTGTTTACGTTGATTGAGGGCCCACTCTGTATGGGACTGCCATCTGCTTGCAAACCCAATGTATGAAAATAATGTTTTGGCAAAAGGGTAGAGCTAGCCTGGGTAAGAGGGAAAGATATATATTTTTTTCTACAATGGGTATGTGTGTAGGAAATGAATAAAGGAGTGATGATTTGGTAGATAAAGTCTTAATAAAATGGTTTGTAAGGCAGCTGAAGGCAAGGCTAGTGTTTGTAATGTAATGGTCACAACAGCATCTAAAGCAGGGGGAGATCAGAGTTCTTCAGAAAAGGAATTTGCATTATGGTGATGGCAGTTTAGCCTGATTTGCAGTTTAACCCGCACATGGCTGTATTCCACTCTTATCAAAGTTCTCAAGATTCCTGATGATGTTAGGAGTACTCATTAAAATGGATGTATCAGAGAGCCCTCTGCTACTGTCTGAACCCTGTTAATGTCTTGCCTTTGACAGTTTTCTTTTGCAACTTTAATAGAATTTTTTGACAATTTCATACATGTAGATACAGAGCATTCTAATATCACCATCTCCATTTTGATCTTCCTCCTACACCTATTTCCTGTTCTCACATTCATATCTTTTTGTTTGGTGTGGTATGACTCACTGTGTTTAACCCCGGGCCATTGTTGTGACCAGAGGTTTGGGCTATCCATTGCATCATGGTGAGTTCATTAGTGGGCACGTAACTGAAGACAATGGTTGCCTCTTCTCCAGAATCCATCAGTAGCCAATAGTTCAGTAGGGATGGGTAAAGCCTCACTGTCCATCTCTGGTCCATGGCTGACTGTTGACAGATCCATTCTCATGCAGGCCTATTGCAGGCAACTGCACCTGCTTTGAGTTCTTAATTGCATTGCTTGGAGTTATTCCCAGGAGACAGTATTTCATAGCCACCTTCTCCATGTTTTTCAGCTCTTGCTTTCTTTTCAATGCTTCTTCCACAGTGTTCCCTGAGCCTTAAAGGGAGTGGTAAAAATGTCCTGGTTAGGTCTGAGCATTCAGCCATTATTTGTTCTTGGGCAGCCATGCACCTCTGTATACACTGCCCTTCATTGTAAAGAGATTACTGTCTTGATTAAAGTCAAGAGTAGCATTTGCCTATGGAGATAAACATAATTTATAGAAGGCAACGTGGTGCCGTGACATAGTTATTAAAGCTATACTCTAGTTATTACCTAAGGTCAATTATATATGTATTTTTGCAGAATTAAATAACAACTGGTGATGACAGCTGTGAGCTGAACATGGTGTGAGAACGACTTTCCAATCATGGTACCCTATGCTTAATGTTGGAGGATTATAGCTGCGCCACTCTAAAAGCCAGGAGATATCAGAGAGCAAGAGACTGCTGGGGAAAGTACTGGGGAAGATGGGCTGTTTTGAGAGCTCAGAACCTGTGGGCTTGCTATAAGACTCTCTGTCTTAATACTACCTCACCCCCCATCACCCCTAGCACAGAGGTGTTTCCTCAGGTGAACATTGGGCTGCTCTCATGGTTTCAGTTTAGATATTCTATATTTTGGAATGTGTTGGAGTCCTTTGATCAGTTCTGTATCGAACTTTAAGAATATTCCAGAATAAGTCTACCTGATATGTTTACAGTCATCAAAAGTAACTTTTCGTCTCACAAAAGAAACCTTGTTTTCTTCAACTAATTGCTCAGTCTTTGTCACTTTCTGCACTTAGTCAGGGTGGGTTGGGTGTTACTGTGATGACAAAGAGTTCCATGATCAGGATTACCGAGTTTAGTTGCCTTAGTATTATTTGCGTAGTTCTGCAGAATTTTTGAGGGCTCAAATGTACACAGTGAGATAAACGTCATGATGGAACAGAGCTATGTCAGGGAGTCAATTGATGTTACGCAGTTTTCTTTCTCTGCATCGACGGCCTTTGCTGGGTATTGGTTTTGACCCTCTCTCATAGCACCATTTTTGCACAGTTCCCCACATCAGCCAGAGCTTTTGCTTCTGCCCCACCCGCATCCTGCTTGGTAAGTTCTATTTGTGGCTAGCTGTGTGACTCCATTATGATTTCCCGATCATTCTCTTGAATGTCCCTCTCTCTATTAGTTTTTTTCCAAGTGCTTCTTCTAACACTCTAAAACAATCTCATCAAGACAGCTGCTAGCCTTCCCCCTCCCTCTCCTTAGTGTTACTAGTCTCACCAGCATATGTCATGTTTTAATTTATAGATGATTATTGTCATATGGTATTAGGTACCAACAGACCCATTATAAATTGAAGAATAATATCACCTGTAGCGTGCATTAAGTAATCTGGCTTATTGGCTATCATAGCTTAGTATAGACTACTGTGAACAGGCTGAGAACACTTGTATAAGCCTATTGTTGGGCATCCTGGGAGGATATCATACAAGGGAACTTGACAAGTGGCAGGTAAAGGGAACTTTGCTGATGGATTTGTGATTACCAGAGCTTTCTGAAGGAAGCAGCTCATTCTATTGAGGTGCTGGATGTTGGTCAAGGAGATTTAGGTCATCTAGTAGCCTGTGGCTGGAATATCGTTACAGCCTCAGATATGAGCCCTGCGCGTCCCATCTGCTCAGTCTGCTTGTTTCTGCACTCTGACATCCTTCCTGGCACATGGATCATCTCATCTTTATTTAAAAAAATAAATTTTTTTAGGAGGTTCCTAGTTTGGTTGTTTTAGAAATTACATTTTTTTTTTTTCCTGAAGAACTCTGTTATTCAAGATGATGTCACATCGTTGTCCAGCAGAAGAACCTGTCTGCACACAGGTAGAGGTTGAAGTGGGAGTCACACAGCAAATGTTTCGGTGCTCTCATGGGAGCCTATGATAATACAGCATGACAGGCACTTTGCCCTACTTGGAAGAATGCCAGTTGGTTTTGTGACGGTCGTTATTATCATCGGGGTGTTTTTGAGACAGTGTCTCACTGTGTAGACAGTTTTATCCAGCCTCAGCTTCCTTAGTCCTGGGAGTAGAGGTGCGGTAATGATAGCCACGGTGGTCACTACTGACCAAGGTATTCAGGCTGTTCAGAGGATAGTCATTTAACTGGGGTGGGGTGGGCGGTGGTGAGAGAAGGGAGTAAGGTAAAGCAAGAAGCAGGAGCATAGTGCATGCGTGCGTCAGGTTTCTGTTGTGAAAACGATTAGTTTTAAAAAGTGAAAGAATTATTTTGGCTCAGAGTTTGGGAGATTTCAGATATTTGGCTTTCTCACATTGTCTATTTAGTCAGAATGCCGCTGCTGTTACCGCTGGCTACCACATGGTGTCGCTGTTGGGGTGGAGGCCTGCCCAGTGCTGGTTTGCTCAATTGCTGTGATGCATCACAGGCTCTGGCTCCTATGACTAACCATTGTGATGGAGGTTGCTGGCATATGGGTTATGGAGTTACATTGGAACTAAGAGGTAAGAAATAAGAGCTAGGGGCATGGTTAGGCAAGAACATGTGGTTTATAGCTAGGGCACCTAATAGCGAAGGCTGCAGGCAAAACAAACACTAAAGGCAGAAACAGCCTTGAGTTATCCTCTGGTTTAGGTTAGATGTGTCTCCTAATTATCACCGGGGTCACACAGGTGGCTTTTTTTTTTTCTTGATGGACCTAAACTCCTTTTGTTCTGTGCTGTGGAGAGTATTCATGAGCTGGACAAGGTGTGGCTGATTTGGGAGGAAGGAGGGAGTTTATCTGGGTTACAAGGCTCATGGAGCTGGGAAGTTTGGTCACTCTGTGACATGCTGCCATCCATTCCTAGGTTTTGATCACTTGTTGCCAGTAAAAAGTGATCAAAAAGCTTTTAAAATGACTCAGCCCCTGTTACTCTTAAAACCCGAGGAAGAACATTGCACTGGCAGAGGGGCCAGCCTGTTTCCCGATGACATACATGTCCTGTTCTTATTCCCAGAAACCCATTGGCCACACTTACTGTCATTCCTGTCAGTGCTGTCCTCAGAAAAGGATGCTCCTAGTCCTCGTGTGTATTTATGTGTGTGTGCTTGTTGCCATGACAGAATACCACAGACAACGGAATTTATAAAGAAAAGAGTTGTATTTTGGCTCATGGTATTGGGTATGGACAGTTTAGACTCAGGTTGGGCCTCGAACTGTATTGTATCTTAGGGGACTTGGTAGGAGAGCCGTCAGGTTCGCTTGTCCCGATTGCTCTTGTGAGTTCTAATCTGGTCTCATGTAAGCTCATCCGCTTCTGTGAGACTAGTGTGACTCGCTCCCTCAAGTCGAGCCTCTACAGTCTGCCTATTTTCCATTCTTCCCTGCCCTCTTTTGAAACATTTCACCACGTTACATCCCTTCTTCCCTAGAGGCCAAGTTTCTAATACATAAGCCTTTTGGGGACCAGACCATATCCTGCCAAACTCAGGATATATTGAATTGACAGCAAGGTATGAATAACTGAAGAGATCAAGCGTACCTAATTTGACAATTCCAGAGCATCTGGCTCTCGAAGTAAGATGAATCACCCGATTCGTTTTGGAACTTGGAGCTCTTGGGGACACACAGCTCTTCTCAAGGAAGCTTGACTCAAGCCATCAGGCTCGTGACTATGCCATTTACTTCTCTACTGAACCCCCACAACCAAACCTGTAGCCCAGTTCCTCAGGACTATGGGTGTCAAGAGCCTGAGTATTTAAAGCCGATCAGCGAGGCAGCATTCATGGTTGCACTTAAATGCTGCTCCCTCTACAGCGCCACACTTTCCCAGTGCTCTCCGCATTTGAGGCTACAACTTAGACAAGTAGAGGGGCTTTTGGTGGCAAGCTGGCTTTACGCAAAGTCTTTAGGCTCCATCCTTCGGACAGAAGCATTAGATTAAGGTACAAACAAGGAAACAAGTTGTCACATTAGCGTCACAAAGGTTATGGTCTCCCTTGCACAGGCCTGCATCTGCTTTTGGAAGAAAGCATTCCTTTCTATATGCCTAAAGGGTTTCCTCCTTAGTCTTGCGTTTTAAACAAATTAATTGCTTATCAGCTGATTTGTATTCTCTGGCTTCGTTTTCTTCTAACTGTCCCCCCCCCTTCCCTCCCCTCCCAGGCTTATATCCTTGTAGAAATGCCTTGGATATAGACATTGATCCCAAGGAAACCTCCTGATAGCTTTCTCCCTGTCTCTTGAGTTCCCTTCTGGCAAGAAGCTCACAAAGGGTGTCAGATGCTCACTCTGGACGCCTCTGTGACAGTCCTAGTTTCCAAACGCTGTGAGACGTCAATAAGCAGACAGTGCCCACTGGGGGATGCCCACGTGCCCGAGGACAGGCATGTGGCGGCTCCGTGCTGACCCAGCTTCAGATTCACGGCCGCTGTCAGCTGTGGCTTGTGCTGCCTGAGAGTCACTCCGGCCTGTCTGAAGGAGGCAGCTGCTGTAAATTAACAAGTGCAGATCCAGAGGATAATTCTTGGCTTTCAACATGCTGTGGAGGCTTCAGCAATTAATTTCCTCTGTTCTTTGCGTAGCCAAGGATTCTCCACATTATTCATCTCTCTGGGCAAAAGCCATTGGTGGCTCCTGAGTTATTTCCTCATTAGGCTTATGATAGGAATTACCTGATTGTGGATGGCGTGTTCTTGTAGTTCATTTTGCAGGTGCATTCTGACTAGGCATGATTTCAGCAGTAATGCCATCAATCTTAAGCTTGTAAGGCAGAGTTCAGGGACACATTACTATTTGACTTGAAAGTACCTGCATAGCACTTTCAAATCTGGAGGCACAACTTCCTGATGCCTTAATCTCTGAGGATAGCTGGCTTCCCCGTGTGCACCTGGTAAGACCCAAGTAGCTTCATTAGAGGCCTGATCCTGGGCTCTTGTCTCCAACATCTTTCTAGTACTTTGATGAAAAAAACAAAGAAAGCAAACAAACAGCAGCCTTCCTCATGAGGAACAGAATGGGGTATGGAAGGGTCCCCTGGGTTCCCAGAACCTTAGAGTTCAAAGTCTCAGGTGCTCAGAGAGAATTCAAAAGAGCTACATGATAGCAGGGGTGTCTTTTCAAGACCCATTTAGCAAGATCTCCTCAGGACATACTTGATTTGGTTTTTCTATGTGTGGAAGACTGATAAAATTATAGGCTTCATCCTGCTCCTGATTAGCAGTGTCCCTGTTGGGTGCGTTAGCCAGCCCATGCTGCTGCTAAGTCAGTAGACAGAGGAATACAAACTCTGTGGTCTCGTGGAACCCCCTAGATAGGGCCAAGGACAGGAGCCATGTTCAGATGGTCAGCACGCGCTGCCTGATTCCCGGCAAGGGGTGTGTGTAGTATGGACATCCTGTATTGCAAGCATGGGAAACTCGGACTCTTTAGCATCCTGAGGAATATTTAAGAAGCAGTAGTTCAAGGGGATACTGTAAAGTAGGCCAGGATGGTTTTCAGTTTTCTTAGTTGTCTTTGTGCTTAGAAACTTAATTCATGCAGTCACATCCATTCTTGGTAGTACTCCCAGTAAAGAGTGAATCCTTCATATTTGATGGATGGATGAAAGGATGATGATGAGGGACCAGAAGCCCTCATCTTGGGGCACACATTTTGTGATACAACTTACTTTGCTTTTTTCCCTTCTTTTGTTTCAGAAGCCAAATTTTATTTCAGACTGTTCCGTGGCTGTGGAAGTAGCCAGCTCACGGTAATGTATGTAATCTGAACTACTTATTCTCTCTGAGGTGTAATGGTGGGTGATGAATAATTTAATGTACTACCCTCAAAGGGTTATGTACGTTTTGACAAGTGACAGGCTACTGGAGGCAACAGTAGCAGATTCAGAGCCTGTGTTGGTTCACTGTTGTGAGTGACTGTCCTCTGAATCAAGCAATCACCATTTTGGGTGGCTCGGCTGTGCCCTCTTGCAAATGGAGCATCCCAGCTGGGCTTGTTGACTGTTTATATCCCTCCTTGGCAGGCTGGGGAAGATCATAAGACCCTCATCTGAGTACCGAATGCTCCATAACACCTGTTGTGTGCAGCTCTGACTTACTTGCATGTGGCGTCAGGGAGGGGCTAGAGTATATAGGGAGGGTGACGAGGAGAGAAGGGGGTTATGGGAAAGCCTTAATTCTTAAATCTGGCTAAAGGTTTTCCATGTTTGGCCTATGCAGGGAGGAGCACCCATGTCCCTGTATGTAACCCCTTACCTGTGTGCTGTAAGGAAGCCTGATAAACCCACTGGTTCCCCAGAGTGAACTTTGGTGGTATCATGTCTCAGTTTGTCTTTGGGACCTTAGGAGAAGGGGTAGATGTTGCTAATGTTGCTCCCCTGGGAAGGACTTTTTAATAACATTCATGACTGAATCCTAGTATTCAAAAGGGTGAGGCAGGAGGATTGCTGGAAGTTTCATCCCGGCCTGAACAAGCCCTGTTTAAAAAAAAAAAAAAAAAAAAAATTTAAATGGAAGTTTGTTTTGGGGAAAGTGGGGCTGCTTCTACCTTTAGCACCATACCTGGCTACCTTCCACACCTTGGGCGTCATTTTTTCCCTTGGATGAAACTGCAGATGATCTGAAAAGATGGTCAATCCCTGAAGTGCCCAAATTGCTCTGGGGCAGTGTCACATGACTCATCCCAGGACATGTGTCGAGAAATCCAAGCCTGGTCCCTGGCAGTGTTGCAACCACAGAGAGCAGGTTACCGTGCTGGGAAGCACAGGCAGGTTCACTGCCGCCTGCTTTTCAGAATTTTCCCCATCAAACAAAAATGTGTGTGGGCCTAATGAGTCTTGAAAATAATTTGTAACGCTGACAACCTCTTTTTATGGCAGGCATGTGTTGAACACGAAGTCATAACCATCAGTGGGAGGGAATGAGGAGGAGACAGCTCTCTTTTGGCAGAGGTGGGGAGGCTGAACTGTGTGCTCCTAAGACAGCTTGCCCAAGGTCATTCAGCAAGTTGGCAACTGGGGCCTTCTCCTTCCCAGGCCAGCTTGTCCTTCCACTGCAGAGGCAGAGGCAGAGTGTGCTGGAGCCTGTCTTCTTGCTGGGGCTGTAGGGAATGTGGGCTCAGCAGTCTGGTTTGCAGAGGCTCAGAATCCATTGCCAGGCATTTGTTGCAGGTATGTGCTGAGTAGTCTTCTCTCACTCTCTGCATTTGGAGCATTCAGCATATCACCACGCAATTAATTCATTAAAAAAAAAATAAAAAAATTTACTTGCAGGTCACCTTTAAAACAAAGGAAGAAGCATTTTTTGAATTTAGCAATTTTTCATTTTTGACATCTAGTACCACCTCAAGCTCCGCAGTTAACAAATAATGCTGGTGGGGAGCAGGTTCTGTTATGCACATTGGAAGATAGAAGGGCTATGCATTATAAATGGAACAAGGATAAAAGAATTGGCTGTGTGGTGCAAAATATTTTGGGTACATTAATCAGCCCATCTCTTTTCGAGCGAGAGTCATTTTTAAAAGTGAGTAAGGAAATAGAATGCAAACAATTGGTGCAGTGGAAGTCTGCTTGATGCACAGTGGACATGTAAGGGCAAAGGGAAGACAAGAAGGCACCCAGAACAAGGCACTTAAGAGGCTGTTTCTTGGGTTAAAGTAAGGCGAGGAAAGGAGAGAATTCGGAGGAAGCATCAAGATGGCATTGCGTCCTGTATATAGTCTGCAACGCTTGGTATATTAACTCATTTATTTCACAAGCAGAAAGTAGGCACTCCGCCCTTTGTCAGCCCTGACATGACACACATTCTAAGAGGGAGATAGGCACCTATTCAATTTGCCCCATTTGGATTTGCTATGCAGAAGCACATGTGAATGCTTTCCATGTATGTCACGCATTGCACAAGGAAGAGGAAGTATCCTGAGAAGTATATTACTAGGCAGCTCTGCTATTGTGTGACATCATCGAGTATACTTTTCAGCTGAAGAAGTCTATGACTTCACTAGCTGTGCTTAGAATATATGGATTTTCAGTGCATGCACCGAATCAGGGCATGTCTTTGATCAAAGTATTTCTGTGTGGTACTGGACTGTAATAAAAAGCACTGTCAATGGTGGCTTAAATAAGCTGGGATTTTTCTTGCATACAGAAAGTTTGGTGGTAGATGGCTGCTGGGGTGAGTTTAATGCCTCGGTGACCTGCATCTCTGAGTCTTTTGGGATTCTCCCTTAGTGTTTCAAGATGGCAGCTATCGATCCAGGAATCAGATCTATTTTAAGGGTGAAGAGGAGATGCCAGGGATGACCAGTTTGGCTTATTCATTATGGAAATAAAAGCCCTTCTCTAAGCTCCAAGAGACAATTCTGCTGATACCCTAGAAACTGAAACTATCTAATGCCACCTCTTACCAGCCACAAGAGAAATACTGCAAACAAGAAGGTAGCATTTCTAGTCTCCCTTGTCAACCATGATCCCTATCTCAGGAGGCTGGCAGACATCCATGGACTCATTGGCTCCACCAGCAGTGGATAGAGCAAGAGAAGCAAGAAAATGAGGGCAGGTTGGGCCATTTGTCCCAGCTCCTTCCCTAAATGGTGGTAGGGGTTGACTATTTGAGTATTTTCTAGGCTGGTACTATTAGCTCTCCTTACTTTCTTGGGTTCAGGGGTGCCTGCTGTTGCTAGCTCCTGTGGGCACTGCAGTGTTCCATTCACTTTCGTGTCTCTGCTTGGGATCCTGGCTGATCAGATAATGGGCTTGAGATAGGAGTTTTCTCAGCCACTGATACTCTGCTCCAGACACCCAATTCCCTGGAAGGAGAGCTGGTAGGTGGGTACGAATTGGGTCAAATAGTTGCCTGTCTTAAAACATGTCTAATACTTGTATAGTTGCGGTAACTGGAATGGGATCTTGGGACTTTAAGGTTGAATTTTTCAACATTTTGAATACTTGCCCAAATTTGGGTCTTAGCCTCACTTAAATCTTAAAAACAAACAAACAAAAAAACCAAAAACCAAAACAGAGGAACACATTCTTATGCTTATCTTCCAGATGAGGAGGTTAAGTAACCCACCCAAGGTTGCACAGAAACTAATGGGACTAGAGTTGGGCTCAGGAAGTGTGCTGACACCTAGAAGTATCCTGTGCCCTCTGTTTTCTTGTGTTCACCCATTGCCACTGTTCTGATCTTCATCACTTCAGGCCATTGATTCCATGAGCGTTTAAATCTCCCAATGATAGCTTTGCCCATGGCTTTGTATCTTGAGTCTTAGCCCTTCTCTATAGAAGGAGTCTTGAGATCGCAAGCTCTGGAGTTGCTCTTTAGTAGAACACAGTTTTGTTTTCTCTCAGGCTTTTTTATAGTTAGATGATTCAGTGTGTATCTGTCCTTGGAGATGTTTGTTTCAGGAATAAGGAATGACCCTTCTGTCTGGCCTACAGTTTCCATTCCCTCTCTTTGCTTCTTTGCTGAGGGCATGCGATTTCTCTCAGGTTGTCCTAGTCCTGAGCACGCATGGCCCCACATACTGGGAAGGTCAGCTGGCTCTTTGTTGATTATTGGTGGATTTGGAGCCCGGAGAAGGCCACACGTGATTGGCTTGCTCGTAATAAGAGATGTCTTAAGTGGTGAAATTTCTTGGCCCATTTCTTGCTGATGTTAAAAAATATGGGTATACCATGTCAGGGAGGGAGCTGCTACAGCCTGCAGTGCTATGGTCTCCCTATTGAGGGTAGGGTACTCTAGCTGAGGGGACTATGGCTTCCTTGCCTTGTCTTGAAGTCCTTTCCCCTCGATGCTATAGCCTGTTCACAGTGCTGGTCTGTAGGGTATCTGTGGAGATACTTTCTCCTCTTCCATCCCCAACACTAGCCTTTTGGCACAGGCTTTTGTCCTGATGCATCCTGACATTTTTAGCCTGAGATTGGAGCTCTGAAGTAGAATTGAGGTTGTCACCAGTCTTAAACTAAAGACTAGGAGAATGTCATCAGGCCATGAGCAAACTCTGTGTAGTGTTGGTTTCTTTAGTTGATTCATTCTTTAATATTTGACCTTTCTTGGCATATGGGGCTTGTGCACTATTTGAATATTTAGTATGTCAGACAGACACAGTTTAGTAGAATGTACTTAGAAGGCGCTGATAAATGTACCCTCCTTTGCTTTTCTGTTGAGAGGATCTAGTTGGGATCTTGGGAGTCATCCCTGCAGCCAACTTGGGCACAAAGCAGTGAAGACACACAAACATGTCCAGCAACAATGGGTCTTCCTGAGCCCCCAGGAAGCTGACTTTCCTGTGTTAGCACTGAACCCTTGCATTCAAACTAGATCATATGTTCATAAAAATTGGAAAAGGCTTGCTTTGCTTAGCCTATGTCAATAAGACTTAGTGGACAAGTGCTAGCTAGGAAATATGGCACAGCAAAGGGCTACAGGGAGTAGCTGCTGGATGTGAAGAGGGTTGAGAATTCTGTAGGAAGGGAATGGAAAGCTGTGCAGAATTCTAAGTCTCCTCTCTACTCTCAATCTCAGAGGCTGTCAAGGGCTAGCTGCTCATCCACAAATGAGGATTGAAAGCGATATTGCTAAAGTCTAAAAGAATAAGGTGACATCTACAAGGTCAAGCAAATTCAGAAGCTGACATTTGGGTCACAACTAATGTGGGTCAGAGAATAAAGCATTACTTTGAGTCCAAAGACATTTTCTTTTAGAAATGGGCAGAGAGGGCTGAGCAACCAGGCATGCCTGGTATGACTTGACACAAACTGGGCTGCTATCTATTGAGTCCCATAAAAATCCCCTAGTGCTCTTGTCGTGTCTGTACAACCACTGCCTTTGGAAAAGCCTAATCTCTGCACCCTCCCTCTTGTGTTTTCTCACTGATTTCAGTCTGATGGAGAAGGAGAAGAATTGAGACATGAGCCAAGCTGGTGTTCAATGGTGGGCAACTTCCAGAGCCATAAATAAAATGAACACCATGAGTAGGTAGGTGGTGGTTTTCAGAACTGTCAAAATGGGAGCTAGATGCATAGAAGGAATGGCCTGTTACAAGCTCTGCCTTATCAAAATGGTTGCCTTGAGGTGGAAGGAATGGACTGGACCCCTCTCTAATTATTCTAAGTCTTTATGAGTGAAACATATGACTCACACCAGGGGGCCTGTTAGTGAACCTTTATACCTCTTTTTTCTCCCTGATGCCTAATCCTGGATTAAATCCCAAATTGATAAAATGCCTTTGCTGGCCACATTAGTGCAGTAAGCGCAGATCTGCCTGCCATTAGGACATGCTTTTATTCTTTTGGAAAAACAGGAAGTGATGATGGAAACCATTTGGAAACTGAAGGGGATAAAGAAATAAATAAAAATAATAAAACTATTACTGCAGGCACTCTGTGAACTGGGGGAAAAAAACAAAAGGCCCGTGATTTTGATTCACACCTTTGGAGAAGGCTTCCTTAATGACTGCTCTTTTGTGTCCCCAAAGCTGTTCTCATTTATCAGCCTGTGGTTTAATCCAAACCTATCAGGATGAAAACTCAAGGAGGATGAAGGCTAAGTGACAGGCATTCTATCCTGGAAACAATGGGGTTGATGGATATCTAGAAAACTTGCCTTAGAGGCTGAGAGGGAAAAACCTCTTCGGAGCCACCCAAAAGGGTGAGATGCGGTGTGTGGTGGTGGGGGAGTCTGGCCAGTGGTGTTCGCAAAGCACATTTCCACAGTGCCACCATCAGCTGTGAGTCAGCCACATATTCTGAACTCCTATCTCCTATATATCGGTCTTGATAAGATTGAGGAGCTAAGTGCATCATAGCAAAACACAGGGGCATTAATCACTGAGAAACCATTTTAAACACATTAGTTACGAGGAAGATATCTGTAGCAAGGTTGTCTGGGCAGGTGTTCCTCCCACTTGGGGTGCATCTTGGGTAATCTGGTTTATCTTGCCATATAGTACAATGGCCATCAAGTAGCAGGTACTCATTAGATACTTATATCAAATTGCGTTGTAAGCTGATTGGTTGTTTTGGGCATATTCCATGTTGATCGAGCCTCTTCTGATGGAATAGTCACCCCTGGCTACTAAACTTATAACAATGTAAGAGCTTGAGTTAGGAGTCAGATTTAAAATGATCTCAAGCTAGTCCTTTGGCTCCATTTTCTTTAAGTATGGAGGCACGTATGTCATAGAGCTGTTAGAAGATTAACTGGGTAGAGGGAAGCTGAAGAGAAACTTTAGACCCTAAAGTGCTTGTTCTAAAGGCATGAGGACTTGAGTTGCATTCCTAGAATCCCAGGAAGAATGCTGGGCAGGTTTGCACATGCTTGTAATACCAGCACCGGGGTGGTAAAGACAGATGGATCTCTCTCTAGGATTGCTGGCCGGCCAGACTAGCCTAATTGGAGAGTTTCAGATCAAGTGAGAGACCTCATCTTAGATAAACAAGGGTGGATAGTATGTGAGGAAGGGCATCCAAGTTGACTTCTGGCTCCTACATGCGTGTACTCACATGTACATCCCCCCACATGAACCACAGAAAGAGAGAGAGAGAGAGGGAAATGAATTTATATTTGTGAAAGTTCTAGGAAAGAAATGCTAATCCTGGATAAATGGCTTGTTTGGATAAAGTTTTTCAGAACTGTGCAAGCATCAAATATGTGCGTTTTTAACAAGTAAAAATTATGAGTGCCTATAGAAAGATGAAAAATGAACTTGGCAGGAGTGACAATACTTCCTTTATCTCCTGTATCTTCTCTTCTGGAATAGAATACACCTCAGAAAACATATCAAGACCATACTAAGAAATGACGAATATTCATTATTTACCATGTAGGCACATCAGCCACGCAGCGTGGCTGCCCCCTCAGCAGTGCAGGTAAAAGTTGCCTTCATTTTGCGCTTAAGATGTGACATCATGAGAGGCTTACATGATGAATTCTTTTTCAATTTTCTTTGAATCATAGATTGGCTTCTGGATTGGTGCATGCCATTTTAGTGGATTATTTCCTGTTTCCCCTCTCCTAATCAATGAGTGTCTCACCCAAGGAGGAGATCAGATCATTAATGAAGATGACACTTCTTTGGCATTAAAAACACGGACGCCGAGTCACCACCAGATTTTTCAATTTTCTAGTGAGTGGAGCGTTGTTTTGATCTTGCAATCCTTCTTGTCAATGAAAGTTGAAGGGGAGTGCTTTGGAAGAGGACCACCTGTGCTTATGGTTGAACATGATGCGGTTGGTGGAGTTGGAAAACTTACTGTTCCTGTAGCCTCTCAGACTCTGAGGGATGAGGCTCTTCTGTGGGTTTGGCTGTTTCTACCGCGTATCTTGTCACCTAAGAGAGGGATTGTAGAATCTCATCGAATTGCTACCGGAGATGCTAGGGCATGCCCACTTCTTCCTTCCTAAGGCTACCATGAAGGTAGGAGGCCCCGTGTGGACTTTGCCTGGCAGAGTGAAAGGGGTGAAAAGGTATTATACTCTGTGACCTGTCACTCTCGCTTCCGTGCCCAGTGTGACACATGGCACTGAAGTGTGCTTTTTGATGTGCTCTCTTTTCCTCTGACCCTGTTGAAAGGCTCTCTTCCTGCGTGTGGTTTGTCAGGAACAACAATTCTGCAATGACTTTCCAGTATTCCCGTTCTCCCAGAAGATCATTTCCGAATGCTCACACTTAACATATTTAGAGAGATAAACAGATACTGTGATAATGACAACTGCCAAGGAACAAATAGTAAGAGCAGCAGAGGCTTGAACACAAGAATCAATTAAGGAGAATCAGACACCAGGTCCAGCTGCCTTGAGTAATTTTGAAGCATAACTTGAAATGTTGAAGATGTTTGAAGGGAGCCTTAAGTGGAGAAGCAAACAACCTGTGTCATTACCATGACAGCTGTGAATCTGGCGAGTGACATTTCCTTCCTATGGTAACTTGCTGATGCAGCATCACTCAGTTATGCAAATGGAAAGAGCCATGTGACCCAAGCGAGGCAGTGGGGGAATTCTCAAAACACCAAGAATAAAGGTATTAGCTTCAGCTTACCATCTTGTAACTCACCGTCAGACTGTGTGGATATGAGGCTCAACTACTCACGCTTCTGGGTAATGTGTGGAACAGGCTTAGTTTTCCTTATCCAAATACTTGTCAGCCAGAGTGGGTGGGAGGTTTTGAGGAAAGGGTGGAGGTGTAGGAATTAGAATACAACTGAATCTCCAACAATGCTGTGGAAAGGGACACTGATACTCCCCAGGCTGTCTACAATTTGACCTAACTTCTGATTCTCCCCAAATGTAGCTACGAGTAGCCTGCTGTTGAAAGTGATATAATCAACGATTATTAATACTCATTTTGTGCGTTCTTTGTACAACACTGTGAGAAGTTTGTGAGAGCTGCGAGGGGGTCCTTTGTACCGTGACACATAGGGTACTAGAGAAACAGCTGCGTACATAGGATGCCGTCACATGGTGTTTTAAGTAGATACTCGCCACGTGTGAGTCCTCCATAGTAGCAGTAGGAGACAGCTACACAGCTACTGCAGTTCCTAATTCGACTACAGTTAATTCTCTGCAGTTTGGGTTTAATAATGCATCTCTGTATTTGTTTGTTCCTCTCAGCTGTGGACGGTGCCATGTACGATCTGCATTCGTTTGTGTGCATTTTTATAAATTTTAACTTTTCATAGCAGATCATGCATATTTATGGTATATTAAAGATAAAATAGACTTTTATTCTTGAACTATATATTTCCATAGTTTTTTGATATTCTCAAGCTTTGTGGTTTGTTTTTCAAATTGTAGCAAATATCTCAAGCCAAAATCTCCGTACAAGTAGACCTAGCAGTTCAAAGGGGGAATTATATTTGTGCAAATGTGCTATCTTGGGGATAGTATCTAAGTCTGAGCATACAATTCATTCATGTTTCATATATACCTTTATTATATCACCTAATGGTAATTTTTACAATATACTAGCACAATTTTGTGCATGAAACAAAATTTCTTTTTGCACTGTGGCATTATGGTGCTCAATAAAATTTGGCTTTTGGAGTATTTTGGATTTCAGATTTTCAGATTAGGGATGTTCAAACTATATTATTTTAGATATTTCCTATTTGTAGGGAAATTCCATTTTCAAATAAGAAGCAACAGAGCATGTAAATTTAGGAAGTACTTTATCTAGGTAATACGACTATGAATTTATTTAAACTGGGGTCACTTTAAAGAAGAGACCACTATTCTTCTGATGGCACAAGGTACAGAATCCACTCTTTTCTGAAGGAGTTAGGAAATATACAGGGCCACAGTATAGAGCTAGGGTTGATGTTAGTCTTTGGAAGATAACTAAAGGTTATCAGATTATAACTTTCTCACTTGTACCTTGGAAGATGAGAACCAATTTTACAGTTTCATTCACCTAAAACAACATATATACATACATACGTGTATATATATTTTTAAATGTATTTGTGTGTGTGTGTGCACACACATATATATGTACCACAGGTATGAGTGCCTGGTACCCATGGAGGTCAGAAGAGGGTACCAGATCTCCTGAAATTTGAGTTATGAATGGTTGTGAGTAGCCATCTTGGCACTGGGAAACAAACTATGGTCGTTTGGAAGAGCATCCAGTGCTCTTAGACAATTAGCTGTCTCTTCAGCCCCCTCAGGTGTCATATTTATTAATCGCCATCTTGTTTTTGAGACAAGATCTCTCATTGAACTTGGAATTCACCAATTCAGCCAGACTGGCTGGCCAACAAGCCCCAGGGATCCTCTTGTCCTGGTCTCCATAGAGATCTGAACTCAGGCCCTCATATTTTCTGGGTGCATTAGTTATTTTTCCTATTGCTGTGATGAAATAACTGATAGCAGTAAATCAAGGGTGGAAGGATTTACTTTGGCTTACAGTTTAAGAGGATACAGTCCATTATGACAAAGAAGTCACGACCATGAGCAGGAAGCTGGCTGGTCAGGTTGTATTTGCAACCTAGAAACAGGTAGCTATGCACATGCGTTCAGTTCCCTTCTCTCATACACCCTTGAATCTCAGACCATGGGATGGGTCCTGCCTACATTTGGAGTTTGTATTTCCACCATCAATAATGCTATCTAGAAAATTCCTTTTATAGATGTGCCCAGAGAATAGTATCCAAGGTGATGCTAGATTCTGTCAAAGTGACTATCAATTTTAACCATCACATGTGTCAGGCTCTTCACTGAGCCATCTTCCCAGCCCTGAAAAAACAAAAACTGTTGTTTTTAGTTTTCGGTGTCCCCGGCACGTTCCGCCACAGCCCTATCCGGACCGGAGCTGGCTGGGAAGCTGCTCGGTTCCCGCCCTGGACAGAGGTGAGAAAAGGCAAGCCGAGAGCCATGGGGAAGCCCCGGGAGCCGCGAGGGACGTGGGTTCCTAGGACCGTGTGGCGCCGCCTGATCCCGCTTGCTGAGAACGAACACGAGAGAACATGAGACGAAGACGGCATCTGGTGGACCCGAACTCATTTATTCTCAGCTTTTTCCCAAATAAATAACTTCTCCCCATAAGGGCGTGGCTTCTCCCCTCGAGCGGGGAAGCCTTAATTAGCATGGCAAGGGGAGGGGCGTACCTGGCCAACCCCCACAATATCCATGGCCTTTGCAGAGACAAAGGTGTATGATTCACCACGAGGCAGGCAGACATTTTGCCAATCTGTTTACTGAGTTAGCAGCTTCCAGGGTGTTAAGAGTAAAGGAGTCAGCAGGCTATCCTACAAGCCCGAGGGGCGAGGACCACCCGCCGCTTCAACTTCACTCTTTAGCCTGGAGCCCTACAAAAAACAAAACAAAAAAACCTTTACTTTTTAATTGACAAAGAATAAAAATCTTTT
Source organism: Cricetomys ansorgei (assembly GCA_026225945.1). NCBI lineage: Eukaryota > Metazoa > Chordata > Mammalia > Rodentia > Nesomyidae > Cricetomys > Cricetomys ansorgei. Next base: position 1,913,316 of record JAMJFZ010002601.1, on the reverse strand, counting down.
CCTCTCTCCTCTGAATCTTGACACTTGATTTTACTTTCACTAAGGAGTTTATTCTCCTAATAAAGAAAATTGGAAATTGACGTATCTCTTTCCATGCCATGTATACCTGGTGGGGTCTGGAGTCTCACTTCAATAGGCATAAGGCTTGCCAGATTTTCTAGAGTAATAATTCTTTACCTTCTAAAAGTTACGGCAGCTGATTTCTGTGGAGGTGGGAACCTATAGTACTCTTTCTCTGTTTGATCATCTATCTAGTTGTTCACTGATGAATGAGGTTATGAACTCTCTCCCTTTTAGCTCCTGAGAGCAAAGCAGTGTGGTCACAAAGATTGGGCTCCTTTCTCTCTTTTCTGAGAACGCTGAACCTAAGCCATCAGCACGTGATGACCTTCCACAGTTCAGGAAAATGTCCCTTGGTTAGGCTGATACCCAATCTGTGCAATTCACTTAATAAAGAAGTAGCAATCTTCCCTGGATGTTGAATGGGTTCAGTTTGACCCCTGTATCTTGAACTTTGGTTGCTTTCATTATTTCGAATGGAGACAGTGTGGTTGACTGCACACAATTGCTGACCGCCTTACAAATTGAGAGACATATGGCCTCTGAAAATCATGGAAGGACTGCTCAGGATGACAGATAATCTGCTGCTGGCTCCTCTTGTCCCAGAGCAATTTGATAGCGCTGACAGTTTTTTTGCAGACCTGGAAATACTTCTCATCTAAATGTCTACCTCAACTAACCCTGAGCTCTGTGCTGAACCTCAAAGACTTCTTGGGCTTCATCTCCAAGGGCCCTCAATTTCAAAGAAGATGTCCTCTTGGACAGAGGGAGGGAATTCTATGAGTTTCTTTTTAGGCTTCTAACAGCTAGCAGCAGCAAGGAACATTCAAACTTAGATATAAATAATTCAGCACTGCTTTCCTTGAGTTTTGTAAGCAATATTGGTTTCCTTTTCTTTCTTGCCATGGCTCCTTTGTCCTTTACTGGGAGGGATAACCTTCCTCTTACACTGCCATCGACTTGGGCAGTAGCGTATTTGGGGCAACAGCAAAGAGAAATTGATGATAACCTCAGTGGCTACAACCTTATGTGGCCCTCCAAAGCACTTATAAGATTCCCCTTCCATTTTTATGCCATATGTCACGGGGTTTGATTTTTCCTATTTTAAAAAATTTTAATGCTTTATTACATTGTGTTACTGGGGCCATTTCTCCCCCAAAGAGAAGAATGATTGCAATAACAGTCTGACATGTTTTTTTATGAAGGCTCTTCTCCACAAGGGCTGGGCCTTACTGTTAGAGTGCTGCCAATTTTCCTTTGTGGTATTTGTAACGTGGTTACCAAATATATTCCCTCTTATCTTTTGAATTGCCTTTTATAGTTAACCGATTAATGAAATAGAAGTAATTATGAGAATGTGGGCCTAAGCACTAAGAGGAAGAAAAGCACCTGCCTCAATTTCATCAATCTGCAATGAACTCGTTCCTTTTATAGATTGCCTGTCAACTGAAAATTCATTTAGAATGCTGCATGACTCAGAAAGATTTTGTACTTCTTTAAAAGGAAGACACGTTTCTCTCAGAAGAGAAAGCTGTATTTCTGGGTATTTTCTGTTTTATAAACCCAAGAGCTGCTCCCCACCTGTCCTGCCCAACCCCTCCTTCCTTTCTCCTGCCTCTCTTCTTTCCCTTCCCCTCCTTTTCCTTCCTTTCTGTGTTGGGGATTGAACCTATGTCCTCACACATACTAGACAAATTTGCTACCACTGAGCTGTGTCTCCAAACCTATTTTTTCCTTTTCCTTTCTTCTTCTTTATTTCTATGACTTTTGTGATTATCAGTGGCCTGCTATGTGGCAGAGATCCTAATAGAGAAAACTGGGTTGATATAAAGAGGAGGAGACCATACGTGGCCATTAAGGCGTTGTTTGGAAGACAAAGAAAACAGTGGTGTAACTGTAATGAATGAGGACATAGAAACCATGCTGTGTACTGAGGGAGCTCAGAAGTGGAATGGTGGCAGAGAGGCTGAGTTTTGTTTTGGGTAGGGGAGTTTTCATTGGGAAGGGGACACATGAGCTGGATTTTGATGTAAGTGTGGGAGTCACTGGGGGTGAGTTCAGAGGAGGGGGCGTGGCCAAGTGATGCATTCAGGTATGTGTTGCTGAGGAAGAGATTCTTAAGTCTAAGGAATGAATGCAAGATGTTTCCCCCCAAAAAAGGAAGAACAGAGGCAAAGGTACATTTTATGAGTCAATTTTTCTCACTATGGTGAACTATCTAATATCATTAATCTATATATAGAAAAAGTTAATATTGGTGAACAGTTTTGGATCTTCAGGGGAACAATCAGCTGGCCCTGTGCTGGGGTAGCCCATTGTGGTGTAAGTTTGTGATTTAGTAAACCACCTACTTCATGGCCAGGAAGCTTCAGAGAAGAAAAGGAAGCAGCCAGGCTCTCATCATGTCCTTTGAGGAAACACTTCCAGCGAGTTAAAGAGCTTTGCCTAGGCTTCATCCTTTGAAGGTTCTACCACCATCCAATGGAAAAGCACTGTCCTAGGGGCCAAGCCTTCTGCACATGAGCCTTAGGGAGATATTCAACATCCTAACTATGTAACATGTTTTCTGAGCTGAGGAGGGGCACCGATGACTATTATCAATCATTGCTGATGTTGTAACATCATTGCTGACACATTGCTGAAACTGAGGCTAAAGGAAGCAAACTCACTCAAGGTCATGCAAATACTGAATGGCACAGTCAAAAACCCACATTTTCATGGACCTGTCTCAAAAGCAGTGCATCAGGAAGCGAGGATCTGGAAGAAGAGCTGATCTTTAAAAGCAAGGTATTATATGAGGTGACAAACTGACCCCAAATCCCCATGGCACAGAGTTCTAGAGACTCACTGTTCCTCAGGAAACTCAAGGGTGACAGATTGTGGACTCCGCAGCCTTGTGCTGGCTCTAGTCATGTTCCTCTTACTCCTTTAGTGCATACGCGGTAATGAAGGCAGTAAAGTATGCTGAGGCTATTTGAATGCTGTCTTAGGGAACATTTTAGCCTCGAGTATGTTATGGAGAAGGGAGAAATAGTCTTTGAACATCAGTTCCTTAAGACAAAACCCATTGGCTTTGCTTAATGCATATGTTCAGTGTGTTGCAAATGCACCTTGCTGCCCATGAGAGGCTCAGATGGAGATCTCTTGAACCATCCTCTTACAGCACTGGCTTCTCAGCACAGGGGCTGGAGCTGCAGAGTAGAGCACAGCTATGCAATTGCTCTGGCCTCGTAGGGCTGTACATCATGCCTGCTGTCGTCTGATCACACAGGACTCGTCATCTGACCAACTTGATTTCAAAGGGATGAGAAATGGCATGTGTGAATAATATCTTTGCAGGGGCATGGGAATGCAGATACTTCAGTACATCATCACCAACTCCACATTCTAGATGGCTTCACAGCTGTCACTTCTGCTGCTATTTGTTTTCTTGTATTATTACAGTAGTAACTAACCAAATGTATCTTTTAAAATGAAATAAGATGGAATCCTTAGTTTGTCCAGCTATACTAGTTACATTTCAAGACCTCAATAGCCATGTGTGGCTAGTGTCTACCATTATGGAAACCACAGGGTGAAACATTTTCATCACTGGAGAAAACTGTCTTGGACAATAATGTTCAGAGCATGGACAATCAAACTTTTCTATGAAGGCAAAATTGCCAATATATCAGAGTTTTTCAGGACATTTGGACTTTGTCGTAAGTACTCAGTTGTGCTGTTACAGGGTGAAGACAATCACAGATGACATGAACACAAATAAGCATGACTATTTCCCAATAAAACTTTATTGCAAACTAAATAGGCAGCAGATAGATCTGACTCACAGCCTCTCCTTTTGCAGTCCCTGGTCTATACCAATGGTATCCACAAAGAGTGAGAGCCATCTTTTGAAGACCACCCAATAAATATAGAAAGAAACCATTAGACTTTTAGTTTATATTAAAAATAAATTGTAAACATTTTGTACTTGTACCAATCATCTTGCAAGGTCACCTGTGATATGTATTATGCAGGAGTTTCATCACCCATGGATAGATACTGTTCTGTTTATTGGCTTCCCTTACTTTCTAACATACAATGACACAATATAGTCCATATAGCTTAGTTATATGACATTGTGAATTATATTGCCTAAGTTGGGATGTATTAACCTTCCCCCAGTGAAGAAATTCTGCAAGGACTTCACTAAGTTTTGCTATTGTTTTGTGCTTCATTCCTCACTCTGTGTGTGTCACAGGGGTTAGGACAACAGTAGCCACATTCCTGCTTTGCCATTTGGTTGTCTGTTAGGTTCTGTTACCCTGGTAGGTAGGAGGAGGAACTATAAGTTTCTCCCATCATCTGTCTGCTGTTTATGCTTTTATCACTCTGACTGGTTCCAGTAGCAGTTGGTCCCATTCCCAGCTTCTTCCCACACTGTGAAACTCAGTGCAGCAGCACCAGGCAGTACCTGCTCCTTGAGTCTGAGCCCTGCTCCATGGGCTCTGGCACCCAGGGTAGCCTGGTTTTGTGTCTGTTTTCCTTCCTCTCCTCTTTTTGACTCCTGGTTTTCTGAGGCCATTCTTTCTGTGACTAATGCTACCTCTTCCCCCTTTAATTCTCCCAGTCCTTCTGGAGTAAATTTCCTTAAAATTTCTCTGTTGCTCAGACACTTGCTCACAGTTTCACAGTGGATTAAGGTATATTTGATGATGAAGTATTGGTCAACAAGAAAATGGTAGCTTTGACTATATAGAGCAAAAGACGTGATAATTTAACTAGAAATGTAAAATGTTGAAGAAAGGACTATTGAGAAATAGACTGTCCAGCCTGCCTACCTGTCTTCCTTCCTCCCTCTCTCCCTCCCTTCCTCCCTCCCTTCCTTCCTTTCTTCCTATCTTCTTCCCTCTCTCCCTCCCTCCCTCTCTCTCTTCCTTCTTTCCTATCTTCCTTCCTCCCTCCCTCCCTCCCTCCCTTCCTTCCTCCCTCCCTCCCTCCTTCCCTCTTTCCCTCCCTTGGGATCAAACCAAGGGCTTTCAGGCAAGCGCTTTACCACTGAGCTAAAATTCCCAGCCTGAAAGATGTATTTTTCATATCCTACTGTTCTGGATGAATCTTACCTCTGGTTTATAATGTGTCTTAAGATTTCAGTTAATGACAATAAGAAAACAGAACATCCTATCCTTCACACAAGGAAGATCCTATGGAATTCTCAGAGAGATTTGGAATCATGAAATATCAGATATTTTCTCAAATGGACTAAAATTCATTCATGTTAAATGTTTAGGGGTAACTCCTAAGTTTCCAAAAACAGCTTTCTGAGTGCAAGCATTGCATTCTCAGTGAGGTTTAATGCTATACAAAGAACTTAAGACAATATGTAGCTTGCATAGACAATCAATGTATTCACAAAATGAATTAATGGATACTAACATTGTCTCCTCTCTCTATCTCTCTATCCCCTTCTCCTCATCTATAACAAATTCTCAGAGTTTTGTACACTTCGGTAGTTAAAAGAGTAAAATTGAAAAGGTAAAAAATCAGTAATGATAAAGATTTGAGCAACCTATATAAAAACATGACTGAATTATTTATAGAATCATTAACTTAAAAATGACAGAACACACCTCTTATTTGTGTGCAGATTGAGCAATACAGGCTATACATTAGTTCTCAACCACTGTCAAAGGATTTAAAACACGTATAATTAACCTGGAAATTAATGACACAATTACTGAAGATTCTCAAGTGTTAAGTGGTTTTGAATTAACCATGGGTCAAAGAGGAAATATTATTATAAATGATAATGGAAATGTCAGTTCATGACTTGTGGAATGCTGGCAAAGCCACATGCAAAGAGAACATGTAGACTTAAAAGCTTTCAGTAGAATGGAAGAATAGCAAAAGACAAAGTAAGAACACCAAAAGCCCACCAAAAATCATCAGAGTAGCAAACTAAACTAAAAATTATTGAGAGGAGGAAACCATAAAGGGAAAAACTCAGAAATAAAGGAAAGAGAAGATTAGTGAACAGAGTGGATCATAAGGCTATCTTTTGGCGAGATTGATAAAAATTCATAAGCCTCTGGCAAGTTTTTACAATTATCACAAACGAATGAACAAACAACAAAACCAAAACAGGATGACCAAGAATAAAAACAAAACAAACAAAACGATGCATCATCCTGCAAGTTAATTCAGTAAATTTGAAATTTGCAAAATAATGGAAAACTGTATCGAGAACACACTGAAACAGATGCCAGAGAAAATAGAAAGTTCTGTGCAACCCTTGATTTCCAAAAAAAAAAAAAAAAAAAAAAAAAAAAAGATAAAATTTGAAAGAGCCAACCAAATGGAGAACCATGTTGTGTCCAAGGATTTGGACTCAGAAAGCTTCCTGTCTCTTCAAGCTGAGCTATGTGCTCAGGACTGTAACTTTAAACACCTAGCATGTTTTCACTGTTACGATGCTAGTTTGGTAGTAAGAACCTGACTCTAAAGTTTTTATGAAAATGCACAGATCCTAGGAGAGCAGAGATATTCTTAAGTAGATTTGGACAAATTTAGCTTGTATGAGCCATCTTATAAAGACACGGTAGTGAGTGTCGTGTGCTATTGCTGCATAGATACAGGAATATACTGATGTGCAGAATCAGACCCATAATTAAGTGTAGGCTTCATTTATTACAAAGTTTACCCTGAAAGCCTCTAGGGAAAAAACAATATTATTTTTAGTAATTGATGCTGTGTTGATTTTATATCCACACAAATAATAGAAATCCCAACTTACCTCATATCAATACAAAAGTCACCATGTCAATAGCAGATGAGTAGGGAAACAATGGAAGTTTCTAGAAGATAACTTAGGATAATAACTTCTGACTTCAGAGTGCTGATGACAGGGAGAGACTGCTGAACATGACCTTATCAATTGTGAGAATTTCTCTGTTTAAAAAGACCTTGCCTATTAACTGAGACACAAGTGTTTGGGAAAAGTATTTGGATCACAGGTAATATAGGGCTCACACAATAAATTCCTACAAATCAATACGGAAAAGTGAGGTTACTATAGCAATTCTTTCCAAAAGATGATATTCAAAGAGCAGAAAGACCCCCCCCCACCAATTCTAAATCTCATTAATGCTTTTAGGAAAACACAAGCCTTAATTGTTATACTAGGTCAAAAGGTTTTTGTTACATCATTAAACAGAATCAAGACTAATGTGTGTGCAAAACAAGTTTCAGGGAATCTGGTCCTAAAAGGCATTTTCTAAATTACAGTCCTGCCAGGACTTACAGTGATATTTCTGCCTACCATGGATTCCATGTGTAATGGTGGTCCCACATGATAGCACAGCCCAGTGACAACACCACAGCTACCTCAGTGTGCTCTGTGCTTTCTCTGAAGCTTGAATGATGAGGGAAGTAACTGCCTAATGGCATCATTCTCAGACTAAGCCTTCATTGCTAAGCCAAACATGACACTCTTTAAAGCCCTTACTAAGTTCATTCTGGTGGTTAAGTATGGATCTGGGTTCTTGAAAAAATGCTGTTTTGCTGGCTGTACTAATGTGCATCCTTTGTGTTATGATGAGGCCTAGGAGACAGTGGACCAGGAGCACCAGCAGGAAGGTGGTATTCTTCATTTAGGGCTAGTCTTTGAGAAGTCCATGCTTTGGTAGGTGCAATAGTTTGAAATTTGTCCCCTATAAGACTCACATTGTGTTTAAGTGTCACGTGTCATTTCAACAGTATTAAGAAGTGGCTACTCACTTAGTTGCTCTTGCTCAAGTCAATAACCCCCATTCATGCTTATGCAAACAATCATAATTAAATACAGTGGGGGAGCTTGCATGTGCGTGTGTGCACACACATACACACACACACACACACACACACACACAATGAAAGGAGGAAGACTTGTTGAGAAGGAGGAATCTAGTGGAATGGAAGGAGATAAGAAAGGATAATAGGTGGTATGATCAAAGTACATTATGCATGGATGGAATTGTGAAAGGTCAGCTTCTGGGCTGACCTAAGACACACTAGTGATCCCCCAGGTGGTGAGAGGTACAGAATCACTACATTTTTCAGCAGCTCTCTTGTTCTCATCTAGAAGTGCTTTATCAGTTAATCAGTGGGTGCTATTTAACAAGGGGAAGTAGGCTTTTTGGAAAACTTGCTGCACAAATGGAAGAAAGTAAGAGTTTTGCCAATCTTAGCCTTATTAAAAAAGAGTTTGGAGGGCTAACAGGTGTCAGCCTTGAGAGAGTCACAAAAAATTCTGAGCCTATAGGGATCTCCTGAAAATTGGGATACAATCAATTGTTCTTAAGCATGAGTGAACTTCCTGGTTTGGGGTCCACACCATGAGAGGGAGCCCATATCCAGCACTGCCTGGTTGGCCAGAAACTTAAGGCTGTATGGCTCAGAGATCTGGGGTGGAATAAAGTTGGGTTGGCAAAAAAAGAAAAGAAAGAAAGAAAAGGAAAAGAAAAATCAATGAAATGACTCCTAATCCTAATGATATTCTGCAGTGTTCATAGATTTGTGCCTAGCCCTTTGTCATCAGAGACACTTCCTTTAGCAGCTGATAGGAGCAGATGCAGAGACCCACTCCAAACATTAGATGGAGAGGAAAGTTGGAGCTCTCCATTGGGTCCCTTCCCCTTGGAGCTCGAGGAACTCATGGAAGAAGGGGAGGGCAGATTGTAGGAGCCAGAGGGGTCCACACCAGGAGAACATGGCCTATGGAATCAAACAAGCAGGACTCACATGGGTTCAATTGACTGGACAGGCAACCACTGAGCCTGCGTGGGTCTGTGCTGGGTCCTCTGCATATATGTTTTGGTTGTTGGCTTGGTGCATTTGTGGGACTCCTAGTGGTGGGAGTAGGGATCTCTGACTCTTTTGCCTGCTCTTGGGACTCTCTTCCTCCTGCTGGATTGCCTCATCTAGCCTTGATGTGAGGATTTGTGTCTAGTCTTAGTGTATCTTGTGGCTTATTTGGTTGATATCCTTGGGAGGCCTGTTCTTTTCTAAGGGGAAATGGAGGGGAGTGTAGCTAGGGGAGACAGGAGGAGTGGATGGAGCAGAAACTGTGGCGGGGATGTCTTGTATGAAAAGCAAGAACATTTTAAACTTAAAAAAGAAATAAAGAGAAAAAAATAACTGAAAAGAGAAAAATCTAAATGTTCAGAAGAGGTTTAGTTGATGAGGATGCTAAGAATTTGAAAAGGACATAGAAACTTGTTCCATCAGTGGCTTTCAAAAAGCTGTTAGCAGCCAGTTGTTTGGCTGGTGGTCTCTCTCACTGGTGACTGATCCTGTCTTCTGTATAGAGCCTTTCCTCACCCCCATTTAGACTTTCACCGTTGTTTCCAGGATGTAGGCACTCACTGCCTACTCTGGTATAGGTCTAGGGTGTCAACGGGTCCAAGGAAGCTGTTCACAGACAGAGATTTGTTTTGAATTTCCTTCCTTATCCTGCCATGTTATCTTTCACTGATGGGCTGACTGCCTAGTCTCAGCAAGGACAGAGGACTAGTCAGCCAAGTTTTTCTCAAAATGATTCTCTATTACCAAGATTTCTTCTTCCTCCATTATCTAAATTTAGAAATGAATTGCCAGCAGGCTTGTTATAATCTTCAAATGAGCCAATTATTGAACACCAGAACCCCCAGCAAGAAACTCAGGACAATTTTTTTCCTTATTACAGAGCAAATGTTGAAAGACTCTTTTTTATTATTGGTTGAAGCCACTGCTGTTACTTGAATGATTTATACTGATGTCATTCTGGGAACCGCATCCTTGGACCCACTGGTCTCTGGACCTATATTTAAGTCCAAACTCCTAGAAATCCTCAGAGTACATATGCTTCTGCATATGATTTGCATATGGCTCTGGTAAGCTGTTTCTCATGTTGACTATTTCCTAAACATTTTATTTGACGGTAACTAGTTCTTCATAACATACATCAGTTGAAGTAGTAATGTGAGTAATTCAACAGGTATTCGAAACTGTGAAGGTGATTCTTGTCATCAAGAGCTGTATTTAACAGAGTTCTATATGAACATGAAAAGAATTTTAAAAATTAAGTGTATATCTTGGAGTTACGTGCATATTTTTTTTTTCTTAAATGCTAGGTGTGAAAGATACAGAGGCTTAGTGAGCACGATATAAGTATTTCTTGAAGGCATCCTTAGAGATGAAGGGTTTTGTTGGTAACATGGATGGTGATTTGGGCACAGCTCATGCTAGGTAGGAAGGGCTGGTTGGTAAATGCTTATGACTGTAATGAATTGTTTATTAAGCACAGCTGTGGCTAAATATTAAATTATATTAACAAAATTAAACGTGGTTTCCTGGTACTGGGGCTGAACCCAGGCCATGCACTGTATACTCTAGGCAAATGCTTTTTGCTAAGCTATGTTTCCAGCCCTTTTTAAAAATTGGAGTTTTGAGTAGGGATCCACCAAGTTTTTTGTAGCCTAGGAAGGACTTGAACTTTGACACTCCTGTGGCAGCCTCCCAAGTGAATGAGACCCCACCTGTGTACTGCCATGACCAGCTAAGATGAAATGAATTATAGTAAAAAACAAAGCTAATACATTTACATAAACTATCCATAATTGTTTTACCAAATTTTGTAACTGTTTTCACCCTTGGGATGCATTTATTGTATCTACGTGGTAAGAAATATAAAGCCACAGCAACAATGTGCCTCTTCTCAACTTTGCATGAGGGATGCGAAGTCAGCAGTGGAACGTGAACATGCTCACATCAGATAAACCACAAGTATTATAAACTGGGGCCTGAGTTTATTTTTTGCTTACTTTCTAGACTAAAGGAAGTGATGGAGAAGATGCTAATAATGCAGATTAAATTTAAAAATGCATAACATATGTAGGTATTATATTGGACAAAACACAAAAACTGGGGGCTTGGGAGATGGCTCGGTGTTTAAGACGGTGCACTATTGCAGAGGACCTATTTGGGTGTTAGCACCCACATTGGGTGGCTTAAAACAGCCTCTAATTCCAGCTCCAGGGAAATCCAGACCAGAGGGAGAGAGACCTCTGGTCTCCAAGGGCACCTGTATGCACATGCACATACCCATACACAGGCACACAGACACACATACACACATACACACATAATTAAGAATAAAGTAGATCTAAAATCCCACACAAAAATTAGGTTCACTTATTTCATTCAACAAAAATCTTCAAAACTGACTTCTTGTCATTTCAATTTCCTCTTTATCATTATAATAAAGCTATCAGCCAATATTCATGTTAGCTCATTGATTGCAACTATAGGCTGGCTACAGTTATGAGTTAGGCTCAGATAAAGCATTCTGTAAGAATTAATTGGTCTCATAAGTATTTATTATAAAAGTTTTATTTCTTATATTGTTTGTTAATTGAGACAAACAGGAAGGGCTGTATATGACACAGATACACTGGACAGAGAACCATGACCCAGCTGGGCCAGAATACAATGGTGTGAGACTTCTTGAAGACAGTCAGATGGGCACTCCACTTAAAACATGATTTGTCTCTGAAATTTACTATTATTTTTGGGCTGTGGCTGAGATATTGGGAAATGAACCTATAGACAAGGAAGGACTGTCCCAAGGCCTTGTCTACTTAGAGTTCAGCTTGTCAGAGCCACCTCAATCCTGAGAGCTAAAGGAAACATCCCCAGGAAGAATCCAGCTGGTGCACTAGAGGACAAGGTTGGTTTTCTCATTTGAAACACTGAAATACTTCTGCTCACTGGATGAACTAAGATGAACTGGAACCCCTGGACTAGAACTAAGATCTACAGTTAGGATCTCTCTATGGTAGATGGTGGTTGGGAAATAATCTTTCTAGTCTATTCTTTGCAATTTTACTAACTTCATATGGTCAGGTTTGATGTAATAGCCCTGTCAATTGCTGCATGTTGAAAGTTTGCTTCTTTGGCCCGTTCTAGAATTTAACTTTATTTACAATTGATATCAGCCTGATAGAACACCTTTCCACAGATGATCAGAATGTTAAAACCAAAAAGCTATAATGACATTTTTTTCTTATATTAATTTAAAATATAACAATGCAGTCATCATGTGGAAGTTTTTGCATCCACTGGTTATGGAATTATATTAGATTTGTACTAATAATTTTAATGATCTGTATATTTGAGGACTCTTAGTAACCACTCACATCAAAGTGCTAACCATTTACTAGGCATTATAATTTAAATATTGAGCCTCTAAAAACTAAATGAAAATGAGTAGGTTCAATATTAATTAGCAAGAATCTTGAAGGGGCAATTATAATAGTTTGAAATTCAAAATTTTTGAATAGGGAGACTGAGTGAAATTTATCGCATCCTTATCAAGCTGTTAATCTTTTTTGTTGAAATTTGAATTTGTGAACAATCTTGATGGCTCTTATGATAAGTGAACTCATAATTCCTCAAGTTTGTGAAATAGTTTAGGTGAAGAGGGCTTGGTGAAAGACCTAATGATAATTGTACCGTCTGGGAAGATGAGTGATGAGCTCAGAATGTGCTTGCCCTGCTCATTGTTTTGCTTTATTATAAAATAGAATCTGAAGTTTAGGAGATGAGGCCCATACAGAAGACTGCTCAGGATTCCTTAATACGCTTTGCTAGGGAAGTGGTGAGCAGGCTTACTCAATACATGTTATGAACTTAACCTCCACCTTGTGACTTGAGTTGACAGATTGGTGCCATAGAACAGTATGCAGAAACAAGGCAAGCTGAGTCTGCTTCATCGTATAAAGGAGGAATTGTTAGGACCAGCACAAGATAATGTGATGAAGCAAACAAAAAGGGAAACATTCTGGACTTGGGGTGTGGGATGTCGTTCAGTTGGAAGAATTCTTGCTCATTGTGCACAAAGTCCTGGGTTTTATCCACATATATCTGTATGGTGGCACACATCTGAAATCCGGTATTGGGTAGGTAGAAGTAGGAAGATCAGAAATTCAAGGTCCTCCTTGGTGACCTAGGTAGTTTGAGGTAGTTTAAGGGCTATGTGACAACCTGACTCTAAATAAATAAATATAAATGAAAATAAGGACTTGGGAGGACAGAGTTGAGAATTGCTCCCAGAATTCAAGATGTAGGAGCCAATGCTTTGTTTCCCACTGGCAGGACAATCATATAGCATTTTACACAGTGTGTATCCTAGCATGGCTTAAATTGACTGTATCTTCAGAGTTAGCCTAAAAAAAATTAAGGGGAAGAGTTCCGCTAGCCACAGTGATCATGTTCTGCCAAGGAAAATGAGAAGTTAGTGCTCATAAGGAGACAAAAATGTTACAGTAGCATTTAAGGGCCATCAAGGGAAAGCCGTTTCTTTCTGGTCAAGAGAATGGAGTCTTTGGCCTGAGTGGAGACCTAACATTCCAGTTGGACTGGTCAGTCACCTGGTTAAGAGACTCAGGAAGATGAGTTCACTTAAGGTCATGTGAAAGACACGGGAGAAATGTCTATTCCTTTAATCAGATAATATGCTTTTTCTCCTCAGAATTCCCAATTCCTGCTGCAGAGGCTTACAGAGATGCAGCCATGTGGAGTTTCTACGTTTCTGAGGCAGTTAGGAAAAAAGAATGGAAAAAATTCATTTTCCTCTTTCTATCTCTTTTCTAAGCACGCATTCCCGGACACTCTGGACTTCCTCACTCTTTTCTCTAAAGTCATCCTCTCCATAACTTTTGTCACGTGGCTGCCTGATGGCTGAACCTATATGCTCAACTCAAAACAGCGTGCCTTTCTCTCTTCCTCTTCTTCATCTTCCTCTCCCAGGTAGCCACCAGGATTTACTGCTTGCCTGCTTTGGAGACTTTCTTTTGAATTAATAAAATTGTCCTTGAGCTTTCTTCTGAGTTCTTTCTTAATTTCCCAGAAGGGAACCCAGTGTCCCCAGTAGCAAATTTCCCCAAATTTCTAGTAGCAAAAGAATGCCCCGAGAAGTCCCAAACAATACTATCACAGTAATTCCAGACCCCTCAGTATTGAACTAGGTAGCCTTTCCATATCATGCCCCCGCCCCCTTCTCTATAGTACTAAATAGGATCCTTAGTAGTTTTTAACCCTACCACCTGGTTAGCTTTGTTAAAACAATGACTGGCACCAGGTTAGAAAATTCATGAACATCAACATAGGTCAGAAAGAATAAAGAAATATAAACAGTTAAATGAAAGGATGCACTAAAAGGCATTTGAAGCTCATTTTTTTTTTTGTTACATAATTAAGAAATAAAAGAAATTGGGGGATGGAAGAGATAACTCAGTGCTTAAAAAACTTCCTGCTCTTCCAGAAGGCTCTGGTCTGGGTCCCAATACCCACATCAGGCAGCTAACAACAGACTGCAACCCCAGTGTCAGGTGCTCCAACTCTCTATTGGCATCCAAACAGTCACATACATGCACACATAAATGAAAATTAATTTAAACATAAAATAAAAATGAAATCAGAAGTTTTACAAGATTATCAGTGCCAGGTGCAAATCTACATGAATATAACATTGTGTAAATGCTAAGCCTGTGGATGGAAGAAGTTGTTTTTCTATTTCTCTGTGTCACCGTATACAAAGACATCTGAACGGATACCCAGGTGAGGCTTTTCAGGGCCATTCCTTCTTGGAGTCACCAGTCGTATGTTTAGCATGAAGCATGCCCTTAGGCTGGCTCCCTTCCTTCCTTCCTTTGTCTGTATACATTACTGCAGTTTTAATACTACTAATGACTTTGAAATGGGACATTGACTCAGAATTAGTGACAATCAAGCGCTAATGGCCCTTGCCTCTGTGGCCTATCAGCAACTCATCTCATCTGACATTAGTTCCTAGAAAATAAGCCAGTTCAGGCCTTCTAGATTCCCGATTGTCACAGGGAACCTCTCACTCATCTTTTTATTGCTTCCTCTATTTCTTTGTCTTGGCTTTGTTCTTGATCAAAGCGAGTGATCTCTGCCAGATCTTATGGGAAGGTAAACGAAAGGAAGAAAAAAATGAAAGAGAAATAGAAGAAAACATTCAACCTGAAACCATGCGATATGATAAAAACCAAAGAACATAATTGCCAGAAATAACCTAAGAAATTACCTAATTAAACTTATTTACATTTTAAAAATGAAGAAAAAGAACGAGGGAATCAAAGTAACTTTCACAGAGTCTGTCGAAGAAAAATGATACTCGCGTGACATTTGGGTTCTCAAAGCATCCCTGAGTCACGCCTCAACTGGAAATGACATTGAGATAAGCTAATAGGAAATAGTTTGAGAACTTTGTTGTGTTCCACCTTAACTAGGGTGCTGGGAGAAGTCAGTGATGGGGATGTTAAATTCCTTTGTGGCAGAGGTTGTGTGTGCTCCTTAATTGGTTGGCATATGACCATTTATACTGTGTTGTCCCTGGTCTGGTACCCTCAGCTGCATTCCTGTTTCTTGCACTACTAGCCTCTTCTGTGTCACCATGGTTGGACTGCTTTGGTCTGCTTTGCCCAGGTTTTATCCATCACTAGACAGGGTTTGCTGGACCTAGCTCCCACCAGTGTGGGAGAGCCACTATTAAATGTTGGGAAATGTTGTGAACTGGTTGCGAACACCAGTTACCACTATCATCAATAATTTGCAAACCTTATAGTTAATGAAATTATAACAAAAAGTAAACATAATATATACCTAAAGCTTATTTTCTAAATATTTACTTTTTGGGCTATTTGGTCTTGAGTTATTTACATGCAGAAAACATGAGATAACTGTGGACATATCTTCTGTTTTCACACTGATTTAAGTGGTAGCAACTGACCACATAGAAACTAGCAAATGTTGAAATCAGTTTTCTTTTTGTCTTTTTTCTATCCTTGGTCATTTGTTATCTTATTTTCCAGATGTATTTGGTGTTTGGCCAAGGGGAGATTTAGAAGGAATTTAGAAGTCAGGCAAAGGTGTCATGGTGTTTGATTCACCTTTAGGATCCCTTTGGGGGAAGGTATCAGTTTCTTGCTAATCTTTGAATAACATCACTGTTTTGCCATATGCTATTTAGTTGCTTACTTCCTGTAACCAGTTCTCTTCATTAAATACATGCCTTCAGTGCTGAAGCGGGGTCAGTGAGATTACTCAGTCAGAAGAGGTAAGGGTGCGTGCCACCAAGTCTGACGGATGGCGTTCTGTCTGCGGGATCTACATGGTAGAAGGAGAAAATGGACTCCCAGAAATTGCCCTATGATCTAAGCACACACATGCACACACACACACACACACACACACACACACACACCTCATGACACATTCACACTCCATCCCTACATAAATATAATAAACAAACAGTTAAAAGAAGCTTGGTTTCCTTTTAATTGTTTGAATCTTGCCTGACACATATAGAAACATTATGTAAACTGATGCCTTTTTGTTTCCAGACCTTACACATTACTTAAAGCTATAATAAAGATGGAAGTCCCTCATTATTCCAGAAAATAGTTAAAGAGCCCAAAAGGCTTGCAGAAATATCTGTAGTCTGCTGTTTAAAAGAAACACATGCTTCCCCAGGTGTACTAGGATCTGTGAGAACCATGTTAATATTCTTGAACAAGATGAGATAGCATATTCCCCAGAAGTACTGAAGTCATCCAGTATATCAAGTCTGAGTTTTGACTTGATAACTCATATGCTACCTTTGATTAGATTTTCATTAGTTTTTTTTTTTTTCCCCCTTATAGTGCCATGGTGGCTAAATGATATCTTTAGCGGAAAATTTGGTAAAAAAAAAAAAAAAAAGTTTTAAAATAGTGAATTGATTTTCTGAAAGTCAAATTGACAGTCTTAAAAAACAGATACTGGGTATACGGCTGCTGTGCCTGGGCTCCACTGATGAAACTCCCTTAGCTTATCATTTTATGTATTGATCAAAATCCACACGGCTGTGGGACACAGGAGGAGGCTGACTGGGTAAGAGGACTTTCTTCCTTTTCCTTATGGATTTATATAATACAGAGAAAATGGGTTTCATTTAGGGTGTCAGTGAATATTTTATATATCCTCTCGTGGGGGAAGTGCTGACTTCCAAAATGTGCTGCGATATCTCATGTTATGAATGTTGCTCATAGAGTTTTGTATCTTATAAGTTTCCTTTTCTACTCTGCTATTAAAATCTTATGAAAGAATACTGATCACATTTGCCTACATGGATACATTTGCATTAATGCATGATGATTACTTATAAGCTAATGTGTGCATTCACACAATAATTTAAGGTGGTATAATAACAAGCCTGAGCTGATGCCCTTGCGCAGCCCCTTATTAACGTTACCCAGAATCAGAAGTGAGGCAATAGCAACACATTTTGCAAGTAGCTGTCTATGAGTGCCATACTAACCTCTAACCACAAGATGCCGCTCAATCCGTTTTGAGTTAGGTCTTTTGTTACCAGCCAAATGACATTTCCATTTATTTTACATGCTCTCCAGTTACATATTAAAACTCATGGTGGGTGGGTTGAAGGAGAGGAGACCCTGACTCTTTTCAGCCTGTGTGAGGAATATTGATGAATTATTTTTTAGGTTTTCACAAATAATGTCTGAGAGTTCAGATACCATAAAATTGTTGCGTCCCCAGTTTCTGGGTTGCTGTGTTTACATGTCCACACTGGCCATGCCGGCCACACAGCCTTTTATATACAGTCAGCAGTATCATCTGCCCCCGAACCAAGTAATTTCCTGCCGACCCTCGCGCGCAACATACTCAACAACCTGTCTCTGTAATATATAAAATGTCAGAAGATTGCTAGAAGATGAAAACAAGTCATCAGATGTCGGTGTTTCATTGACAATTAAATAGTCACAACATGGCAGTCCAGAGAGAGAAAGCGTTGAGAAGCACCCGTGTGCAAAGGCACTCACTGGATCAGGGTGATGTTATTTATTGCCTTAGTCCCCCGTCTGTGGCTAGAAAAAGAAATCCATGAGGTAAAGATTGGAGATGCTGCAGTCTCTCGCTTTCCTGTCAAATTTGTCCTGAATTTAAATTTACACTTTGTAGTTTTTGACATGAGATTGAGGTAAAGGCTCCTCCCCTCCCCTCCCCTCTTCTCCCCTCTTCTCCCCTCCTTTCCTCTTTCCTTTCCTCTATGACCCATGTCTAATCAAACCTATGGCTGATTATAAGGCCGGGTGGCCTGTTATTAAAAATATTCTCTGAGAAGTAGAATGACCCAAATCAGACAGGAAGCAGGTGTGTGAAAACAAATCTTCCAGGAATGTCTTTTAGGAAGGTTACTTTGCTCTTTTCTCAAATTAATTTTGCAACAACAGAGCTGAATTGGCCCTTAGGCAGAATGGTTTCTGGGATGTCAAGAAATAGTCTTTGGCATATTAGGTCCTTAGTGGTCGCTTTCCTTTTAGTGTAGGTTGCTTCTGTGATCTTTGGTCTCAGTGGGCTGAGTAGAGGAGATGGAGCTTGGTGATCAGTGGAGCCAAAGCAGAGATCCTGGATGGTGGTGAGTGGAGAGGAAGTCAGCAGCAGAAACGGGGAGGGGAGGTGGATCTATCTCTAAGTGGCAGTGTGGAGCTTGGTTTAGGAGAGGTCCCATATAATGTACTGTTTTGCCTGTGAGTGCTCCTTCAGGCTGGATCAAATTGGTGGTGTGAGCATTTAACTAAGGCCATTAAAACACAATGCAGGGACTTATTCTGAATTCTTGTTTTCATACCAATCCTGGCTCCATATCAACCCCACCCTCTGAATTCTCATTCCCTTACTCATCCTTGCAAATTTATCTGTTCAACTGCTATTCATTTTTGTACTCCATTGAAGCCAGGTACTGTGGATTTGAGGATGAAAACATCTTGAAAACTTGTCAGATAAGCATAGAACTATTGTGCAAAAAAAAAAAAAAAAAAAAAAAAATTCACCTTTTTCTTTAAAAATATCTTAGCCCATAGAGTAGAAATATTAAAATTTTTCTATATTTAGTCTATTTTGTATAAAAAGCATTGATGATTTTGACCAGCGATTCTCATACTTTGAGGAATTACCCAAGGATTTTATCCAAACAACATCTGGGTCAGTTTTTCTAACAAGCTCTTCCCTGGACGCTTACCCCTAGGGAGACCACACTTAAAGGGTCGGGGTTTTAGCTAGACATTCTATGGTTCAACATGGGAAGAGAAATTTCTCTCAGTGTCACAGATATCTTGTAGTTCAGAGAGGAAGGAGGAGAGGTGTTCAGAGAAGCCACTCAGAGCAGGGCAGGGGCTCTGTTGATGAGGCATTGTTTCCCGTCACCAGACTCGGTGTCTTCAGGAGCACATATGATGTCCTATGCACCAGGATGCAGGTTTCCTTCTAAGAGAGGAATCAATCATCGCCTGCATCATTGTTTTGAAACATCACAACTGAAATGGCTTTTATGTTGCTAAAAGAAGAAGAGGAGGAAGAGGAAAAAAGGTGCAGCTTTTGAAGGGGAAAAATAGTTTTCCGATAACCCCCATTAACTACAGGGGTCATTGTGGCAAAATGAATGGGATTAGAAATCTGCTAAAAGCTGCAGTATATGGTACGCGGTGACTGACAAGCCTTTTGCTGAGTAGTTACAAATGGGACTAATGGTTTAAACTTGTTAGTCATTGTCGGAGCCTCTGATCCTCGAGTCAGCCATGGAAGCTATGGCAGAAATCGATAAGGCGCCACTTTCAGCAGTGAACTGCTCGACCATATAGATTGCCTGAGGGGAAATGCTGAGTTCCCTCCCAGGCTGCCAGATGAAAGCAGGCAGCTAAATCTCCAGGAAGATTGACCACACTGCTCGGGGCAATTAGGCCTTTCACCACTTTGAACGCCCATTATAAAGGCATGGGGAGGGAGTGAGAGGTTGGAAGCCATCTTGGAGTCTCCAGAGCTGCTGGGGCGTTTCCTTCCACCTGGGTTAAGACTACTGTGATGGGGGCTGCCGCTGGACCAGCCCTTCCTCCTTCCTTGTATTTCCCCTCAGCATCTGCCAAGGGAGGCCAGGCAGACAGGTAGCCTTTGGTGGCTGATGGACTGTAACCGCAGCTGAACTCTGTCAGTCCTCCTTGCAGCCCAGGCTTCCCGTCGGGCGCTCGAAACAATCAGGTCCCATTGTTCAGAGCCTTTTTGGGCAGAGCACGGCCAGGGTACCAAAATCATCAGGGAAAAAAGAAAGTGTTTGTTCGCACAACAGTGACAGATGAGCTGCAGAGTGGCTGCAGGCTGCCAGGGGCCAAGTGCAGGCTCTGCAAGGCTGGCTTCTGACAGGAGCCCACGTCTGCTGCACAGGAGACTGCTTAGGTCCCTGCAGCCCAGATACACCACAGGAGAGGAAACTCAGGTGGTAGGGAAGCTTTGCTTTCCCCCCTACATGCAAGGGTGCAAGGCTGAGTGGTTCAGCCTTGGCTGAAGAGTTTGTGGCCTCCTGCTTTATCTGCTTTGCGTTTCTGCTCAAACTCCAACTAGGGATGGCTTTCCTTTCTATTGTCCCTGTTACTGAGTGTCATCCATCCTACCTAAAATTTAGCCTCATAATAGATTTCTTTAACTTTTCTCCCCCTTTCTTGCCAGCCCTGGCTCCTAGTCTGCTAACTTTAAGTTGCATCATGAACCTTGGCCTGCTAGGTATTGTTTTGCTGTCAAGGGGCTGAGAGGCAAGACATTGTGGAATCAGCCTTAATTGCTGCTCTGTAGGAGCAAGGCTGTCAGTCCCAGCCTTGGACCAGTCACCCTGGCCAGTGCAACTCCTGAAGGAGAATATTGAAGACCAATTTTCTGAAGTTTGCTTGGCAGCTGGTGACAGTTTGCATGTTAAAGATATGGACGTCAGGGTAAAATGCTCAAGTTTTTAGAAAACAGAGTGGCTGGCTGTAGGACACCTTAGTGATTGTCTTTTCATGGAAGGGGCAATGGAGGGGTTGCTGCCATTTTCTGTTTCAGGGAAAGAGGAGCTCTGGTCTCAAGGGCAGTTCTAATGGGTTATTTCTTGGATTATCTTCAACTCACTAAACAGCCATGGGATATCATCCATTATTAAGGAAGCTTTCTGTCTCTCACTCACAGTTCACAGGATGGATTGGCCACCTATGAAAACAAAGGTAGCCATAAAATATAGAAAGCAGAAGTGAGCCCTAGTGGACTTTGAGCTCAAGGGTGAAGATGCATCATCCCTAGGTTGTCTGCTGTAACAGTTTCACAACTTAGGGGATGCTGGAGTCGGTGCAAATACCTAAGGGAACTAACTCTCTTGTCACTCCATTTCCCTGAGAACCTAAAACTGCTCTAAAAAGTAAACTGTAGCTGGGCATCGTGACACAGGAGTCGGAGGTGAAAAGATGAGGATTTCAAGGTTAGCCTTGGCTACAGAGCAAGTTCAGAGTCAGCCCAGGGTACATGAAATCCTGTCTCACCCCCTGATCCCCCAAAAGAAGAAGAAGGAAAAAAAGGAAAACTCTATTTTAAAAGGCAGGGAAATCCCCTTCCAAATAGCAACAACAGCATCAGTAAGAAACCTCCAAACCAAATAAAGTAAATGAAACGGGGACACAAATAGCACCGAGATCATAATCATGCTTTAAGTGAAGTGGAACAGAGCAACTGATTGGATCATACTGTTTTTATCATAAAGTAAGTGAATCTGACCTCCGACCTCTTCTGTCATGTTAAGTGAGAATTCCTTCTGCAAACTAAGTGCACTTTTTAGGCTTCCGGGGGAATTACTTTAGATATGCTTGACTACCAGGGAATTGTTAAGTTATAGAACTTACAGAATTTTGAGAAAAACTTTGTTTTAGAAAGAGAACTGTGTTAACAATTATCCTCTTATCTAGAATTTTAACTGTCAGCTACTGATGATGACAGTGTAGCATTCTAGAATCCGGAGTCTTAGTTTTATCCAGTGTGCTTTGGTGCTCTGTATCTTTGCTCCACCTCCTCACCTGCAAAATGGAAGAGGAATTTCTTCACTACTTAGCCTCAGGTATCTGTGGTCAGCAGAACAAATGACAAATGTCTCTCCAAGAGTCTGTATCCTAATTCCCAGATCTGTGACTATGGTATGTTTATGACAAAAGGAACTTCGTAGCTGTAAGGATCATAAAACACAGAGAAGTTTACCTGGATTATCCAGGTGAACTCTATCCAGGTGTGTGAGAAAGCGCTAAGTGTTTGTTTGTTTCTGTTTATTTGTTTTTATTTATTATTTATTTGTTTGCTTGGGAAAGTGGAGAATGTTCCTAGATAAGCTTAGAAGAAAAGGAATCTCAGAATTATAAGGGGCTATGTCGATTGATTTCATTGTCATGAATGCCAAGATTCATATCACAATGTCCTTGAAAATTGTTCTTTGTGAGTCTGTAGAACATTGCTAACTATGAGAGCCCTCTCATTCATTGAACACCCCGCTTCAAGAAGTGCACAGTCCTAGGATAGAGAGAAGGCTCAGTAGTTAAGAGCACTTGCTGCTCTTCCAGAGGACCCAGGTTTGGTTCTATTACCCATAGTGAATAGCTCAGAACTGCATGTAACTCCAGTTTTAGGGGACCTGACACCCTCCTTTGACCTTCATGATCATTGCTTTTATGTCATTCACATAGAGACAAACAGGCACACCCAAGTACATGTAAAATTAAAAATAAATCCTAAAAGAAGAATTGTACACTCTTAATTCTTAAATAGCTTTACTTATGTGAAATCATATTATGTTTTTTCATGCTGCATTCTTTGACTTCTTTTTTAGGCAAAACTTTGAGGCTCAGGTGACTTTAAATCCATCTTCTATTGAATGGATTATGGGCCTGATTTTTGGGGCCAAGTTCAGGTCTGTAGAGAAGACAAGTCAAAATGGCAAGTCATTTATCTTGGGGAAAAAAATGTCCGTGTAAATTAAGATAGCTTCCCAAGACTCAGTGGCTAAAGGAGCTTATTGCCAAGGCTGGTAACTTCAGTTTGATCCCTGAAATTCACGTGGTCGAAAGAGAGAATCGGGTTGTCCTCTGATCTACACACATTCACTGTGGCCCAACCCCTCAGATAAAATTTAAAATATGATTTAAAAATAGTTTCATGAAGTATTCTATTAGCATTTTTACTGATTTGTCCCCTGAAGGGGATATAACTTGCAGTTTATACTAAATATACATTTGTTGGCTCAATTAAAATAGTCTAATAGTAACAGAAACAAAAATAAGTAAATTGGAAATTATGAAAAGCAACTTAAATAATGAAATTTTGGTCCATGAATTTGGGAAAAAGTCATACTTTAAATGTAGTGGGCGCTGTTCCTCTCAGATGTGTTAGTGTGCAAATTGAATCATCTTACTGTCTTAAGGGACATCGTGCTTTCCAATAGGACTGCAGGTAAAGGGCAGAGGAAACCTGTGAACTCCCTGTGAAACCAAGAGGTCACTGCCTGTTAATAAAGAGAACTGAGGACTTCTCTGCTTGAAGGCAGATCTAACGAGTCCACACGGGAAGCTGTAACCTCCTGTAACACAGGATATGGAGGGTACATTGAGCCTTGAACAATTAATCAGTGTTATGGCATAACAGCTCAAATATGGAAATTCTAAAGGTCCTACATGTTGACAAATGGCCAATTTATGCGAAGATCCATCAAGTGTGCCAGGGCATTTGGAACGATCACCGCACAATCATGACATGGTCATTATCGGGCCGCAAATCGTCCAAGGAAATGACATGCCTCAGGAGGCAAGATTTGCCCGCAGAGCTTGCCTCTTTCTAAACTCAGTGTGTGGCTGGCTTGCTGTAAACGAAGCAATCCAGCATGTAGATGAGTTCCTGTGCAGCAGCCGCATGGTGGAAAGCAATTATAACACAGAGGCAACTCTGCACACAGGAACCAGGCCCCTGAAATATGACCGCGTCCGCCTTACCAACAACAGAGATGCCAAACTGAAATACACACGTGGTCATAATGGAGAAAGAAGCCTGAATGTAAAATAGCGAGGAGAGGAGCTAGGGATGCTCTCAGCAGCCTCCATGGAAACTGTGAGCTTGGCAGAGGCTGTTGTGGAAAACTCGTTAGCTCCTTTGAACTCGGAGATAAAACTCTTCCAGGGACACTTCCACTGTTCCCTTTAATAATGTTCAGGTTAGTAGAGAGAGGGTATCACACATTTTCTTTTTGTTGACTACGCTAGACATTGCCATTACTCCCCTCTTCTTAGACCCAAAGGATTAAAAGATGGACAGATGGCAGATCTTGACTGACAATCCAAGTTTTACAACACGTGGATCAAAGTCTTGCTTGATATTTGAATATAAGATATGCAAACCTTGGACCTGGACGATTCCTTCTGCCCATCTTACAGTCTGCAGGGGCAGGCAGGGCCATTCTGCAGAGTGAGAAGGTACCAGGCAGATTTAGAGATAACAGGGATAAGCAATTATACTTATGGAGGTAGAGTTTAGCTTCTGATTTGGTTCTGTAGCCTCTTATGAAGCCCTGTGATAACTTGGATTCTGTGAGCCAGTCATGCATAGGTTTCAGATGCCACCTTTTTTGATTCTACTTTGAGGTGCTTTCTGTTTTCTGCAGCTCTGGTTCAATGACCCTCCTTCCTTACCCCATTTCCCTCCCTTACAACTCCCTGGCTTGGGCTGACGGTGTACCAAGTATCAGAATTTGTTTGGGTGTTTCTAGGCTTATCATCTTAACTCAAAGCAACCACCATTCAAAGACAGACATAGTTATTTTAGCTTTTCATGAGGATAGAGCCTCAGAGAGGTTCGATGATATCTCCAAAGCCACACGGTCAGTAAGTGGGGGGAAGTGGCGATTTCTATTGAAGTTGCATTTGCATCGAAATTGATTTTACATTTTCTGTGAAATCATTAAACCACCTACTATATAGTAAATGATTTATGCTATAATTTGAGAACAGAATCTATGTTGAATTACTGAATCAACTTGAGAGTATGACTAGAAACCAAATCATCTTTATTTAAAAAGCTAACACTACTTATGTTTACTTGTGAGTCGAAACTTGCACATACCGTGAAGAAAATAATCTTATGCATGTGTTTCTCTGGGGTCTCAGTGAATAAGGGTTTAAGAAGTATTACCTAGAGATACATCATCCTGAAAACTTAAAATTAGGTCTTCATTATCATAGGCAAGATAGGTAATTCTTTTAGAGGGCAAAGTCAGTATTTAACCACAAAGAGAAACAAAGAATTCTGTTCATAGGCAAGTGATTCTCTGTTTTGGGCAGGGGAGTTGGAGATGATTTTTCCTGTCCCCTCAACCACTAAGCAACATTTGGCAATGCCTGGAGACGTATTCAGTAACCATGACTGGAGAGGAAGAGAGGCTCTACTGGCTTTTGGTTGGTAGAGGCAGGGAAGAAGTACTGCAGTGCACAGGACAGTTCTCCTTATGGCAGAGGACTGTCTGGCTTCAAATGCTGGGAATGCTTTGCTGACGAGCCATTCACATGTGCTCTGGGGCTAGCACCCTGTCTGAAAATCTTAGTTTAAAAATAACATTGGCTTGAGAATTTTGCATGGGCCACTGTTTATATATAATACTTTACTTAGAGTAATGATATACCTGTGGATTATCATCCATTAAAATAACAGGCAAAATATTTCACTGAATTCCCTGGACAGCCACTTGGACCCTGGAGAAGTGAATGTCACTTATCACACTGGCGGTTCCAACAATGAGACTGAAGTCAGAGGAAGAATGAACCCAGAAGAAACCTGTGCCACGCAAAGCCACTGTTTCCCTTATGTACTGAAAAATGACTTAGTACTAATACAAAGAGAAATACTACCTGAGTGCCCAAGGACTGTGTAGCACATATTAAAAACTATCTAGATGTGAAATGTTAAGATTTACTAATGCTGAAAGAATGGCTAAAGAAAACATGTTCAAGAGAGGAAATAATCCCCTTGAATTTTATAATGGAATGATCTTTTTCCTCCTGGTTTGTTTTCCATCTCTGAATATACGAGGAAATTTAGTTGTTCCCATTTAGTTGGAATTTGAGGCTGTGCAGTTGCATAGGCAACGTGGTGCAGCCTCTCCATTTAAAACTAGAGAGGATCCTCGGCCCCGACTCTCGTACCGTTAGAAGTCATTTTCCTTCAGTAATGAATACAGACATATATAACCTATGTTGTATCATATATAATCTCTAGCATCTGGAGCTGTACATTATAGATGCAATGGGTAGGTGTTAATATTATTGTATGCCTAACTTCCAAGCCCTTTTTGAATTGGGATTGGGGAAGATCCACCATTTTGTTAAGAAATAGAATTCTGCTTTCCAAAAGGAAAAAAAAAAAAAAAAAAAAAAGCTGAGTGACTCCAGGCTGCCTTTTCCTGCCCCAGAGCAAGGTACGCACATGACCTAATCATCAATGGGTTGCTCTACACTTGGATTTTGTAAGGCAGGGATCTTGGGAACTGGGGATTCTATGGTATAGTTACAGAGTAGAGGCTGTGTGGGCCCTTTGGTCGATACTTGAGAAAGAGCTTCCTGGAAGAATTGCATGACCCATATAGACTATCACTTGTTAAGCTGGCAAGATTTAAGATACTGTTTGTTATGATAACTTAGCCATGTCTATATTGACTAGTACATCGATAGAAAGATATTTATGAAACAAAGTTCTGAAAAAAATAACAACTACCTGGGAAAGAAGGGAGGGGATGAACGGAACTGAAAGGCTGCTTGGAGCTTCACTTTGCCAGTTGCCGACTGTAACTTTAGGGGTTATTTGAAGGGAAGCTGGAGATAAGTTCTGGCTATTTTTCCCCATTTACACTAGAAAGAAGGGCCATTAGGTTGGAAACTGCTACTGACCCACGGCAACATATTCACAGAGAAAAATACCTCATCACATCTTAGTTTCCTAAAATGGCTTCCTTAGTTCTCGCTGAAAGGTATTCAGCTGTCTTTCTCACCCAAACGAATATTTCGTGAATCTAGATGATAAAAGCCTTTAAAAAAATATACATGCCTCATCCTGCCCTAAACTGAAACATCCTACTATAGGTCTGCAGATGGCAGTTAAAATTCTGCAGCCCATACGGTGACCTTGAGCCCTCCCTTGCCTGTTGACACCTCCTTCTTCCTGGATGCAGAGTCCTTAGGTGTTCAGTTGGTTGTTCAGATGTAAGCATCTTTGCCTGTTGCCCTCTCATTTCCTCTCTTCAAAGCACTGTGCTGGAAACTCGGCGGTACGTGACCTGAAACAAACATCTTACAGACACCATTCTTTTTGTGCCAAAGAGCTCCCTCTAATCTAATGTCCAATCTTCCAACAATTATCACATTTTCTTTCCCTGCTGAGCACTCTGAAGCATTTTTGCTAAGTAGCGGAAGAAGCACGGTGGAAATAGTCCTGGTCTCCGGTGGTCAGATTTGCAAATTTATCCCAAACCATCATAGAACTCAAGCCAGTGCTTCACATATGCAAAAAGCCTTCTGGTGTGCCAGACAGGTAAGTGGGTTATTCTGGGTGCCCTCTTTTTGCCATTAGTCTTACTGCAATGGGATTGTGGGGCACTGAACTAGAACTCCCAACAGCTCCGATTGCTGCCTGCTGCCTCAATGAATTTTATATTAGCAGGCAAATGAAACACTCAACCAAGTGAAAGGAATTCATAATGCTGAGGCTTCTTCAGACTGGAATGTGATATACATTTCGCAAAAAGGATTGTGGCTATCAATGTGCGATGACTAATCTAGATAAATGGCCACTTTACGGCATATCTAGTCTCAAGTCCTTTAAATTAGTGGAGTTCAGCTGTAGAACACTGGCTGAACTGAAGAATACAAATTCATATGCTTCCTACACATGCATAAATGCTAACTGATGAGCTTGGTAATGACCGGGAGCTTCATTGCTGGGAGACTGATAAGCTAGTACAGCGTTTCTTTGCTGAACATTAATTAAGTCAGTGTAATAAAGCTTCAGAAGTACTAGTTTCTAAGCAAGATAGTTTGAATTAATGTTTATGAAAGCTCTTTATTAACCAGAAGGCGATCTTCAAAGGTAATACGGGAAAAGCTTTTTCCCTCTTAATTTAGAATCTTAGTAAATAGGACAAATCTTCCATCTTTTACTTAAGGCTGTGGCAGGAGCCTCAGAATCGTAACTTACCCAGTATGTCTGCCATTATCTTCTTCCATCTCTTCCTTCAACAAGGATAAAGCTTTAGAATTTATTTTTGTGATGTTTCACCCCTAGGGAGTTACTTTTAGTAGGTCTTAGAGTTTAGAATTAGCTAATAAGGTCTAATAATTCAACCATCAGATCCTGCCAAATGGGAAACCAAGGTCCCACTTAATCAAGTCAGCCCAGTGAGGTTTGCCAAAGAAGGTTGTGAAGCCTTAGGCTGTGAGGAATCGGAGCAGGAACAGCACAGGTGGTAATGGTGGCATTATAATCTAAACTTCCTGGCTTGCTCCTAGGTCCTTGTATTCAGTTCTCAGTGCAGTCTGTTAAGAAGAGGGGCAAGGGCAGATGCATGAAAACTGGGCCATGACAGTGAGTGATGTCAAGTCATGCCAAGAACCACTTGATCCATCTCTGCACTCAGGAGTTCTGTGAGATACACTTTCAGATAAAGGAAAGGAAGTCATGTGGAAGCTTGGCTAGGGGATAAAGGATGGGCTGAGAAGTCCCTGCACTTATGTGTAAAGTGTGTGCACACGAGAGTAATTACATTTTTAGATGGACAGGTTTGTAGAATTAACCAGAATCTCAAGGGCCGAAGTGCTATATTGTTCTGTGTGGCTAAGGGTGTCAGACCACTAACCAATAGTTCTGAAGTTTGAGAAGAAAGAAATCCAGCTCTTAAGTAATAACGTTTTAAGAATTGGAGTGGCCTCCATATGGCTTGGTCTGCCTTCAGGTGGGAAGAGTTTCTCATCACTTGACACTTCTAAGTCCCAAACTAATCAAGGATAGTAGAGAGGAGATTGGTGCATCAGGGAAAGGTTGGATTAAAATGCTTCTGTGACTCATGCCAATTTTGAATCGCCAGGATCCTGCACACACAGATCAAACACAAAACTACAAGTCATGGGCTTGGTTTGTTGGTTAGATCCAGCAGGTATTTCTTCCTTTCCTGTTGTCTTTCTGCTACGGATTTCTCTTGGCTTAAATTGAGCACATTTAGATCAGAAACCCTCAACAGAGGCCACTCAAATGATTCTCTAATCACAGCAAGGTTTAGTTTTAATTTAAATTTTAGTGTATCTTGTATGAAAACTAAAATGTATGAGGATACTAAATTAGGAAACCTTATGCCTCACTGTTGCTTATGAAATAGAACTCTACTTAGCTGAGAAAATGTACTTCCAGTAAACTTAGCCATATAAATTCATTTCAGAATTATAAAGCATTACCAAACACACACACACACATAATTTTTTCAATGCTGAGGCTAAAATCTAGGATCTTTCTTCTACTAGGCCAGCACTCTACCACCAAGCCCTATAACCATGTATTTATAATTATATGTTATATATTTTACACTAAATATAGATATTAGTGGATATTTACTAAGCAGCAGCTACAGAACCTAGTGCTTTATAATTATTTGAACTTTACTACATTCAATGAAGATGTCATTTTTATTAACTGTATTTTACTAATACGGAAATTCAGTCTATAGAAGTCTTAAGACACACAGCCAACATGGTTAGGATTTGAATACAGGTATCTTTGATTCCAGAACATATGAAATCCTGTCTCTCATGTTTATTAAGGGGCAACTTTGATTAGATAATGATGCTTTTAAGACCAGAACTGCTATATGGACCTGTGCCAGTTAGGTTATAGGGTGGTTTTGTAATATATTGATCTGCCTAGCATGAACCACACATTCTTGAACCACCTTTCCTATGTACATCAAAGTCATGAGAAACACCCTTGTGTAGGTTTGAGGGTGTGAAAATGGAGCATTAGCCACAGTGCGGCTTATAGGCAGTGTCAGTTCTGCCAACTCAACCTGTCCGTAGCTGGATTGAATTGGCACACTCTCCCCTAGATCTTCCTTTACCTTTGTGAACTCCTGAACTACAGACTGACTGGCTCTCTTTCCCTTTCTCCCTCCCTCCCTTCCTCCCTTCCTGCCTCCCTTCCTCCCTTTTTCCCGCTCCCTCTTTCCCTCTCTCTCTCCCTTCCTTCCTCCCTTTTTCCTCTCCCTCTCTCCTTCTGTGTGTGTGTGTGTGTGTGTGTGTGTGTTTCACTCAGTGAAAAACTATTCACCTCTCCCTAGCAGTCAAGGGTCAAGTCAGAGTGACAAAGACCTTTAAAGAGCCTTATCCTTGAGGGATTCCAACCTTCCCTGTCTTGAGGAAATTCTGAAGTTTCTGACCCCTTACTAATTCTTCTTTCAGACTTTTAATGCTATTTCAGAGGACATCAGCTTTACAGAGTGGATTTAACCAGCATGCAGAGTTGACCAAGTCAAATTTCTGTGATAAATTTGTCCCTACTCAGCCCAACCTACTTCTTCTAGTCAGGGCTCACATTTGCTCATACCTTCTGCTGCTGTTCTGATCAAACCAACTGAGACAAGCACACTGGGGGGTGACTTTGATTTTTGGATTGAAGTCAACATAGTTGCTGTCTTCTGTTGTTCTAGTCAATACGGAATGAGAGTAAAATATGGGCAGAAACGAACACTTCAACCCACAGGAGGCAGCCTCAGGACAGCAGGGTGAGCCTACAGGATTTGAATGGCTTTCAGGAGTTTTTATAACATATGCTGGATGATACTGGCAAGCTATTTATCTTCTCTGGACTTATGACTCAGTATCCTAGAATAGACACACTCAGTATTTACTTTATGTGGTGTGTGAGGATTAAATAGGTGAATGTGATGTGTTTAGAACAGGCCAAACCCTGCATTGGTGTTTGCTGTCATAGTTATCCTTGGAAATCCACAGAGGATTGGTCCAGGGCTGTTCATAGGCATGAAAATCCACGTCTGCTCAAATTTCTCATACAAAATGGCGTCAACTGCATTAGTAACTTCCACTTATTCCCATATCCTTTAATCTATCTCTAGGACACTTACATCACTTAATGCAACAAAATGCTATATGAATAACAATTGTGTAAACTGTATTTTAAAGGAACATATAGCGAGAGAAATAGTGTATGTGTTCAAGATAGATGGGAACTTTTTAGAACTAACTACACAATACACAAAGGAGATGTAACAATGTCCAGATAAGGAATATTAGAGAGAAGAGTCCACGAAGAGGTGGGAACTATACAAGGTGTACTCACACAGCATCGCTTCTGTGGATTCAGCACCACAGTATGCAGTGTGTGGAAATTCAAGTTTTGCATTTTGCAACTTTCCAGAACTTGATCCCCAAATGTTTTAACCTATGGTAGATTGATTCTAAAGTTATAGAAGAATCCCAAGACAAGGAAGGCTGGATTGTCTGATTTTTGGAACTTTCTGTAATTTGCTCCACCCTCCCCAGAGCATATTTATCAATAGCTACTGACTTAGCTGATTCTACTGACTTAGAACTTGCAGATATGGAGGGATACATATTTTGTTTTTATTGTTAGTTGTTATAGGAGAAGGGCAAGTTTGATCTCTTTGTTCCTAAAGTGTTTCAATTCCGTCTAGTTGCTGTGGGGTTGAAAACATGTGCTTCAAGTCCTTGAGAGACTCTTAGCTTTTCCTGTCCCATCTCTGCTCCTTGACTCTATCTTGTCTCTTTTAAAATGACCCCCCCACCACCACCATCACGGAGATGAGAAAGGGAAAAAAATATATTGATGAGAAAGAGCAAAAAAACCAGGAAGAAACTCTGGCAAATAATTTCCATTAGCTTCTCTTTTTGCATCAATCTAGAGAGAATAGGGGAGATGGCAAACGAGGAAAAAATGATGGTTTGGATTAAGTAGGGCTTTTATGTGTGCCAGTCCTTCACAGCAGCCAGGGGCTGGGCAGGGTCTGTGTGCCCTGTACTCAGGTGCACTGAAAGCAGGTACAATGGTGGTGGATCAAAGTGTCCTCCTTATCTCACAATTGAGCTTTTCGGATACTCCTTTAAAAAAAAAAAACAAAACAAAAAACAAGTGCTCTGCACCACACGCACTGTGGTCCGATTTTCCCTGGAATGGCTTACCTTTTCTGGCTCCCCAAGATAGGAGAAAGCTCTGAGCACAGCTGCTTGTTTGGGCTGATACAGGGGTCCAGGCAGACATTTATCCATTCCCCTTTGAAGACTGCTCTTCTCATCCCTCTGAGGTTTCTTCTTGCCAAAGTGGTTGCTGTCTGGCAACCACATGGGTTGGGATGGTCAGGTTTCAAATGTCACCATGCAAATTGCAGTTGTAAACCAAAGTCAAGGATTGAAATGGCAAACCTTAAATGTCCCTCAAATACATGTTTTCCCAGCTATCTACTTGCCACAGAAATATCAATTGTGCAGCAGCTCCCCCCCCATCCCATTCTCTACCCTGTACCAAAACTATTCATGGAGGTGTTTTGTTTTGTTTTTTGTTTGTTTTTGTGTGTGCGTGTGTTATAAAACGATGTCTCAGTGTGGCCCACTTAGTATTTCGAAGCATAGAAATGAAAGACTGTAGGGCCCATATGCTACAGAACCACAGAATGACACAGTCATCACTGTCCTACTTTTCTGAGCCACGGTGATAGGCACAAGGGGATTGATTTTAAAGCTGCTGATGACACTTGAGGAAGGCAACAGTGCATGCCCCGTTTTAGAGACTTAAAAAATCTTACCTTACGACTTGCAAAGGGGCTTGGGGTTTAGATCTTGATTTTGCGTTTCAAGAAATTGAAAGCAAATGACATGGTCCTTACACAAGGTCACGAGACACACCTCACCCCGAAGCCTGTAGATGCTCCAGTGGGTAGGTGGGGTATGTTTTTGCTGTTCATGCTTCCGGGCACGGTGTCTGTTACCACAAGGGGGATTTTACCACACAGCAGTGAGCCAAAGACAATGTGGCTACTTAGGCTGCTGCCATTCAGTTTCTTCACTTTACAAACAGCAAATGAGTGAAGCCAACTAATGCAGAAGGCTGAGTTCGTCTCTCCTGAGGGGCCCAGAGAAGTTTTCACAGTGTCATTTGGTCACAGAACCCAGTTATTTGTTTTCTCACTTGTGCAGTTACTCATCCATCCCCGGAGCCAGAAGGAATCGGGACAAAAGAGAATGAACTCTCCAAGAACAAGGCGGTTTTTAATGATTCTTAGAGAAGAATGAATGTCTCGCAGCCTTTTGATGTTTTGACTATTTGTCCCTTGGAGAAAGCAACTATTTTAAGCTTGAACTTACCTGGTGAAAGAGGGAACAGAAGAGCCACGATGACTCAGACTCTTCCGCTCAGGCAGTCAGATCAACCAACAGAATGAACCTGTACTCTGTGTCCTCACTGAGTTAGTGCATTAGTGAAGTCTCTAGGATGATCCCCACTGGGATGATTTCTTCCTACCAGAACCTATTTCCTGTAGTTGCTTAGACTGTGTGCTAGCTGGAAGTCAGCAGACTGCACAAGGCTCATTAGTGGCAATGGCTTCAATTTTGGTTCAGCATGGAGTTAGTAGATTTAAGAAACAAAAATATTGGTCTCTCCAGAAAATTCAAATTTCTAATAAACAGTGAATGACATTTTTTTGGTACAAGTATGTCTCAAATATTGCAAAGGTCATATTTATACTAAAATATTCACATTTTAAATGGAAATGCTGAGAATATTAATTGTTCTCCTGAAACTCAATTTTCACTGGGAGCCAGTCTAGTATTTTATCCAGTAATCCTTATGCAGTACACACTAAAACGATAAGACTTTATGACCTCTGAGGTAAATAGTTTTAAGAAATTGACTAGGTTTCTCTGGGTTATGTTTACTTTTGCCTGTACAGTCTGGGTCCTGAATATTAGGCTGTCCTCAGTTAGATGGCAGCCAGGTCCTGCTCTCCTGGTAAAAGAAATCTGTGGTCACTCCTCCAGAGAAGTCTGGGATTGAGATGTTTCTGCTGCCTCTAAAGGAGTCTGTTGTTTTCTCAGGCTTTATGGAGACTTATAGAAATATACTTGGCCTTCTACTAGTGTGTACCATGTGCTCATGATGACAATTTGGAGTGCTTCTCTGACTCCCTCCTCGTACTTTAGTCTTGGGAATCTTCTTTTTCACATAATCATTGTATGTTTTCCTCCTTCAAATGGACGATCAACCATTATTACTTAAAACTCCATCTTAAAACACTTGCAGGCAATCCAACAGAATAGAAAGATGTAGGAACAGAGGTGGGCAGTTGAGTCACAAAAGTGTTCTTTGACAATGACTTCTGTTGGTTTCAGGGAGATTACCTTGTAGATTTCTGGGGAAAAAAAAGGCTTCTTTTAAGAGTATAACTCAGGGTAGAATACATTGTTGGTGTATCATGGAATAAGTAAAAAGTACTAGAATCTGAGGCTCTTTTGACTCTGCGGTATTCTCTTCCTTCATTGATTCATTGATTGATTTAAAGAGAGTTTTGTGAGTACTTACTGTGAACACAGTGTATCCTGGGGATTTAATGGTGAATACGATGCAGCTCCTGCCTGCAGCTGGCTGTGGGAAGGTGGATGAAAGACTGGTAGAGATGCATGTAAACAGCTGAAGGTAATACAGGTTAGAACAAATATCAGAAAAAGATCACAAAAAGGTAGTGCAACAGAAAAAGGACTGGTAACAGACTGGGTGGCAGAGAAGAAATAGATTTTTTTTGAGGGAAATTATAGCAAAGTAGAGTCCTTGAAGGGGTAAAGAGTTATATAGATTAAGAATTTGAAGAAGAGTGTTCCAAGACTGATAAGATGGCTCCGTGGATAAACACACCGGCTGCCAAGTCTGACAAGTTGAGTTCAATCCCTGGGACCCACATGGTGGGAGGAGAGAAATGATTACCCAAAGCTGTCTCTCACCTCCACATGCATATCCTCCATATGCACAAGAAATTAAAAAAAATTTAAAACAGCGTTCCAGATATTGTAGCTTATTTGAGTGTCTGAAGGTGAAAACTCACCTTGTTAGTCTAGAGCTATTGTGGTCTAGAGTTATTGTAAAATAAAGTAGAGGGTACAATATAGAAATTGAGGATGGCAAAGTGGGTTAAGGGCTAGTGTTTTCAGGGTTGGAAATAGGTAAGTATTTGAATTTTGACTGAGAAGAATGGGAAGCCAACAAAGGGATCATGGGTGCTTTGTATCCATATTTCTATGACAGAGTCCTACTGTGGCTGAAGATTGAATAAAGAGAAGGAAGGCTACACCTAAGTCAGGTGGCCAATTTTGAAGAATTGTATTCATCCAAAATGGTTCTGAGAATGATTGGGAAGAGATGTTAGATGTAGGAAAAGGGTGTGCGTGTGCGTGTGCGTGTGCGTGTGCGTGTGTGTGTGTGTGTGTGTGTGTATGTGTGTGTGTATCCTTTTGAAGATGTGGAATATATTGGACTGTAATGGAAGCATGAGTTTGGGGTAGAGGGAGAAGTCAGCATCTTGGGAACCAGCGATGGAAGAAGAACTAGTTGGACTAGATTGAGAATTGATAAAACTTGAGAAGCCATCAGTGGGATGGCCTTCTACCTCAATTCAATTAAACATAACAGTAAAAACTAGGGTTATGAAATTATGGCAAGGCAGTTCAAGTTGACAACGGCTCCATTCTTTTCCTTCTCATAGCAGCTCAAGAGAAGCAGGGAGGTCTATCCTACTCAAAAGTGAGGAACAAAGCTCTCCTCCCTTTCCTCTTGTGTCTTTGTCTAAACATGATAATGTGACCACTTCTGCATCATCACTAGTAACCAGGGCTTAGTAAGGTTGGTTAAACTTGAGCTTCATAAGTCTGGAATCAACCATGTGAACTCTATTAGGGGTGTTTATATGCTCAAAAATTTTGGTTTACCAAGAAAAAGAAAAAACACTTATTAGGGATAGAAACTAAAATCTATGGGAATTTGTATAAAGGGCTGTTGGAGAACAGAGGTGGGAATGGGTGATTATTCCTGGTAGAATGCAATGGACACATTTACAGAAGCAGAGGATGTCAGTGAAACTTACTTTGATTTCCTTAAGAGCAAAATATCATAGACGGACTTAAACAACAGAAGCTTATTTCTTACATTTCTGAAGGTTGGGAAATCTAAGACCAAGATGAAGGCTGATTTAGTTTGTGATAAGGTTGAGAACTGTCTTCCTGACTTAGCTGTGTCTTCATATGCCCTTGCCTTGATGCATTGCTCCATCAATGAGATGCTTTGTCTTCCTCTTATTAAGAGGGTATTATAATCCCATCTTTATGACCTTATCTTACCTTATGCCCTTCTAAAACCCCTATTTGCAAATACATTTGTTCACATTGAGGATTATGGCTTTCACATGTGAGTGGGACCCTGAATCCTGAAGGAGTATTTCCAGGTGGAGGATGAGAAGGTGGGGGATAGAGAGCAGGTGTAGATGGGGAGTGCACACAGGGTAAGCTGGTGCGAAGATGGCGACTGAAGGGCATGAAGCTCATTATGTGTACAGATGTACAGACGTGATGGGTCATGACACTAAAACCTTTGCCTGTGTTAGGTTGTGGAGGAATGCAGATGTTCATCTGATACGGAATAAGGAAAGCATCACTGTTAAAGGCATTGAAAAAAGTCTGATTCTGATCTGAAAGTACATGCAGAAATCATAAGATGAGTGAGAGTTTTCACAATATTTGCAATTATTCAGCCATTTTACTACCATCAACTTGCACTGGGTGCATGCTTCAAGTAAAGAGGTCTAAATCCATCCTGAGCACAGGAAAAAGCTGTTCCTCAAGAGGAATTGTGGGTTTCTCCAGCTGTATTTACATCTACCCTCTAAGCATTTCTGGATTGATTTCATAGCCACACAGGAATACCTGTGGCTTGAATTCAGCGTGTGAGAGAGAGCTGGTGTCCAACTCTATAACCTTTATTTGTTCCGGAGACTTTAGGCGATGAGGGGAAAGTAAGTTGAAGAAAGACTTTCAGGAATTCAGTTAGTTAATTTTAGTGGACTTGGATTAGGGCTGAAAAAATACTTTAGATCATTTAATGAAAGAATTTAGACAACTTTAAGTACCCACACCTTGGTTTTAGAAAATTATCCAGTAAAGAGTTGTGAGAAATCTATATTATGCACCATGTGATGGTTAACATTGCTTGTCATTTTGATAGGGTCTAGAATCACCTAGGAGACAAGTCTGCACATGCCCATTCAAACTTATTTCTGTTATTTGGGATGGAAAAGCTTACCCTAAATTCAGGTAGCAAAATTCCACTCTGGGCTTCCTGATGGCAGTTGCAATGGGATCAGCTAGTCTCCTACTTTTGCCACAGTACTTCCCTCCTTGTTACCATAACTTCCCTATGATGTAATGATCTTCTTGAACTATAAGCTAAAGAAACCCTTCCTTATTTTAGTTATTTATTGTTAGCTGTTTGGTCTCAGCAATGAGAAAAGTAGCTAGTATCCTCAGTTCCTTAACCCACATGCTCCAATTATCATCCCATGTGTAGAATTATTTAGGAAAACTAGATATTGGGAAGACACTTCTCCACTTCTGTTGCCAGCCAGAGATGTGGGTACAGCAGTGGCCATAAGTAAGCATTGTGCTTGCTTCCACGATTCTAGAGTCTTGGAAGTTGATCATCTCTAGAAATATGAGATAGCTTATTAGATTTGGTTGTTATTGCTCTGAGCACTGTTTATTAAAACTTAGAGAACTTTGGTCAACATCATTCCTGAAACTTGCTTTTAAGTTCTGACTGAGTGTCAACATGTCCAAGCTTTGTGGCCCATTTTGGGTCTCTCTTCCTCCTTTTTGCTATTCTTGGCAATAGATGCTATTTAAACTCTTTGCTTTCTTGATTGTACTTTGAAAATCATCAGGGTTTGTCTCTAGCCCTGCATCTCTGCCCTCTTCCATTCTTCTTCCTAGCTTACTTGCACAACTCTTTGACATATCGTATGTCTTGTTTTATTTATTTTTTTAATTCCTTCTCAATTCTACTAGCTCCCTATAGCTTCTAGGGAGTCACATGACATATTTTTGTATAAGTTACGTTGTATGTAAATTAAGGGCAGATTCCTCCTCTTCCCCATATGACCTTTAAAGTATAAAGAACCTAGATCTCTCTTTTCAGTACATTTTGCTTTACTAGGGAGTATGTTTTATTTTCAACTTTTAGGGGGCTGTGTGAGTAACCTTCATAGTATTTCCTTTGTTTATCATCAAGATAGTAGAGAAAATGCCACTTATTTCTCTAATGTCCTCAAGACTTTAACCTACTCTCCCTTACTGTGTCTGGCTAGGGCTTGGAGTGTACAGACTACGTTTTCCAGATTGCTTGGAATCTGACTTCCTGTTGGTGCATGGCATTAAGAGATACTAGTAAAGAATTAACAAATGGGGAGAAGTGTGCTTATGGTTTTGGGACCACTGAGTGTGGTGATTCTTGACTTTAGGTAGAACTGGACTAGTTTGCTGTTCTCATTCTTAGCTAATGAGATACCCTTTCTATACTTGAACAATTAACTACAGTGTATCTCCAACTGTGTGATAGCAGTTTGTCTTCATGAGAGTCATTCAACTAAATGCCAATAGCCTCTTGATATCACTACTCTGTTTTTTTTCCTCCCCAGTTTTTCATCTTTTAACATCTATCCCAAATTAAACCTCCTCTGTTTGCAATACTTACAATGGGTTCCATTGTCCCAACTGGTTATATTAAAACAGAGCCTGGTGATAAGAGCAGAAACAGAGTATTTTGTTTCCCTTTTGTTCCTGACAAGTTTTATTAGCAGCCTAATAACACTTTCTTGATCAGTCTTCCATGTGTACCAGGAAGCAAAATGCCTTGGATATAGGTAGTTTTAGTAACATCCTCAATTCTGCGATGAAATTCTCTGACAGAAGCAACTTAGGAGATGAAAGATTTATTTTGCCTTACAGCTGCTGAGGGATACAGTCCATTGTGGTGGGGTGCACATGGTGGCTTGTAGGGTAGGCAGAGTGGAAAGAGCTGAAGGCTTGCTGATCACATGACATATTCAGGGAGCAAGCAGCAAATAGGAAGTAGGACAGGATTGTAAACTTTCTAGACTTGCCCCAGGGACCTACTCCTTCAGTGAGGATCTGCCTTCTAAAGGTTCCACAACCTTCTTAAACAGCACTAATCTGGGCACCAAGTGAGTCCCTGGGGGACCTGTCAGGTTCAAACCTCTGGCCTCCACAGGCTCCTGGTTATCTTTTGTTGTACATGCCTTCAGTTTAACTTGAAATGTCTATTGCTTTCAACACTCTGTATAGTATTCAAAAGTCTAAAATCGAAAGTCACTTCTGAGACTCAAGGCAATCTCTTAACTGTGAGCTCTTCCAGAATAAAAAAGCAAGTTACATACTCCAACCTATAATAGTATAGAGTAAATACATTCTACAAAGGAAGCAAGAACCAAAGCCAGATTGAAACTCAGCAGGGCAAGCATGAAATACCGTAGGTTCATGTCTAACATTTGAGACTCGGGGAATCATTTCAGATACAAAGGACTTAAATGATCTTACCTCTACATCTCTGCTGCCCATTGACCACAAAAGATCTCTCTTAGGCTGTCTCTACTCTGTTTATGTAGTTTTCTTCATTGACATCCCATAGTTGTGTTCTTTTAAACAGCCTGGGATCTCTAGTGCAAAGGAGGCTCTACCTTCACAACCTTGTGCAGTGATTTCTCAGGGCCACTGTGAAGGAATTCCAACCCTGCCACTCATGCTTAGCATCAGTGGCTCTTGAAATGTTGGTGGGAGACTCCATGACTCCTTCCAGATTTTGCGCCTTCAGAGTCAGTACCATGTGCACAGCTCTATTAAGTTCTGCTGGTGAGCTCAAGACTTAACCTGCCCCCTCACCCCAAACCCAGTCATATCAGCTTCTGTGCACTGACCCTGGGAAACACTTCTGAAGGCAATTGCTTTCCAGGGACAAAAAAACCCCTTTGTCATTCTGAGCCAAAATTCTTTCCTTTGAAATGAATTTGTGTGTTCACAACTTGGAGCCTTTGATGGGTGGGGTCTTGGTCTCAGAGCACCTTCTTATTGTCCCAGTGCAGAACATGAGGTCAAAGAATGAATCCCTTTTAAGATTTACAGATGCTCTGAGACCTACGTCCTTCTCTTTACAACTTTCAGCTTATGCAGCTCTCTTCACCAGACTTCACATTTTAGTTTATTTGCTCTGCATGTTGATCTTTCTCACTGTAGATCAGAATGAAAGTGGTAAGCAATAACCTGACCACAGCCTCAATGTGGTCCTGACTTGAAAGTTCCTCCTGTAGGGAGGAGAGGCTCTTGAGCCCCCACTTCTACCCTGGCTCCCCTCCCCCAAGCAGAGAAGCTATAGGAAGTTGATGGCTGCTAGGAGAGGGAGATTCAATTTTCATTTATGTTTTTAAGGCTGTGGCAGCTGGTAGATTGATCATGCTCCAGACCATGGACCCACATCCGTGAGTATACAGACAGCGTGGATGGGACTGTCTGTATAATGCCCCACCAGGTTGGGCATTAAAAACAAGAAAAAAGAGGATACAAAATTGGGAGAAGGTAGGGCTAGATCTTGGAGGAGTTAGGGGGAGGAGCAAGAATGAATATGATCAAAATGCACAAATTAAGTCACTTTTCAGTTTACACAATTTCTTGGGACACAGGCTGAATACAGCCGGATTCTTAGCTAGTGTATGGCCTAAATGGCTTCTACACCAGCTCCAAACAGAGTCCTTGCTGCTCTATAAAATCTCACGGACTAGGCCTCACAGTTCATATTTGTCTTTTTCTTCTGGTCTCCCAAATTCCTACCAGAACAGCTCGTGAAGTTTTGCTTATAGAATCTGAGGGCTTTTCTAGCCCAAAAGCTCTAAACTTTTCTATATTCTTCCCACAAACCTGTCCCAAAGGCCTAAGGACTACGTGGTTAGATTTTTGACAGCAATGACCCTGCTTCTCAGTATAAATTTCTCTCACTTTCTCATTACTGTGATATAATAGAGGGGACAGTATCCAGTTCCAGGCCAGTCAGGGCACGTAGTCAGACCCTGTGGTGTGTCTGTGTATATGGGGCATTTTAGTGATATAGAATATTGTGGAGGGGCAAGCATGGCAGCAGATAGGGAAAGCAGGATGGCAGGAGCAGAAGGCTGGATGGTCTGTCACATCGGATCCATATTCAGGAAGCAAAACAGCAAACAAGCAAAACATTTATAGGCCCAGGCTATAAATCTTTAGGTCACCATGTGACCCTCTTCCTCCAATGAACCGTATCTCCTACAGATTCTACAATTTCCCCAAATGTACTGTTACCCAGAAATCAAGAGTTCAAAGAATCGAGTCGATGGAGGGCTTCTCACGTTCAAATCACAACAGAGGTCAAGGGTAATCTATCTTATAAAAAAAACCAAAAATCTAGTAGTTGGACAGGAAACGCTATGCAGAGGAAAAGAACATTGTATTAGGAGTCAAAATCCTAACTTCAAGTCAGCCATCTTTACTAGCTACATAACGGACCACCCTTGTCAAACTCTCTTTGACATTTCATTTCTCCGCTCTCCAAAAACGTGGCCTCGCTGCCACAAGGTCATAATAAAGACGATATGAAAACACGTGTGCTGTTGTCAGCAGCCCTGTGCTTTCCTAGCATGAGCACAGTTCTGAGTCTGATACCCAGCCCCACAAAGAGGAAACCGTCTTCTTCTGAGTACAGGAGGGCACTCTGTGGGGATGGGAGGACATGGAAAAGGAAGGAAAGAGAATCAACCTGCCACTTAATAAAGCAACTTTCAGCCTAGTAAAGTAGAAAGAAAAACGTGTAGAAGAATGCCAGGTTCACATTCCTCTAAGGGAGCTATGTTTTTACCCCTAGTTTGATGCCAGTCTCTTTAATGATTTCTAAATAGTTAGGCAGCTATAGACATTTAATATTCAAGAGGGCAATATGTGAAAATGACTCTTAATCAAGATTAAGGCAGTAAGTAATTTTTGACAGTACAATGGTTTGAGTAACTCGGCTGGAAACGCCTGGCCATTTTGTGACCTCAGTTTCTGAATCTGTAACTGGGGAACAGACTGCTGACCTGCCTTCTGAATGTGCTGTGTGCATTAATTAACTGCATATGATTGAAGAGCATCTTCAAGGCAAGCACCGAAATGCCAAGTGTTCTCACTGATAATAAAGCAGATACTTTCTTGATGGAGTTGTCATGAGGATTAATGATTTAATTGCGACAAAGTGCTCTGATATTCTTAGATGAAAAGTGCCATATAACTTTGAAGAGGAATATTATTAAATAGCTTCTGCTTTGTTTCCCCAAAGAGCAGCTTCAAAGCAGGCAATGCCAATCTCACGTGCCTCTCCAGGCGCGCCCACCTCCCCTTAGAACTGGAGGAACTTGGGCTTCAGAGGATGCCTGCTGCAGGGTGATTAGGAATGTCTCTTATTTCTCCTGTAGTTGGCTCATGGGGTCACTTGGAGATGCAGTCTTCACAATTGTCAACAAATAAGATAACTGGGGATTAGCCAGTGCAAACACTCTTCTATTGAGGAGAACAAAGTGTAGCCCTGACACTTATGCAAATCTGCCTCTCTCAGTGGCTGCCACCCCCTACCTAATACTCCAGTCACACTGGCTTCTGTTCAATTTCTTCTACTTCCTGAACTCTTTATTTTGCTTTTCAAAGGACTGGGCATAGCATTCTTTTCCTTCCAAATACCAATTCATTTGCTTCTCCTCAGAGGCTCCTCTCTCATGACTCCCCTGTCCTCAAAGCTGTTCCATTTGGTCACACCAACCTCTTTTCTGTTTGTCATTAGCATTCATTAGGAAATCAGTTTATCTGTAATTTACTAGTCTGACTACATGGTGTTTGCTCCATGCTCCTAAAGTGTAAAAGTATAGTGATGTGGAATTCATCTGCTCCATCCTCTGCCCTTCAGTTGTGGCTGAATATGGCAGGTGTTTTTGTTTATGATTTTTTTCTTCTACCCAGCAAAATTGTTTAGTGGAACACCAGTACATTAGGTTAACCTTAAGGCATCTGTAACAGAGGGCTTGAGGTGGAAGTTGGAAATGTCTTGAAAAACTTCTAAAAATGTATAGCTATCAGACCAGTTAGCTGTGATAAATGAAAGATGGAGAAACTAACAATGTGAAAGTTAATTTTTTTTCCCTTGAAATATAAGGCTGTATCACTGGCATTTTTTTCTATTCATTTGACTTTGAAATCATATTCCCTGATATAACACCGTGCTAGGGCAGGAGTTGGTCTGCAAACACCCCCCTCCCACCCCCTGTGAATTACCGTTTGGTTAGAGAGTAATCTTGTTTACTCATTCCCTCCATGTTTTTCATAGTTGCTTTTGAACCCAGACAGCAAAGCTGGAAGTATTTATTCTCTTGGCCCTCAGGAGAAAGCTTAAAATGTTCTGTCTGAGAGCACTATTTCCTCAACTCTATGACAGAGAAGTGAAAACTTTTTGAATGCATGAGTTTAATCCCAGGACTGACTGGTGGCAGCTCCCATTTGGAGCTTTTAAGAATGAGGTAGATCATAAAAACTAAGCCAATTAGCTGGGAAACTCAATAACATCCTCAGACTAAATCTGGAGAACCTTCATTGCGAAATGAGCTTTGTTTGAGTCAATGGCATCCTGTAACTGTGACAACTTTTTTGGAGAGAGACAGTTTTATCAACATACACACCCTGGCCCCAGCCTTAGG
Organism: Cricetomys ansorgei; assembly: GCA_026225945.1. NCBI lineage: Eukaryota > Metazoa > Chordata > Mammalia > Rodentia > Nesomyidae > Cricetomys > Cricetomys ansorgei. Next base: position 1,869,443 of record JAMJFZ010002601.1, on the reverse strand, counting down.
AGAATTTGGACAAGTCAGAACACTGAGAAAACCTAGGCTGTTTAATGCCAGTGGAATTCATTAAATTTAACACTAATCCCAGTTGTGTCTCTGTAATGTAAGCATGAGCTGGATGGGGTGGGCTGGGGGCCCACAGGAGGGATGCAGCAACCTGGGAAGCAAGAGCTATTATCTCAGTTTTACAGATAAATGCTCAGTGCTCCGAGGACGGAGGACCGCAGCAACTCGCTCAGGGTCCCCTTGGTGCTAAGAAGTGGCCTAGAATTAGAATTCATGTCTGTTTCTGCCTTCCCAGGAGGGCAGCAGTTAGAGATAAGGGCTGCACATTAAATACAGGAAAAGCAGAGCTTCAGCTCAAAGGCAAAGTCAGTTCTCACTGGTTTCTTTGCTGAGTGACCCGAGACCAGGTTCTCCTGGCTGGGTGCTGCAGCCAAGTGCCCAGGAGTTGCTGTGACTCACAGTGGGGAGTGTGAACCACTAGACTCCAGGCATTTCCTGGGAGTAGGGTGCGCACAGATAGAAAGAATCAGAACAGCGAAGTGCTTTCTCTGGAACCTCTCTGTTAATTTGAAATGCCTGCAAAAGTTGGCTACCAGCAAGTTTTTAAGGTGAATCACATTCTTTGCATTTTCTCTGCAATGACAGTTTTTGAGAAAAGTCTCCTTTTAAACACTCCATGACTTTGGTCAAAGAGCCGGAGACCTGGTATTAAAGATTTTGGCACTGTCAGAAGCGTCAGCCAATCAGAGTGCCCCCGTCATGCACACTGCCGCTTGCTCAATATTTCTTGTGTTTCTAGCTTTCACTCTGACAGCTTCTAAGTCTCAGGGGACCAGGAAAATTTTCTTTATCTTTTTATTTTCTCTCCAAGGTATATATACATCCACATCCACTCACACATGCATTTATAAATCACACACATATATATGTATATATATTTATGTGGAAACTTGCAGAGTGGGATGTTACCTAGATTGGGGAGAATAGACTTAAAAAAAAAAAAGAAGAAGAAGAAGCAGGGCTGAATATTTTTTGTGCCATTTTTGTTCTTCTTTATGAACTCTTAAACAAAAATATTGGCAATTTGTTCAGTCTTTCCCCCTTTGCTAATATTTAAAAGTTTTCAATTAAGATTTTCTAATGTGTCCAATGAATTAAACTGTCCTATGGTGTTAGAAAAATATTACACGTATAAATAAAATACGCTAAAGCATTAAAAAGCTATTACACACACTGAACATAAAGGGGCAGAATAATGATGGATCCCACCATGCAGGAAACATATTCAAAAATATTATCTTCCTGGTAATGAAATGCCATCCGTTTCATTTTAAGCTAAATATGTTAGACATATCAGTGGAGTCTGTGCTGACACAGCAGTGAGTTGAAATTGAAAATCTGAAATTATATATATGATTGGACACAGTGTTAAAGTAATTTATAGGAAAAACCACGAATGTGCTGGGTCTGCACCTTCTGGTGAACTCATTTTATAGAATCAGATAGAGGAAAACTCTACCATTTCTAATGTGCAGTTAGAATGGCAGCCCGCCAGGGCCCCAATATATTCAGTTTGAAAAGAGGACAGACAGAGACAGGGGTGAGGGGAGGGAGAGGCTGGGAAGGAGAGGGAGGCAAGGGAAAGAGGTGACAGGGTGGGCCATGGAGACAGGGAGAAGCTGGGCCAGAGAGACTTGCTTCAAATTACTGCAATTCTGCATAAGCCATCAAGAAAATGGCATTGGCTTTCATAGCCCTGACCTAATGGGAGATAGCATAGGAGCTGCATTAGTGATCAGGACAAATGGGAGATAACAGGAAACCTGGGCTGGGGGCTGGCTTCAGCCAGACTGTTGTGGGTGCTCTGTGACTCCGCTCACTGTGGTGACAGTCAAGCTCTGGGGGAGGTCATTTGACCTACAAGTTCACATAGACCTCACGTGCTGAGGGGAATAGAGCCGATGACCAGCTCAGGTCGCCCTGTCTGTCTTCTGCCTGCTTGTCTGTCTGTCTGTCCTTCCTGATCTTTCTCAGCATTGTACACATTCAGCTACAAAGTGCAGTGGGAAGCAGGGTGAGCCAAAGATGAGGACGGAAGCAGGGCTGAGCTTTTGTGTGGAAATGTGTGACGAATTGGTACCCTGATGTGCTTTTCGTCTTTCATTTATATCCATAATCCTGCTTGAAACATGGATTATTTGCATTCATATTGAGCTGGGCCCCTCTGGAACCCCAGGGAACTACTGCTGTGATTTCCATTTGGTGACTGCTTGGGACAGAGATGGTCTTGTTTCTTTTTAAATGTCCTTTGTAACCTTCAGTTTCTCAAGAGAAAAGGGTGATGAAGAGAGAAAGAAAGAAAAAGAAAAAAAGAAAGATAAAAAGGACACTTTGGTCCTATCACGGATGCGTAGCCCAGGACTCCCAGTAACTCCCAAAGATAAGCACAAAACCTCTGTGTCAGTCACAGTCTGTCTGTCTCTTCCAACTGCCAGGGGTTTTTTCATGAGTAGACAAGATCTAGAATGGATGGGAAATTTTTTTTTTCTAAATACTCAGGGTGCCTTCTACATGATTGTCAGTTCCTGTATAACCCCATAGCACAATGACCAAGGTACTAGTGTGCTTACCAGTTTGGGGGTAAGGAAACTGAGGCTTACAGAGGTCAGATGACCTTCTTCAAAGTTACAAAGGCAAAAAGTACCCCTGCTACAAACTCTATATTCTTCAAAGTCATTGTGTGGTAAGAATTTTCTGCTCCATTTAACAGCAATCACTGTGGATGGATGGAGGGGTTAAGTAGCTTGCCCTGGGTCTTAGCCTTCTCTGAACCCTCCAAGTAGCTCAGCTTGCTCCTGTATTCTGTGATTTTCCTCCTAGCACTCACTAGAGTGGTAATTTTATTTATGTGTGTGCAGATTACTGCCTGTACCAGGCACTAAGCTCACGAACACAGCAATCGCGTATTTGCTCTATATTGTATCTCTAGGTATTTTTGATAGTTCCAGGTGCTCAATATTGACTGATTAGATAAATGTATGATTGGAAGGCACATTTTCACTGATAATCGGTAGAACAGTGGGCACTGGGAAGATTCTGTGTTTTTTTCCCCCTTGTCTTTATCATCTCAGTGATCCTCTCTGAATAGGAATCAATAGTCATTTATTCAGAGTTTATTGTCATAGGAAGTGGAGACAACGAGTTACCCCTCTACCTCATACTGAATAACTCTTTTCCAGCATGCTTTGACAGGTCCTGAAATTGCATGTTCACTATGTCACTGGACAACCCTTCTCACTGTTCTATAGAGATGTTTGTGGAAGAATCCCAGCTTAGAGAGTCCAGGCATAGTTTTAGAACCACCATCATCCTAGCCTTTGTTTTTGGCTGTACCCCTTGTCATGACTCTGTCCCCAAAGGCTCTCCCTTTGCTTTCCCCAACCTAGCCATTGTTGAATATTATTTGCTTTTATTTTATTTTATTATTATTATTTTTTTACACAGTTGAATTGCCTTCCTCCAGTGCAGACATTCTCACTCACTGTGCTCAAATTTAATGATTAATTGTACTGGTTTGTCCAAATTTTCCATTCTGTCAGTTTCTTTGGAATTTGAACCTTTCATTAGTGCTTTTCTTTTTATCTTAATGTGCTCTGTTTGATTGCTTATTTATTGGTGAGAGTTTGTGTGTGTGTGTGTGTGTGTGTGTGTGTGTGTGTGTGTGTGTGTGTGTTTGAGATGACGTTTTAGTAATAGTCTAGGCACCATCCTCAAGATTCAGTCTCCTGAGTTCTGGGATTATAGGTATGTGACACTGTGTCCAGATTTTTTCTAATGTTTTGATATCGAAAATCTTATGTGTGTTTTACTTTTTTCCTTTTTCGAGACAGGGTTTCTATGTTGTAACTCTGGCTGTCCTGGAACTCACTCTGTAGACCATCTTTATACAAATTATTCATATCAGATCACTGAGGGAAAGGCATCACTGAGGGAAGACGTGTGACACACTCAGAGATGAGCACAAGGCTTGGAGCATTCTCATCTACCACAAACACACCATGATAGAGTCACCTAAAGTTTTTTGCTGATATACAAACAAAATGCATTAAAACCAGCTTCTAAATATCTTCTAGATTACATTAAGAAGGAAACAAGGTCAATGTAACTTAAAATTATATATGGGCATACATTAAGTTTCAAGATATATGGCTGAAAATTATCTATAAGGCATACATACTGCTTCCCTAAGATCTCTTTTCCTCTTGTCTGGCCTCTAGTCCTGCCACTTACATCAATCTCCTTTCGTGCAACCTCCATAGCCTATTACTCTTTCTCTCCATGACTGAGCATTGATGAAATGTTCTCACTGGCCCTTGGTTGTCTAGGAAGCCATTCGGCATTCCAGAAGACTAGAGGGGATGATTGGTCGTGGGAAACAGAACTCATTCCATTTTAGCTCTGCCTTTCTCCACTGAAGTAAGCAGTATATGACATCAATATGCTATTGACAGGGCTGTGTCCCACTAAGTCCATATATTGAAGAGTTAACTCTAGTATGACTGCATTAGGAAGGCGATGGCAGTTAAATGAAACTATACGTGTGAGTCACGAATCCTATATCACTGAAGTCCTCATACGACAGGCCAGGGATGTGTGTGCACAGAGAAAAATGCATATGGGCCTAATGAAATGTCTGTCTTAGTTAGGGTTTCTATTGCTATAAAGAGACCATGACTACAGCAACTGCTATAAAGGAAAACATTTAACTGGGGCTGGATTATAGTTCAGAGGTTTCATCCATTATTATCATGGTGGGAAGCATGGCAGCAGGCAGGCAGACATGGTGCTGAAGAGGTAGCTGAGAGTTCTACATCTGGATCAGCAGGCAGCTGGAAGAAAGAGGGATCTACTGGGCTTGGCTTGAGCATCTGAAACCTTAAAGCCCACTGGCAGTGACACACTTCCTCCAACAAAACCACATCTATTCAACCAAGGCTATACCTCCTAATAGTGCCACTCCCTATGGGCCTATGAGGGCCATTTTCATTCAGACCACCTCAGCGTGCACCCAGAAACCAAGCAGAGCAGTCTCAGGAGAAACAAAAGTTGTCAGCATTTTAATCTTGGACTTTGATACTCTAGAGATGTGAGAAAACACATTTCTGTTGAACAAGCCATCCAGTCAGTAGTGTACTGTCACGGTAGCTGAGAAGAGCAGGGCCTCACTCCTCCATCTGTGAAACGAATCTTGCTTTAAAAATGGCCTTGTGAGGAGAAAACTCACCCATTTTAAGAGGCTATACTATTTTTTATTGTTGTGTATGTGTATGCCACATGTATGGGCGCACCTGGGGAAACCAGAAGAGAGCATCAGATCCTCTGGAACTGGAGTTACAGGTCGTTTTGAGCCAATCATAACCCGTGCTGGGAACCAAACTTAGGCCCTCTGGAAGAGCAGTAAATGTTCTTAACTGCTGATCTTTCTTCAGCTCCTCGGTAACAATATAGTAAAGATATATTTTAAAGAAAAATAGATTGCAATTGACAAATATATATATGTATACACAGAGATATGCATATATGTATATTTGCATCTTTGTACATTCACATACTTCTTATGGGAGATTGCTTGATTCAGGAAAGGACTGCAGTGCCTCTCCTTAGTTTAGCATCTCACATTTAGTGTGGCATTGATTAGAGTAGTTTTTCTTTTTTCTAATTAGCAATGCCAACTAGGTAGGAAGATCCTTGCCGAGTGTCTTGATACATTTGTGTTTTGCAAGTCACTTCAAAATGATCACCTTATTCTCTATGACAACATTTATAAGAGGACTCACAGATAAAAGGGAGCAGTCTTCATTCCTGATTTTCAGAAATGCATATGCTGCTGGGTTAAAGACTTCAGCAAGGGCTGTAGACTCAGGGTATCATAGGTGTTCTTGTTACTCTCAAGCATAATTCTCTTTATCTCTGAGACACAGCTTACCATTTTTTTACTGCCAGATAGTATGTCTCCTATTACTGCTATAATATAGTTTCACAAACTTAGCAAGTCAGAACAACACCCATTGACTACCTCAGTTTTCCAGACACACAAGGTGTTGGAAAGGTTGCTATCCTTTTTGGATACTTTCAGAGTGAGTTTTCTGAGCTTATTGAAGTTGTTGTCCAAAGTTTGTTCCCTCTGGTTGTTGGGATGAAGTGTATTTCCTTGATGTTCTTTGTAGTTGCTTACTTTCTATGTGATCTCCTTCCATCAGTAATGGGTATGAGACAGGATAAAAAGAGAGAAAAATGTGTGGATGTGGGAAGGGAAAGGAGCTCCTTATTCCAGTCTGGTTGAAGCTTCATTGCAGCTGAGAAATAAGAATTCCTGGACAATTAACAGGATCTACCATGAGGGCTTGAAACAGAGACAGTATTTCTTTTATAGAGAGATATTGTCAAATAACAATAAAATAGGCTAAGGAGATGGTTCCCTAGATAACATGCTTGCCACAGAAGCACAAGAAACTTAGTTCAGATCCCTAGTGTCTATGCAATTGCAGAGCATGGTGACAACACTTGTCTATAATCCCAGTGTTGGGATGTAAAGACAGAAGGATTCTTGGAGCTCAGAAGTTAGCCAGTGAGCTCTAGGTTCAGTGAGAGATTATCTCATAAACTATGGTGAGAGAGACTGAGTGAGAGAAGCAACCAACAGTTCTACCCAATTATGAAACCCATGAATCACATCAATGACCACCATGGCATAATAACCCTTAGGCTGCAACAGTGGCATGCATACCTTGACGGTAACCAATAGATTTGTAAATGAACTTAAGACCCTCTCAACAAGAGGGAAATTTTGCCTGGTACAAAAAGCCTAGCCAACTACCTGGGGCTAGATCATTGATCTTGAAGGAGAATCTACAACTGCCACTTCACTAAACCAACATAAACCCTAATTGAATTCTAAGTATTTGTTCCTTATTCACACAGAAAAATGTAGTCCCTATCCATCATTAAGGAAAACATCTCTTTGCGATAGAGGGAGACTATTAAAAAAACAAAACAAAACAAAACCAATCAAAATTCAGAGTTGTGGAATGCAGTCCCAACTGATATATCTACAGTGCAACCACAGTACCTAAGGCCTAGGAATCATTGCAGAAGATGGGGCAGAAAGATGTTAAGAGCCAGAAGAACAGGGAGTTTACTTGAGATTGTATCTCCTAGGAATGTCAGAAGCTATACCCATAAAATCTCACCAACATGACTGCCTAAATATGAGTGTAAAAAGGATGATAACAATAGACATTCTAAGAGAGTCGGGGTTGGGGAAGCCCAGGTGGTTTCAGTCCTACACAAAGAACTACAGGCAGCTAAGGAATGCGGAGAGTGGGAGAAACAGTCTTTGCCAGGGAAGAGCATGACAAGTGGTTATCCAATACTAAATTATCAGCTGCAGAAAATACATGTAAATGACATTTTATAGGCTGAGAAGGCTATATTTATATTTATTTATATATTTAGGAATACACACATACACACACACACACACACACACACACACACACACACACACAGATAACAATTAGAAAAGTTCATGAATTTGAAAGAGAACAAGGAGAGGTGTATGAGAGGGTTTGGAGAGTAAAATGGGAAGGAGGAAATGATATGATTTTATTATAATATCAAAAAAAATGTACAACTGTGTGTATGATGTAAATGCCTACCTTCTTTCTTTCTTTCTTTCTTTCTTTCTTTCTTTCTTTCTTTCTTTCTTTCTCTCTCTCTCTCTCTCTCTCTCTCTCTCTCTCTCTCTCTCTCTCTCTTTCTCCCTTTCTCTCTTTCTCTCTTTCTTTCTTTCTTGGTATAGTTTCTCTATGTAGAGGAGGCTGGACTAGAACTCACAGCAGTTCTCCACCTGAGCCCCCTGAGGATGGGATTTCAGACATGTGCTACCATGCCTGACTAACCTGTATTTAAGTCACAGTGAGTTTGATTATTTTGCTCTTAGCAGCTGCATACATTTTAATTCATATAATTGAATATATATTACACACAGAAGCCATTAGCAGTGTTGATTTAATAGCCATGTGCCAATCTCTTTTCCAGCTCATCTTATTAAAGCCCCCCTCTGCTGTCCATACCTGCAGTTCCTCCTATCTATCATGTGGCCCTGAAGTCCCCTAGAGGTCATTTTCCTCATCTGAGCTGTCAGCCACACCTGGAGGAGAAAGATCATCTGAGATCAGTATCTGAGATACTGTTTGTATCTAGTCCCCAGCTCTCACCCCTAAGATCCTTCTCCAGGGACACTTCCTTTTCAAAGCTTCATCTCTCCTTAGGTTTCCAGGCAGACATCTGAAATCCCTCATCTGTACCCAGAAGCTGGATTTAGTTCATGTTAGAAGCTACCCAGACTATTCTAATGGCTATCGTCAACCAAGAGCTAATGCACTAGATGAGAGATGCTCAGGAAAGAACAAAGGGAAGGGACCTCCAAAGCGGTATCAGATCCTGTTATTAGAATAAGAGAAAGGAGGGGACTAAGGAGATGGTAAGGCAAATCCCAATCAGTGTCAACTTCCTGATAAGAAGGGTGAGGAACATTTCTTCTCTGAGTGTGCTATGGTCGTTGTGATGCTTCTAAAAAGATACTGGAAGATAACAAATGATCAGAACAGGAAAGAAGATGGTGTTTCTGGAAGGAAGAGGAAGAGGGATGGACGCAAATCCACTGTCAGTAAGACACAAGGCATAACAAGAAAACAAACCAATTTCTGAGTAGACATTTGCTTACTGAGCAGTGAAGGTTGAATAATGTGAGCTAGTAATGTGGAAATTTGAAGCGTGTGAGTCCTTATTGCAAAGGTAAATGGCACACACTACAATTGAGATCCTTTAATGGCATCGCCGTGTGGAATTCACATGAGTGGGGTACTTGTTCCTATGAAGGAGCTGCTTGCTGCTCACAGGTGGTGCTCATTTCTCTGTTACTCTTTGATAGGTGGGACCTTGACTAAGTTTTGGCTGTTAGCTGAGTACAAGCCACTGGAGCTGTGGCCTGTGACTTTTCAGCTTCCTGTTTCTGTGTATCATGTTGGGACAGTGAAGCATTCCCTTGTTTACACCTCAAGTGACCACGTGCAGCAAAGCCAGCCTTTCCCCCACAGTCCATGTGGACAGAGTCTGGATGAGAAAGAGATATTTGTTCAGCCATTGAGGCTTAGTTTAGTACAGATCACTTAGTTTCCTCTGAAGTTCTTATTTGGTATAAGAGAAAATAGAAATCATGGGAAAAGGACAATATGCTTTGATGAAATGATATTGAATTTTACAGCTTCTCTAAATAAGTTCTTGGCAAGAATCAAATAATTTTAGAGCAGGAACACAGTTGTTAAGAGGAATTATGATAAAAGAGATTGAACACTTAGCTGTGTCTTTTTAACAACCATTTCCATCTCCCTACAAAGAGGCAGGAGTTATTAAAGTCTATCATGGAGTAATTCACATGTCTGTTACCAACTCAAGCATCTGTAGGGCCCTTGAACCAATCACTAAGTATATTCACTAAGTGCCTACTATGTGCCGATCGATGAAGTAGGTATTATGGGAAGATGTAAAAACACCACAAGGAATAATATCCCTAATCTCAAGTGTTTTTCAGTTCAGCTCAGAACTGCCTTGACATCAGAATAGAGAATATAAATGGGAATGTCTTAAAAGATGTTAATGGTAAGGTCAGATTTTTAAATGCTTAGAGGTCATAAAAAGTAAAAATGAAACGGTAAGTATATATAAAGAAATCTTGAAATAAGAATAACCAACATTGGGACCTTTCAAAAGCTTTACAAGACAAGACTTGCATTTTAGACTCATTGCCTCTAAACATATATATGCGTATACTTAACATGATCACATTTTTTTTGCAACATAATTTGTTGCCAGATTTTCAAAATTGGGAAAAAATTACTTATTCTTTATTTTGTTGTGAGTATGCGGATGTAAGCTAAGGTGTTGTGCATGCGAGGCAAACATTCTACAAGTGAGCCCTATCTTCTACACTAGATCCTTGTAGGTAGGGTATTCTAGTTTCTTCTACGTGACATTATAAAGCAAATGTGACTAGGAGATGAGAAAATGTTAATGTAATACTTCTAAATGAATTTTTCTTATCCTCTTGATGACTGAAAATGAGGCACCCATCGATTGTTCATCACACCTATCCTGCAAGATCGGCTTAAGACAAGGACTAGGTGATTAAAGTGCATATTCTTCGTGCTGGTAGTGCATTATTATGCTAAATTTAAATAGGAGATTATTTCAGAAGATTCTGTTACTTTTTTTTGGTGCTCTTTAAGTGTATTGCTGATCAAAATGGTATTCTATACAACTTAAAGTTGAGAATATGAGCAACATAGCAGGGAAGGAATCTCCAGACTGTTTCTCTATCCATGAAAGATCATTTCTCTGTTAAAGAACATAAAGCACAGGTAAGACTCCTACAGGGAAGCTGGGAAAACATACACATTCAACTAGCAGGACAAACTGAGTCACACAGGAGCATGGACCTTGTCTTGGGAAGTGTGTAATAAAATCAGAGATAGGATCCTCAGATCCAGCTTCCCTTTGCAGAGGAGGGCTTAGTCCAGAATTTCAGTTTTATGTTTAATTCACCAGCTTTGAGAGTACAGGGTCTTATACACACACACAATGTCTCTGGACCTCATAAAAAAAGTTGTTGGGGTTTAATGTAGGTAACCTGAAGAAACAGTGCATAGAAGAGACTTAAAAAATATAGTCCCCTGTATCTGGACAGATGGAGTTCAATGACACAGTGGCTGCTTGATGCTTTGGCTTTTAACTAAGTTGCATTGAATAACAAGGGGATGGAAAGACAAATAACAACCCATCAGCAGCCTAAGAAACAGATTGGAATCTCTCAAGCAAATGCTGGGGCCCATTGATCAGCCAGCTAGCCAACCAGGCAAGCCCAGGTTCCATTTTGGATGCATACCTGTGTTATAATCCCAGCATTTGTATTTAGGCATTTATCCAATAGCAATACATGCATACATGAATCAAATTATGTGCAAGAATGTTTGCAGGAGCATTATTAGTAGCTGTCTCCAAAGAAGACGATGTAAATAGCCATCCACAGTGAGGTGAGTTTTTGTTTAGATGTGGCATTCACACAGTGATGCATAGATAGTCTATGGTTTATAGCGCAGTGACTTAGGCTTTTTTTTTTTAACTCTGTGATAGCAGAAAAGCAATATGTGTTCAGTAGGATATGCTTTGAATTTCGGTTGCTTCCTGACTAATGACAGGACGTGGTATTTGCTTATGATACCAGGTAGTGCTGGGCAATCATAGTCAGCTTCACATTTAAGATGAAATAACCGGTGCCCCCCCAGCATCTATGTTATTAAATGGTGACAGTCAAGAGCTTAGGTAAATTAGTGCATTTGAATTTGTGTTACTTTTGACTTACAGAGAGTTTATTTGTATGCAACCTACACATAAGAAATTGAGAATATTTTTGTTCTATGGCAATGAACAAAATATTGGCACAGGCAACACCACAAGAAGATAACCACAATGACAAGAAGAGAACTTTGACAAAATAAGCTATATTTTTAAATGCATATAAGTAGTTCAGATATATAAATTTAAAAAGTAGGCAAAACTAATTTATGATCATTAAGACAGTGGTTCCTTCTGTGAATTGTCAGGTGACTGGAGAGGTCTGAGCACCGCAGAGGTCTGCTACTGTCATATGTATTGAACAAGGTGGTGATTACACTCGTGGGACTAACTTTGTTATATCTGTTTAACAATACGCTTATGATATGTGGATTTAGAAACTTGTAAAGTTGTACATTTGAAAAACACATTAAAAATGAAGGCTTATTAAAGCATTTCAGGGGCTGGGCAGATGGGTCAGCAGATAAGAGTCCTTGCTGTGCTAATATGAGGACCTGAGTTGAGTACATTAAAAAGGCTGGTCGTATATATGTCTGTAACCCCAGCACTGTGGGAGGCAGAGACAAGACAGTCACTTGGGCTTTCTGGCATCCAGCTAAACTTTAGGTTTGTAAGAGACCCTTACTGAAGGGAATAATGGCGAGACTGATAGAGCAGAACACCTGATTGCCTCCTCTAGTGTCTACATACACACACACACACACACACACACACACACACACACACACACACATACCACTTATTTCCCTTTCCTGGTAGGAAACTATTGTTATTATTAACTATTGTTAATAATTCCTTGCCTAGGGGTAGGACTTCATGACCAGCTCCCCTCTCTATGCTGGAGTTTAGTCTGGCTTGGGCTTGACAGGTCTTGTACATGCTGCCAAAATGGTTGTGAGTTCCTATGCACTGCTGCGCTGCTGTGTTGAGGAGATGGTTTCCTTGTAGTCATCTATCTTGCGGTCACTTATACTATTTCTGCCCCCTTTTGCAGTGATCCCTGAGACTTGGGAGGAAGGGATAATGTATGCATGTATGTATGTATGTATTATGTATGTTCCCTTTAGGGCTGAACATTCTACAGTCTTTTATTCTTGCTCAGGTACAGGTCTCCACATTAATAATCATCTACTTCAAATTTAAGTTTCCCTTATGATAACTGAGGGATTCATTCATCTATTGATTAATTTTAATTGTGTGTTTTGTTTTAGTATGATTACCACCACTTAAATTCTTCATATGTGTAAAAATGAGTATACCACAGGCTATACCAAGATTTTTCTTTTCTAAAGCATACGTAAATGTGGATCTGTTTATTTTTAGGTACGTGTTTAAATTAACAAGAACACGTTGCCATAAACCAACAGAAAAACACCCAAATAGTGACAGTGTATTGGAGGGCTTTGTCATTTAAATTTTGATTTGTCATTTAATTTTCTCTACGTTTTAGGATTTTGCAGTTTCTCTATCATGAGCAACAATATAATTTTCAAAGTGTTGATTTCCTCTATTTTCATAGTAAATAATAAAACATTAAAGATAATCTTAAAAGTAAGACTACATAATCTGATCAACCTAACACCATTATTACTTTTATAATACTGCTTTCCACATGTTCCCCCACTGCAAAGATAAGGACAAAAATGCTATGATCGTATCTCTAAGTTTGTGAGTAATGTATTAATAAAATGGAAACTGCAAGGTATAAAGGAACTTATAATAAAAGTATACGTACACGATGCAGCATCTTACAAATTGCTGCCTTCTTCTGTATCTCAGGATCCACTGGCCTCGTTTCTAATTGGCCACACCATTTTGTCAGATTTGTGTTTGGCAGTACTGGCTTGTCTTAAATGTTTGTTGTGCTGCTGCCGTGAGTACTCTAGGCTTGCATCGTTTGGACCTTGACTATGGCTGTGGTATCATTTCTGTGATGTGGTTCTCATCAGGTTCTGATGTGGAGCCTCTTGTCTGCAGCGCCTATCTAACTTCTGTGTCTAGTTGTCTATGCAAATGGGTATAGATACTCACTTTTCTTGATGACTTGGAAACACCTTTTTAAAGGTGTTACTTTTCACTCAAGAACCCTAAGAGGCATTAAACCAGAAATCATCAGGTTTTCTTATAGTGAATGCCTATTAACTATACATTCCCTCAATGTTTGAAATGACCAGTCAGAAAGCATCATTTTATATACAGCAAGTTTGGATTTCCACTGTGTGAGTCAACGATTTGCAGGAAAGAAGGTGTATAAGCCCCGAAGTGCTGAGGCTTTAGTGGTATCACCCACTGCCTCTGACCTTTCCACTTTATCCTTAAATTCTCTCCTGTAGATCTTCTAGATCTTCTAGATCTTCTCTATCTTCTAGCTTTCCTAAACTCTTTTCTGCTTTCTGAAAAATCTAGGCTTCCATTCTTTGTGTCTTCGAAATAGTTCTAGCTTTTTATAAACACGTGGCCTCCAGCTTAATCCTGGTAAAAGAGCCACCTGAAAATGCTCCTGTGGAAAACGCTAGCACTTTACATTGTTTATGTTTTTGTTTGTTCTCATCCCATGACAGGAAGCATGGACTTTGCTCTGGCATTTGCTAGACTCCCTGAAACAGACAGTGAAAACTGAAACTCTAGTGTAGGACCGGATCACATGCAGATGTTAACTACATTGTATTTAATGGTGAAGGAGAAGTCTATTCACCTCCAAACATGCCACATTTGGAAATCTAAAACTGCTTATACCAAAGCTGAAGACATAATGTAAAAGTTCTGATAATATCCCTAGAAAGAACCACTAATGCTTTTGGAGGACATTTTCCATAATCCAGGTCACAGCCCCCACAAAAATCCACTTAAGGTATATTTACTCTAAAGTACTTAAGAGCAGTGCATTAGAATGGTGGGAAAGATTAGCTTGCTAAACACTGTGGAAAAACAGTAATTAGAAGTTATAGAATTAGAATCTTTTACACAGTACAAACATGCACACACACACACACACACACACACACAGAGAGAGAGAGAGAGAGAGAGAGAGAGAGAGAGAGAGAGAGACAGACAGACGTGTTTAGAGCATAGAAGAAAACAAGCAAAACAGCACCAGACTGCATTAGTTGATTTTCATATTGCTGTGACAAAATGGGTTTATTGTGTGACAGGCTTTTCTTGGGGAGGCGCAACATCCACCCACCCAGTACAGACAGGGAGCTCATGACTGATAAAAGTAACAACTGCACCAAAGTTCATCTAGTGATTTGGGATTACTAACATGGGTATGGGTGAGGGTTACCTACATGGAACAGGGATGCTTTTGATCATACCCAAAGCAGTTGAATCACCAAAAAGCCCACCTCAGCGTGGGTGTCTACTCATGAAAGCTGTGATCCTGCAGCCCTCAATGCACCTGGTAAACAGCTTACCAGTCTGAGAATCTCTGCTTTTGGAGTTGGGCTGGTCAATTGCTTCCCCTAGGAGCTATTTACTCTGTTCTTACATTGCTGGGGAGGGACTTTCAAGAATCTTCTCTTCTCCCAGACTTGCGACCTTTTGTATATCTCCTGAGGTTCATGACCCCCCTCTCCAAGGAAACCTTCTGGTTCAGAGGAAACTGCTCTGCAGAAGTGCTTGTTGCTCCCTTTGTGAGCCTCCAGTCCATCATAGCAGAGGAACTATGATGCAGGTATGGAGGGCAGCTGTAAGAAGCAGAGAGACCCCGGCCCAGGGGATAGTGCTGTCCTCATTCAGCGTGGGTCTTTCCATCTCAATGAACCCAATCTAACTCCTTCACAGACGTGCCCAATGGTTTCTCACTTAGGTGATTTCTAGATCCTGTCAAGTTGACAACCAATATTAACCATCATGCTAGGCAAATCAAAATAGAAAACATTTAGAAATTAAAACTTGCTGGAAAAGTAAATATCCATTTAGATACAGATGAAGAGAAAATTCCTAACTAGAAGACACATACAAGAAAATGCCAAATCTTCAGCCCAATGAGATGAAGGAAGGAGAAATAAGAACTGAATTATAGCTGCTAAATAGTCTTAAATGAGCTTCAGAAGATGTTGGATTAGAGGAGAACCTGGTTATTTTATTTATTTGAGAATTTCATATATACATACAACATATTTTGATCATATCTTCCCCTTCCTCCTCCTTCCAGCTTCTCTATCATGTCCCCTCCCAATAAATTTTAAACAAACAAACAAACACTGCTGGTTTAATTAAAGTTTCATTTCTAAAACATCAGTGTCCTGGTAGAATGGACTTAAAATTCTTTTTCATTGCTGTTCTTTTGAACATATAGATGTAAGATGTTTCCTAGAGCACCAATTGAACCACACATTATATTTTATTAACTTGGTGTGGGCAGGCAGCCAACCTCCCCATGACGGGGAGAGTTTGCCTCAGCCAGTTTATAACCCATTCACTAAAGGGCTGATTTCTAGTAATATTTCTGACACAAAGTATCTCACTTGATAGTAGTGAAGGAAGACAAATAAAATCTGGTTATTTAACAGAAGACATGAAAAGATAAAACACGGGAAAAATCAGGAGAATTCAAATATAAATAAAATAACACTTTGTAAATGGATGAGCTTTACCAGTTTAAGTTAGTCTAAAGTTCAGAAAAGCAGAACCCAGGAAATCAAGAGTGAAGAGACAGCTATAGGAAAAAAGCCTTCCTTGGCTACCAGACTGACAGAGGCTTAATAACAATGGCCTCGGAAATCTCAGGGTAACACAAATTACAAATGGACCAATGATATGAATAGATACTTCTCAAAAGAAGAAATACTATTAGGCAATAAATATAAAATAGTGCTCAATAACATTAGCTATCAAGGAAATGAAAAATCAAAACTCTGATGATATTTGAGCCCAGTTAGATTGGCTATTATAAAAAATAATAACAACAAAAATCAATGCTGGTGAGATTGTGAAGACAAGGAAGCCTCATATGCTATTGTTGGGAACGTAAATAGTATAGCCACCATGTAAATATAGTCACTATGAAAACAGTATGGGATTTTCTTAAAACTAAAAATAGAATTATTTAGACACAGCTTTCATAAAAGAAAATGGAGCATTCATTCAAAGGAGAGATCCACACATACACATTGATTCTAGGATGTTTTGAGAATACTTAAGATATACAATTAAGTTGAGCCTAGTGGTGTGCACCTTTGGTCCCAGTGCCCGGGAGGCAGAGACAGGTTGGATCTCTAAGTTCAAGACCAGCTTGGTGTATGGAGTCAGTTCCAAGACAGCCAGGACTACACAGAGAAACACTGTCTCAAAAACAAATAACAGAACAAAAGCCAAGGATATAGAATCTGTCTACATGCCCATTAGCAACTAATTTAAAAAGTTGTGCATATGTGTGTGTGTGTGGTGTGTGTACATGTGCATATTTATATAGTCAGAAAGAAGGAGTCCTATCATTTGTAAAAAAGTGGATGGAGCTGGAGGACACTGTGTTAAGTGAAATAAACTATATGTACCAAACAAAGTATTGCACATTGTTCCTTATATGTGTAAACTTAAAAAGCCTTCTTGAAATCAGACAAGTAGTTACAAGGGACTGGAGGTGGAGGAAGAAAGGTGAATGGATATGATCAATGCACACTATGTGCATATTTTGAAATGTAATGAATCCCACTATGTACAATTAATATGTAAATAAAACAAAGGGAAAGATGTCTGAGTAAGGGGGGGAGTAATATATTCACGCAATGTTGACTAGAAGAAAACCACTAAAGCTATGTGTAACTCATTACTGTGTGTATGATCAGTGCATAATGAAATAATTCACCAGGAAGCCATAACAATTTAGTTCATGTAAATACTTCAAAACACAACCTCAGTATATAACATACACATGGACAGAATCTCATAAAAGTTCTGTCTCAGGAGTTGATAGATTAAGCTCACCGAAATCAGTAAGAAGGGAGAGAGTGAAGTAATTACAAGATCAGTCACACAGGCATATATAGAATTTCATTCTCAGGGCACTCAACAACGCTAAGTATTAAACAGAGGTGAGGAAATAGCAGTGGGGCTCAGTTGGTAGAGCGACTGCTCAGAATGCACAAAGCCCAGAGTTGGTCCCCAGCAGCGCATCAACTAGGCACACAGGCATAAAAAATCTAATCCCAGCACTTGGGAGGTAGAGAGAAAGGGCAGACTGATAATCATCAAGGTTCTGGAAGAAAAAACTGAGGTACAAAATGTCAAAAAATCACCAGCTTCTTATTTCTCAGTCTCAATCCAGAAGGTAGAAGCTAATGGACAGTGTTTGGAAATTCTGAAAAATAACATTCCCAAGAATTTTATTCTCATCCAATTGGCACTTTTACATTGCTTCTTGAATATGTTGGAGGAAGTACTTCACAAAGCAAGGGCTAAATCAGGAGACGAGGGCAAAGAGTACAGGCCTGGCCCTCCGTCAAAGAAGAGAGGGTGGTTGTGAAGACAGACCCAACTGTGATTGCTGTGCATCATGCAGGCCAGGCAAATCCAGACAGGAGCATGGCAAGGCGAGGGGAGGCGATGGGAAGGTCAAGTCTATTGAACATCTGAACATCTTCAAATTAGTTTTTAGATGCTGAAGGTTTGGGGTTTGAATACATTTCAGTCTCCTATAAAAGGTAGCAAATAAAGAGAAGACAGCACACACTGGGAAAAAATACAGTCAGCCAATAAAAGTACTCAGTTTACTGCATGGTTCAGATGTGCATAGTGTTTCCATAGCTGCAGTATAAAAGCAGGGCACTTAAGTAAAACATATGTAACTTTTAGGACAGTGTAGAGGGAAGTCTGAGTGTAGTGGCAGAGGGGCCCAGGGCCCGAAGGTGCTCACACAGTAGAAATGTAGTGTAAGACTGAAACTGAAATAGCAACGAGTAGCAAAGCAAGTCTGTTACTCAGAAATACAGAAACAAGCCCTGAATGTGCTAATATAGAAATGTTGTCCTAATGGAGAAGCAAAAGGTGGAGAGACGCCTGCTGTGTTTCAGCACAAACAGAGCAACTGGACTCTTTAGGATGTGCTCGTCTGTAGTTTCAATAGAAACAGAATCTGTCTGGAGATAAAAGCCAGTGGAATTTGCCTTATCAACAACTTCGAAGAGAAAGAAGGAGTAAACTAATGAATGCAAGGCATTTAATTCAATTCAGTATTTGTACCGTATAACATCTCTTAGCAAGCTTATCACCTGGTAAGTGATAATTTAAAAAGCAAAAAATAACATATTCAATAGAAAGATGACAAAATAATTTATTTTCAAAATAAAAAGACCCCTCCATGCTTGATAGCTCTCCTCAGCAATGTCCAGGATATTGTCTCTACCAGGTTAAGATAAAATGTGGGGACAGAAAAGGAAGAAAGATCCTATTATCGACAGATACTAACATCATCAACACGCAAAGATATGTAGGAATCTAACAATACTTGGAACTGGTCGGGGAATTCGGCAAGACTGCCGAACAGAATGTCCATCTACACACGTCAGCAGTATTTTGTATAAAAGGAATAGACATGAAATGTAGTCTAAAATCTCAAGAACATCACATATCTTGTTACCTAGGAATAAATTTGCGAAGAAGCTAAAGAGCCTCATGACAAGGTTCACAACCTTACTGAAGAACATACAAGAAGATTTCGAAGGAAGCACTGATGTTACCAGGTGTTTTGGGTAAGGTTTCTATTGCTGTGATTAAAAACCATGATCAAAACTTGGAGAGGAATGGGTTTATTGCACCTTGCACTTGTAATCTCTTGCTGAGAGAATAGAAAGCCTAAAGCCTGGGCCAACTAATGGGAAGATATCTCTCCTAGAATGATTTACAATTCGTTAGGCTACTCTACAGTGTCAATGGGTCATGGGTCATGGGTCCATGGTGGGCAGGACCCATACCTTGACTAGGACTGCTTAGATAGACTTGGGGGTTGGGGGAGATCATCAGATGTCTTTGTGTTTTTTCCCAATGTGATCACATTGAATAAACCTCCTTTTTATTGCGTTACACTATTAATTTAATTGACATTTGGAGGATGGTGGCCAAGCCTGTCTTGTTAGGGCATAAGTCCAGTAATAGTACTTGACTACTAACTAGAGTCTCTTTGTTATTCACTGAGTCTTCTGAACTTACTCCTTTTGTCTAACTGAAACATTGTGTCCTCTAACCAATATGAGGTTCCTAGGCCCCGGGACCTCATATTCTACACTGTGGTGTTGCGTTAAACCATTTAGACTCTATGCATAAGTGAGATCATGTTATATTTGCTATTTTGTGCCTACTCAGCATAATGTCCTTCAGGTTCATTGATACTATTGAAAATGACATTTTTCTCTTCCTCCTCCCCCTGATTTTTAAGGCAGATTCTATTTCATTGGATGCCACACCTTCTTTTTCCACAAGTATGTTTATCAGAATCAGCTGACTTCATGTCTTTCGTTGTGAACGGGGCTATGATTATCCTGAGAGTGATAATGGTACTAATTCTACGTATTTAGAAACAAACTTACGGATTGTGTGAGAGTTTTCATTTTTAGTTTTGAGGACATGTTAAACTGTTTTCCATAAAGGCTGTACTAATTGCCGTTTCTTTCAATAATGTTTGGAAGTTCCCCCTTTCTCCATGTCTTTACCAACAATTGGAATCTTTCATCTTTTTTATAATAGATCTTTAAACAGGGTTTGGCAATTACATTCTTGTTTGAGTTTGAATTGTTCGGATGACTAGTGATGTTAAGATGTCTTTTCATAAACATGGTCATTTGTATGTTAACTCTCCCCCTTCCTCCTCCTCTCCCTCTTCTTCATTCTATGTCAGTGCTACTGGGTTGATTGAGTTCCTTGCATGTTCTGGATATTAACCTCTTGTCAGATGTATGAGTTGAAAATATTTTCCCACTCGTAAGTTGCCTCTACATTTTGCTAATTCTTCCCTTTGCCAGGCAGGTGCCTTCTCTTTCGATGGAATCACATATATATTGTTTTAATCTGATCTCTGTGCTTACCTCACTCCCTAGACTTGGGTCTCAGAGTTTTTGCTCTGCTTTCATGTAATAGTTTTATAATTTGAGGCCTGACATTTTAAGCTTGAATTAATTTTGAGTTGACTTATATACTTTGTGAAATAGTGGTTTATTTTTATTTTTTTTAGTTGACAGTTAATATATAAGTTTATTATTGGATTATTTAATGGTCATGTATATGTGTTTGTTGGTTTTTCTCTCCAGACCTCTACAGATATTTGATAATTTGTAATATGCTTCCTCTAGCTTTGTCTTGCTTGGTTAAGATTTCTTTGACTCTCCATGTTCTTCTGAAGCTCCATGAAAAATGTTAAGAGTATTTAATCTACTTCTATGAAAATTATAGTTGGAACAAACCTAATCAAGGAATCAAATGACCTCTATAATGAAAACTTTAAAATAGCCAAGAGAGAAATTGAAGACACTAGAAGATGGAAAGACCTTCCATACTCATGGATTGGAAGAGTCAATATTGTGAAAATGTTCATCTTAAAGATTCAGTTGGTAAATGCAATCTACAGATTCAAGGCAATCCCCATCAAAATACTGTTTAGTTGTGGAGTTGGGCCTCATCGGGCTGTACTCATCTTCCCCAGCTTCTTCTTTACACTCAAAGCTACTGTAAAGAAAATGGCAACCCTCTACAGAGAACCCCCAGGTGAATTTGTAACTTTATAACAAACTCCTCAGAAGAATTACAGTTGACCTAATTCTCACTTCTTTAATAAAGCTCCAGACCCACGTTACTGGTGGCACATCACCTACTCATGTAATTGGTGTGTCTTAAGGTACCTGTCTTTCCCACTCTCTCTACTTACTCAGGGTCACTTCCTTCCCTGGAATGCAAGACCCATCCACTCACTCTGCCACCAGGATATCAGAGACAGCCTGACTACAAGCAATTCTGTGAACTCTTAGTCATGTATGAAAACTTCTACCATGACACCTATTCTGCCTTGTATTGGGGCCTGAGCTCTTTTCAGAGACCCCACCATGCTGTCTTTCTATGACATTAATATCTCTCCTAATAAAACTCTTACTTTATAACAATTCTTTCAAGTGTCCACCTTGAACCCCAAACCCAAGACTTTCAAATACCAACATCATTCTTCACAGAATTAGGGAGAGAAAACTATCTTAAAATTTACTGGGAGCACAAAACATATTAGATAGTCAACGACACTTGAGCAAAAAGTGTAATGCTATAGGCATCACCATACCTGATTTTAAATTACATAATGAAGCTATAGTAATAAAAACAGCAAGGTATTGGCACAAAAACAGAAACAATGATCAGTAGAACAGAATAGTGGACCTGGACACAAACCCATATCATTACAGACACCTGATTTGGCAAAGATGCCAAAGTTGGAGCCTCCTTAACAAATGGTACAGGGAAAACTGGATGCCCACACACAGAAGAACGTTATCACAGAGACTTGTTATCTCTTATCTACACAAAATCAATTAAAATGAATCACGTACCATATCTCAGACTTGAAAATAGAGGTTAAAAATAAGGAAAAGATTTGAAGATTTAAGCACTCCTGAACAGTACTCCAGCCACTCAGTAAATAAGGCTAATTATCAACAAGTGGGACTTTATGAAATAAAGCTTCTTTACAATAAAGGAAAAGTTAATTGAGTGAAGATAAATATATAGAATGGAAAAAAATGCTGGCTATATATCTGTCAGCGTATTAATATCTACAGTATACAAAGAATTCAGAAGACTACAGAACAACAACAAACAACCAGTTTGTTGAGGTAATGACATAAAAAGGGAACTCTCAAAATAAGAAATACAAATGACCGATAAATATTTTTAAGTATTTGA
Organism: Cricetomys ansorgei; assembly: GCA_026225945.1. Classification (NCBI taxonomy): domain Eukaryota; kingdom Metazoa; phylum Chordata; class Mammalia; order Rodentia; family Nesomyidae; genus Cricetomys; species Cricetomys ansorgei. Next base: position 1,847,093 of record JAMJFZ010002601.1, on the reverse strand, counting down.
GTTGCTAACTCTGCTCCCAGAAGTCATAGGTTCTCAAATCAAAATCTCAGATGCCTCTTTTGTTGGCCATGGAGCATCTAGGGAGGTTACTACTACTGCTGATTATCATCAGAACTCAATAGTAAGAGCTTGTTGTGGTCTGAATACAAAATGTCCCCTATAGTCTTATGTAATGTTTGGAGACTTGGCCCCCAGATGGTGGTGCTATTTAGGAAAGCTGTGGGACTTTTATTTAGAAGGTGGAGCCTCACTAAGTGGTTTGCTGAATGTGGTCCTTAAGGCTTTGTAACTCAGTCCGATTTCTGATTACTCTCTGCTTCCTGAGTGTAGATGTACTGTGATCCGTGAGCCTCTTGTTCTTGACCTCATACCTTTCCTGTTTGCAGTCACAGCTTCCTTGTCATGATGGACGGTATCTCCCTGGAACCTTAAGCCCAAATAAATCCTTTCTACCTCGAGTTGCTTTTGTCAGGACATTTTATCACAGCGATAGGAAAAGTGGCTGTGACATACCTTATTGCTGAGCAACCCACGCATTCTGAATACAGGATACCAAAAAACCCAAGATGAAACTGAACCAGCCATTTCCTCCTTGCTGCTAGCATCCTTAGTGCTGGATGGTAGTGTGTACGCTGTTAGGGGAGAAGAGTCATCAGCAGTTACATCCATCTGAACCCTGTGTATTACAATGCTGAAGTGCCTAACAAGATATGCCCACAGTGTATAGTGATATGAATGTTCTAGGGGTAATCTGTCATGTCCTGATTGGATATGGATCCCACTCCATGGGAAGAAATACAAACCTGGTACTAAAGATAATCAAAAGTCTATGGCTAGAGAGGTCACAGGTTCTGTTGGGGTACATATGCTATTGATACGTTCTCCAAAATGGACGTGATGTAGTAAAACTGGCTTCTAAGTATTTGTTTCTACTCGTGGCCTAGTGCAGCTCACAGCCTTGGTCAGAGAAGCCTGTTCTGGCAGTGAGTAGTTACAGTGAGTAGATACAATTATGTATCCAGGTGGGGATACATAATTGTTCAGATTGCTAAAATTAATGACTGTTGAGTGCTCAGCCCTAAATGGGGCATGCATGTTATTGTCTCTGCATCCTAGGAAACACCACTGAAGTGGGAGTGGAAGGCTTACAGGAGCTGGAGGATAGAGAAGAATGCCATGAAGCCCAGTCCTATTTCGAGTTATATCTTCTGGATATGACATGGTCATTGTGATCATAAACACACAGTAGCTGCAGCATCTGCACAAGGCTGTCACCCACCATCACCACCATCTCCACCATTTTCACCTCCACCACCACTACCTCCATCTCTACCATCCCCTCCTCCTCCTCCTCCTCCTCCTCCTCCTCCTCCTCCTCCACCACCACCACCACCACCAACAACAACAACATGAGATGGGAACAGGAAGGGCTCTAACTGGGAAGAAGGTGTTGGTGAGATTCATGAAACGTGGAAATAAAGGATGAGAGAGAGTAGAAGGGAGGTGAATGTGATCACCATGTATTCGATTCAGTTAAAATTTTATCATAATTTAAAAAGTAATGCAAGTTTTAAAAGTTGAGAAAAAAGTGTTCAGCATCATTATACACCATGGAAATGAGAATTAAAACTATTCTGTGATTACTTTTCACCCCTGTCAGAATGGCTATGATAAAAAAAAAAATGACAAAAAAGTGAATATGAAGAAAGAGGAATCCTATTCACTGTTGGGGCGGGGACTGATAGAGCCACTGTGGAGATCAGTGTGGAGGTTTCCAAAGTAGCTAAAACCTAACCGGCTGCACCGCTCCTGGGCATACTCGATGGATTCCATCCTACCTCAGAGATACTTGCTCATCTATGTTCCTCACAGCATTATTCACCTAGGCAATCAGCCTAGGTGTCCATCAGTAAGTGAAGAGAGGGTGAACATGTAGAACTTATACATAGTGGAGTTTTATTTAACTATAAAAAATAAATTGTGAAATTTGAAGGAAAGTAAATGGAATGGTAAAAAAAAAAAAGTGAAGTAACTCAGGCTCAGGAAGACAAACACTGCGTGCATGTTCTCTCTCACATGCATGTTTTAGCTTCTAGTTGTTATATATGTTCATATATATAGGAGTGAGGGAGAATAGACAGGGGCACGTGCTGGGGGATGGAGGCTGTAAGGGCAAGGTGTAGAAAGGGTAATAGAACATCTGCGATGTGAAAGTCAGAGGGAATACTGGGGGTGGAAGGATTTAGGAGAAGATGAAGGGCAGGGAGAATTGGTGGTAGTGGAGAGGGTTAGTCAAAACTGAATATTTGTTAAAATTTGTTAAGAAAAGTAGCTACTTTGCATACTAAAAATTGATTTAGAATATTGTCATTAGGAGTCTTACAGGGATTGCATTGAGTCTGTAGGCCAAGTCAGTGCAAAAACACTGCTCTTACCTTAAAGGTCTTCAGAGAATTTGTTCTGGAACCAAGTATGTATAACCAGGAACAGAGATTTAGATTACCCAAAACCTTATGTTCCAACATTGCAACAGTTTCATAAAGTTTTTATAGTAATAGTGCAAAAAAAGCCATAAGTCAACACATTTTTCAAATATATTAGTAGAAATACAGAAGCAGCAGGTTATAGCAAGGGGGGAAATCTCTGTTGTAGTTAAGGCTGATAACAAAGCATCTCTATGGTGAATAAACTGCACCCTAACAAAATACCACGACATGGGCTAGGTGCCGAAGTCTTTAGTCTGTTGCGTTTGTGGCGAATCTGCAGTGATGACCACTGCTGTCACAGCTGTCCTGACTTACATGGGATCTTTCTGTGTTTATCCCCTCTCAGTGACATTGATTTCTTTCCTAATCTCCCCCATTGGCATTTCAGGAACCAGGGATTTCTTTTATGTGTAACTCTGGTTGTTCTGGAACTCACTCTGTAGACCAGGCTGGCCTCGAACTCACAGAGATCCGCCTGCCTCTGCTTCCCCAGTGCTGGGGATTAAAGGTGTGCACCACCACCCAGCTGTATGTTGATTCTTTCCCTTAGTGTCACAGACCTTACTGTGCTTCAGTCCAGGCAATCTTTTGGATCATTCAAGACATGGCTTTGGGTTTTATGGTTTGATCACATTGTTATACTTGTCTTTCCCACACAGTGGAGGCTGAACTTGACTTCCAAGTGGTCTATTCCTAAAGACAGTCAGACAGATAGGTTTTATAGTTAACTCTGAAGAGCCTCAGGTTTCTCCTGGTTTATAATTTCTAGCAAAAGGAAATAAAGTTAAATGTCATTTCAGTTCTATGGAAGTTCATTTCCAGCTGCACCAAAAATTTCTCATGATGTTCTGAAGTTTTAATAGTCATATCTTCCAGTTGCACTGTGGTCTGTATATGTGCTAGAGCTTGGGTTTGAAATGTCCTTCAATGTCCAGAGGCTGTTAAATCCCATTATGCTACTTGGTGCAGTGAAACCATCAATGTCTAGTTTGAGAAAGTTATGCTATCAAGAGCACCCAAAAGAGATATTGGCACCCCTGCCCGTCTTCTTTCTTCTTTCTCAGCCGCCACTAAGTGAGCAGCTTTGTCTCACCATGTGCTGTGATCTGCTGCCTAGCCACGGTCTAAAGCAATAGGGCCAACCAGAACCTTTGATCCAAACTAAACCTTTTTTTCTTTACAAGATGGCTGTCTTGAGTGTTTATCACATCAATAGAAAGCTTATTAATACAACAAGGCAAAGACAGATGGACTTTGTCTCCTAGGGAACTTAAAGCTTTGGGGGTTTGTTCTTAATTTTGCTTCCATGAGAAGAATTCTTACTTTTATTGGGGTAGAAGTTATATTATTATGAAGCCTTAGACTCTGGCTATTGTTAAGAGCTTCTCATTATTGAGAAATCAATAATGGCCAATATCTTTCTTCATCTCTCTTAAGATGATAAGACTTTTTTATCTTCACTAGAGGAAATAAAAATCAATTCTCTTTCTAGACACATTCTCATGTGCTTATATACTGGCAGATGGAGCCTGTCCTGGTTTACAGGCTGCTGGCCTTCAAAGTGTTTTTTCCAGATAAACTCCTAATATCAAAATGGTGAAAATTATTAAGCTCGCATAGGGGTATTTGATGTTCCTATAGGATATTGGAGAGATCTCAAGAAGAGGTCCGTAGCTTTCATTCTATAGTTCCTGTGGCTTAATTCTTCAGGAGTAATAAGGGGAAGAGGTCATCTTGTAGGCCTGCTCTGTTCCACATCATGCAACAATTCCCATTTCATCCTTAGAAAATAAATACTTTCCCTCTAGAAACTGAGAATGAATCAGAATGACATATTGATTCCTGCAGAGCCCACTACAGATACATTCATTCAAATGCCACTCCAGGTTCAAGTTTGCCAGAAACTATTAGCAGAATTATTGGAAGGGATATTTCTAATAGTGCTTCCAGTTCAAGTGTCAGAAAAGACTTAAATTAATGCCAGAAAGGGCCCTTATAGCATGCGGATAAAAAATAGAATTATTTTACCTTGGGCCAGAGGACATCAGAGAGGTAGTCATACATACAAACAAGTCTTAGTTTGCAGTTCTGACTCCTGAGGAGCTTCATGGAACTTCCCAGACCCTTGCATCATTGCCTTATGCAGTTAGACTGAAGCACACTGAGGCCTGGAGTGTGACATGGCATGCAGCTACAGCCCTTAGGCAGAGGTTCCTGACAAGGACTTCGTTCCACTTGTTCACATGGTCTCTTCTCTGCAATTTGTCTTCTTCTCTATGCAGTTGGGATGAATAATTTTAAAATACTTTTCCAACTCTCCAATTCTGGTTTTTTTTTTTATCTTGTTTACATTTCTCCGCTGTGTGCTCACAAACTTGGAAAGTAAGTCCCTGGTGAAGGGGCACTAAACCTTACAGAACTGACCCATGGAGCATAACAGAGGTGACGGTGTAGCATCTAATTGTTAGGATTTTCTTACTGTGTTCTCAGTTTCTGAGTCCAACTTCATCACTCAGTTGTCCTTGGTGAACACAGTCTCTTCTTCACTGTGATGGGATCCTAACAGACTTTATCCCATGGGATGAATAAGTGAGATCATCTAACAAATCTCTCTGCAATCTACATTTTTTCTTTTTGTAGAAACTAAGCCAAATGTACATAATACTCAGAAAACTGAACTCTGAACAGTGAGAAGAAAAAAGTTTCAGAAAGGCTGACATTTCTGAATTTGAAGCTGTCTGTGAGGAGCCACCATCAAGGAAAGGTGGGCACGAAGTGGGAGAGGGTAAGGGCAAAAGTGCATACAAGGAGACGAGGTGTTACCAGCCTCTCACTGCCCCCAAACCTCCACTGCAACCATACAGACGTCTTGCAGGAGAAGCTGCCACTCTCATCCCAGAGCCAAGGGACACACAACTCATGAATCAAAGAGGCTGAGAAATGAGATTATGCAGAAGATGAATGAATAGCATGCTAGATTAATGGCCCAGGCCAACAAACTGAAGCAGCCAATCAAAAATAGTGTTTGAGCTGCGACAACCTCTGTGCCTTGTGTTACCCTTCTGAGGACAAAGGGGATAAGTCTGGCTTCCCTTCATCTTTTGAATCATTGTGTGTATGTGTGTGTGTGTGTGTGTGTGTGAGAGAGAGAGAGAGAGAGAGAAAGAGAGAGAGAGAAACAGAAAAAGAGAATATGAATGAGAATGAATATATGAGAATGTGTATGTTCTATATGCTCTCATGTTTTTATTCAAGGAAAGGAATTCTGGAAAATGTGCTTTCCAGTTTAGTTAATTTTATAGAGTATGAATACGTGCACTAAGTTAAATAACCCTTGCTATTCAACTTCAGAAAAAGCTGCCTAAAAATCCTGCTTAAAGTCACCCCATCACCATAAGCCATTCTGTTTAGAATCACCTTACTTATTCACTCACATTACTTATGTGAGTATATATATTTGTCTCATCAGGTTACAATAAAAGCTCCATGAATGTAGGAAGGAGATTAGCTTGGTTACCATTGCTATAACCCAAACCCAGAACCATGCTTAGAATATACTTGGTACTCACTTACTATTTAATGACAATGGTTGAACAATAGCATGCATAAGCATTTGAATCTATTTGTAGACTGGAAATCCTAACATGAAGTCAGCATTGGGATTATGGTTATGCGCTAAGTTCAAAGTAAATGCTTGCACAGTGAATTAGTTAGGACTGCATAGAGTAAAACCTAAAGTTTTAGTGGCTTCTCAGGAGATAGTTTTTCCTTAAGATTTATTTGTTAAATATTTTATGTATATGAATCTCTTTGTATATTTGTGTGTACCATATATGTGCACTGCCTGAAGAGGCCAGAAGGAGGAGTTGGATCCCCAGAAACTGGAGTTATAGACAGTTGTTAGCCACCATGAGAGTACTGGAAACTGAACTCATGCGCTGTGCAAAAACAGTCAATGCTCTTAACCATTGGGCCATTTCTCCAGCCCCATGTAAATAAACTTTGTGAATGGGCACTCCCGATGGAAGGGTGGCCTTCTCCAGGGCCTCATGATCAGCTCTTTATATCACACAGGAGCAGGACATTCCCATATTTTGCTGCCAGCCAATCAAATTTGTAGAGAGGGCACACTGATTCTTAGAAGACCCCACCTGGAATAAATACATGTTAATTTCTACTTATATTTTATTGATGAAAGCTCACCTACAATCTATAATAAGAAACAAGTTAAACCCTCAGGGGAAGAATTGAAATTGTTATTGGCAGTCTCTCTTCATCATGTGGTTATTTGTTTCTTTAAGTTGATTGACTGATGTTGCCTCAAACAAGAAACCAAGCTTAAGGAGTTTATGTCTTGATTCTTTGTGTGTGTAGTATGTATGCATGAATGTGTGGTATATGTATTTGTGTGTGAGTGACCGTGGGTGTGTGTAGATAAGGAGGTCAGAGGTCAATGTCAGATGTCTTTCTCAATTGCTTCCCACCTTTTTTTTTTTTTTTAAAAAAAAAAAAAAACAGGTTCTCTCACTGAACTCCAAGCCCACCCATTTGGCTATTCAGCTACAAACATCCTCCTGTCTATATCGCCCCAGGCTGATATTACTGCAGTGTGAATTACTGCAGCTATTTTTCTTAAATGTGTGTACTGGGGATCTGAACTCAGATCCTCATGATTAATCAAAAAAAAAAAACTTTACCAATTAAGCCATCTCCCCAACCCCCACATCTTGTTTTTTAAATTGATACTTTGATAGAGATATTTGAGGCATAATAGAATTCATAGAATTTGGATTGTTTTCCATAAGATATCAGTAAGGCATTTATTTGTACCCCACATTTTTAAGAATCAGTATCAGTTTTTGCTCTTAGTCATGTGGACATTCACTAATAAAAGTGAGGCCGGAATATTTTCATTCTTGTCGGTTCAGTCCTCCCGCGCCGTTGTCAGAGCTCCGTCCCAGCCCGCAGCCGGCTGGGACTCTGCCTAGTCTCCAGCCCTGGCCAGGAGCCGGGAAACTCAGGCTGAAAGGGTGTCAGGGATGCGCAGGGAGGCGGGACGTGGGTTTCTTGGGCTGGCCATGGACTCTGATCCCCACACCGAGAATGATGGAATGAGACACAATAATAAGTCTCGGGAGCAGTTTCTGGTAGAAAGCTGAAACTCGTTTATTGGTGGGCTTTTCCCTGTTTAAATTTTTTCCTGGGGAAGGCGGGGTCCTGCTATTCCAGGTGGGGAGAAGCCTAATTAGCAGGCAGGGCGGGAACACTTGAGGCGGGAGAGGGAAGCATCTACCCAATGGATAGATGCGGCTACAATACAGGTAAACATGTCCCCCTTTGGCTTTCAGGAAGCAAGCAAGTTATAACTATTATTTTTTGGCTAGGGACCTCCATGGACTAGGAGAGGAGAAGGCTGCCCCAGCGTCTCAGCCCGCTTTCCCTGTCCAGGGGGTGGGGGCACTTTTTGGCCTCAACTTCTGCAACTCTCCAGCCCCCAGGAGTCCCACACATTCTGAATTGAATTATGTGATGGTTAATGTAAAGTGTGTGTGACAGTGCTAATTGAAGAAGCTGGGTGGTAGTGGCACACACCTTTAATCCCAGCACTCAGAAGGCAGAGGCAGGCAGAGCTCTGAGTTTGAGGCCAGCTTGGTCTACAGAGTGAGTTCCAGGGCAGCCAGAGGTACAACAGAGAAACTCTGTTTCACTAAACAAACAAACAAACAGAAAACTAATTGGAGAAGATGAAGAAGGAGGAGGAGGAGAAGGAGGAGAAAGAGGAGAAGGAGGAGAAAGAGGAGGAGGAGGAAGAAGGAGGAGAAGACATTAAGAAGTTGAGAGGGAGAGGGAGGGAGGAGTCATGGAAGGAGTTGGGGGAGAGTGGATGGAAATTAATAAAAATAGTATATTGTCTAAAAAATAAAGAATAAAATGTTAAATGTCATTTTTACAGACTCTAGAATCATCGAGAGATAGGCCTGTGGGGAATTATCATGATTGCTAATTGAAGAAGGTGACACCCCACTGCCCACTGTGGTTACACCATTCCCAAGGCAAGGGATCCTGGACTGGTTAGGGCAGAGAAAATGAGCTGAGCTCTAGCACATGTTCGTTGGTTGCTCTCTTCTTTTGACTGTGGATGTGGCCAGCTGCTTCAAGCTCCTGCTGCCACAATGGGCAGTAACCTAAAACTGTGAGCTAAAAAGCCCCTTTCTTCCCGAGGTTGCTTTTGCCAGTGTATCACAGCAAGAAAAAGGAAACTAAAACAGTGAATGTGACATTCTGTTTAGAAAATGGCAGTGAGATAGAAAAGGCTATTCAAGTTAGAAGAAAATGCTGTAATATTCAAATTAGCCGTTAGGGTCACCCAGGAGAATCTATACGCGTAACATTGTTGGAATTATTCAAGTCTTTTATATTTGTGGTTCATTACAGAGCCAATAATAATGTTAATTTAGCAGAGAAGTTGATGTTTACAGTGTGATTGTGTGGCATAGAGGAGGCGGGCATGCAATTTATGGGGAGTCCAGGTCATTGTTCTGATCATGCATCTTAGTGTCTATCCAAGTGGTTCAGCCTCTATTAATCAATTTGCTCATCTGTCAGTGGCTAAAGGAAGGGAATGGTCCAATTAAACTGAAAGGTTCGGTCTTCCTGGGCACACAATGAATTCTCCATCAATGGCAATTTTTAATTGCTCTTTTGGACAGGTGTTAGATAAAAATATATTTGTTAAAAATAATATAATATAAACCTGGTCACTGTCAAGGCCTCCTGTTTTCTAGAATATTTACTGTTGCCCAGAGAATAAGTTTGAATGTGCCTTGTTCATCGTGGTTTGAGTCATATGCCCAGGACTGTAGCTGATTCTTCATCAGATTGCTTCATATCTGGGCGTTCTACACTACTGTCATGTGTCACTAGAAAGCTATGTAATAAAGATGGGAAGGATGCTGCTCTAGTGTTGTCTCTGTAAGTCAGAATCTAAGTACCTACCAGAATGTCTTGAGTAGAGATGTAGATGATTGCCTGGAAGGTAGCACATAAAACTCAGGCTATTAGCAATAAAATTCTGCTACTTATATTTAAGCTTCACTGCCTAAAAGAATCTTCCGTGTTGTGAACTAACAGGATTCCTTACTACAAAGAATCTACTTTCATAAATGGATTCATGAGAGAGGTTGATAAAAGCAGAGCCACAGATGTGATAACAGGATCTCAGGACTTATCAATGTTGTCGTCCTCCTAGAATCTCCTATTTGCATGCCTAACCATCATGGTCCTTTATTTTAAAGCTAGGACTTTGAGTTAAAATGCACAAATAATTTATGAGCTCCCAGTACATTTTTTTTTTCCTCAAGGCATCGTCTATGCATGATATCACAGCATTTGATAGCCGGTTAAACCAGGAAGACACCCTTCTGTACCGCGATTTAGATGGAGGCAGCTTCCATCTCTAATGGCGTAAGCACTTTTGTCTGTTACTAGCAGAATGGATACATATGAGGACTGTTAATTTAGCTCTAATGTGGACTGCATGAGAAAAGCTATAGGGGTTCTATTTAGTTGGTAGTAAACAACTTTGGAATCAATGTGTTTTTCTTTACTGAAGACTTGCTTAGTGCATTGGAAAAAAATTCTATTAGTTTGCCTCATTTAGTAGTCACCAAGCAGCCTGATGCGTGAGCCAGTGGCACCCATTAAGGCCAGAGTGACTGTTTGCAGCAAACTGAACCAAGCCATCTGAATTCAACCCCAGTGGCATCATTCAGCGGGCCAGACAGAGCCATGATTTAGGATATTCCCAACATTTTATGGCAATTTGTTTCATTTGCTGCAGGCCCATAACGATGTAAATTGCCATAAAGTGGGATAATCAGGCAGTGGAAGTGTCATAAAACTGCAGGGGAAACAAATTTCCATCTTTGAGCTTTGCATGCCGATGAACGTGGGGGAGAGTAAATGCGGACCTGGCTTGCCCAGCGTTCTCTGGTTGCCAAAGTCTATGCCAAGTAGAAATGATTCCATTTTGTCAATTGGTACCCCATTCAAGCCAAGGAACAGAAGTGAAAGAGGACCAGAAAATATGAGGCCAAAGCATTGGGCCAAAGTCATCTTCAGATGCAGGGCCTCTGCTATCAGGAGGAGTGGCCCAGAGTGGCGAGGCCAAATGTATGCCATTAGATCGATGGAGAATGAAAGGAAGGACAGTTACGGCTTGGAGTGCTTTGGCCTTCTGAAAGGTCATAGTACTTCTCTTGATAGATTTTTGGGATCGCTTCTCTGGCTCTCTTGCCACGGAAGGCTTTAGCCACGGTTGGAAACAATGGGCTGGATGTAGTGAGGTTAGGGCACGGCTCTTAGGGCCCCGCTGAGAATTGGATGAGGGCGAGATGAAAGCTCGGTGCTCACATATCCGTTGCTTGCCCTTGGAGATGAACGGGAAGTTCTCTTCAGTGTCTGAAAAGCAGACTCTCTGCCTTCCTAGCTTCCCATTTCTACTTTTTCCTTCTCATGGATCGTTCACTTGTGTCTGGAGTCACGAGTCATCCCCGGAAGACCCACGAGGCCCGGAGCTTTCAGGTCTTACTCTGTTGCGGATAACGGGTTGTTTTCTTTACCTTTTATATTTGTGTTGTCATTTTGTTCCTTGGTTTGTAGTATTACATTAGCGCCATTGGCTTCAAAGTCCCCTAAGGATACATTCCATACCTTGGCTTCTGCTAAGTGAACTCTTGACAGATATCCCAATAACATAGCAATTCTTGGCCAAGCTTCTGAGGTAAAATTATTTCCTCCTTAAAAAAAAAGTAACATATAACCCAGGAAGAACATCTCTACAAGCCCTCTGATTCGATTTCCTAAACCAAATCCATCATGAGTTCAGATGAACAACAGCGTTTCCCAGCCCTGACACTAGTGTATCTAAGTCACAAAACATAGAAACGTGTGGACAGTGCTCTCCTGAGTTCAATAATTTTTTTTTATATTTTTAATTAAGAAGATGTGAATAACGTGCTGCAGGATGGTGAGTGAATTGGCTCCTTTTCTGTCAGATGACACGCTCCTTTGGGTTATATATTCTAAAGGTGTTGTCTTACAGATACATAGAGACTAGGCCCTTCATAGCTGTGTGTTTCATTGTAATGTAGAAATTTACGTGGGCAAATGAGAAATTATGTCCAGGATACAGAAAAATGATTCCACTAGAAATTCTTACAGTGTTGTTGAAGAGACTGAGTGTGAGATCCCATAGTAATCTTATGTAGGATCTATCCTTAATTCTACCTAATTAATTTTTGATTTTAAGTACTAATTGATAATATTTATTATGGAGTGAGTGTGTGTGTGTGTGTGCGTGTGTATGTATGTATGTATGTATGTGTATGTGTGATGTGCATGTGAGCATGCTTTGTCATGCTGTTGAGTCAATTCTCTCCTTCCATCTGTCCACGGCTTTGAGTGCCTGGAGCTACTGTGTGTCTTTGGTGATTTTCTTCAGTGTGTACTTCGGCCCTGATATCCTTCTCCTCTCAAACTTTCTACTGCCTCGTGGGCCCCTAATTATTTCTCTAGAAGTTTTTCCATGAATGGAACTTCCCTCATGTGTTTCTACCCATATACACTTTTCAATACCCTTGTAATACCAGCTGATGGAAGAAACCCAGATATTTTAGGTGGAAAAGGACATGATATACATTATAAGTTCTCAAATAACTTTGGTTTGGGGAGCATTTTTTTCTTCAATTTTTTTAAAGCATAACATAGTTTTTTAAAAATGTATTTTTATTTATTTTTTTAAATGTATTTTATTTTTCTGAACATTTTTATACAATATATTTCAATCATGTTTTCCCCTCCCCATCAGACTCCTCCCAGATCCTTTTCACCTCCTTAACTACTCAACTTTATGTTCTCTCTTTCAAAAACAAAACAAAACAAAAAACAACAACAACAGCAACACCAAAAAACAAAAGATGAAAATGATAGCAAGCAAAACAACACAATAAGACAAAACAAACAAACCAAAATACCCTAATGGCATCATACAGACAAACAACAGGGAGGATGAATTAACTTATAAAAATAAAAATATTATAGGGAGTGTTTCTGTTATGTACAGGAAAAATGGAGAATTAATTGAATATATTAACTTATAGCTCATCTGCCTCTTAGAGAACTGATTTTGAGAGTCTAAATACCAAGAAGTAAGTTCAACTGTGTAGGCACCAAGAGATCGATAACATGGAGACTCGATGCTATCCTAATATATGGGAAGATAGCTAACAGAAGGCAAATTCATATTTGGGTAGCAGCCCATAAGTCCAAGGATTGAGCCTCATTCTAGAGTTTGGAGTGAAGTAAAATGAAAAAGGAATGCAAGTCATATTTCTATTGGCTAACTATCTGTTCTTTAGCCAGTGTTCAAGACTGAATCAAGAACTAGCACAGAGACTACTCATGATAGAGGTGGGGTTGCAAGAATGGGAAGAACAGACTTGGAAGTCTTACTTAGCCAGCACTGTTAGGTTGTTCTTCATTTTACTCATCAAAATGACCTCACTGCAGAGCTAACAGTGTAATTGCTACTCTGGTCCGAATTCTAGTCAAGTGGGAGAACAATGTGAGTACTTCCTAGTTAGGGGAGAAGTAGGAGGCCTGATACACACCAGAAATAGTGTGTGTCTGGAAATACAACTCTCTGGAGGGAAAGAGGGCTCGTTCTGTGAGGAGTCTTTCTTTTGTTGACCTGAAATGGGGAAGTAGGATAATAATTAGTGCTACACCTGGAACTTTGCAAAAGGGAAATGAAGAGTCCTGTTTTTCCACATCAGCTTGAAGTACTTGCTGGTCTTCAAGTGGAAGGGTGAAGTAAGGAGTTGTATTCCTGAGTGTGGAGCTCAATGGTGAGGTGAGGGCTGGAGTCAGGAACCCAAGAGTTACTTAGCATGACACAAATAGGTGCTCACAAGGAGTCCCCCTGGTCAGGTGGTTCTGTCTTTACTGTTCTTAAAGATAAACAAGTAAAGAGTGTTGAGTCTGCAAAATAGCTGAAGTAGACACTGAGAGAAACGTGGCCACTTTAAAGTTAAAGCAGTTTGTTCCCCACAGGTTACATACTGACAAGCCAGGACTAACCAGGTGTCTTAGCGACACAAACTTGCTACAAGGAGTCCCCCTGTATGTTCTGTCTGAAGTAGGTGAGTAACGTGGTCTGGCAAAAGTAGCTGGTGACACTGAGACGTTACTTTTTTAAAGCAGTTTGTTCCCCATTCATCTTTTGGCACCAATTAAAAATACATGGCAACCAAATGTGGGCGCTTGGGGGTTTTTAGGTGAAACAGCAGTTGCTAGGGGGAATCTCTCTGATTGGTCAGGACCTGAGCATGAGTCCTTACTGGATTGGCTCGTTACATCTTGGAGGGAAGTGAGGAATTCATAGGAAAGTGGGGTGCGTGAGAGACCTGCAGAAAGCTCTAATTGGCCAGCAGCTGTCTTGGGAGCTTTCTGAGAATTACTGGGGATTCCCAAGCCACGGTCAGGGTCCTCCCATCACGAGGGGGTGCCCTCTCCTGGTCCTCTCAGAGAGACAATGGAGACTTCCTCTACAGTTAAGGAGAGCTGCTAAGACCAGGCAGTGGGTTGGTAGGTAGGTGGTACAGTCTCTGCCTGAAAGCCCTGAGAGGGTGAAAGGCTCTGAGTGGCTGTTGAATTGAAGCCTGGATTACAATGTAGATCCCAAGATGTTGGACATGCCAGAGCCATGGTATATCTGCCAAGGAGAGCTGTACACAAATATATATATATATCTTATAAGCTGCACACTTATCTCATACCTTTGATATCAGCTATGGAGTTACAGGATTTGGTGTTTGCCCTGCTGAGTTCTGGTTTTGTTTTGGTCCAGTATTTCCTCACTATGACTGCATTCCTTCTTTTGGGATTGACATTGTTTATTTTGTACCATTTTATGTTTGACGTATGTAATTTGCATTTTGATTTTACAAGGGGGTATAATTAAGAGACTTTGGACCTATAAACAGTGTCTAGACCATACAGACTTTTAAAGGTAGACTAAGTGGGTTCTACATTATGGTATGGCCATAAGACTGGGCGCTAGGGAGTAGAATGTGGTGGTTTGAATGAGATGTCTCCCCTAAGTGTCAGATATTTAGATACTTGGTCCCTGTCTCAGGCTTTTATTGCTGTGAAGAGACACCATGACCATGGCAATTCTTAAAAAGGAAAACATTTAACTGGGCTAGCTTACAGTTCAGAGGTTTAGTCCATTATCATCATGCTGGGAAGCATGGTAGCTTGTAGGCAGACATGGTTCTGGAGAGGTAGCCATGAATTCTACATCTGGACAGGCAGCAGGAAGAGAGAGTGGCACTGGGCCTGGCTTAAGCGTCCAAAACCTTAAAGCCTACCCCTAGTGACACACTTCCTCCAACATGACTGTATCTCCCTATGGGCCTACGGGGGCCATTTTCATTCAAACCATCACAGTCTTCCAATTGTTAGTGCACTTTAGGGAGGCCTAAGAGCTGCATCCTTGCTGGGGAAGTCCATCACCTGGAGGTGGGCTCTGAAGTGTCAAAAACCACATGATCTTTCCAGTTATATCCATATCCTGTTTGTGATTTGAAGTGTGAGCTCTCAGCTGCTGCTGCTCCTACTGTCTGCTATCTGCTGTCTGTCTGCTGTCTGTTGTCTGCTACCTCTACTTCTTCATAATGAACTCTAACCCTCTGGAACTGTCAGCTTGAAATAGACTCTTCCTTCTATAAATTGCCTCAGTTATGGTGTTTTATCATGGCCAAGACACTACCATACATGAGTTTAATTTGCAGTCTTGGAAATAAAACAAAACACAGGTTAGTCTATAAAAAACCATTCTGTACACATGAGTATCACATACACACACACTCCTAATCTAAATCATCTGTTAGTTTCTAGAATGACTCTAGCTGTCAGCTATTAATAATACTCGTTACATTGGTAATGTCTGCAAAAATAATCATACATGCCTGAATTCTCTTTCCTTCTTTTATTTTCAAATCTGGATTCCTCTTCACAGAAGTTTTTGAAAACAAAGTAGTGGAATAACTTCTCAAGATTTTGAAGGGGCAAGAGTCTTGTCTTTTCTATGACTTGTTCTGGGGAAAGAGGAAATATCACTCTTGGTTTTCTGTTATGGGTCCTTTTTCATAGCTCTGGAGACAAAATTCAAGCTTCAGCTTGTCCTCATTTTGAACCAATGTCACAGACACATAGGGGTTGGACAGCAATATTTGGTTTGTGTGTTTCTGGGCTAATTACATTCTTTCTGTTTTTCTGCATTTAGCATATACTTCCATATCACACTTAATCATTTGTTCAGTGTGTTTGGAATATGCTGTATCTATGGATTTCATTATTTACGCTATAAAAAACTTTGTGAAAAGATGAATCTATTGCTTCTACTGATATTTAAATCAGATTTATGGCTTTCAAATATAGCACTAGATGTTAAAACTTTAATTCCACTTGAATGTATTATTTAAACACTATTTCATCACGAAATCTTGCTTTTTGACTCTTGTATTATCTCATTTTCCTTTACATCTTCCCTCTTTATGGTAATTAGACAATAGTTCCCAGTTATCTACATTTTAGTTTTCTACACATTCTGTTACTTTTGGTCAACTGTAGTCTAAAAATATTAAGTGGAAATTCTAGAAATAAGCAACCAATGGGTGTTAGATAGCTTGTATCTTATTAAAATTATTTTATCTTATTTATTGTGACCACTTTATAAATTAAACATTACTGTGTGATTATTATAGAAAAACATGATAGATACCAGATGCCTGCAATTTCAGGCAGGTCTAACGTGGGGATTGTGGAATGATAATTAGGAGAACGGAGGGACTATGGTGTATAAATGTTGGAAAAGCTTAAAAGTTCCTTTCATTGGAGGGAAAATGCAAGCTGAAGAGAGAGCCCTTGTTTGTATTCAGATAGTTTAGCTTCTGTTCTCATCCTTAGGGTACAGCGGCAACATTTCCACACAGGTGTCTCAGAAGTAACAGGCATATATTCAACCCAGAATTCCCACAAAATGAGCATTCAGCCAAAAATAGATTTAAGAGTGAGTCAGAGATTACTGACAGGGACATGACCCAATGAGTGGGAAGCTGAAGATGAATCCAACTGAAAAATGTAGAATTGTTGCCTTCTTAGCTAATGGTGTGTGTGTGTGTGTGTGTGTGTGTGTGTGTAGTATATGTGTACCTGTACATGTCCTGAGTATGCTATTCTGTAAAGATAAATGAACATGCTAATGTCTTTTCACAATGTCAGAATTTATATATTGAATAATAAATTCAAAAAGTTCAGTAGTTTCAATGGCAGCAATGTATTGTAAAGTCTACCTACCTTAGTAGCATGGTCAAGGCAAATACAGGTTCTTATTCCAATCTTGATTGCTAATGTTAACTCTTATTTCACATTGCATGTAGTAATCCCTCTGTGTGTGTGTGTATGAAATGGAGAAAGAGGGAGAGAGACAGAGATAAGTACAGGTTAAAGAGACTGCAGGTAGCATAGTCTAAGAGGCTTCAGAGTGGGCTTAGAAAAGAGTCTATACAGATAAAGATAAGGCTGCAGACCAGTTCTTCGAGGAGCTGCTGGAGTCAAGCTTGAGAGCTAAGATGTACAATTCATCTGCAAGATGCAAGGTGAAAGGCCAAACAGAGTCAGGAGCAAAAACAGACCTGGATCAGGAATTGGGGGTCAGGTCCAGATCCAGATGAACGCACAGGTGGATGGGCAGTGAGTCGGGAGTCCTTGATGTACAGCCTAACAGATGTAGGTTGATGTGGGTCCTGTAATCTGAGTGTTAGGTTTCCATCACTGTGTGCGTGCAGATGAGGGAGTGACACGCTTTCTTTGATCTGGTGTGTCCAATAAGTTCTTCAGCCTGGTTTCTCTGATTTTATTTTAATATGCCTGCATACACCCACAGTTTTGATTCTCTCCAATAAACTTATAGAGTGGCTCCCTTTCTATTCCCAGGAATGTCACTTACCAGTCTGTGGTAGGTGCTGAGGGCTGCTAGATGGCATAATTCCTGTGTCTACCCAGGGGTTGCAATCATGCTTCTCCCTCAAAATGGAGTTGAAAGTTGCTTATAAAATGGAGGGCAGGGCACAGCCTGAAAAATTACAATTTTATGCAATATGGAGTAAGAACAGAGCAGAACCTGATCTCAACAATCAGATGCTGTGTGTTTGTGTGCATGGTGTATGTGCTTCTTAGCTCTACACACTTTCTGTCCTTTCCTATTCAACTATAGAACTGTGGGCTTGGCAAAGACGGGCTGGGTAGGTATTTTTTTTTTTTTAAATAAGGAGTATAGGGAAAACAATGGAAAGAAAAGTGATTTCAATAATATTACTCAGATTACAAGATATTTTATGATCTCTTAGGTTCAGAAGAACCTTAGGTTCAGGGAGCATTTTCTTGTCTTTTGTTTGTTTCTATCAGTCTCTTTTCTTTTTAAAACTACTCTCTTCAAAAAACCAAAAGCATTTTGGTTAGAGAATTACTAAGTGTAACTCAGAGAGTGGGCAGCAGACATGTGCTCCAGATCAGCAGTGTGTCTATAGCTGTGTTTCTCAATGTCTATGTAAGTTTATAATTTGTGCAGAGCTGGGCAGACCATCATAGAACCATCAGGTATGCGGATAGAGTAGAGCTGTTGAAGGTTCTACCCTTAAAGTCTTTGGGGGGAACTTCAGAAAGCAAGACTGGGGATTTCTGATGAGCGAAATGACAGTGCAGCCTGGATTGCTTAGAGAGAACAGGTGTATCTCAGCTGTCAATTGCAGATGTGATTTTGATGTTAAGAAGGAGTGCATCCTGTAAACAGTCTCTCATTATCACGAGATCTTAGCAGACACATTTCCCTCTGATGGTGACAGATGTCACATTGGCTCGAGGAAAAGGTGTGAAGCAAATGATGTCTGTTGTGGAAAATCCAGATGTCCATGAAGAAACCTCTTTTCCTCTGCCTCAAGTCCTCTTGCCAAATCTGTTCCCAACAACTGGGCTCTATTACTATAATATCTTAATGTATAAAACCTGGCCAATGTGTGAAACTTTTAGCTTTCTTGAGATATCTGCATTTTATCAGTGTTGTGTCTTTTCCTTCTGAGAGGTAAAGAAATGCCTGTTTATGCTAGATAGAGGGGCACAGACAAACTGAAGAGTTTCTCCTAAGACTTTATAGTGATCATTTTCAGGCATATGGCTGTCTCTTGGGCAGCTGCATTGCCAATATGTCCAACCCTCCCAGTATGGGCAGCTTTGGAAAAGCTGCACCACCTAAAGGTCTCAGCCTCCAGTTTGCCTTCTATCTTTGTGTGTAGCCTCCCTAGGACCGTGCACAGCTGGGGTAGACTTACTCACCCGGGGCAGAAGGGAGTGGTGACTAGAAAAATCATGGTACCCTCTATGCCCACGATGAAACATTAACAGCCTCATCACTATTACTACAGACTTGGCTGTCATCCAGGTGGCTCTGCTTATATCCTTGCCTTGACCCCAGTCCAAGGTCTTCCATAGGTTGCCACAGCCTGGGTACAGCAACCAGAAATAAAAGCATTGAACTAAAGAAGCGAGATGCCCAAATTGCAATATTTAAATTAATGAGTCAATGTGAATTTTTAAAAGAAGATGTGTTTATGTCCTTGAAAAATATACTACATCAAAAACAAACAAGACCATAAATAATTTGATAAGTAAAATTTATATTCATTATTAATTTTACTTCAAGCATTTCAACAATATTTTCACTTCCGGATATAGTGAAATAAGTATACATGAGCTTCAAAATTTTGAACATATAGTATTTGTGATAGACAGTTGCATCTTTTGAATTTAATTCAATTATGCACGCACACACAGAGACACATATGTATATTCAAGTTTCTCTAGATCTTGAGCCTGGTCAGGAAGAGCTGAAGGAAAGTCTACCTTTCATACATGCATGTTATTTCAACTTGAATTACCCTTCTTTCTTTTCTCAAGATTAGAGACTTTATTCTAGGTCTAACGTGATTTCTAACTTGATAGTTACTTAAATTTGTTCATTTCTCAATGGTTCCTGAGCTGAAGCTTGATCCCTAGTGAGGTCTCTTGGGGGATGATGGGACCTTCAGGAGAGCTTGGCAGAGGTGACTAGGTCACTGGGCTTGAAAGGACTACCTGATGCTTTTACAGAGTGAGTAAATTTGTTACTTTTCTGTTGCTGTGGTAAAACACCACGACTAAAGTCGATTTAAAGAAGAGTTTATTTGGGCTTACAGTTCCTAGGGGATACAAGCATGATGGTGGAGCAGAGGCATAGTGACAGGAATAGGAAGCTCAGAACTCACATCCTTTACCGTAAGTGTGAAGCTGACAGAGCAAACTGGAAGAAGAGGACTTTCTTGCTCTAAAGATCCCCGCCCCCATCAGTGTTATACTTCCTCCAGCAATGGACGGTTGTAAAGAAACTGGCCACCTTGGCTCCTTTGAGGAATGTGGAAGACTTCAGGACCCTGAACTCGAGTGGTAGCCTAAGGCTCTAAGCAGAGCTTAGCAGGCTACCCTGGGCCCTAATAGGAGCCTGGGAACTGACAGTTCTGGGAACAATGAGGACTTGTCCAGACCCAGAGCTTTCAGGGGGAACAATTTTAGAATCAAGCTAGAGGCCATTCCTTTGATATTTGGGCAACTGATCTGGCTGTGCTCTGCGTGGGCCTTAGAACTTGACTGGAGCTAAGTAAAAAAGTAATGAACTAATTTCTTTGGTGAAGGAAATTTCAAGACAGCCTAATATTGAATCTGTGACATGGCTGTGAGTAGTGACTTTTATATAATGAAAAAGAGTGAGTGGGTCAGGAAGAAACACAAACGGACAATTTAAAGAGCAAAGGAGCACCACTAAATTTACTTCTGCAGCTGAGGCTTGTTCTGAAGGATGTAGGGTTAGCACTATCGAGGGGAAGCTTCCTGCTCTGCACTCTGGAGTAAAGGAAAGGGTGCCATCAGGGGAAGACCCCACCCAGCTCTCATCTTGTCAAAGGAATAGTTTGAAGGGACTTTCTGCTCTGAGAGAACAGATGAGACAAAAGCTGCTGCTAATGTGGTTCAAGGGGCTCAAAGCCCATTCAAGCCCAACTTGGTGATGTTGTCCACATGGTGCTGGCTTTAGACTCATGAAGGATGCAACGGGAAAGGATATAGGTTCTCCAGAGAGCTGCTGAAGCTAGGCAGAGTGTGGCAAAGACTTCCTCGCATGTCTGCCCTGAAAGACCAGTATGTGAGGCTATGAATGTGAAGCCTGGATTGCTAAGATGTTGGGGAAGCCAGAGCTGTGGGATACCTGCCACGGATAACAGAATATAGGGACTATAACCAGTCCAAGGCAAGGAGAAGACAGAGAGAGGCGGGGGGCAAGAGAGAGACAAAAGAGACAGAGGTGTTGTATGCAGCAAAACTAGAAGGGCAACACCATGTAAAGCCTAGACACTGGGCATTACAGGATTTGGTGTTTGTCCTGTGGAGCCTCAAGCCTTGCTTGGGTCACTTGCTTTTCTCCCCATGATCCCACTCCCCTCCTTTGGAATTATAATATAAATTATAATTGTATGTTGGCAGTGCGTAATTTGCTTTTGTATTTACAGGGTTTACAATTTAGAGATGGCTTTGAGTCTCAGAAGAGACTTTAGACTTTTAAGCAGTGTTGAGATTATGAAATACTACAGGAACTTTTAAACAAAACACATTTTGCTTTATGATATGGCAATGAGACTCTGGGAGCCTGGGAGTGAAATCTGGTGGTTTGAATGAGAAATGTCCATAGTACCCGGCATTTAAAACACTTAGTCCCCAATTGGTGCTGCTGTTTGGGGAGGATTAGAGAGTGCAGACTTCCTGGAGGAAGTACCTCACTAGGGTCAGGCCTTGAGACTAGAAAGCCTAGCCCAATTTCAGTTTGCTCTCTGCTTCTGACTTGAGGCTCAAGATATGAGCTCTTAGCATCCAGTTCAGGTTACCACACCTGCCATTTGCTGCCATGCTTCCCTAAATGATGAATTCATATTCTCTGAAACCATAAGCCAAAGATAATCTTTCTAAGTTGCCTTGGTTATGGTGTTTTACGACAGCAACTGAAAAGTAACTAACACAGTGAGTGTGAGGTAGTTCTTCCCTTCTGTATACATTTTTTGCATGTCTCCTCCTCCATTATGTTGTGATGCAGCCAGCTGTGTCCTTATCATTGGCAAACAAACGGCATCATCCAGCTGTGGACAGTCAGCCTCCAACAACCGTGAGCTGAATCAACCTCTTTTCTCAATGAAGTTCTTTGCTAATTTGTTAGAGCGATAAAAATGAATACACAGAGAATAAGTAAATATATAACTTAAATATATAAATAATAAGTAAATAAAAATACAAATAAATGCTGTATATATATATATACATACACGTATACATATATATATATGATTTATTGTGGAAATTGGAACAAGTTTATTTCCTCTGAGTGTTGGTATTTTAGACACACACACACACACACCAATAACAGATGCATATATTAGATGCATATATTATATATAACAGATGTGATAACAGCGTGCATATATTGGAAACCATGACTGCACATGAGTAAACTCAAGTTCAGTATCTAAGGTCAAACAGGAGTGAAAGAGGAAAGAGAAGCAATGCTTCAGTGTTCTGATGGACTTTAACTAAGAATAATTTCTGTTGCTTTGGTGCTGTGACTTAGTTAAGAATCCATTGATGTGAACCCAAGGCACTATGTATAAAGCAGCAATGATAAAACCCATCATATGGCATTACATGGTCACCTTATGTAATGGAGGCTAATAGTATGCATATGTGATGAGTTTTTCCCCAAGTGTCTTGCTATTGGTTCTCAGCCTTCAGCAGTGGGTTCAGCCTTAGTTACTATGGTCAAGGACCCTTTCCTCCTTCAGCCTGGTAGGGTGGACCAGCTACTCATTTGAATAAGAATAGTTCTTCTCGGTTATCCCTGAGCAGCTCGATGGAAGAGTTTGATTTTTCCGTATTTCTGATGTCTTTCTGTTTCATTTGAATGTTACCCTAGAGCAGGGGGCGTAGAGTGTAGGCTGTCACCTAGAAGTGTGTATGATGACTGGCATCACACATTGACCAATGGGCAACAGGAGGTGGAAAAGACATGGACGATAAATCTCACAGCTCCATTTCTCCCTCTCACGAATGAACTATTCCTCAGTCAAGTTTTTCTGCTGCTGGCCTTAGATGAATTCATTTTCACAGCAGATTCTGTGCCTTATGGCCTATGGCTACACATGGCCAGCATAAGAATGCGTCATCTTGTACCTCTTCTCAGGTGTCTATTTCCTTTCTCTTGCTTTTTTCTAACAGAAAAATTTCACCTCTCAAATAAGCATAATTTAATTGTTACATCATGTTTATTTGTTTAGAGAATCTGTATAAAGATATTGGCTTGTACATAAAACTTGCTACTTAAGTATTTATTCCTTCTAGGCTAATATTTTCAGTCTAACATTGGCCAATTCCTGGATAAAGTCAAACTATGCGTCTTAGTTCCTCTGTCTTTAGTGTTTTCTTTTATCTGAACACATTTTACATCTTAAAAAAATAATACTTAAAATATTTTTAATATTATTAAGGTAATATTAATAATAATAGTAATTAATAATTTGAGTTTCATACAGTATATCTCGATAACACCCAGTTCTCCATTCCTCCCTACTCTACCATCCCACCCCTTTCTTTTTCTCAAAAAAGAAAAATAAAAGAAAATTAAGTCAAGCTTATGTGGCAGGAGAATGGATGAAGGGCTTCACCAAGGTCTTTGGAGGCAGAAGGCTGCTCTGATTGTGTACTTTAACCTGGCATCTACTAGTGTGAGATGAAGCATGACAGAGTTCAACCTGAAGTTGGGCCTCACCGCCCAAGTCTGGACACTGAGCAGGCTCCTTGGTATCTTGATAGCATCGGGGCATCACACAGCAACCCCTTCCTTGCCCTCAGACATCCTACAGGGACCAGGGCCTTGCTTAGGCTATTGGCCATCTCTCAGGGACCAGAACCACACATCGGCACCCAGTCATCCAGCAATCACCAGGACTTTCACATGCATCAATGCCTCCTGCAGGCACCTAAACGTTCTGCTGTGACCCAGATATCCCACAGGCACCCAGACATCTGCAGGCACCAGGGCCCTCTGCAGGCACCTGGACCTACCACAGGTACCAGGGGATTCTGCGGATACCCAGGCATCACACAGGCAGTCAGCAGTTCCACAGACACCTGGACTTCATGCAGGCACCCAGTCTCCTCACAGGCAACAGTGGGCATCTGATCATCCCATCAGTACCTGGACATCCCACAGGCATCAGGACCACCATGAGCACTAGGGCATCCTGCAGGTGTCCAGATATCCAGCAGGAACCTGGCCATCTCTTAGGCACCCAGACATCACACAGACACCCAGTCATCTGACAGTCACCCATCTCCACACAGGCACCGAGGCCTCTTACTTGTGTTATCATAGGCATCTGAATATCCTATAGACACCAGGGCCTCCCATAGGGCCCAGGATCCTCCACAGTACCAGGGCATCACACAGGCATCTGGACATCCCATAGGCACAAGGATTTACCCCAGGCTCCAGGGAATCTTGCAGGTGTCTGGGCATCATGCAGGCAATGGGATAACTCACAGACACTAGAATATCTCAAAGGTACCTGCAGATGCCTCAGGCATTTGGACATCCTGCAGGCATATGGGCATCACATAGGCACCCAGTCATCTGGCAGTCACCAGAACCTCCTGCAGGCAGCAGGGTCTCCTATGAGCACCTGGAATACCCATAGGCACATGGACATCACACAAGTACTCAGATATCATACAGACACCCAGTCATCCCTTAGGCACCTGGACTTTATAAGGCATCCAGTGATCTGGCAGTCATGGGCCACCCACAGGCACTAGGGCCTCCCACAGGCCTCTGGACTTCCCACAGGCACCCAGACATCCTGCAGTCACCAGGTCTTCCCTCAGGTACCAGGACCTCTCACAGGTTCCAGGGCATCTCACAGGCTCCAGGTAATCTAGCCGACACCCAAGCATTGTCTACCCACTGTCACTGAGACATTTCACAGGGACCCAGATATCCCACGGGCAACAGGACATCCCACAGGCATCAGAACCTCCCATGGGTTCCCAGACTTGCCCATGTCACCTGGGCCTCCTGAATGCAATTGGCTCTCCTGTAGGGACCCAGCTATCCCAGAGGTGATCTGGTCATCTCACAGGCACCCATATGTCACATAAGCATGCAGACTTCATGCAGACCCCTGGACTCCAGGCAGCATCTGAACTTCACACAGGCACCAAACAGCCTGCCGGAACAAGTGCCCCATGGAGTCAGGCTCAAGCACCTGGTGAACTCTGGTGGTATTAGTAACGCAGACAGATCTCTAATTGTTCTAGTTCATGTGAGATTTTTGAGGTTTCTGAGATCTCTTCTAAAGGGAGGAGACCCAACCCCCAGTATGGAATATTCTTCAGCTGGGACATCTTATTATTGCTCAGGATCTGGGTGATCCCAAGGTCTGGCAGGATGAGCAGGTCACTACTTATTTGAGCTCTGTTGTTGCACACACAGTGCCCTTATCACCCTTATCACCATCCATCCTGCTGTCTTGGCCTTTGTGCCTGCATTCCTTGATATCACCACAGTCCATTGCCCCCCCCATCCCCAAGGGAGAAAAATACGAGTGTCAGCCATGGCCATGGGAGTGGTGGAACTGGCCTGGAAGACAGTGGGGAGGCTAGGATGGTCTGGTGGCAGTTTGAGGACCTGTCCATCCGTTGTCTGTCCTGGGTGTACACTCATGCCTGTTCCCGTCTCTAGCCATGTGTCTCCTAATGGTTCTTGCTACTGTTCCTTTGTTTCCCTGGTCCCAGGGTCTGCCTCTGTTCCTAGTGTGCTTGCTTCATTCAGGGAGTGGCAGCTCCAGCCTGGCAGGTCACAATAGGGTGACCAGTTTGTGATCTCAGCTTTCTGTCATCCCAAGTACTCCTACCTCTCCCTTGTCCTTCATCCTGTTTGTAACTTTGTCTCCAGGTCAGTGTCATCCATGCAGGTTGAGTCTAATGGCTCATCACTTCTAATTCACAAGTTCCTCCTGCCTGACCAGGCACAGGTATGCCTGTTCTTCTGGTCCATGAATATGTGAGGATGCAGAGAAGACCTGAGTGGGGCCATATGCAGCTGCCAGAGCCCTGCCAGATTCTGCCCACTGTCCACCCCCACCTTGAGCTCCCTCCACAGCTCTGATCCTGCAAAACAGACCCCTTTGCAGCTTTCTTCCTCCATGTCTCAGGCAGCACCCAGAGGCTGAATGTGGCCCCAGCCGGTAAGGCAGCCATGGTGCCTAATAGGCCCCCTCCTGTGTCTCTGTGCTGTGGTTTCTGTCCCCTGTCCATTCCTGATTTTCCTCCCAGCTCATTCCTTCATTCCAGGAACCAAGGACTGATGGGCTGATTCTGTGGACTGAAGCTGTGGGCCAAATGGGAGGCCCCCACCTTCCAGGCAGCAGTGTGGCACCACTGCTCTGTGAGGTGCTGCTTCTCCAGCCTCTGCTCCCCACTTACTACTTCCATGCCATGAGGGCCAAATATACATCATCCCATTCCGCCACATATATCTGTGGCCACCACTGTGTCTTTCCAGCCACTTCAGATTCTCATAGTTTATGTCATTGGACCCAGCGCCAATGTAGCATCTCCTGTTACAGCTCTCATGAAGGGTTGTGGACATCCTGAATGGGAGGCGGCGGGGCGGCTCCAGATTCTTAATGGACCCTGCTCGCCACACCGCCTCCATCTTGAATCTCCCACATTTTACATCTTAAAAACGATTTTCTTGTTTGATTTGTATTTGATCCTGAAAAATAACTGATTGTTTTGTGGGAGGTTTGGTTTCTATAAATCTTGACTTGGTCTAAATTTAGGCTTTAGTGGAAGTCTCTTGTGGAAGCTTCAGCTCAAAACTCTCTGTAGACAGGAAATTTATGACACATCTTATTTGGCTAAATTTTACTTGCATATTCTGGGGCATTTCCAGATTCAATGCTTAGGTCTGGGAACAGTATATAAGTTAACATCCAAGTCACTTTTCCTGTGGTTTAACTAACAATAATGTATTCTTTATACTATAGTGAACAGGTAAACGTGGACTCTCACAAACTAGATTTTGTGCGGTAAAGTGTCAATCTTGGGAAAGAGAAAATGTCTGCAGATCAAAATTCCATCTCCCATAGCCAGAGATTTATAGCCACTGTAATTTGATAGATCCCGTGCCTATTTCTCAAAAGAAGAATATAGATTTTAGGTGTTCATCTTCCGGTCTCATTTTGGAAGCCACAGGCACATCCAATTCCTGACCAGTAGGTGACTTACATGGGCTTTCATCTTTGTTAGATCTGTGAAAACAAGGATAGTTAGGCTTCAAGGAGCTAAAGCTTAAGTTTTACTACAGCAACTGCCTCTGAATTTTCCTTCAACATACACATCTTTGATCCTTTATCTCCATCAGTCAAAACTATAGTCACCAAACAGTCATTTCAAATGCGAGTCTGTTCCTTGTCTTGTCTGAGGGGATTTCAGTATCATTTGAATATCTACATACTTTATGACTCCCTATATACAGTCTTGTATTAGTGGCAAATAACTTTTGTATTTGAACAACTGAACTTTTTTAGGGTAGAGGCCAAGTCTCTTGATTCTTTGTAATAGCTTTTTGAATAGCATTTAGCTCCTGACATGATTAAAAATGTGTTTTTGCATTGAATTTTTCCTGCCCATCTTAAGTATTTTGCTGGGTGTGCCAAGTACTATGTTGAGTATTTTGTAATTCAAATCACTTTCTCTCTCCTTGGACCAGCAAAGAACAATATGAATATTTCCTAAATTATACAAAAAAGTAATATTCACACAAAGAATGCTTCAGCTGTGGATCACCTATTGGTTTGAACAGATCTAGGTGGATTTTTAGTGTTGTGCCCAAAACACTTTTTTACCATTTTTTGATTATCAAATTTGCTTTGTTCTTACCATTGAGTCATTCTCTGCTGTTGTTCTTGGGTGTTTCTCCAATTTCAGACCTTCCAAAGTTGCTTCAATGTTCTAAGTCAGTTAGATTTTGTTTCTATGTATTAGCTACCGTTTGTGTGATTTGGGGAAGATATGGGCATCGGGGCTCTGCTACATTTCCCAGCTTGTTTTCTGTACAAGAAAACTCATCATGAGAATGAGTATGCGTTTTACAACAACTGTTAGTTGTGTTATAAAAGTCTACAGTTTAAAATTGAATACAAGATGCTACCTATTACTGGGTAGTACTGCCCAATAAAAATTCTGCAATGATATAAATGTTCTAAATCTGCAGCATCCGAGAGAGTAACCGCTAGTCACTGTAGCTAAGTGGACATACTCCCTTGGTTAATGCAACTGAAGATCTGGACTTCTAATTTAATTTAAATAATTTTTTGGCATGAATGGTTAGTGGATGTTATACTTAATGGTGTTGATCTTATCATTGATAGAACTTCCTCAGATATGTTTTATAAATAGGTTGGATGTGGTTAGAGAAATGTTTTGGGGAAGAGGTGTGATATCCTGAGGTGTGTAACCCCTAACCCCCACGTTGGAGATTCATGGTGTGCACAGACATATCTAAGGCACTAAAAAGCTTTTCCATTAAGCAATCACATCATATCTACTTATACTGAGTTTACTCAGAATTTTCTGATCATATTTGCCCACGGACTCAGTGCTCCCTCTTCCTCATTATCTGTGGACAACTTGTTACCATATTCTCAACTTTGAAAGTCTGCTTCAGTAATTCTTCATATTAAAAGATTATGTTATAGCTCCAGTAAGACTTATTTCATCCTGCATTTCAGGGGAAGCATTCAGATGACTTAAGTAGAGCTAAAGAGATCCTTTTCTAAGCTTTATAAAATGTGATTTGCTCTGAAGAGATTGATCATGACATTTGCTTCATAAGCCTGATGCTTCTATATCTGTGAAGAAATTACCCATTCTGGAGGCAGTGCATGTTTTCTGGGTATAGGTATGGCTGGGATGCTGGGACCATGACCTTACCTCAGTGTAGCCTGATAAACTGGTAGTGCTCTCTTTTGAGGGCTGGTTAGTAGCAGTCAACTATATAACCTCTGGAGTCACCATTGCCATCAGCTTGTCTCCCTAACAATAACATGGGAAGGAATATGATAATGTTCAGTTGTCTTTTCCCCTTCCACTTAATAGACCAGGTGGTGATTCTCTGGATGAAATTGGTCTGAAGGCTGAGAGCAGATCCGTTATTGGAGCATTTGCTTTAAATTATGAAATTCACAGAGGCTCGTGGCAGAGGCGGCCAGTTCTGCTGCAAAAGGCGTTCACTTGTCTGTGTCTTGCGTTCTGTTAAATATTTCTTATTTCCTCAGAATACACCACAAGGACCATTTGACTGTCCCCTCTGGCTTCTGCATCTTGCTTCCAGCATGAACAGACAGGTAATAACCGTTCAGCTGGGCCATTACCTCTTCTAAAGACTATTATCAAAATGGTCATTATACATAATGGAGATGATTACAGGCAGCCTGAGAGATTTTCTAGATACATCTCTACAGTAATAGGTGGCCTTTTTTAGCCTTATATATCTGTAGGGATAATACTAGGGCACAGAATACATGACAAATGGTGATTTTTAGCAAAACTCTGTTGGCTTTTAATGCACTAATTGGATTGTGGATTTAAATGACATTTATGCAAAATTTCTTAAATTTTAACTCTTGAAAAATATACTGCACAGCAGGAACATCCCTAGAATAGGAGTAAAAATATATAGAATGCATTATCTATGTTTAACTGTGCAGTTGTATATGCAAGGATGCTGGCATTAATGAATCCTTGGAGAGCTAACTCTTTTATAATGAAGTAACTGGTCTGTAGTGAGCCGATCAATAAGTATTTATAGACCTTGGGCTTCATGCCAGACACTTTAGATATGGTGGTTAGAAAGTGCAAAGGGGCAGGAGGTTAGAAGTTTAGAATCTAATGGGTTGGTATTTTTTAAATCAAATTTAAAAATATCTAGATTTAAGACAATAATGACTTCTTGTATAGCTTCAACTTATCCCCAACACTTTGAAATCATAGTTGGTATCCTCAGTGAAAGTACAAATTCTGATTTATGATACACAATTGGTTGCTTCTCAGAAAGCCTTTTGCCTTTAAAATCATAGCTCCATTTAAAAATATTTAAGGATTTTGTCTGTATATATGAGTGTATGTCTGTGCACACATGTGCACATGTGTGTACCATATAGTCTAGAAAGAGGATGTTGGATCACCAGGAGTTGGAGTGATAGGCCATTGTGAGCTGCCTGATGTGGGTACTGGGAACTGAATTCCATCTTCTGAATGAGCAAATGACATCTCTTCAGCCAGTCACTTTTTATTGGGTAGGATTAACAGTCCTCCAAAAATAAATTTTTGGAGGCTAAGATTTAGTAGGACTCAGAAAGTTTAATAGGAAGTTAACATGAGATTCTTTTGTATCTCCATATTGATGGGAGATAGAAGAAAAAAGCAAGAGGTAGCTAATAATCTGTCATTCTAAAGAAAGGTAGTGGATGGTAGGCCATCCATGCTTGACTTTGAAGGTATTATAAAGGCATCTCATTATATAAACTATCACCCAACATTCCTTGTGGAGTATAGAAGGAATTGCAGTGGGGATTCATAGTAGAGTTACATTCCTGGTCAGAGTTGTAGGGGTCTCTTTCATCATATCAGGGTGCGGAGTATCAGGGTTTTATTAGGGTATACAGCCTCAGTGTGTCCAGGGACTATACTTGGGCTAGCCTTGCTGGTGACCCTCAGCTCAATTGCCTGACATCTCCCAGAATTCCAGGCTGGCTAGCTTGTCTGAACAGAGCATTATCATTAGAGCTCTTTTACCAAAACTGAGGTGGTCTTAACATCAGAGGAAGTAGTAGAATCATGAACAGAAGAACCCTGAAGGCGTTAGCCTCCTAGCAAGAAGAGAATCAAATGAAATTTCTCAGGGAAGCAACAGTAGAAGAAGGCTGGTACTCTTCCATGTCTGTCCCTATCTCCTTCCTATATCTGAGAAACCTGTGGTGTCATCCACTCATTTGAAGTAGCATTCTCTCAAGGCTTAGACTGAGCTACATGTTTGCTATGGACTATCTAAAGGATGGGAGGTGGATTTATGGATTGGCCCCAAGGTAGGCATTCAAGCACTTTGGCCAGAAAAATGTTATTATTGTCAATGGACAGCCAGAAGGTTTAATATTTGCTCTCGGAATAACCCCTATCCTGTCTCAAAGGTGCTTGTGCTGGTCCACCTCAGCTTCTGTTACAAGGTTGTGCTCAAGAAAATGCAGACTTGTTTTTTGACATGCCAGCCATGCACTTGTCTGGGCTTCAGATTGAACACTCAGGCATGAGGCAAGAAACTATTTCCATTTTCCAACCAGATTTCTAGAATTTTCTAAACACACTAACACTTGGCCTCCTTCATACTTCACTATCCAAAGAAAACCAGAGGATAAGCTTGGGAACTGGCCAGTCTAAACACCTCCTCTTTAATAAAAACGAATGAGGACCCAAATGGGCAACCAAAACAGCCAAAAGACAGAAGGCAGATGAGTACTGACCTAATACCTCTTCATTCCTATCCTTGTGTGCACTATGCAAAGATCACCGTGGTCCCTTGATCTCAGTGGAATAGCCCTTCAGAATTATCTTTGCCACAACAGCATAAGAGCTAGGGAATCTCTGATCAAAAACTGTATCTCATCCTCTCACAAAGAGGCCAGAACCTTAATAGGATAGAGAACTTAGTTCACGTGCCAGTATATTTCCCTAAGAGCCTTCTGGTCTCCCACTCTGAGGGGCACCTCCAGTCAGGAAATCCTCTGTGTCAAGGAATACTCAGCCTGCACTTTCACATGTTGTGTTAAGGAATCAGTGTTATGAGGAGAAAGACTCTGGAAGCAACGTGTGCCTAGTGTATCAGTTTCCCCAGCTGTGGTGCCTGTGCAAATCATCAAACATGAAATAACATTGCTAGACAGACATGGTCTAATTAAACTAACATGTATAAATTGAATTTATATAAATTGACTATGATGTCAAAAATTTGTATTATAAAGAAATAATTAGAATTATAAAATATTAAAATATTTTAATATAAATCAATAAAATAATCTATTTTTGATTTTTAAATCGCTGAATAAAGACCAGCTGTATGTTTGAAAGGTCATCTACTATTCTCTTTGGTATTTTTAGATATCCTATTCTCATAATTGGTTCCTGTGAGTAGTACCATGGAAATTTTAAAAAGAAATTTTATTGATTTTTTCCAATTCTGGTTATTAAAATAATTAGAAAAATTTAAAAAGCTTTTAAAGTGGAAAAGGAGAATACTCTGTAGAAAGCATTTTATTTCTCATTGCTGGTGGCATTTCCCTTCATTTTATACCAAACAAGAGAGTTTTTGAATAGCATGGAGACCTTGTGAATTCTGAAGTGGAAAGAACGCAAGGAACTGACATATGACCCTTGGCTGAGACATTTAAATGGTAAAGACTTTGGTTAGCAAGCTGCATGTATAGCTAAGAAGAGAGATGTGGCTTCTTGGCTTTGCATAGCACCACTAGATGTTCTGGTAACAGTGATGTGTGAGTGTCCTGGGTACCAGTGATGTGTGAGTGTTCTAGTACC
Source organism: Cricetomys ansorgei (assembly GCA_026225945.1). Taxonomy (NCBI): domain Eukaryota; kingdom Metazoa; phylum Chordata; class Mammalia; order Rodentia; family Nesomyidae; genus Cricetomys; species Cricetomys ansorgei. The sequence continues at coordinate 1,814,709 of JAMJFZ010002601.1, read as the reverse complement.
AGTGATGTGTAAGTGTTCTGGGTACCAGTGATGTGTGAGTGTCCTGGGTACCAGTGATGTGTGAGTGTCCTGGGTACCAGTGATGTGTGAGTATCCTGGGTACCAGTGATGTGTGAGTGTTCTGGGTACCAGTGCTGTGTGAGTGTTCTGGGTACCAGTGATATGTGAGTGTTCTAGTGCCAGTGATGTGTGAGTGTTCTGAGTACCAGTGATATGTGTTCTGGGTACCAGTGATGTGTGAGTGTCCTGGGTCCCAGTGATGTGTGTGTATGCTCTGTATGGACCAGATGAGGGATCTTTCCAAAAAGAGCTGACAGTTGTGCACCAGAAGCTAGTCTGTGTGGAGTGTAACCTTGACAACCATGATGTAGGACAGTGGTACAGTGATTGAGAGGACACGTCACATGTGGATGCCATGGGCACCCTTACAATATGAACCTTTTTGGTTGCATACCTTCTTATTTCCTCAGAAATTAATGTTTTATAGTTAAAAATTATTCTTAATGTCAGGCCTCGTTTCTCTGTCCCTTCCTTATAGGTGATGTCAATATCTACTTCCAAGTCCGGCGGAGACCAGGTCTCTGCACTACATGTCCCATTAAAGGAGAATCTCTGGTTGGGTATTTTGTGTGCTTCCATTTTGTATCCATTTTCTACATCTCCTCCTGTTTTAGGTGACAACGACAGATTCTCCTTTTAATGACCTTTACATAATGACTGTTCATCATTTGATCAGTATGGTTCCCACCATGATTCCAAGGATAGACCGTGTCTTAGAACTGACCCACTAATCTGTAGAGATTAGTTCAAAGATAGAGGCTGATCTGAGAACTTCTGCTAGGACATTGGGAAGACACACTTGATTTTTTTTCCCACTGAGCAGAAGAGCTGTTAGAATCTGTCTCAGGGGATAAGTCTGTTTACGGCACCTTCAGAATAGGACACCTGGGAAAGATGGCATTTGGCCCTAATTGCCTGGAATCCACTTGGGATGTCACTGAACCCTCTAATTTAAGTCTCTGTGTCACTACCTCTGGTTGCCTTTTCTGTTTGCCTGTCTGTGTGTGTCTCTTTGTGCTTCTGTCAGTTCTGTTGGTTGAGGAAACATATATAAGACGGAAATAGGAGTGAGCCATCCAAAGACACTGTTCAAGTGTGTGTTAAGACACTTCAAGAAGAGTTTTGTGGACAAGGACAGGTATGATGTCTGTTTCTCTCCTGGAAAACTCCAGACATTCTGTGAAATCAATTGGCCCTCTACTGGAATCGGATGGCCCAGTGAAGGATCTTTGGACACCCAGACAGTTCAGGCCATCTGTAATGTAACCAGAGACTCCAGCGACCCTGACCTGTTTCTCTATATTGACCAATGGCTTTCTCTGGTACAAGACACATTCACTTGGCTTAAGAACTGTGCCCTGTTGTTATAGACCTAAATCCTCTTGGTCTGGTGGGGTCACTCAGAAACCCCAAATCTCCACCTGTTCTCTCAGCCTCACTAGAGGAAGCTGACTTTTGCCCTTTGTATGTCCCATCTTGGCCTCTGGCTGTGCCTGGAGAGGGATAGTTTCCCTTGCTGTGTTCTGAGGGAGACAGAGGGGAAGAGGTAGTCTTCCCCTGGGGTACCTGGGGATCTCTGTCTCCTCCACACAGACAGAGTGGCTTTGGCTGTGGGGGCTCTGGGAGAAATTTCCCTGGAGCAGAGGCAGCCCCCATCCTCCCTCTAAGGGAGGTACCCCCAGTGGGCCCAAAGTTTTCAGTGGGCCTGAAAGTTTCTCCTCGTACTCCTGTCAAGGTTCGTGTCTCTTTTTCAAACAATGATCTGTACAATTGGAGAATGTAGAACCCATTCTCTGAAAAATATTAGTCTCTCATTAGTCTCACCAGCTGACCCAGGATGACTGCCAGCAGTTCCTGGCACTCTTTACAGCCAAGGAGATGGACAGGATCTAGCTTGAGAGTAGGAAAGCTGGCCTTGGGCTGGGTGGAGAATCACTTGAGGACAGGTTTGTCTGAACAGAGACAATGGGAAAGGAAGAGGCTAGAAGGATTGATGTGCTTACTGTAAACAAAAAGGACACTGGAAGAATGAATGCTCAAACTGGAAGAGAGAAGAAGGATGCTTTCTCCTTCATTTGGGCAAGGACTGACAGAGCCATGGCTCCTTTCTACTGAGCCCCCAGGAGCCCAGAGTAGCATTAACGGTACTGGGTAAATCTGTTAAACTCCTTGTTGACATGGGAGTAGCCCACTCAGTCCTGACAGGGCTGCTCTGGCCAGTGATATCTGGACAGACAGCCATCCAAGGCATAACTGGATAGACTTCTCTCTTTTCCTGGATGGTCTCTCAGATGGTGGACTTGGGACAAGGTACTGTGACCCATTCCTCCTTAGCCATGTTAGACTGCCCCTATCCCCACCCTGCACTCTATAGTGGCCCTCCTGAGGGAGACCCCCAAGAGGTAAATCTCTAATGCCTGAAGAATGTATTATCAAACACTTTTGGACACCCCCTGTATCTGATTATATAAAACTTCAGGCATCAACCCAGATAGCCTGCTGCCAGATGACAACCTAACAGAACCCTTCCATGACTGCCTAGAAGTGACTGCTATAGTCCAGTCCATCACACCTGACCTATCAGACGTCCCTCTATGAGAAGCAGAATAGGTACTGTACACTAGTGGGAATAGTTTTGTTTAGAATGGGATCAGGTATGCTGGGAACAGTTACTTTGGACAGGATGGTATGGACCATCAGTTAGGGGACTTCAGTACAAAGTGCTGAGCTTCTGGCATAAATCCATTCACTTTGATGGGGGAAGGGCAAAGCCATCACTGTATATACACTGACAGTTGGTAAGCATTTGCTGTGGCCTGTGCCAGTGGGGCCCATTATCAAGAAAGGGAAATCTTTACCAGGGCTGGGAAGGAAATCAAAAACAAAAAAGAAATCCTGGCCCTGCTAGAAGCCATGTGGCTGCCAAAAGAGGTAGCTATTGTCCACTGCAAAGGGCCTTAAAAAGGGCATTCCGTGGAGGAACAAGAAAACAGATAGGCAGACTTGGCCTCCTGGAAGGTAACCCTAGAACCAACATGGCCTCTCCAGATGTTGATTACCCTGACTGAATGCAAATTTCTCCAGTGCTAAAGTCTACACAGTAAGAAATGAAATGGGCAAAAAGAGGGAGAAACCTAAGAGGCCAGTGGATAGTGGTTCCTGCTGGATATGAGACCCACGCTCCCTGCTCCTTGTGGATTACAAATGGTCCCCAAACTCCACAAGGCCACCACCAGTCTGCGGCATCCAAAACTCCTGAGTTACTCAGGCCCAGAGGTCACATCCCTCAACTAGACAATCTTTTCAAATACATGATGTCCAGATAGATGTACCACTGTGCATAAATGAGCTCCAAAGGAGGAGGAAAAACCCTGGAAGGAAACCACACCCAAGGAAGAACCCCCAGAGAACACTGGGAAATGAACTTTACAGAGATGAAAGCCATGGTTTTGGGTATAAGTATTTGTTAGTTTTCATAGATACCTTCTCTGGATGGGTGGAAGCCTGTCCTATCCAAGTGGAGACAGACTAACTGGGCACCAAGAAACTCCTTCAAGATTTGATCCCTAGGTTTTGGTGTTCCTCTCCCTGGTCTGGCAATGGCCCAGCCTTCATTGCCAAGGTTTCTCCAAATCTGGTGAATGTCTTAAATGTTGATTGGAAATGGCATTGACTTATAGGCCACAAAACTCAGGACAGGTAGAAAGGATGACTAGAATCTTGAGGGAAACATTAGTATGTCTTTGAGACCTGTGATAATTGAACCAACCTCCTATCATTTGCCCTCCAAAGTCCAAGAATACTCCATATTTGGAAGGTTTCCCCCTATCTGAAACTTTTTGGGAGGCCCCTCCCTAAGCTTAAAGATGTTCATAAGGCAGAGATCACTAACCATTCCCTCCTCAAATTTTTACAGGTTCTGCAACAAGCCCAGAGGACTATACATCAGACAGTTCAAGAGGCCAAATCCTTGTTCCTGCTTGAGCCTGGCCACAAGTTTTAACCTGGTGACCTTGTGTGGGTGAAGAGGACCCTGACCTCAAGCCTGAGCCAATATGGAAATGCCCATAGCCTCTGGTCCTCACAACCTCTACAGCAGTGAAGATGATCACTGATATCACTCTGTGGATACACCACACGCACTTGAAGGAGGTTACAGAAGACAATGATAGATGTGTTGCCACCAGATCCTCTAACCCACTAAAGGTAAGACTGCCATGCACCTTATGACTATGATTATCCTATTTTGTCTTCTTTGTCTCTCTGGGGGAAAGGCCCCCAAACCCCATATTATGTTGGGATGAGAATTGATCAAACAATAAGATCCACTTTCAGTCCTGACAACTTTAAATGGAACCAACCTAAACTCATCCTGGGAGACATCCAAGGAGAGGTTGCCTGCTTAATGCTACTAAGACACCCCACTAGACAGTTTCCCCTGTGCAGATTCTTATAACCATACACAGCAGGTTAACTCCAGGAATGGAGGCCAAGTGTATTTCCAGGCGCCAGAGACTACCTGGCTTACCTGCACTAATGGCCCGACCAAGTGTTCATCTTCTGAATTATTTTCATCGGAGGAGACCCTGCATCTTTGTGTCCTCATGTATGTCGTACCACGGATGTTCGTTTGTAATGGAGAAGAGGACAGAGCCCACTTAATCTAGATTCTGGGCTTCCCAGAATGCTCAGTAAGCTGTCCCCATTCTCATCCTCCTTTTGTTGGGGGCAGACAACATGGGTTTTGCTGCAGTTGGAACTTTTAGGCCTCATAGTGGGGAATAAAAACTTTAAGAAACTAAACTAAACTATGCCTACCTAAGTAGGCATAGACCTAGACAATCTGGAAAATTTCATTTTCTGTCTGGTAGCCCAGGGTGACTCCTAAGTGGAGGTTGTTCTTTAGAGTTTCAGAGGACTGGATGTCTTTATGAAACATCTCTGTACAACACTGGCAGAAACTTGTGGCTTCTATGTCAACCAGTCAGGGGTAATCAGAGAAAGTTTAGCCATGGTCAACAATAACCCTAAAGAAAGAAAAAGGAGACACCAGGAATCTGACAATTGGTATGGATCCTTGTTTTCCTGGTCCCCCTAGCTAACTGCTCTACTTATGACCATTGTTGGGCCATTAATCCTTTTGCTTCTATCTCTCATTATAGAATCCTGCTTGCTCAACTGCCTATTTAGCTATGTAAAGCTGAGAGTAAACTCTGTTAAATTGTTAGTTCTGAGGGATGATATAATCCCCTGCCTAATGATTAGTCCACAATTTGACTCGTTTCCATAGAACCAGCAGCAGATGTAACAGGCTCCCAGACCTTAGCACAACGGATGCCATGTTAGAGGTGCCATTTTGACCTTAAAACCCAGCATATAGTCCCCAACACTTGACAAAACTGGAATAAAGACTTAGTTTATAATTCCAGAAAAGTCCTTACCTGTTCTAACTTTGATTTTTGGCTTCTGAGTTCTCTTTCTTGCTAAATGAAGTGTGACAACCAGGGTGTGGTTTTTATATATAAAAGACAAAGGGCTGTAAGGCTTGGAGCTGCTTGATTTGGGCAAATACTCCTTATAGCCACTGGCTGGCAACAAAGACTTTCTTTTTGCTTTTATGAGTGTCTGCATGGTGGTCTCTGGTGGGCTTACCCTGCAACAGAAGAATAATAAAATGACTTTTCACATATTCACTCAAATTTCAGCAGGTGACCCACGTTCTGTTTCTCTTTCCCTCCCTCATTTTTGCTGGACCACTTGAAGACGCATTTTAGACACCACAGCACGTTAGTCTGAGGATTTCAGCACATATCTGTTCTACATCAATTACACTTATCACACTCCAGAAAATTAGCAAGGCAATTCAATAAACTGTAATAGTTACTCAAATTACATCTCTTAAGTGTTTTACGTGTGTCTACCAGAGTAAAGATCCTCTCATTTGCCCATTGACTTGGACTATTACACCTTTTGGGTTGAGGGTTCTTTCCAATCTTGGAAGATTTTAAATGACATCAAGGTTCTGAAGAGTCCAGGCAAACAGCAGTAAGGAAGGCAGTCTGTCTTCAATGTGTGTGGCTGGTTTTTCCATATCAATTAGTTTGTCTGATCCTCTTCTCTCTTGCTTTTTTAAATTTTTTTTAGAAAAACGTTAATGAATTGGAAGCTGGAATTAGTCTTGAGTACATTTACAATCATTTTGCGTGTAAAAAAAAATACTTATTGCAGTCTGACTCTTTTTTATGTGTTTACTCAGCTCCTTCCAAACCTAGCAGGATGTATGATAGCATTGTATAAATCCTAAAACCCTCCGATGTGTATTTGCTGACCCTCTCTTTGCTTTTGTTTTTCTTTGAATTAAATTTTTGTTTATCTTTAAAACCTTAAGTTTTGGAGGATGTTGTCATGGTAATTTAGAATTATCGGTTGGCCTTAGTTAGCTTTCATAACTTCAAAGTTGCCAGTCTGCCATTTTGTGGCTGTAGTGTGTCCACCATTTTTGTATGGTTGACTAGTTACTATTAGGACTGGATGAGTTGAAGGAGAGTAGGTAGGTTCACCAATCCTGTGTAGCGCATCCACATCTCTCATGATACTGCCTAACACAAGAGATTTCAGCCTGCACATACATGAGAGGAAAGGGGTAAAAGAAAATAAAGAATAACAACAAAAACATCTTAGGAGCAGTCAGAGAATAAAAGATACTCTGCATTTAAAGAACTGAGGCTGCACTTTTACTAATGGCCTCTCCTGGCCCCTCTTCATAGTGCCAAGCCTTAGCTGCTCTCCGTGACCCTATCATGCCTTCAAAACCAGTGCCACCTGGGTGACACTCACAGTACCAAGCTTGACCACCAGCCTGAGACACAACTTTTGCCAGTTCTGGAAGACAGCTTCTGTGTGCTGACCCTAAGGAAACATTTTCTAGATTTTAAGATTGAATCTGGTTTGCAGGAAACCAGTTTTCTATCAGCAGCTTCTTGCTCCAAGCTGCAGCTTCCACCGCAAGGGGTCCTGGTTGGTGAGAAGACCTCCATTCAAATCATTCAGCCAGTTTGCCACTCTATTCCACCACTGCTATGGGGAAAATACAACCTTCTTCATAGATCTCAAACACAAGACCAGCTTTGGCTTCCTTTTCTCCCTCCACCCCCCCCCCCACACACATACACACATACACTATCAGCAGACTCAATTTGTAGAACAGTATGGTATGGTTGCATTTCTCGAGTCTTGCCTGGCTAAGCTGTGGGAGTGCCCTGCGTATAGTCACACCGTTTCCTTGTACTGGAGTAGGCTCCATGATCAGGAAGAGCAGTTGGAACCTTGCTTTTTCCATGCTCCTAGCTGAATTCTTAGTTTTTACCATGAAAATGTCTTCCTCTAAAGGCCTCTATTCTATGGCTCTCAATTTTGAGCCCTCTTTTTCACTTAATTTTCATAGCCTTCTCTCTTCATATAGGCTTATTTCCTTCCTCACTCTCCTCTTCTTTCAGGAGACTTCTATTCATTTTTTGGCATATATATATATATATAATCTCTGTCCTCTGGGAACTGCTCTGAGCATACTTTACTGGACTCTGCTAGGTCTTGAGTTTCTTCTTCTTTGTGTCTATGTTGGATTAGCTGGTGTGATGTTGTGCCCCAAGTTGCAGGTGCCACTTGTACACCTACTGTGGCAGCTTATCAAGGAAGACAGCTTTCATAGACTGCCAGACCTCAGCAGAGGGAACCACCTGTCATGGCAATCACCGTCTTAGACAGTGGAACCCTGAGTGTCTTCTCTCAGGGGTTTTTATTGATACCTCCTCTCCTCAGTGTTTTATTGATACCTTGCGCAGATCATGAGTCATCAAACATCTTTTACATGAAGCCAACATCTGCAGACAGTACAAAACATCAAGACCCAGGCAGTTCTTCTTCCAACAATGTACAAAACAACCACTTTAATCATAACTAAATATAAACTTCTGCAACAGCTATGGCTCCTATGTTCATATTTCTTTCAGATACAAAACCAACAAACCATGTCTTCTCCTATGCCTATCAAAGATTCCTGGGAAGAAATTCATTGGAGTGGAATGAAAGGCCTGGTCTATGTATCACCAAAATGTGTCAGTTGGGCAAAATCACATTTAAGGCCATGTCCTCTGGAGATCCAGTACTTTCTTTATGGGTGTTGGGAGACTGGAGAGTACTTTGAGCAGACAACCAAAGAAGTATTGGTGGAATCTCTCATTGTCTTTGGAGCCTAGGCTTGTACCTTGTTCTACTCTGTAGAAGATGTGCTTTCAAGAACGTGAAAATTCCTATAGGCATTTTCCTGGAATTTCTGATATGCAGTAATTTGGATATTTTTTACTGTAGGATGAAACCATAGAAGTATTCTTTTGGAGAAACAGCCATAAGTTGTTTGCTCTATGTTGCTCTAGGCATTTTCTTTAGCTTTTGACATTGTTTTTAAACTGTGCCTTCCTGTCTTTCCTATCTCAGAATCCCTGGGTACATGTTTTGAAGATTCTTTGGTGCATTAAAGAATTCGTTTCATATCATTTTCCTTTTATCTGCTATTGCAGACAGCAGATCTCTCTGCTTTTGATTCACTATTAGTTATCAAAGTTACTGTCAAAGATGCTCATCATAGGAATTAATTGTCTTCACTAAGAGAATGAGTCTACATAAGTATGCTACCTCAAAGCAAAGTTTTAGCATAATTTATACAAACACAAAGTAGGCACTTAAAATCCAACAACTGTTGAGATATTCTTAAAGGTGAAAATTTTAATTTACTCAGAATATGGACTTCACATCCCCCCATTCTTTTATTTCTCTCATTCTATAACACACACACACACACACACACACACACACACACACACCACACATGAAAGAATGTCATCTAAAGAAAATGTACAACTTTATCCCCAGATAACCTAATAAGCTAGCAATAGAAACAATAACAATAGCAACAATTGCAAAATTTCTTGCAAAGAACTTTCTCTTCCTTATTCTTAACACTGGAAAAGTCTTCCTGGGCATACAGTTAGCTTTGCTAGAAGAAATGCTTACAATTTTGAGATCAAGATTTTGATAAAAATTAATACAAGTTAATCATGTTCCAAGAAAAATGAGATGCAAATAAGTGGTTTTTATAACTGGAAAAGAGGGTCATCTTAATCCAGTTTTCTCTGTGAAAAGCTGATACAGGTAAACAATGTCTGTGACAAGTTTTGTTATTGAACAACCTGTTAATAGCAGCCTTTCACCCTAGGGATTGGCTTTGGCTTATGATTTCAGTTAGAACAACATGGGTTGGCATGTCTGACGGATTTGGTAAGGAATATTAGCATGGCCCAATTTTGTTGGGGTCTCAACAGCTACTCAAGGTTGCTGTGGGTCAGGCCTGTTTTACTTTTCCATACTCGCCGAATGCCATTTATCAAGGGAGCATTCACCAAGCATCACTAAATGGTGCTTTACTCATCTGAGCAGGCTGGAAAACACAATGTTTTGACCCAGTGTGTACTGGGAGGGCACAACTACATTAGACATGGGTGTGGCATCATTTCAAAAGGCAGCTACTGATGCTGTGACAACCCTTCTCTACCTGGCTTTTGCTTCAACTTAAGCATTTTCAGAAAAAATTAGTTCTTTGTTACATACCTGGTAACACTAGTGAAGGACAAATTAAAATCAAAACCTAAAAAGCAACCCCCAGCTGGTGCAATATATTAGACTCCTTCTACTGCTATGGTAAATTACTGCTGACTTGTGCATTAAAACAGCAAATACATATTCTCTTACCATTGTGCAGACTTGAAGTCCGAAGTCAAAGTCAACAGGGTTTTGCTTCCTCCTGGATAATTTTAGACTCTGTTCTGTGTCCTTTTCCTAGTTTCCAGTGGTTGCTGATCTTCCCTGGGCAGTCTTTATTTTTGTTTTATTTTATATTGCAGATGCATCCCTCTAACCTGTGTTTCATCACCTGCTTTGTTCTGCATTCTATCGTTGTGTAAGGATAGCACTGATTAGATTTCATGCTCTCCAATATGATCTCATTTTAATTTATACTGTCTGTGTGTATGTGTGCGTGCGTGTGTACATGCGTGCGTGCGCGTGTGCGCGTGTACTGGTGCCCATGTCCAGGCACTTATACTTGCAGGCCAAAGGAGGACACTTCTCTGCTACTCTGTACTTTATTCCCTTGAGACAGGGTCTCTCACTGAACCTGGAACCTGGCCAGCAGCCAGCCAGCTCTGGTGATCCCCCTGTCTTCATTCTCCACAGTTCTGTGATTACAAACTCATAGCCATGAGCTGTCCTTTTATATGGGTTCTGGGGATTCAAACTCAGGTCCTGAAGACCTTTAACAGCAAGCACTCTTACCGCCTGAACTCTCTCCGGCTCCCTAACTTACATCTTAATTACATTTTCGACAACTTCATTTCCAAATAAGATTACTGGTTTTTGCAGACAGCAAAGCCAGAAGGACAGAGTCATTTAAACCCTTTGACATCATATATGGAGCTATAGGATTTGGAGTTTGCCCTCATGGGTTCTGTTTCCTTCATCTGGTATTTCTTTACTGTGCCTCAATTCCTCTATTATCGAAAGGTAATAGATATGTGTCATTGTATGTTGGAAGTATGTAATTTGGTTTTGACTTTATGGGGGATTACTCTGGACTTTTAAGCAGTATTGACACTGAAAGATTATGGGGACTTTTGAGGTCAGACTGAACGTACTTTGAGTAATGATACAGTCAGGAGCCTTTGGAGGCTAGACAGTGGAATGTGGTGGCTTGGATGGGTTAACCCTGTTAATCTCAGGCATTTGAATACTTGGTCTCCGCTTCCCTTCGTGGCCATCTGGGAAAGATTAGTGTGGATGGCCTTGTTAGAGAGAGTGAGTCATTGAGGGTAGGCTTGAGGTTTCAAAAGCCCCTCCCCTCCCCGTAGTGCACTCTGCTTCCTGTGCACAGGTTCAAGATGTGAGCTCTCAGCCACTACTTCTCCCATGCCTTCACTCTGCCATGGAATGTAACTCTCTGGAACAGTAAGCCTACTTAAATACTTTCTTTCATAAGTGGCCCTGGTCATGGTGTTTTATCACAGCAACAGAAAAGTAACTAATATGTGGATAGATAGTACTTTAACATATATTTTGGTGGAGGGGTATAGTTTGACCTAATACAGTTTGACTTTGCTTGACAACCCTGTTGGCTCCCATTCTTCCTATCTTACCCCCATTTCATAATGAAAATTCAAATTTTGATTTCTTATATTTTAGTTTTAGTAGATTTGATTTTTTTCATTCCTAATTAAAAACTATCTTAGTGAGATTAGTAAAAAATGAATAACTGATTTCAACATTCTTCTAAGATATCTATATCAACATATGAGGAACAGTATCTAAGATAATCTTCAGTGGGAACATGCTATATTTCCTTGGATGACATTTTTAACCACTAAGTACACTGAAGTTCAGTTCAAGAAAGAGGTCTTTGATCGGCACTATGGCCAAGCAAGTGTTACATTCTGAAGATAAGTTTGGCAGAGTGACGTGTATCTTCCTTGTTTCAAAACATAGGCAGCACAGGGACACGGGTAACTATTGTTTTTTAATTATTTTGAAATGGAGCTATGGTACCACAAGCCAGATTAGTGGTACCATTTTTCAACCCAGTCCTTCTCAGAGGAATGGTGGTCACTGTGTCCATGTTGTTAAGTCTTGCAAACATCTCCGCCTTAGGCTGAGGATGCAAATATCTGGTGTGACTCCGATTCTTCATTATCTTTGCAGTTATCTATACTTTTCATCATTCAGTGTGATCTTATCTTTGTTGCTTTGGCAACCCTCTTCTGTTAGATGGAACCCCATAATTCTGTTAGATGGAACCCATAGTTCTCGGCCCCACAGATCTTGCTTTCCCATAGAAAATGCCAGTCTTGCTGGGTATGGTGACCAAACCTGTGACCCAATTGCCCCCAATAGTGTCTGTCATCTCTGTAAATATAAATGTCATTTGATACAGTCTACCTAAATGGCAATCACAGAGATTCTCTAGAGATTAATAAACTATTTGAGAATGACTATTGCAATAGGTCAGTGGTTCTCAATCCTTCTAATGCTGTGACCCTTTAACACAGTTCCTCATGCTGTGGTGACCCCCCCAACCATAAAATCATTTTTGTTGCTACTTCATAACTTTAATTTTGCTACAATTATGACCTTGTAATATAAATATCTGATATGCAGACGGTATTAGGTGACTCCTATGAAAGGATCGTTCAACCCCCAAAGGGGTCACAGCCCACAGACTCAGAACTGCTACAATAAGCATATGTGTACTGTAATAAACTATTCAAGGATGCTGACGTGGGTGGGGATGTTAATTAAACATGAAGGTTATATAAGCTTCTTTGTAATAATAATCTTTGGTTGTAAATATCAATGATGAAATTTTATGAGTTCAGGTTTGAACAGGTAGTTGCTAAGCAAATGTATTTGTGGAGATGGTGGTTTTATGCACAGTTGTGGTAGGTTTTATCCAAGTCTTCGGTCCTAGTGGAGTCTTCTGGTCCTATCATCAGACTGATAGGGATACACGACATCCTAATGTCCTGATTCTATTTATTGTGAAGATTTGACAAAGTGATCCCATTTTGCTTCTGAAAACTTTCAAAAGGCTTGGCTTGTTGCCCTGCTAGCGTGAGCTTTGAAAACGCTCAAGTCCCAATTCCAGCATCCAGCTCTGGAGAATTGCTGGGTCCCCCGTGGAGGCATTTCTTCCTTAAAAATGAAAACCTGTGGCCAATCACAGCTTAAGTCAGAGGAACAGAAAATAAAACCTTTGCTCATTGGAGACATATTAAGACAAGCCCCTTCTGTTTCCTGTGCCCTGGTACTTTTGGCTGTGGTAGAAATGGCACTCTATATTGAACACAGTGTGCCGCCTGGAGGACAATGCCCAATCTCTTGAAGTGCTATCCCTTGTGTGCCACCAGAACTGAGTCTCCCAAAGCTGTTCCATTTTCTATCAAGCCAGATACTTTGTAATGGTGAATATGATTAAAAACTCGAGAACTCCATAACAATTCCATGTTTTATTTTCTGTAAAGCAAGCTTCTTGAACAAAAGCTGCAAGGAGGGTCACAATAGAGGCGTTGGGGGTCAGAAGTCTAAAGCTGGATGAACGGGGCTAAGCTGTTCAAGGTTATCTTGCATATGCCACTTTCCTTTGGGGAGAGCATTCTTCTACGGATGCCAGCCTTGTGTCCTGGTGGTTCCAGATGGATGGATCACAGTACATGGTATCCACTAAGCTCAGATGCTACTCACTTGCTCTTCCCTAAATGAGGAGAGATCATCTGCACATGATGACATGATTCTGCTTGAAAGGCCTATGGCTCTGTGTTCTGATTCAGCTGCAGTCCTTTGTCAGGGACCTTCCCAAGGTGCCATTCAGCTTTCCCATCTGACTTAGTCACTAAAGAGATCACAGTGTCCAACTGGCAGAGAAGCTTGCAGGGCAGCTTGTTCTGTAAGTAGGCTAGATTTGCTCATGTGATCACATTCTTTGTGAAGTCAAACTTCAGGCAATTGTGGTTTAGTGAAAAATCTTCCTACGGCATTCATAGGATGAGTAGATGTGTTGGAACTGCTGTTAGTATACATTCATTGATTCTGTTAGGGAACTCCCACGAAAATGCACTTGTGTGAATCATTTGACAAGGCTGATCGACTCAAACTTCAGTGATGGCAGAGTTGGAATGTTGCAGGTTCAGAGCCAAATTATCTCGGGTATTTTTGCCACCCAAATATCCTCTGTGTTTGACCAAATATTCATCAGTGTGGCTGCTAGATGAAATGTGTTTTTGTATGTATGAAATGAACGTATGAAATGAAATGTACTTTTGAAATGTATTCATATCAGATATAATATCAAATGTGAGGCCTACAGCCGGGATTTCCCTGCTTTTCTGTCATCTGCTAACTCTGTGTTTCAATCGGTGTATCTATGACTTTCTTTGTTCTGTTACTATAAAACAGTCACATAGAAAAAAAGTCACACGGAGACTTTTGTTGTTTTTTGCTGTGTAGGCCATGCTGTTTGGCTGTGGGCTCCAATGAATTTTCCCTCCTACCTCCCTTACCCTGTAGGGGCGCTGGGATTCTAGCAGCTAGAACTGTGCATCCAGCTTTTATCTGAGTCTGGGAATTTGAACTCAGATCCACACTCTTGAATAACAAGTGATTTAAAAGAACCATCTGCACAGCCCCCTTCCTGGGATTCTAAGATTAAAATTCAAAACCCTTATCAGAAATGGCATGTAAAGTTTCTGTATTGTGGCTGAAAGTAGGACTCAAGCCTGGGTCTGACTCTCAGCTCTGATACTTACAGGTCATGTGACCTTGGGTATGCCTCCTTGTCTCTTTCATTTTGCATATCTGTACTTAGAATAATGGCTCCGGTTCTTATGGAAGCTGAGATTTATGTATTTAAGGCACTTGAGGCAATACACAGGCAACTGGACACATTCTGCAACTCAGCTGTTGTATCTCTGTGATTGGTCAATTGGTCCAGCATCATCTGGTGCCTGTCTATTTTTGATCATTATCAGATCAGCCTGAACTCCTTTCACTTGTTTCAGTGGTTTTTGACCTCACAGTGTGGTCTTTGCTGTTCCCTCTACCTGGAAATTTTCTCTTCTGTATTCTACAGTTGCGGTAATGAAGCCTTTAGAATGAGTCTCACAGATCTTCTGCAGAGAGTATGGCTTATTAAGAACCCATCTCATTCCCTTTTCTATTGCTATAGCAAAATACCCAAGAGCAGGTAATTTATAACATAACTGAAATTTATTTAGGTCATGGTTCTAGAAGCTTGGAAGTCTAAGAACAAGGCACTGGGATTTAGTGAGGGAGGACCTTCCTGCAGTATTGATAGAGTCCAATTCATCAATTTGCTGAGACTGAGCAAGTATGCTAGCTTTGTTTTTCTTCCTCTTCTGTGACTACAAATTCCACAATGGGTCCCCACCCCATTTACCTTATCTAATTACTTCCCCAAAGCCTTATCTCCAAACGCCACCAACATATGAATTCTAGAGTTAAGTGTGCAACACATGAAATTTCAGAAATACATTCACCTCATAGCAGGGCTCCAGTTGCTTTACCTGAAGCTATGCCTATTTCTCCAAAATGGAGTCTGCAGCCACATCCCTGCTGTACAATTCAGTACTTAAGTCTCCTACTGTTACCAGAGAGTCGAGGATATCCACAGTGCTTAAGTATTTGTGTATTTATTTGTTTATGTATACATTGTTTGCTTACTCAACAAGAATAGGATCCTCCTGTGAGCAGGTACATGGTCAGCTCCTGCACTTAACTACATTTTTTGTGACCTGTCATATGTGCAAAACAGATACTGTTGAATTGAGTGGATCTCAGAGATTTTTCAAATGAGGGCATGGGAGTTTGAAGATGTAAGCAACCATAATAATTGGGGAATGTGGAATATGTTTGAGGCAGTTAAGGTTAAGCAAGATACTGATGACTAGCTGAAGGTAATATAAGGTCCTGGCTTCTTGCGAAAAGCCATAGCATTTGTTGGCTGTATGTCCCCTACTCTCTAGAGCAGTTCTACTCCTATTTTGCTGTTTAAATATGTTAGCTTTTATCAAGATGTTTGTTCTAAATTGAGAGCCAAGGAGACAAAGAAGGGACATCAGTTGTCTCTAAAGCAATCATGATAATAATTGAAGAAGCGTCAGTCTGGCCCAGCCCCTTTCCTCCCTCATGGTGTTGGGGGAGGGCACAGGAGTGTCATTTGTTCAACTAAAAAGGAAGGAGCCAGGCCTGGGTGTCAGGAGCAACCTCTGCTCCCCTGCTCAGCAGCTATTTTAATAATAGAGGACTCTACCTTTAGACATTTCCTAGGCCAGTTTTTACCGAAGTATTACTTCTGTCTTTTCCTTTATCTTTCTCACTTTAAATGATAAAGCTCATGACGGCAAAAGAACTCAAAGTTGTGATTTCCAGAAAACATAGACTTTATGGATGAGGGTGGTCCTCATGGTTAGCTACATTTGGAAGTTGACATAAAAATGCTTGCAATGAAACAAACCAAAAAAAAAAAAAAAAAATCACCCCTCAGTGCTCAGAAATTGTTCTCATTTACAGGAAAGTTAACCTAATACCTGAAACTAGATATCACACACACACACACACACACACACACACACACACACACTCACTCACTCCTATGCACGTGCTGTGAAGAAGCAGGGATGCAGTCCATTCTGTCTTTGGGTTTGCTGTGGCTGTTACCATTTTCTTAGGGCAGTTTGTCAAAGACAACTAGCCTAGTAGCCAAACATTCCTTTGATTCCCAATCACAATTTGAATGTGTGTCTGTGTGTGATGCACACCTGGGCACAGATGTGCCTGGAGAGGATTACTTTTCTCTTTCCACATTTCTATTTAACCTAAACCTGTAGAATTTAATCAAAACACAAAAACAGCTCATGTATGCACGCCCAGATCAAGGTATACAAACCAGAGACAACTGAAAGCAGAGAGAAGCTCCTTGTAACTTAGTAACTGGGGAAGAGAAGCTATCCTTTGCAAGGGGTCCAGGTTAGAGCATTTCAAGTCTAGGGGAAAGGCACATTTGCCTGCCTTCACTTTCAGGGTGGAGAATCAGAGAAAAGAAACCTGCAGGGGATAGTGGAGTAAAATTCTCCTTTCTTTTTAAGACACAATGGCTTGTGTAATTCTGTCACATGCATCTGTTGCTCTGCCTCTTACTAGCTGCTGAAGTGCTCACCAGAACATTCAGGGGAGCCCTTCTCCCTCCCGCTCCTGACACCTGCCAGGAAAATGCTGCATTATTCATCGGGAGCTAATGGCAGGTGATGAGATCTTTTCACGCTGCATCCCTCTCAGTGGGTGTTTATCACCCTGTTCACCAGCAGCCCTGCTATTACTGAGGGGCCAGAAGAACCCTACACACTCGCTTGAAAGTAATGGGAAACGTGCCCAGCTTCCTGGACTTCCAAGTGCAGATGAAGGTTATCGCTGGGGCAGATGCGAAGGCCTGGGTGGGAGGAGGGTGGTCACTCTGAACAGCTTAATTTTGGAAATCCATACAAATCATGTCAGAGCCATGGTAATCCATCTTCTTTAGCTTCTAGCCTTTCAGCAGTCATTGCGCTGTAATAATTTCCCCGATTCACCTGTGATCTCTATAAATAACCAGACTGAGGGAGGGAAGCAGAGGAGGAAGAGATGAGTTTGGCTTAGTGTCTGATGAGCATTCTGGCAAGGAATTCATCTCTGTCTAGTAAGCAGGATGTTATCTTCTCAGAGGTGGGTGGGCGAGTGACCTCACACAGGAAGCTAGCAGGGGGGACAGCCCTGAGCGCCCAGCTCAGGGCTCTGGTGTCATTTAAAACCGGTTTGACAAGTCAGGCAGTGCTTCTATTGATTTATATGAAAGCCTCTGACAAAAACATTATGCAGCCATGCCATGTCAGCATGTGGACAGCACCAAGGGCAGTCTCATCTGCAAGTACTGAGTACCTGAGGGGCACCCGGATCAGGGGTCTCTTTGCCAATCATGTTTGTCACAGATGCTTCCGGTTAATTCTAGCCTTTGTACTTGTTTATGTCATGGTTCTGTTTTTTTGCTGCTCAGTTTCAGGGATGTTAGGTATAGGGAAAGAACCCAGGTTGAAAGAGCCATTGTGGTCAAGCTAAACTGAAGGGAGGCAGGTGGTAATTGGTTTTCTGTATTCAGGGTGGCAGGTCTCTCTCTCTCTGCATGCTGTTTCTGCATCCATTGGAGGGTGGATTCTTTCATATCACAGGCAGTGTAGTGTGTGAGGAACACTGGTTATAGATTTCTCAAGATAGTAAGCACAGGTTTTAATTCTAGATCAAAGATTTAGTAGAAGTCGGAATTTTTGTGCGCTTTTATGTGTGCAGGTGCCTGGGTGTGAAGCATGCACGTGGAGGTCAGATGACAGTTTGCCAGAGTTGGGTCTCTCCTATCCCATAGGTCTAGGGACCAAACTCAGATTGTGAGGCTTGGCGGCATGCAACATTACCTTCTAAGCTATCCTGCTGGCTACAATTAAACATTTTAACTTTTTATTTTATTGTTGGTAAAATATATATACTATCCAGGGTAGGTTACTTTGATAACAAAATACTAGCTATTTAAAGAGTGCTTGACAATTGCTACATCATCCTCTTTGCTCAAACTTTAGGTAAATGAATCTTTTCCTTTTTCTTTTTCTTTTTAGATTTCTTTAGATAACTGAAGTAGACCTAGTTTTTCTTCATGAGACACGGAAAGTCAGACATTCTGATGTATGTTTTGAGGTTGGCCTTGGTCAAGGGGTAGCGGTTAAGCAGCTGATGCACATCTAGATCATGACATTCTACTGATGGAATCTTAGGAAGATCTCTAGGGATCTGTGCTGAAAAAGTCAGTGCCCCAGATTGATGTTACACAATCCCATGTATATGACATTTTAAAAGTAATGACAAAGGAGAACAGATGAGTAATGGCAAAGGTTAGAGGTGGGGAGAAGGGAGGCAGGAGGTGAGTAGTTATAAAGGGACAAAAGAGTCTCATGATGGTTGGAGTTCTGGCTCTTAATTGTGATGGTGAATACAGGAGTCAACACCTATTGTAAAATAACATGGGATTACACACACACACACACACACACACACACACACACGGGAAACTGAATCTGTCAACATGCTGTACAGTATTGATAGTTTGCTTGAGAAATTGTTCTGTAGTTTGGCCCTGCTTCACCACTGGACTTGGTGAAGTACATACCTGACACTCATTTGCATACAGATTTGAACAAGGACGATTTCTCAGGCAACTATACTTTGAATAACTGCAAATGAGTAACTGGGCAATGTTATCAGTTCTAGCTTTGTAGCTGATTTGAAATGTATTATTTTAATTTTCATCCAAATACCTCTTCTCTAGATATGAGACAGCAATGATGCCAATGTATTTGTTTTTTTAGATTTATTTAGCATTTACACCTGCATACCAGAAGAGGGTATCTGATCCCATTGTAGATGGCTGTGAGCCACCAAGTGGTTGCTGGGAATTGAACTCAGGACCACTGTAAGAGCAATCAGTGCTCTTAACGACTAAGCCATCTCTCTCCAGCTGGATATTAATGTATTTTAATTTGAACTTTGCCAAGCTTTTCTTCTGAGCAAAGAGTGTTTAAACAATATTTCTTCACTAAATCTCATTATGATGATTTGCTGACGTGCTTGGCTATCAAGAAAAATAGCTCTAGTGTTCAAAAGGAAAAGATGACAATATATTTTTCAAAAGATAAAATAAAGAGGATGTGAATATACCTTTAAAAACTAGGAAAAATAAAAAAAAAACCCTTTTTCTAGATGGAAACAAACTGTTTTTTACCAAGCAGTCCAATTTTTATCATCTCCAGTATCTAGAACACAGTTCAAGCCTAGAAGAAAAGAGAAAGGTCCTCACAAATCTTTATATCCATTATTAAAGTAATTGACATTATGCCCAAGAGCTATTTCTCCAAAAGATCAGAATCTGAGAACAGTGTAGAAAATGGCTATGAAATTTTGTTTATAGGTCTTGGCTCTAGGCATGATAGTTAATAAGTCACATGGATAGCAGTAGGATCCAGATGCTTAGAATTCTGAATTTTGCCTCTACTTTGTTGATTTTGGATAAGCTACTTGGCTTTTCCAGGCTTTGGTGCCTTGAGAGACACATTGGACTTTATAAAATCTATTGCTAATAGACTGTTTAGTGATTGCATGAGGAATCCTTGTAGAGTTATTATTAACTCATCAGCTGTGACAAATAATCGGAAATACTAATGATACTGAATAAATGAGCTGTACCAGAGATTGCCAAGTTTTGTGGAGGTATCTGAAAATAGTGCCCTTCAGAGAACTGACTAGCACATGAAATTCACACTTGAAAGAAACTTCAGTAATATTTCAAAATGCCCACCAGGGACTGACAGTAGCTGCTCTCTCTAGTCCATCCAAATGAATTTCCAGCTCCAGAGAACTTCCTTATTGTGTGTGATCAATTATACAGTGGGCAGTAGCAGTTTGAGGACCACCTGCACTTGCACATGCTTGAGCAAGTGCTTTCACATCAAACCCAAGTATGATTATCGCTTAGTCCAGTAACATATTATTTCCGGGGCTGTGACATCTTTTCATTTCCTTTTGATCCACATAGCTCCTCTCTTCCGACCTACTACGCGGAACTATGCCTACTACGGTAGTCCAAACCCCCAAACTAGATCTGTCGTATTAATATTTTAGCATTATGAATTATGACACATGCTATTAAAAAATACCATTAATTTGCAAAGCTACTGTAACCAGGAAAGAACTTCTATTTTCTCATCTGTGGAGAAGACAGTAATGTGATAGCTAACGATGTAAGGAGAAATGTGGGCAGGACCAACTCTGATGGAGGAGGAGGGTGCATGTGTGAGATGGAGGGGCGAGCCAAGGAGAGCAGGTTGCACAAAATCTGGAGTGGGTCTGATTTTTTTCCCCCCAGCATTTTCATTAACAATTTTGGTGAGATCACAGGATCTCTGTGAGCCTTTGGCTTGTTAGCTTTACAATGTTGAGAATGTAGGCTCACAGGCACACAAATTGGCTTTGAATCCTGGCTTTTCTACTTAGCTGATTGTGTGTTCGAGGTATTTAAAGGTTTTATGCTTCAGATGTAAAATGAAGATATTAATAGATGAATTGCATAAGATTCTGAGGGGATTAAATGAAGTAACATAGTTAAATATGCCTAAATCATCACCCATGTAATAACGCAGCTAAATTAAAACTATCGTCAAAGGTCTGGTTGAGTTGGAGAAGAACAAGACTCACAAGCAGAGAAAGTGGCTTCTTTCCCTTTGGTGCTGTTTCCGCTCTCTTCGCCCATGATGGCTGTGGTACAGCAATTCTCTCTCCAGAGTTGTGCCCATGCGTCAACTCCTGGGACCTGGGGATGTGTTATTTTATGGGAAAAGCTACTTCCCTGTTGTCATCAAGGACTTTTAGAGAAGGGGCTTACCCTGTTGTATCCCCATGGACCCGGTTTAATTATATAAGTCCCTACAAGCAGAGAATTTTTTCAGGCTGGGGGTATAACACTCAGCAGAAGGGGTAGTCAGAGACTTTTATACATGTAAAAGATTCAAACAGCTGCTGCTGGCACTGAGATACAGGGATCCTATGTGACAACTACAGAGAAACCCCAGAAACCCTAGAGACTTAGGACAGCTCTGGTCGATAGGTCCCCAGTCCTAAAACCCCTCAAAAGAGGGATCCTGCCCACAACTAGCAGAGCTGGGAACCAGATTCTCTGAGCTTCCTCTTAAGAGCCCAGCTGCAGGGCTTGCAGCTCAATTTACCTTCTCTGTGAAACTAAGATCAGAAAAACCAGCTTAAGCCAAACCCAGCTTCTGGCCACTTAGAATTCTGAGACACTAAATATGTGTTGTTTTTAGGCACCAGTTGCTGTAATTTGTTACAGCTGTAATCGAATCTTAACATTTCCTTCAGGATGGGAAGGTTACCAATTATCAAGAATGTTTCTCAGGGATACCGTCGCCAGCACAGAGAAGTCTGTATAGAGACTGAGATACTATAGCTAGAAGGAAGCTAGTAGTAGGATATAGGCAAAATTAAACAGCCAAAAGCTTTATTTATTGTTATCCACCTTTATCCCTTGTCTTAAAGTGAAGGAAAAAAATTAGTGGACTTGCATAAGGTCAAACATCTGACTGCTGCTTCTAGGCTAAAACCAGACCATCAAATTTCTACCGTGTTTTTCTCACTTGGTACTGATCACATCTAATGAACCCCAGTCATCTAGTGGGCTGTAGAATGGCATGTCAGTCATTTGCATCAGCAGAACAGGATAACTGACATAAGGTTCAAACAGAGGGGCCATTGATTTTGGCTCATGATACTGGAGGTTTCAGTCCATGGTCTGTTGGCAACATTTTTATGGGACTGAGGTGAGCCTGAGACAGAGTAGTAGATGTGTAAGTATGGCAGAAGAAAACTACTCACCCTGTGGCAGCCAGGGACCAGACCAAGATGATGAAAGGGGACATGGTATACACATGAAAGGCATGCTCATAGCAACTAGCTTCCTCCAGCCAGGCTCATCTCCTCATTTCCATCCCCTTCCAATAATGCCATCTAATTAGGAATCTATCAATAGATTTCACTGTCAGTCAAGTCAGAGCCATCATGATCCAGGCGTTTCCCAAAAGCCCTAGCTGCCAATGAAGCTTTTAACACATACGCCTCAGGGGCCATTTCAGATTCAAACTACAACAAGTGACAAAACTGAATTCCAAAAAGCAATGGGGAGTGTTTTCCTAATAGACTATTAACTTTTTCCCTTTCAAGACTAGCTCTTTGAAAAATTATTTATTTATTTATTTATTTATTTATTTATTTATTTATTTATTTATTTGCAGTGCTGGGTATTGAACCTATAGCTTTGTGCATACTAGACAAAAACTCTACCACTAAGCTGCACCATCAGCCTTAAAAAAATAATATTTTAGGTATGGATCTATACAATACTTCATTAGTCGGGGCTAATGCATATGGAGCCTGAGTGTACCTGAATTTTTCTCATACCCTACTTGTGTATTAGCTGATATGTCCATAGGCAGAAGGAAGTAAGTGAAACATCAGATGAAGGACTGGGTGAGGTGGCTGCCAAGAAAATGTCCTGTACCAGTATTGCTCAGGGCACTCAAGGTGATGATTTATGTGTACTTAGAAGGATGTCATCCAGAGCCAACCAGTGTTTGAAAACAATTTGCCAGCTTACAATGCAAGGAGATAATTCCCCTAGTCAGCCATGTTTTGGTATATTGTCCATGAAATCACTGAGCGGACAGGTTGACTGCACAATAGAACCTTCACCCAGGTTCTATGTAAAGGTATATAAAAGTAACTTTAGAGGCATCTGTGAGATGTATGGTGGCAATGGATAGCAGACGCTTTGCAGTGCTAGAAATCTGACTTCCTTTTTGGATGCTGTTAGAATCCTAGTAGATGCAAGCATCGTGTAGTAGGTAGGGTATTTTTCTTCTGCTACTCCAGTGTTGATGATAAGAGTTAGAGTTGAGGAGGTGCAAGTACTTCCCGTTTAAAGGGAGCCATGTAAACCACTTGGGCTAGTCACTCATCCAGAACTTAAGCAAAATGACCTGTTCTTCTCATGCAACCATTTCCCCACATCAGGTTGCTTGGAATACCAATTAATTTACTTGAACCGTCATAATAAAGTACCATCTACACAGTGGCCAAGGCAGCGGAAGTTTGCTTTCCCATTCTCAATGTGCTATCAGGTTTAGTTCCTTTTGAAGTTTTTCCTCTTGAATTTGTAGTTGGATATCTTTTCCATCTGCTCTGGTTATCTTCAAATGAACTCTGCCCTCCCATAATGCTTGTCTGTATTCTGATTTCTTCTTGTAAGAGCATGGCCATATTGGATTAATGTTCATTTCAATGATGTAATATTAATTTCTTCTTTAAAGACTCTGTCTCTAGACACAGCCACATTTAACATAGCATATGAGTTGAGGACCCATAATAATTGGGAAAGGAGAGAAACACTGAGGACCGTAGTCTCCTAAGTCTTCTAAGAGGTGTAATATTTAAGCCTTCACCATAGAAACAACCGGATGAAATTTTCCTCAAAAGCCAAGAGAAATGGAGAGAGGGAGAGAGGGAGAGAAGGAGGGGTGGGGGAAGAGGAGGAAATGGGGAGAGAGGAAAGAAGGGGGAGAAGGAGGGAGACAGAGATATGGAGGGAGGACGAGAGAATTGGAATTATTTATAAAGACTGGGATGTGATTTTTAAAAGTGTCTGTATATGTGGGTAATATCTTATTCCCTGCCAGCAGCATAATACACACAGTTGTATATGGAAGACAGTTCTTGAAAGGCCTTCGGCTCTATTTCCTGGAGATTTAGGAATGCCTGGGAGCATGGAGGATGGTGTCTTACTGTCTAAAATGTCTGTCTGAAGGCTGTGTGAATTTTTACTGAAAGGACTTGTAGCAGCAGTGTGATATGAGACAGATGCAATATGCATGTACTAAACGCTTTAATGACAAAGATGGCGATCACTCCCAGTCTGATTCTCTAGTGTTTTTGAAGAGCTCAAAGGAGAAAGATAGCTATTAGTACAGCTATGTATAAAGGATTTGGGGTAGGTTAAGGTATAGGCCAATGTATCATATTAGTCCATCCAGGTGACATTTTGACTAAGTTGGGGGATACCCTGCTCAGTAAGTAAATCTTGGTGAAGCTGCTCAAGAGTTTGACATCAACTATCTATACTTTGCATTTTCTCCCTAGGTGAATCTTCCCTCCAGAGGACAATTGCAGTTTGGGTTATATTGGGAGGAGGGTGCAACTGGCCAAAGCCATGGATGGTGTTCATGTTAGGATTCACAGGGCAGCTCCTGGCATCAAGGCTGGTATACCTGTCTGGCATGCAGTGGCTGCCTGTGGCCAGCTCCAGGCCAAGGGATGCCGTAAATCATGGCAAGGGGTTGGGCTGTGGGTTCACACCATCCTGGCCTTCTTTGGCTGGCCTCTGGTGAGTCGCTAGTGGACAGACACTCGGGAATATGCTTCAGGGGGTGTCTCACTTTAATCGGGGCCTGTAGGGTGCATATAAAGGGTCGCAAACAGGGGAGGAGTCGGTGACCTGAGAATGCCCATTGGTTAGGACATCCTATGATGGGTGTGGCCTTGCCTGTGTGTGGAGTTTGAGTCTGTGTAATCCAGCCTGCAGGGCAGAGAGGCATGTTTGCTTAGTCATGGTTCATATCTGATAATTTAGCTGGGTTTAGGCCAGGTCTAAGGTGTGGAGTAACTAACACCTGCCATCCTCACCCTCTAGGGGTGACACGAGTTTCAAGTCAGCTTCAACACACTATTTGCCCTTGGATATCCCGAGAGGCTGGCACATCAACTGCCCTTTTCACACAACCATTTCCCTACATCAAGCTGTTAAGAATACCAGTGTGTGTTAATTTCCTTTAACTGTACATAACAATGGCCTTGTGTCATAAGCACGTGAGCACAGCACCTTGTTACATTCATTGCATGCATGAATGCAACGTTCAGAAAAGCAAATACTTGATAACTGGACATGCTGGGGTAGTACATCAGCCTTTTCTTCAATTTGACCAGTATATGGATTATGTACCTTTTCTGTGCCAGAGATTGGGGGAGGCACAAAATAATTAAGACAGCTCTTTAGCTCTAGGATCTTACATTCTGAAAATAGACATGTTAGACTATGAACATGCTGGTTTGTTACACAGAAAGTGTTAAATGGAAATGTGAAAAGGCAATCAGTGAATGGACAGTGAATTCCTTGGAAAATGCTTTATTCTTTATAACTCATTACATGCAAAGACACATACTCATAATAAAACTTTAAAACATTAGTCATTATGGGGCAAAAATACAGAAATAGGAATACACATATACTATATTGGCTAATTGTAGGACTAAGATGGGTTCTAATTTTTAATTTTTTTAAGTTTTATTTTAATTATGTGCATGTGTGTATGTGTGCATTTGTGTGTGTGTGTGTGTGTGTGTGTGTGTGTGTGTGTGTAGTGTGTGATGTGGTGAGTGCAGATACCTGGGAAGGTCAGAAGAAGGCATCAGCTGCCTCATATGGGTGCTGGGAAGCACACCCCCCCTTTTTTTTCTTGCAAGAGTAGAAAGAATTTTTAATCTCTGAGCCATTTCTCTAGGCTCCTGGATGTGTTTTAAAATTTAATTTTTTAAAACTAAAAATGTTTTTACAAGTTTAAGATATGTGCTCATTATAAAAGAGAATTAAGTAATACATATCAGTGAAAGCAAAAGAAAAAAAATTACCAGTAATCCATTTTCTAAATATAAAAGCTGAGACTTATTTCTTGGTGCATTTTCTTGAATACTTTTTCCCATACAGACATCCTACAAACACACAGTTCAGATCATTCCATGCTTTCCATTTTAGACATCTGTGTTAATGCTTATGTCACTGTTCTAAGGGAATTACATAATGTTCACTTGTTTGCTGTTGTAGTATTGAGCTTGGATTGAAAAGCACAACCCCTCCTGCTCATTCTCCCTTAGCTTCTGTTTCATGCCCCAAAGGCAATTGTTGTATTAGTTACCTTTCTGTCCCGGTGATAAAACACTATGACCAAGCAAGTTTATAAAAGAAGGTATTTACTTGGGTTTATGGTTTTGGAGGGCTAGAGTCCATGATGATGGAACAAAATCATGATGGCCGGAATGGCTGAGAGCTCACATCTGAAACTGCAAGCAGAAGGCAGACAGCACACTGGGAATGCCTGCCCCCAGTGACACACCTCCTCCAACAAGGTCATACTTCCTAATTCTTCCCAACCAGTTCCACCAATGGGGTCCAAGTATTCAAACACATGCGCCTATGTGGGCTACTCTCATTCAACCCATCTCAACCGTGTATGTTGATGTTTCTAGTTCCTCTTGAGGCTACTTCCATGAATGTAAATGTGTTTCTCACCTTACCATTCTTCCATTTATCTCCTCTCTTGCCCTGCTTCCATATTTGTAGTGACGTTTAATTTCATACTGTTATGGTAAGAGGCTTAGCTTTCTTTTCATAAGTGCAACTTTTAGACATTTGGCCTTGACCTCTTCCTGAAAGTTGACCATCAATAAATAGCAATAGTGTCTGTGGACATTCACATATAGTTCACCACAAATTCAGCTAAAGGTGTTAGATTGCATTTCTTTCTTTGTACATCCAGTATTATAAACATTTTGACATTTGAGAAAGACTTTTCCTAATTTCAAAGTCAAATAGAGATTTTATTAAAGATTCTTTCACATTCTTGTGTGTACTGCTCCTCTCCCCAACAGCTTCTATGTTTTTCCTGTCCTTTAAAAAAAATGAACTCATTAATGCATTTGCTGTCTTTCTTTGTATTTTCTTGCCATGGCGTCAACTTCACAGTGAGTCTTTACTGTGGCCTCAAGTCATACATGCACTTCTTCCCCAGGAAAAGCCCTTCTAGAGCACACTGACTTCTTGCTCTTATTTGGGCTGGTTCTATCCACCCATCACTCCTGCTTCTGAGGTAGCTTCTCTCTTTTGAAATCCTACATCTTTGCATTTGGGTTTCAGTAACTACTATGTTACTACTGTTCTACTACCGTTCATTGTAGGTCTTCTTATGTTCTCCCTTCTCCCCTCTTCTTCCTCTTCCCTTTCTTCTTCATCTTCTTGTCTGTAGCACATTCTTAAACATTTGCCTTGCAGGCTATGTTTAGGCTGTAAACATTCTGAGGCCATATATATCGGTGGTGGTTTGAATGAAAATGACTCCCATAGGCCCACAGAGAGTGGCACTATTAGGAGGTGTGGCCTTGTTGGAAGAAGTATGTCACTGGGGGAAGGCTTTGAGGTTTCAGAAGCTCAAGCCAGGCCCAGTGGCTCACATTATCTTGCTGCTGCCTGCTGATCCAGATATAGAACCCTCAGCTCCTTCTCCAGCACCACGTCTGCCTGCATATGGCCATGCTTTCTGTCATGGTGACAATGGACTAAACCTTTGAACTGTAAGCCAGCCCCAATTAAATATTTTTCTTGGTAAGAGCTGCCGGGGCATGGTGTCTCTTCACAGCAATGAACCCTAACTAAGACAATATCTAAATGTACTTTTATTTTACCTCCATGTTTTATTGGTATTTTGTTAGCTATGGACTGTCAGACTCAGAAGCATATAGAACTTGGAATATAAACTTCTCTTCAGATATTCAGAATTATCAATGAGAAGCCTGACACCAATCTGATTCTGTATCTGTGTTTTGATTTGAAGATGAAGCTATGTTTTTATCCCCCTTTGCAGAAGCTAGCTGAAAGCAAGAGTTATTGCCCTGGCCAGAGGTAATGATGTCAGAATCTGGCTCATGGGATAGGTAGCTATGAATCCCAAACTACAATTAGGATCTATGTGATTCTGCCGGTCTGCTTTTGTAATTCTTTTACTCTTACTTTCCTAAAAGCCTCAGCTGAAACTCTTATTTCTTCTTTCATAAATTTTAAAAATTACATTTATTTTACTTTTTGTGTATGCACTCAGGCACACATTCACATGGAGTTGGTCATCAGAAGGGCATCACCTGTCCATATCTTCCATAGGCAAATATTAATTTAAACGAGTCTTTGTCTCTTGGCTATAGTCTACGTTTAGAATTTTACAGTATTTATTTTTAATCACAGAAACACCAGAGATAGTCACAAGGTGCAGTTAAAGTAGGTATTATCACAGGGCAAAGAGGAAGCTGTTTTTGTATATGAGAAGCACAACTAGCATGAATTGTGAACCCTGAATTTTAGAAATCCAAGGGTGAGCCAAACAGAGAAGATAGATATATGGAAATGGCAGCACATAGTTGGGAGTCCTCTATGCTTATCCAAACTCATGCCAATGGTCTTCAGTTGACTAGATCTGGACTTAGTCCTGTTCTAGTGTAGGTTCCCCCAGAGTCTAGAGAGAGTAGCTTTCAGGGTAGTAAAGGGGTACAATTTAATATACATGAGGTCAGATAGAGAGAAGAATGATTTTAGGTATGAGAAGATGATGAATTATAAAATTTTTATCAATTGTAATTCAAGTATGTGATATAAATACAGATTGTGATTCCTTTGTCAAAGTGCTTGAGACTGGAAGTATTTTGAATTTTTAAAAATATCATAGACTATTTGCAAATACATGATGAAATGGTACTATTGTATTTGAACATGAAGTTCATTTATGTTTCACATATATATCTTGTAAACATTTCCTGACATAATTTTATGAAGGCTTTTTAATAACAAAGTTGCATAATACAAAAATTTTCATTTGTGGCATCATATCTCTACTTGAAAAACTTTTGATTTGAAATATTCAGATTTCAGGGATTCAGATTGGGGTGCTCAGATGTCAATCATGCATGAAGAGGAGGGGTAAAATCTCTTCCTTCTGTGACTGGAACTATAATAGCCCATATTCACAAGGACATTTTGAGCATGTCTTTTATTGACACCATGATTCTGCCATGTTCTGAAATATTTATTGGATGAGATTGGAATCATCAGTAATTGTGACTTGGTGGCGGTTTGTGGAAATACGCTTTTGCAGCCCTAAGAACCATGTGGTTCTATTCAGATAGTTATCACAAATAATTAAGGTCAAGAGTATCATCGGTTATTATTTTGCCACAGTGCATTAAAATAATATTCTTTGT
The DNA here is from genome assembly GCA_026225945.1 of Cricetomys ansorgei. Taxonomy (NCBI): domain Eukaryota; kingdom Metazoa; phylum Chordata; class Mammalia; order Rodentia; family Nesomyidae; genus Cricetomys; species Cricetomys ansorgei. Next base: position 1,785,267 of record JAMJFZ010002601.1, on the reverse strand, counting down.
CTGAAAGCTGCTGAGCCAGATGCAGCACTTTGAAACCTTCAGGTGCATTAGGCGAGTGGACTCGCATGGGGGTGGCTGTGCCGAGTGAGCGATAGTGCGCAGAATCAGGTGATGAATCGCACAGAATGATTTTAGCTTTCATAGTCTAGAATTATAGGCATATATATAGATGCCTGTGGGAACCAGGAGACTAAGGTAAACTAATCATGTACAAAAGAGGAATTTTATCTGCAAGGAGTCTGCAGTATTGACTGGTCTTGCCATCCTTGGCTTCCTTCTTTCCTGTCTCTCCCATCTTTAGTAATGTGTAAGATTCCTCCTGGAACCTTCTAGATTCCTCTAATTTTCAAAGGCAATCATGGAAGAAACTTTTGTTTTTTTGTCACTGGGCTTCCATGTTCTTCAGATTTATTATCGTTATTTAAAGAGAGCAGCTGAGATCAATGCTCAAATCTGGGGGGAAAGAATAAACAGCTGGTGAATTTCACTTCTGATTTTTGAAACATTTCTGTCTTCTCTGGAGAAGGTGTGAGATGGATAATTTCCCTCAATGCTTCCTGGCTCTCTCTTGTTGAAAAGGCATCCATTTCTGACACTTAACGAAGTGTCTTTTCATGGCAAGAGACGTGCTTTCCTATTCTTGGATCCTCCTTGGAACTCTGGATTGCAGCGCTGCCTTGGGTGTTGCTGAGCAAAATTCCAAGGCCCTGGCTCAATGGGCTAGAAGCAGCCACTTGGGCATTCAACAGAGTGACTGATGGTGGTGCCATTTGTCATGGCGACACTCTCCAGAGTACATGCAGAGGTTCTTTGTGTTGGCCTCAGACCTGTGGAATCTTTGTGAACATCTACTCTGACATGACTCTGACAGCAAAATAATTTTCAAAATGTTTTATGACCCTAGGCATCTCTAAAACTGCTTCAGTTGTCACTTCTATGGCCCCAAATCAGAATTAGACTAATATTACGGGGAAGGAGGATGACAGCAGCACATTAGCTTGTCAAGCAGGAAAATCTAAACTTATAGGGAAGACAGCACAGAAACCAAAGGAAACCGCATTTGGTTGTGGACAGGCACCGAAGCGTTCCTGTGAACAGAGCTGGAAGAGAACCAAGAAAGGATAGGAATGGTACTATCCTGATTTTCATAGCTGTTTACAATTTATTGCATGTGTATTTCCTCTTTTTGCCACTACAGCAAGCCAGTATGCAGGAGACTATTGTCTCCCCTTTCAGCACATAGCCTCCGGTAGACTTGCTGCAGGTCCAAACGCTCCACGGGGTCATTTTCACCATCATTGAGTGCTCAGCACCCAGTACATGGCCTGGTACACAGCTGGCAATTAAATGGATGGTAAATGATGTACACAGTGACTGAGCTGAGCTTAAATCTAGGCCACTTTCATCTTGAGATGAAGTGTTGATTGGCTTCTGGGAAGGGGAAAGGTAATTTAGGATCCCAGCATTGCTGTAGATGTCATTGTTAACACTTTGTTCCAAAGCAGTAGGGGGCCAGGCTTCTTCTCCAGGCTGGGATGCTAAGAAGCAGAGCTGTGGTGGGGGTGGGGTGGGGTGTGTGTGTGTAGATTTAGTGGAGGAAGAGGCTTGTGCATTGAGAAAGCTGGAGAGAGGGAAAAATAAATCCACATCTGTTGTTCCAAAGTTCAAGCAGGGTGAGTCAGGAGAGTGATGTTGAGGTCATATCTTCTCATTTTGCATGGGATGACACTGAGATCTAGGGAGGCATTCTGGTTGAAGTCACCTTGACTCGAATCTGTTCACTCTAGAGCTGTGGTTCTTATTCACTGTCCGACTCAGTCTCCGCGGGAAATTGTTTTCACCTTACTTACATGGAAATCAGCCAAGTAAAATGCAATTTATCACTTCATTTGAGTCCTGTCCAGTATCTGGTGGAGGAGTCAGTGTGTAGCACACACACCACTGATAGGATGGCAGATGAGAGGGGAGCTTTCATTGGGGATGCTTGGCCAAATGCAGATGAGGAGGGTGGGCCTGGTGGGAATGAGCGCAGCCTGTTGTGCTGTGGTTGCACAGTGAGAGGAGTCTGGAGCACTTAGCATGACTGGGTGACTATCTCCCAGTAGATTAAAAAAAAAAATAGATAGGAGCCAGACTGACATGTCTCTTGATAGAGTTTGAACTAGACCATGAACTATATAAGAAAAAAAAAAAGCCAAAAATATCTGCAAAGGAGTTGCTTTGGATAAGCACATTTTTCCCAAAGAGCCCTCATAATTCCTTAGAATTATTTATGTTGTGGAGGGTTACTTGAAGCTCTTCATGTCATACAAATACCATATTGCAAAGAAACATTCTTAATGAGAAACACTGAAATGCACAAGTCGTCTTAAATGAAAGGGGCAATTAACATGGCTAGTGTTAGATGCATCAGGGGAGTCTCTTCATCCCTCAGGGCAAGGCCTCTAATCCATTTTTAACCTTTCTGGCTTTATAAAACCGATAGGATAGATACATGTTTCAGAAACCCAAAGAATATATATATATTTTTTTTCCTACAACACGGAGGAAGACTGCTTTCTGATCCATGCAAATATCCCTTATTGATTTAAAAATCCAGTTGGACAAAGTAAAAGGAGATATTTAAGATGTGCACGGTGCGTGAAATTACCTCGCATTACTAGTAAATGCATGCCTTGTAGCAATTATGTCACTTACGCTCACACTAATTAAGTGTTGATGTGTGAGCAGTAAGTTGCAATGATGTCGTTAACTAATGTACATAAATATTCTCTTTAAACTGTAATTGCACTTTGCCACAATGTAAAAGAAGGCAAGCTCAAATTAGGAATTATGTAGGGCTGTTCTTGAGAAAGTGTTAACGAACTCTGCAAAGGGAGAGTTTGGTTCCTGAGTGCTGTGTTCCTATTAAAATGGGAGGAAGGGAGAAGAGAGGGTCTTAGGAATCTAATTTACAAATCTGTCTAGAACATGTAAATGTTATTTTTCTCAAATCACTGGTGTTGTCAAGGCCCATGGTATCAACTGTACAGACTGAGTTTTCTGAACCAAAGGAGCTGATGACAGTGTACATTATCCCCTGCAGAGAGACATTTACTGTGTTCTGTCCCAAGGGTTAGCTGCTCTCTGGGACATTAGTGGTAGTGAGCCCTTTTGCTGAAGGTAAGATTTATGAGGCTCAACATTAATGTGATTTTATTTTGAACTCTTAAATGCCAAACCCTGTTTGTTTTCCAGGAAACAAAATCTGGGGAGAAAGGGACCCCAGGTCCAGATATTGCCTGAGTAGAGCTCACACAATGTGGTGGGTATCCCTGGTTTGGAGCCAAGGAGCCAGTGTTGGTTAGCTGGGCGTCTAAGTTCTCTAGGGACACATTCTTCTCCTTTTTGTGACTCAAGATGACCTTTCTCTAAGAATAGTAAGACAATTTCCTAAATATACTCCTTTGTCTACCAAGAACAAAAGAAAGAATAGTCTTCTACAGAGCTCAGAATGAAGTTTGTTGACTCATGCTAAAAAGGAAACCAAGGCAGTATATAGATGTTACCAAGCAGAAACAGAGAAAAGCAGAAGGCTCCATCAGAGGAGGGAAGAGGGTTTAGATCAGAAAGAGGGGGAGGAATAAATAACATCAAGGCTGTTTGATAAAACCTCAAGGATCTTATTATTTTATATTTACCTAAAACCATATAGAACACACAGAAGTAAGGAAATTATGTCACTGGGGCTGACTCCCCAGTGCTCCCTGTGAGAACTATAGATTAAAAAGAAAACAAAAACAAAACAAACAACAACACAAAAACTTCAGTACAAGGTATGAGAAACCTCCTTTTGAATGTTGGTCAGGATAGTCAGTCCACTTGACACCCAAAACAATATTGCCTATGGCTGAGCTTTTACTTGTCTCTCCGAGACATTAAGCACCTATTGCTTAACCACACACTTTGGACACGGGCCTTCGATTTATTCAAGCTGGACCTAGCCTGATACCCTTTCCCTGTGGTCTAGCTTCCAGGATACCAGAAGATCTATGCAAGCAGCAAGGGAGGGAGGCCCCAGCTGTGACCCCTGTGAACCACAGCACTGAACAACTTGCCAAGATATCCAGAGGTGCAATGAGTGGTACTCATATGTCAATGGCAACCAACAGCTGTCTAATTGAACTTCAGGTCCACTCAACAGAAGGCAAACCATACCTGGTACTAGAAACATAGTCAACTTTTGGGGCTAGTGAGATCATGAACTTTAGAAGAGACTCCGCTACTGCTGCTTGGTAGACCAGCATAGTTCCTAACTACATTCTAAATCTTATCCTTATACCTACAGATAAAGGTAGCTACTATCACTCATCAAAGAAGTTTCTCTTTACATCACAGAAAACCACGAACTAGAAAAAATGAAGAGATCAATGGATTATGGGATCCATCTTCTGCACCTGTGATTCAGAGAACATCATGGAAAGGGAAACAGAAAGAGTGTAAGAGCCAGACTACCAGGAAGTCTGCTGTGAAGCAGTCTCTCCTAGAAATGGCTACACAAACAAAATCTGAACAATAGCAGTATCAATAGACATGCTAACATGGAAAGGAGAAAATCTCACCAGGTCACACCCCTGGACAAGGAATTACAGGCAAATGATGACTTCTAAGAGAGAGAGAGAGAGAGAGAGAGAGAGAGAGAGAGAGAGAGAGAGAGAGAGAGAGAGAGAGAGAGTGTGTTAGCTAGAGAGTTAGCTTCTTCCAGGGATGAGCTCCTTAATTGGTTATCCAATACAAAATGGTCAGTCTGAAACAATGCACACACAAACAACAAAAATGGACTCAGCATGTTTGTTTATATATTTGGGCGTGTGCATGTGTGTGCGTGTGTGCGTGTGCATGTGTGAGACAATCAGGAAAGAAGAGGAGGCTATCAATTTCAGAGTGAGGGGTCATATGGGATGAGTTGAAGGGAAAGGACTGGGAGGGGCTGAAGTCAAAAAAGGGAAGGAGAAAGTGATATTAAAAATATTTAAGCCAAGGAATAGGAGAGAAAGGCCTGGTTGTAATTATTAGCAACAGTACATGCAGGGGTCCAGCAATCAGCAGACATGCCTTGTTGGCTCAGCTTGGAGAGTGTAGCACATGAAGACCTGAGCTGTCATCACTTTTTGACTTTTATGAGCTTGTCACTTGAGGTTTTAGGATGAGGCAGAATGCTGTTTGTACGTGATTCCTTAATTCCAAGATTTTAAGTGATATATAATCTATGCTTAGTGTAATACTGTTAGTGCCCCAGAAGATTAAGTAAAATCTCTCTTGGTGCCTTCATTTGCTAGGTCAGTCATATAATTCCTGTATCAGTTAGGATTGATTATGCCTTTCTGGGTAACAAGTACATATTCTCCAGGACTTAAAACAACAAAAGTTTACTTCTTGCTAATCTTTGTTGTCTCAAGATGGCTAGAAGATGCTGGTTATAATAACCATTTATCCTATCTGATACAATGGCCACGACTTTTATCACATTAGAGGTTAAAGAAGGCTCTGGAGGAATTTGACAGATAAATAGATGTTTCAGAAATGATGACATCTCTTACTTCTGCTCACTCCATATAACCAGAAGGAAGCAAGGATGATCATCTCTCTGCATCTGTGAGTTAATCAACTGGACTAAAAGTGTGAAAAATGTCTGAACATGTATAGACTGTTTCTCTTGTCATTATTCCCTAGTTTACACTGTATTTACTTTATATTGGGTATGGTAAGTGATCAAGAGAGTTTTATTTATGCAGAAAGATGTCTGATCTATATACAATATAATATATATAACATACAATACTGTATATAACATATAATCCATATATATATATATATATATATTTATATATATATATTAACTATACTATCTTATTTAAAAGACTTGAGCATCTGTAGGTTTTGGTATTTGTGGAGGATTCTAGACCTAGTCTCCCATGGTCACTGGGAGATGACTGACAGAATATAGAGTTCTACTGTATGTCAGAAAGGAAGGAATCAGATGCCATTTTTGTAAACAGGTATTTTTTTAGTATTTATATGTAAACAGGTATTTATAGTATTTTTTACATTGGATTTTTGTCTTTTCACTCAGGGCTCACTGAATAGTTTGAATAAGGGACACGGTGTTAGTGCTTTATCATGTCACCCTAAACAATAGCAGCAAAGATGAACAGGAAGGTTCCTGAGACCAAACCACAGAGCTGCTGCTCTGAGACAGATTCTGGTGTCCTCTCTCCATCTGCCGTAGCCATGATACCAGGAACATCAGAGCCAAAGCACAGAGAATTTCACAGTAACTTTTTTCACACAGCCTGAACTTCTGTATTTCATTTTAAAAACACTTAAAAGAAGAGAGTGCATTGAATGGAAAACTTGAATGAAATCACAATGAGGAATATATATTTACAATATTAGCAAAAATCTCTTCAGGAATTAAAAAGATAGTCTAAAATAAAATGTAATAATTTTAGAAAATATGAATTTAATGGTAGAAAACTCTATTGGAAGCCCATTTAAAAGCTCTGCATCCGAGGTTAAGTGTCAGAGATCTTGGATATTTTAGAATGCCTCTACCCATGCTGTTAAGCAGAACAACACATAGAGAGTTAATTCTGGGGCTGTTTACATCTTAGGAACTAGTATGATATAGATGCTTTTTCCCTGTCAAGCTGATGTTGAAATATAATTACTATGGTGTCCAAAGGTGGGACCATTAAGATGTAATTGGGTCACATGAGCCTTTTTCTTCAATGACAGATGAATGGCATCATTTGGAGCCGACTTTACTCTCTCTTCTTCTTTTCCTTAACAATTCTTTGTCTTCTGCTTTGTGGTGTTTTCCACTAGGTTATGACATAATCGGAAGCTACTCCAAGATGCTGGCACTTTGATGTTGGAATTCTTATCTTTGAAAACTGTGAATCAGTAAATTTTGGTTTTTAAAAAATTACCCAATTGGAAGCATTCTGCTTCATCAGTACACAATGGATTAAAAAGCTACATGTAATTCTTTTTCATTCAAAACTCTCTTCAAACAAAGCTTATAATTTTCAATAAATTTTTGGATCCTTATTGAGTTAAAAAGAGAGGAAGAAGATAGGATAAAATAAAAACTAAAATATTCACAGCGATTCAAAGGAGGCTGGGTAGAAAATTTGAAATGACTGGAAAATATTGGTGGGCCATGTGTTTACTTTTTCTATCTTTGAGAAAGATACCACATTCTCTCGAGCTTGTACCTTTTCAGGACTCTCCAATATGTGAGACTATGACTAGTGGTCAAAGCTGTGCCTGATATTTTCGGGTTCTTGGCATCTTATTCAAACGTGAAATGAAAGCCCACACAGATTGAAAAGTACCAGGGAAAGTTTATTCAAAGATAAGTGATAGTATATTTTAGAAAGGCATAAACTAGAAAGATTGACAGTGGACCACATGAGTGAGGATTCTCAAAGGACCCCATTATTGTTTGGGGCTTCTTTTACAGGGTTCAAAAGAAGGAAGAGTTTGTTTACAAGGTACACATCTTGGGTAGTGCTGTGATTTGATGGATAACCATTTATCTACTGTTCATGTCTCTTCACATAATCATCTGATTTTATTCATATCCACATCCAATGAAGCATTGCTATAAGTAAATAGGATATTTTTCCTAGAAGTTCATGTGGAGATAGCTTTGTCTTATTCATTAAATCCAGCCTAGGCTTGAGTACCTCTCCCATCTTCAAACCCAGACATAACCAGAATGCAATTGAATAGAATCTGTTTAAGTTTGGTGGTTGTTAAGGGGAAGAAAAGTTCATTCCACTGTTTAGAGAAGAGTATACTTATGGTTCCATGCAGGTTGGAGTCCTAGGTTGCCCACAGGTTTCTAGGTGCATTGTTTGTAAAGGTGTGTGTGTGTGTGTGTGCGTGTGTGTACACATGTGTGTCTACTCGTGTGTGTAGAATGTAAGTGTCTCAGGTTGACAATTGTATTATTAGAAGAGATGTGTGTGTGTGTATACAACCCAAAACAAATGAAATCCCAGTTTATTAAACTATTTCCTATGCTAGCCTTCCTCAAGGCTATACCTGTTAATAGCAATCATTACAAGTCTTAGCAATCAAATTAGAGAGATTGCTGAATTCTTTCTTATGCTTCAATAACAAGTTACATCTGAAATACAGTCTTTCTCTTTTTTGGGTTGCATAGAATGGGAGATTGGGGTAGAGGGTCTCACTATGTAACCCAGACTGGCTTCTAACTTACTATATTGCATAGGATAGCCTTGACAGAACCCTGTTGCCTCTGAGTATGTAGGTTATAAGTATATGCCAACATGCCCGGCTTGAAGTTTGCTTATGTTTGGGATAAACATGGCATTTGTAGAGTTAAATTCAATTGAGGGAGTGATTCAACTCTTTGGGAGTGAGTCAAAGTTGGGAATTAATAAGGACTTGGTGGTTGATCTAAGCAAAGCTTTGTAACATAAGGATTACATGCTTCCAACATAAGTGAAAAATCAGGGCTCAGGTTCCCTCAAAAGGTTTTGCCGTTCATCTTCTGTACAGAAATGCCTCCTTTCCCATCTATGACATTCACTGGAGACGTCTCTCATATAAAAAGCTGAGGGTAACCCTTTCTGTATTCTTGCATATAGATGATATTCAACATGCTAAATAATTTGAGCCCTTACTATGTACCTAGCTTTTTAAGTGGCTTGAAATGTCATAGGAGAGTTAGCATTGAACAAAAGTAGGGCAGAAACAAATGTTTAAAAGCTTCCATAGCATATGGGGATGTGATGGAGATACAGCCTAGTTTTCCTTGTGACTTCACAGTATCTCCCTTAAGCTAAGTCCTAAAAGGTGGGTTGTGATCTGTGAGCCCATGAGCCAGGTAAAAAGATTCAAGGCAGAGGAAAAACCAGAACTGTTTAACAGGATCCCCAGGGTACTATGAACAATTCAGGGTGAACTGTGGAGTGATGAGTCTTTCTCCTCCTTCTACCCTTCACTCTCTCTCTGGCTCTTGTGGTGCTTGCTGTGTACTGAAGCCAGGGTGACAGACAGGCCCTTGGGGAGTACAGTTCAAGTTGACAAAAGACTCAGCATTTTAAACACAATAACTCTGCTGCACATAGGGAGAAGGAAGAGTTGAATTGTTAAAAGATATTTAACCTTTAGACTAGTATGCAGGAAGCCTTCCTACTTCTCTCCACAGAAGTATAAACACCTATAACTTCTAGGTCCCAGTCAACTCATAAGAAGGAATTAAATGCTAATAGCATCTCTTGAGATTCAGGGATGACACTTCAGTGGCAGAGTGTAGGAAAAGTCATTTATACATAATAGTGTTCTATTAGAGAGAGACAAGAAAAGATGCAAGGTGAGGATATTTAGGTTCTGGGATGAGGCCTACACAATATACAGAGTTATTGGCTCAGGTAATAACACAAATGTCCATAATTTTCTCAGTAATGTAACTCTGTTTTTCTGAGTAATCGCTTGAACCCCCCTTTACCTGCATATTGGTAGGATTTACTCCTTGCCTGGCTTTACTGTAACAAGTAGCTGCTAGCAGAATTGGACCACAGGCTTTCTTTTGCATGGTCAGGAGAGAAGACTGCATGCCTCCCCATGTTTATGGAAGTCTAGACTTTCAATAAATGTGGGGTCATCTTAGATTATTTACCTGCATCTGAAGCAATTCTTGGTTCTGGAATAATGCTATGGGTTGTATTGGTTGAAGGGGGAATTTATCCTTCGTGGAAGCATTTACCATGGCTAGAATGTTCTGACCTTGCTTGGCTTAGATCAATCTAAGCCTCCTATAGTCACAGCATCTTAAAGTGTCAGTTATTTTTCAGTAGAAAAACAAAAGAAAAGAAAAAAGAAAGAAAAAATAAACAATTATAAGACATTTTAAGCCAAAGCTCCACAAGCAACCACAATATCTACCTCCTCTGACTCAGTGTGACAACCTCAGATTCTAGATTGAAGTCTTCAAATTATTGAAAGGCTCAGCTCTCTTCTTTCTGATGATAGGAAACTGAAAATTAGGTCCACACAATTCCTTGTGTTGCTTCTAGGCTACCTCTGTTGGACTCAGCTGGAGGTATCAGAAAGAACAATGCCATCCTGTCTTACATGCCATGTCTAGAATTGCAACTGATCCATAAATGGAAAGAAGAGTACCTATTAAAGAATTTGGCGATCATCTTGAAGAATTTGAAAATATTCTTAGAAGAATTTTGAATTTTGTGGAAGAGGCCACGGCTCTTTGTTTTTTGTTTTTCCCTTTGTTTGCTTGCTTGTTTTAAATAAGGCTTATAGTTTGGATCAAATACCTGTACCATGAATCAAACCCATAGAAACCAAAGAGAGAGGTTTGAATTGTTTAGTATAAGAGCCTGAAATAAAATATTTTCGATGATGACGGAGATAAGGGCTTTTGTGCAAAATGTTAAGCAAGTATCTAAGAACTTAAGTAATGGGAAGGGTGAGGCTCTGTGATGATTGATTGGCTGTGAAGGTATTGGACCATAGGACTTATTTTTGAGGTGAAAGTAGTAATTCCAGAATACTCATTTTTCTGACTCAGCACTGGAAAAGTAGTGATGTCTTCTTAAAAAAAAAACAAAAAAACAAAAAACAAAACTGTTGATTTGTTATGGTAAAAGTCAACAGAGCCAGGTATAGAGTGCAGAGCGTGTAGAATAGTCTTATTTCTGTTCATGTGCTGAACTCCCAGCCACCAGTGAATAATAGAATAATAATGTTCTTTATTCTTTCCTCCTTAGATGGCAGAAAGTCTGGATAATATTCTCTTCTCCTACATTGTTCATTTTAGCAAAGGTTCTGGTTATTGGAAGAGTTTAATATGTGAAAAATAGAGAGACACTGTTGAAGACATGGCTTCCATTACTGTAAACTTCTAGCACTCCCAACTCTTTTGAGTCTGGAGGGAGAACTCTGTGTATCTGAAAATGTAAAGGGTAATGATGGTGAGGAGGCCTTCTTTTCTACCTTATTAGTTTTTAATGCAGTGTGGCAGATGCAATTGAAAATTGATAGCTGATTTGGATTTAAAAGTTTCTTCACTAAGGAATGGATGTAAATTTGATTGATATTGCTCATACAAGGCAGGGTCAGCTAGAAATTAAATAAACCTGGTAATACCCAATTTTGAGGATTGAGTGGTGGCTCCTCTATGCTTAGCCCGGATGTGATATAACCATCCACTTCCTCTGCTGGCTCTTAAAAGCGTGGACAGTTGGAGTGTTGTCTGATTGAACTAAGGTCTCTCCTTGTTTCATAACACAAGGCAGAAGTACTTGCTGACAAGGGTCATTTGGGAAACCATAGCGTGTATAACTCACTGACATTTCCTGCATGGGAAGTTTCAGCACGGTGAGGAAAAGCACCGAAAAGATCTGTTTCATGTATCAGCTCCGCTTTATTTGAGTTGGGATGGGATGGTGTCATTGAGCTGAAGGTAGGGATAGTGTGGTGGCAAGACCTTCCTGCTCACCTTGCTGGAAGGCTGGGTTCCACCCTGCTTCTGTCTCTTCCTGCCACTTTCTGTCTCCTCCTGGATTTCTGGAAAGACCAGGCAGCCTTATCCCATGGCTTGCTGTTCTTGAAAACATCTTTTATAACACACCTTTTGCTCTTTTTTATTAAGAAATCTTTTTTATTAAATTTTTTTCATACAATATATTTTGATTATATTTCCTCTCACCCAACTACTCCCAGATCTTCCTTACCTTCCTACCTACCCAACTTCAAGTTTGTGTTCTCTCTCTCTCAAAAAAAAAAGAAAGAAAATCAAAACAAACAATAATACAAAAATAAAAATAAAAAGTACTCATAAAAAACATGGGAGTCTTAATACTCCTGGATTTGGGGCCTACCCTAGAGTGTTCCCTGCCTTCTATTTCTCCCCTTTTATTGAAAACAGATTTTTTTTAACTCATATACCCCCCTCTACTCCTCCCAGTTCCTCCCTACCTCCCCTCACCTCCCTTGCTGTTTCTCATCAGAAAACAAATAGGCTTCTAAAGGATAATAATAAAATGAAATAAAATATAATAGGGTAAAACAAAAACTGATATATTGGAATAGGACATTAAAGATATACAGAAGGAAAAGAGCCCAAGAAAAGGCACATGAAATAGTTATAGATGGAGAGAATCACTCGTTTGCACACTCAGGAACCCCATAAAAACACAAAACTGGAAGCTGTTAAATATATATATATATATATATATATATATATATATATATATATATATATATCCTATAGGATAAAGGGAGGGAGGCGGAGAGGGAGAGAATGAGAGAGAGAGAGAGGGAGAGAGAGAGAGAGAGAACAATATATATGCAAAATTTTAAAAAATCCCTGGCATGACATTATGAGACGAGGAATCTACATATATGCTGTTGAGTTTATTTTCAGTTGAACATCTACTGCTGGGTATGCAACCTACTCTTAAGAATAGTGTGCTTTCCAAGTGAGAAAACTAAAATTTTATTTGTAAGTTGTTATCAATTAGAGATAGGTTCTGGGTTAGGAGTGTGTGTGTGTGTGTGTGTGTGTGTGTGTGTGTGTGTATGTATGTACGTATGTATGTATGTATATATGTATATACACTTCTCTCAGCTCTAGGACCTTATCTGCTACAGATCCTTGGAGGCCCTGTGCATATTGCCTCAGTCTCTCTGAATTCATATGTACATCAGTCCTGTTGATTTAGAGGGCCTTGTTTTCTTAGTGTCTTTCATTCCCCTTTGGATGTTACACTCTTTCTGCCTCCTTCTCTGGGTTCTCTGATCTGAGAGGAGGATTTGATGAAGAGATCCCATTTAGGGATGAGAATTCCAGAGTCTTTCATTCTCTTCGTGTTTTCTGGATATGGCTCTCAGGGTTAGGAGGAAGCTTCTATGAGTATAGCAACATATCATTAGGAGTCATTTTACTGCTAGGTTCTTTCAGTAGAACGACATTATTTGGTTTTGCTCTAGGTCCTGAGGCTATCTATCTCAGGTTCTTGGTCAACCAAGCAGTGCTGGGTATAGGTTCCATCTAGTGGAGTGAGCTTTCAGTCCAACCAGATATTGATTGGCTACTCACACAAACTTTTGCCACCATTGCACTAGCATATCCTCTAGGCAGGACACCATTATAGATCAGAGCATTTGTAGCTGGGTTGGTATTTACGTTTCTCCTTTGGTAGTATGAAGTATACCTTCCTGTATCAAAGACTAGAATGTAGGGGTAAAGGTTCTATGGAGGCACTAGCTAGACTTCTCCATGTTTAATGAGCTGTGTAGGTACTGTTTTCAGCAATAGGGTCTTACTGTCAGTTTGTGGAGAACAACTTATAGTCTTGACAACAACCTGCATTGTTGGAGGAGTCCCATGGGTCCCCTTTGGACAACAACCCAATTATCTATAACCTATTCTTGGTACTGGAAGCTTCATTTGGTGACAAGAGATGTCCAGTTGGTTCTCTGTCTCTCACATTCTTTGGTGATTTCATTTGGATGTCTTCATATATGAATGTATTTTAGAAAGCTTCTATTGTATTAGATTTCCAAACTGCCCTTTCAAATGGTCCTTGATTTTAGCTGTCTCTCCCATATTTTCTCTCTTATCCCCCTTTGTCCTCCCCATTCTCACTTGATCCTCCCATTTCACTCCCCAGCCACTATACATTCATTATTATCTATTCTATTTCCCTTTCCTAGGGAGATCTGTCCGCCATAGTCCCTTACACAATTCCTAACCTCTGTGGCTCTACAGATTAGCTTGGTTATCATTGACATAGCAGGTAATGTCCATATATAAGTAAACATACACTGTATTTACCTTTCAGGATGCGGGTTATCTCATTCAAAGTGATTTTTTTTCTAGCTTCACCAATTTACCTGTGAATTTCAGAATTTCATTTTTTTTAATGGTTACTGTGTAACCATTACATTACATTACTGTGTAAATGTACCACACTGTCTTTATCCATTCATCTATTGAGGGACATCTAGGTTTTTACCAATTTTTTGGCTACTATGAATAAAGCAGCAATGAAGATGTATGAGCAGGTGACTCTGTGGTAGGATGAAGTGTCCTTTGGGTCTTGGACATATCAAAGAATAGCTGGATCTTGAGATAGATCTATTCCCATCTGCTCGAGGAGCCACCACAGTGATTTCTATAGAGGCTATACAAGTTTGCTTTGTCATCTTTTGAAAACCCAAGTCTCTTTTGTTCCAGTAGGAACTTGAAACTCCTGATTTCTTAAGATTTGGAAAGTGGCTGATGCTACTTCTACCATAGCCTACTGACCAATATGGTCACAAGGCCCACCCACATTCAACAGGAAGGCTCACAGACACAAAACACTAAATATAGTGATATTAAATCTTGGCCTAATTGTATGCCAGCTTCAAGCTTTCTTTTTGTCCATATCTACAAAGTCACAGACTCTGTACTTTAAAGCCACTTGAAATATAGCTTTTCTTATACACAGGTTTTGTTTCATTTTATTTTTATGTATCTATCATTTCTTGCAGTTTCTAGCCTTTTGTCACGTGGATGGGCACTCATTTGTGGGAACTAGGCTCTGTTTTCCCTCTTGGCTTTGTTACTCTGTATTTTGGATTTGCACACAGCCTCATTGTGGCCCCTTTATCATCCCTTTTCCAGACTTCTGACATTGCTTTTGTTTTTCAGTGGCTCCCAGTTGCTGTTTCTCCATTCCTCAAGGAGTGTGGAGCACATTGAGGTCATTGCTCTGCATCCCTGTTTTCAAATGAAATCTAGTTTCTGGTGTTATTTGGGTCCTCTGGACCTCAGCGGAGTAAATGATGACAGTGAACAAGTTCACAGACAAATCCTTCCTATCAAAGGTTGGGAACCCACAGAGGGAAAGCTATTCCTTCTATTTGCTTGAAAGTGCAGAAGAGTAGGAAATTAGATGCAGATGTCAATACTAGCTATTCTCTTCTCCAGCCAATCTCCCAGTGAGGTCTCTGCTGGAACACTGAATGAGTGCAAATGATGGGAGGTCAGTGTTGAGTCCTGGATCTTGCTTATAGGAGATTTCTTGTACTCTAAAGTGTATGCATTTTTAAAGACAATAACCGTGACTACTTATTTTATTTGCTGACTTAATAAAACTGAAACAGACTGGAATTTAAAAAACAAAACAGAGCTAAGAAGTTTTCAACAAATTCATTGGTGGCTATTAATGTGTAAACCATGCATAACCTCATGGGAGATGCTAATACTTACCCATATAGACTCTCTTCCCTAAAGAGCCTCCAAAAGAAATCATAGAGTTAGAATTGGAAGGGGAATTTTTAGGTTGGCAACCCAATCCCCATATTTTATGGATAAGAAATCTAAGACCCCAGTAAAATAAGTGACTTTGGAAAAGTGCCCCGACTTTTGTCTACTCTATTGTACTTGCCAAAATAATAAATAAATAAACAGGTAAATAAAGGAAATTATAAAATCTAACTTAAGGAGATGTCATAATAAAATGAAACAATGTCTGTGGCACAGTGTTACTTCCAGTGAACTTTCTTTCAGTACATCTGTGTGCCACATAAAACAATCCCACAATGATGATCTGTACCTGTGATGGCAAGACCATTAATTATATCACCTAGTGGCACTGTGGGTGCTTTGGTTTATTCAACTAGACTCTCACAGGGACAAGATCATGGAATGGCATGTTTCTCAAAATATATCTCCATCATTAAGTGGCTGTGTTATTAGCTGTGATTATACAAATTGCCAGTGGCACAGCAGGGATATAAATTTGTTCTTTTAAGTCCACTGTTTCATACAGCTCTCTGTGCTGTATGAGTATTGCTTTTTAGTCTGGGCAAGATCTCCCTTTCATTGAAGCCACATTCAGAAACACGTAGGTATTAATCACCAAACTACCATTTGTTTCTACTGAGTCACAACAGAAACAAATTAATGTTTCATACAAAACCACCAGCAACAGAACTCAATCTTTCTAAATGCACTACTTAGATGCAGTACTAAGGTAAAAGTTAAATATATATTTTAAGTTAAGACTTTCTAATATAGACACAGATTAAATGTCATCCATTTGCTCTGTGAAGCATCCCAAATGCTACAGGATGTGCTCCAGGTTGTAATTTCTGTGAGATCTTTCACACCCTATTTGGGTATCAGTTTGTATTCTAGCTGTTCCAGTAGTGGTCAGCCTGGGCTATCCTTTTCTGAGGGGTCAGGATATCCCTTGCTACCCTACCTGATTTGCATGGCCCCTATCCAGATATGGGTGGCAGCCAGGAATGCTGGGAGATTGGTGAATTGGATGTTTACCAACTCTCTGTTCTTGGAAAGCCTGTCTTCTTATCACTTTGTGTTAAATATGGATGGGAAGTCTCTCCTGATCTAAGCTTGGAAGTTTATCCAGTTTTCAAATGCATGTGCTTCTCTAGAAAGAGGCCTGGGTAGAACAATATTGAATGGACTTCTACAGAACCCAAAACATGCTGGTTCCCAAGCCTGCATCTCTGTCCTCTACAGCATTATCTTAAGGCAAGATCTGCCATGAATTTTGTGACATTAAGTAATTTTGCCTATTTTTAAGAATTCTTATTTGAATATAAACTTCATTCTTATGTCAAAGTAATTAGCTACCTCTTTGCTTTAAACACCTCTTTATTGTTTTTGTGATCCAGTTTTACTCTTCTGCTGTAAACATGGAAGAAGTGTTCAGATTACTCAGGGTTCTCTAGGAAATGATCAATAGGATGCATATGTGTGTGCATGGCTCTTTCACCTGCGTGTATGCATGCCTGAGCATGTGTATGCACACATGAATGTGTTTTTGTGTGCATGTATGTGGAGAAGCGGAAGAGGAATGAGAATGAAGAATTGGTTGTGCACTTCTGGAAACTGATTGGTCTTAGAGGCTGTGCTTAGCAAGTAGAGGATCCAGGAGCAACAACAGTGTGACTGCAAATGTTATTAAAGGACCAAGAGCCATCAGAGCTCATAGAACAGTTCTGGTCTGAATGGAGGCTTGACTTAGGAAGAACTGTGTTTTACTCCAAGTTCAAAGGCAGGAAGAAATATATCCCAACTCAAGGTAGTCAGGCCCAGGAAAAATTATCCTTTGTATTCAACTGATTGGATGTTACTGCCTCCATCCCCTTGCAGTTGTAAGAGCAATCTTTACATAGTCTACCAATTTAAAGGCCCATCTCACTCTTAAAGGCGTATACGGAAGCAAGTCAGATTAAGTGTCTGGGTGTTAACTGTGACTCCTAGGCAGACACATAGGTCAGTCAATGTCCTGCGGAGTGGCACTTGGCTTTAATAGTGTGATGCCATGTCTATACTTCAGAGTCTCAGCAGTGTGGAAAGCTAGGAACTCAGTGGTGATGAGAGTCTAGTTCTGTAGAAGCTCTGTGGTGTCAACGTGATCCTAGAACACAGCAGGATATGCTTAAGTTGCTAGTGTGTATCTATAGAGTGAGTGAGAAACAGTAAATTAGGGTCTCCAAAATTGCATTTTTGTAGGCGAAACATGTGGCTTATTGCTTTAAAATGTACTATTCATGGTTTCATATTCATTGTGGGTTTTGAGATGTCTCTCCAAAGCTAATGGAGGACTACTGCATTCTTATTAATGGATCACCATGCCATTCTAACATCTTGTGAACTCAGTCCTCTTACCTAGCTGCCTATGCATCATGTGATCAATAGATGATTACTTGAGAGTCTCCATAATCTTCACCTTTCTATCTTTTATGACTGTATTGAATTACTAAATTCTTCCATGTTTTCCTCCTGTTCAGTAATTCCTTATTTAACCAAAACTGTTTTCTCCTTTAATTATAGCAAAGTAACTTTTTATAAGTAGAATTTTATTCAGTTTAAAAAAATTTCATCTTCCTTCACATTGTATAGTTTTGGTAGCTTTTATTTCTTTGTCTCTAATAATATCTTAAATAACAGAGTTTATTAAATAATTTGATTAGAAAATATCATGAAGATTTGATTTTGCCTTCCATGTTTTCTGATTATTGTCTCAAGATGACTTCTTTTTTATCCTTATGAAAATTTGAATGGGTGCTAGTGAGAGAGATCCAGGGATTAGGGTGCTTGCTGCCAAGCCTGACAATTCCATTTTCTCATCCTTTCTTCTCTTAGTAGTCCTTTGTCTCTTAGACAGTTTTACATCTACTTTCATGACATTTATACATAAATATATATGTATAGGATTTTATATAGCTTATAAAATGTAGGAACCACAAATGGGAGAAAGCATGTAATATTTGTATTTCTGAGAGTGGATTTATCCAACTAACATCATCTCTACTTGCATCTTGTTTTCCTTCAGATGATATTTATTTTTCTTTACAATTGAAAAAAATTCCACATATATTACACTTTCTTTATCCATTCTTCTGTTACCAGACACCCAAGTTGGTTCCATAACTCAGCTACTGTTAGCAGAGTTGCAGTGAACACTGATGTGCAAGTGTGTCTGATATATGTTGACCTGGAGTACTTCAGGTAAATACCTAGCAGTGGTGTAGCTGGGTCATTACCATTTGCTCACGTCCTCACCAGAATTTGCTGTTATCTGTTTTCCTAATTATTGGTATTCTCACTGGAATAAAATGGACTCTAACTGTGGCTTTAATTTGCATTTCTTTAATGGTTAGTGATGGTTAATATTTTTCGTGTTTGTTAGCCGTTTGTGTTTCATCCTTTGAGGACTATCTGTTCATTTCATCAGCCCGTTTGTTGATTGGGTTGGATTTTTGTTGTTGTTAGTTTCTTTTAGTTCTTTATATGCTCTAGATATTCAACCTCTGTCTGACATAGTTTGCAAAGCTTTTTTTCTCATTATGTAAGCTGTCTCTTCACTTGGTTACGTCTTTCTTTTGCTATACAGGAGCCTTCTAATTTCTTGAGGTCTCATTTGACAATTGTTGGCTTTATTTCCTGAGCAACTGAAATCCCATTGAAATTATTAGCTATACCTTGCCTTTATCTTGAAGAATTTTCCCTCTAACAGCCTCAGTGTCTCAGGTCACAGTGAAGGCCTTTGATCTGTTTGGAGATGGCTTTTATGTAGGGTACAACATAGGGATCTAGTTTCATTATTTTGTATATAGACATCTAGTTTCCCAGTATCATTTATTAAAGAGCCTGTATTTTCTTCCATGTGTATTTTGGCATCTTTGCTTAAAAAATAGATGGCTGTAGCTTCATGATTTTATACCTAGGGCTTCTAATCTGGAATGCATAGCATAGTACTTTTTTTTTTTAAAGTTTTCTGTTAGTTATATGCCTCAGACACCTATCGGGATGGGACAAAAATGGTTCCATAATGAACCCAGCTATACATGAGTCTCACAGTTTAAACTGCACTTAATTATGGGTTGAAACTGTTATCCAGAATTTTAGGAGGGAGGGAGGGAGATAGATAGAAAGAGATAGAGATAGAGAGATAGATAGAGATAGAGAGAGATAGAGATAGTGAGATTTCTATCATTTTGGGGCCTTTTCATCCATTGTTATTTTCTATGAACTTTGATAAATCAAATTTACACTCTCATGTAGAGTTTTGGATTTAGTTTCTTAAGAAAAATCTTTCCTTACTTTTAGACAATAAAGATAGACATTTGTAGTTCTTATCTTTTAGGGTTAATTCTCTGAACCCTCATGATTTTTTTTGTATGTAGTATGAGGTCAGAGCTAGGTCTCACTAATGTTCTTAATTATGAATATTATCTCCAACATCTTTATTGGAGTAATGCATCTTTTGTCATCCATTTGCTTTGATATCTTTGTGAAATCATGTGTATGTGAATCTGATTTTAGATTTTTAGTAGTACCATTGGCCAATAACTAGCAGTTATTTCTTGCTACATTTTATGCAAATCGATACTCTTTTTCTATAATTTAGTAGTGTGTGTGTGTGTGTGTGTGTGTGTGTGTGTGTGTGTGGAGTTGGACACTGAACCCAGGATTCTGTGCATTCTAGGCAAGTGGTGTACCACTTAGCTTCATCCCTGGCTCTTATGTGTGTGTGGGGGGGTGGGGCACGTCACAGAGATTTTTCAGGGAAGTCTAGTTTTCCTTGGAGAAGTTTGTCTTATGGAAGTTTTATTATCAACTTTTTGAGTTTGTTGATAAAGTTTTCTTCTTGTGGGTCCAAAGCACCTGGCTACAGGTAGATTTATTAACTACAATCTCCTAACTGGTGACGTAGAGCCTGCATCCTATTTTTCTTTGACTTCTAATTTCCAGACTTTTTAATTAACATGTATATCTTATCTCCTATCTCCAGAGAGCCACAGCTTTAGGCTCTGGTTACCAATCATTTTTTATATTTGTTCTGGAGAAAAAAAAATAATGTTAAGTCTGGTATTTTAAGAATATATGTGTTACAGTTAATCTATGACCATATTACTTCTCTAGAATAACAAACAATAGAACAGATATATGCTAAATGGAGATTTATTGGATTAGCTGATATGATGCAGTCAGGGTTGTCCACCAATGGCTGACTTATACTCAAGAGGCAGAAAATGAGTAGGTACTCAGTCTACCTAGCTGATGCCTCAGTAGTCCCAATCTGGCATCAAGGACATGAATGATTCCTGGAGAGCCACTGATCTTCAGTTCACATTGGAAAGCTGAAAAAAGCTGGGTTCTGATGCCAGCTAAGAATGGCAGCAGCAGAGGCAGTTGCAGTGTCACTGTACAGCAAAGTAGATGAACTCTCCAGGATATAAGACAAGGAGACAAAAGCAAACACTTTTCTTTGGACCCTCTATTCTTCCCAGCTACTCTCCTTCAAACCCCTCCTATGCTCTCCTCTCAAGATGATAGCCTCCTTTTCTTTGATAATTATTGTGTGTATATATACATGTATATATACACACAAATATATATATAACAAGAGGGCTCATCCTTGATAATTCTCCTTCTCCTGGAACTCATTAATTGCCTATAGTTATTTCTCTAGCTGATGGGACTCTATGTGGTTCCCCGTGGAAAGGTCACATAGTTGGGTTTAGAGGGCGATTGCTCCAGCCAGCTCTTAGCCCAAAGAGCTGGCGGTAGTTTGGTCCCTCCCCTCTGGGCTGATGCCACAGGCCACAGCAAAAACTCCACCCTCTTCAGGGGGCAGGCTGTGTTTGGCAGAATTGTTTACCTCTTAACCAGTGCATTGCCCTTGAGTACCAGGGGACCTACCCTCCCTCTGAACCTCGTAAAATATGCCATGACCCTTGCAATAAAGTGAGAATGCCCCTCTGAGAGCAAGCTCCTGAATTCCTGTTCTCATCACCTCTGGTCTGCTGTGGCTGCGTCAAGGGATAAAGAAAGCCACAGGTGGACATGTGTGTGTGAGATTAGATCTTAAAAGCCTACTAAACTCTCCTTCTTCTACGTTAATATGTCCATTGTCATTGCTTTTGTTCTGGTCTTATTTATGCAGTCATCTCTAGGAGAGATGGTTTCACAGCAGACTTCCTGGTATTCTGGCTCTTACAATCTTTCCACCCCATCTTCCACAATATTCCCTGAACTATAGATGCTCAAGCTGTGATGTAGATGTCTACATCTGTTGCGACTGCACACCACAAACTGTTGGTCTCTGCCATATGTCCAGTTATGGTTTTCTGTGATAGTCATCATTTGCTGTGAAAGGGGGTTTCCTTGAAAAGGGGCAAGAGCTGCACTTATCTGTGGGCATAAGCATAACATTTAGAATGTAGTTTCGAATTATGCTCGTCCAGCAAAGTGGTGGTAGTAGATTCTTTTCTAAGGTCCATGACCTTACTACTTACCAGCCCCAGGAAAATGGCTAGAGTTCCAGTGCCAGGCATGGTTTCTTTCATGTTGAGTAGACTTTTAAAGTCCAGTTACACAGCTTTTGTTTGCCACTGTTGTGTGAGTGCAGGTTTTGCGCCTTTATGCATATCTTGCAATGCTAATAACTGTCCTGGTTCATAGGTGCTGCTGCTGGGCAGGACTGTTTAATTGCTTCCCTTTCTTGGCAGCTTCCTTTGGATCTCTTAATATCTGGGCTGTCACCAGAAGGTGCTCTCCACACTCAGGGTGGATCTTCGCATTTCAGTTAAACTAATCAAGAAAATCCTTCACAGGTGTGCCCAGAGTTTTGTCTTTTTTTTTTAAAGATGATTTCAGATTTAGTCAGCTTGACAACCAAGATTAACCATTACAATAACCTGCAAGTCTTTGTGTCACACTGTTTTATGAACTTATTTTCTACCCATTGTCCCATTGTTGTGTTGTGAGAAACAGAAACGATCTTTTTGATTTGATGCTGTGTGTCCTTTCCTGTCTCCCATTCTTTCGATTGTTTCCTTGTGAACCAAATTTGGGTGTCAAACTCTGAATGGTGTAGTGGGCAAGGGAATGAATTTTGTAAGGTTCCATGTCAAGAGAACATAGTCTGTGGGCTGTCATGGTGTAGAACTGAGGGAGGTTATGAAAATCACACCGTATTAACTGTGAGTACTCTGCCTGTCTTTAGTTTCTGGTCTGTGGAAACCATGACTCAGAGAGAGCATAGACAAGTGAGTTTTAGGAAGATGTGATTAGTTTTTGTCTGCAGACAATCCTTAGGTGACACTCTGGTTGACTCAGAGATGTGCTCACATTCTTTGTCTACCGTTATAGTACTTATGGTAGAAGATGTGGGATGCTTAACAGCTTACCTTTTATCGTTATACTGGCTTGTCTACTTACTTGAACTTGTGAAATGCAGTTTCTTTATCAGCAAAAAGAATGACACACACATACACATACACATACACACACACACACACACACACACACACACACACACACGGGGATGAAATGTGGTTTGAGAAAGTTACCTGTAAAGTATTTAATATATACCCAGGACGAATGACCTCTCTATCAATAAGTTGTATAATTTCTTAGTGAGTTGGGTATGTAGGTCAGTGGTAGAGTACCAACTGAGCAAACATGAAACTCTGAGTTCCATTCCCTGCACAAGAAAGAGAAGTATATTGTGTGTTTTCGGTATTGTTATATTTAATGTTTAGCATGAGAAGACATTTTGAATGACATAATAGATCAAAACATTAACACAAATATCCTCAACATATATTATCTTGAACTTGAAAACAAATGCTCAGAGCCTGTTATCACAAGACAGGCCACCAGATATGGTACATTGTACAATTAAATTTTTTATTGCATTTATTGTAACACTTTATTTATTTTGTGTGTGTATGCACAGCCTAGCATGCATATAGAGGTCAAAGCACAACGCTGAGGAGTTGTTCCTCCCTCCTATCATGTGAGTCCTGGGGATTGAACTCAGATCATCATCTATGGCAGTTAGCACCCTTATTTGCTGGGCCATCTTAAAGGCCCTGCACTTTTTCTGCTTTCTCTTTTGAGAAAGGGTCTCACTATGTATCCCAGGCTGTCCTGGAACTCACTGTGTACATTTCTTTTAATGTGGACATTATGAATGCTGCATCTGGAGTGGAGTATATCTTTAAGAGACCGTAGCCTACTATTCATACACAAGTCGGTATGAAGAAAATTGCATTGCATTGTAATAAAATAACCCTCTCAACCAGAACAGAAGTGTTGTTTCCACAACACTGGGAGAGACCAAACAAAGCATGTGGGAGAAGCTGCTTAGTGTTATGTGCACGGTTCCCATTGTTTTCCTCTTTGTACTTTACTGTTTTACCACTGGCAGCCAGTGTGGGGCCTTCACTTATGAAAATAGAGCTGCTGGCAGTTTAGGCTCAATTTCACTCTCAAGCTGTCATAAGTGATCACGTGGGAAGATAATACTTGGTGGGGATTTTGTTTTCTTTTTCTGTTTTTTCCCCCCCTCCCCATTTATTTTTTCTTCTGTGAGGCAACTGGCTAGAAAAGACAGCAGATGAAATTGAAGTCTATGGAATACAGTAATGCTTGGAAGAACAAACATTCTTAGAAAGTCTCTTGACATAGAGAGGAATGGGAGTAGAGGCTTAATTGCATGCAAGCCTTGGTAGCCATCCCCTCTAGCCTGCCACCATCATTATCTCTGCAGGCTTTAAGCAGGGCCCACACACCAACACCATGCTCCCAGTCTCATTGCACTAGAACCATCTCTCCTTCTCTGGGCCCACTTTATAAAAGGCATTGGCTTTGAGAGTGCTGTTATATGTTTATTGTAAACTGAGAAATTGTAATTCTTTTTCATGTCTGATTTTCCTTGAGTCTTCTCTCTTCTCTTTATTCATTTGTCTTTTAAAATAACTTTTAGTTGTGTTGTTTTTAAAACTGTGTTTATTTTAGCCTGTTTATTCTTTGCTTCCTCATACTAACTTTGAACTCAGTTTGTGTTCCTTCCTTTGAGTTTATTTATCCTCTTCTTCCACCATGTCATTGTCCTCCTTTAGTCCTCCAGTGCTGGCCTTGAACTTAAGATCCTCTAGCTTCTGCCTCCCCATAGCTGGAGTTACAGGATGTGCTCCCACTCTACCCCCAGCATATGTGTACGATAAACTTCCCACTTGCAGCTGCGTGGCTAACCTCCCATAGATTTGTGTGTGCTGTATGCACACTTTCATTTGTTTCACGGTGGTTTGAATTTCTCTTTTCCCGCTGACCCGCTGGTTGTTTAGAAACATATAATTTTATGGCACATAACTTTGATTCTTCCAAAATTTCTCTTGCTACTTACTGGATGCCATTATGATTGGAAGAGACTGTGGATATTGGGGCTCTGGGTCAGACCCTGGTGCTAAACACGGAGGCAGGGCACTTTCAGACGGACTCAGCTTGAACCTCTTCCCTGCCTCTGAGAGTGACAAGTTCAGCTTTGTGAGTAAGCCCTGCATTGTCTCTGACTAGGCCTGACACTGCTGCTGAGAATGCCAAGGCCACCAGACTCTCCACACTGCTTCCTCTCTGCTTCTTCCCTTCTATCAGGCTCTAGGTAGATCAGCTTTACGCTGATACTGGTGTTTCCCGGGACACAAGAGAGGATCAGGCTTTCTGTGAAGTGTCTCTGAGTGCCCTGCAGGCTGGATTTCTAGCTGTGGTTGTCTTTTTTCCACTGTCAAGTTGTAAGCTCTGGGGATACTTTCTGTGTGCTGCCGTGACACCTTGCAAAGGTGGAGAAATAACCAGGACTGAGTCAGAACTTGCCTCTTACACCCCCAAAGCAGTTTTCAGTTTTTATTCAGGTCTCTGGTATACTTGTGTGCTTTAATCTTGTCCTCAAGTTATGGAATTTTCACAAATGCCAACATCTGTGAATAGTAGTAGCTGATTGGACTTTCTCTGTGAGTAATGAATCCTGGGACTCCTCTTGGCTACCTTGCTGACATCACTTCTTGTTTTTGAACATTCATGCCACAGATTCGTTGCTGGAATTTAATCAAGAATTTAAGCCTAGTTTGTAGCTCATGGGACACACAGTTCTATTGTTTTGTTTTTCAATTAGATGTCTAAAGACAGCAGGTCATTAATCTAAAAATGCCCTAGTTGCTCTAATAAGTCAATGCTGAGGTAAAAATCAAGAATGCAGGGGCAGCTTTCTAGACTAAAGGAGGTTAAAGAGATGTAATATTCAGGACCAGCAACAGGGCTCAGTGGGTAAGGGTGCTTGCTACCAAGCCCAATTGGTGAGTCTAATTGAGTTCAAATGAGTTCAATTGCTGAACTCAACATGGTAGAAGAAAACTGATTTCTTCAAGTTGTTCCCCAACATACACACATGTACCATAGCATATGTGTGACCACACACACATATTATATATGTATGTGTATATTAAGAAAAGAGCCATAACATTCAGATGGAGAGTAGAGTGTAATACTTGCTTGGACTCTGGTTTGATTGAACCAGTATATTGAAGTAAGTATAAGTTCCACAAACTTTAAAAGTTTAATCTAGCCAAAAGCTTACGGCTGGCAGGCCACAAGTCCTAGAGAGGAATGTACTATTGATATATTGCTAAATGGATGAGTAATCTACATAGCCATATTTATAGCTATCGATTAATGCTGCTCCCAGCCCGGGTCAGAAAGGCTGCTGTTTGCAGTGGGAAGCGGTTGACGCAGAGATACATAACTGGCCACGTGCTGAGAGTATGTGACAGTTGCGTGCTCACCCTCAGTGGGACATCGACATCACCCCTTAAGTCCAAGTGAATACTGAAGAAGGTGAAACGCAAGGCCAGAGGATGTGGCGCTGAGCTGGAAGGCGCCCTCTTCTGGGCATGAACACACAGAAGCACCAGACCTACACAAACAAGCAAAATAAGACAAAAAGACAAAGCAGGAGGGGGATGAGAGGGCACTGAGCTCAAAATCATAACGTACAGCATAGCATTTGACATGAAATTGTCAAACGTTAAATAATTATCCATAAGGAAACTTGTAGACATTTTGGTAGATGTGCTAATGGTCTTGTTTACAGAATATTCTCATTATCTTTGTTCTAGAATTACATATTGAGGTACACCAGAAAGACTTTTCTGTTATGTACTCAAAAGTACTCCAATATATGTCTACATCACACAAATATTCCAAATGTTACAAATAGTTCTGTGCTGGTATTGAGCCTATAGGATCCACTGTGTGGATCCACTGTGTGGATCCATGCCCTCTTTTTACGTGTGAAAATTTTCTCCATAGAAATCAGGAGAAAAAGTTTTTATGGCACTATTCTTGAAAAAAAAAAAAAAGCAGTGCTATTTAAAATATAATTTAAAGAGACATTCGTAATGCCTCAAATGGAGAGCCACAAAAGCTAACTGCAAAGGGTGAGAAGATGAAGCATGTCTGCGAGAGAAGCCCAGACACAATGTTAAACTGTTTCAGGAACGTGCTTCTTTTTAGAGTCTTTCAGTTTATGAACGTATTTGGTGACACCTTTTATAGGTGTGGGAGACCAGAGAGACTGATGTAAGATGCTCTTAAGAAGAAAGAGTTACAGAGAATCCTGCTCGAGCTGGGTGCCTCACAAGAGGGGCCTGGTGGCCGGCCTCCGTGTCAGACTGCTTGCTCTTCCTTAGTAAGTTCGTGAAGAGATGCTAGGGCGTCCTCTCTCCGCAGTGGGGGTGACAGAGGTACCTTCCAGGGAATGTCGGATTGAATGAGGTGTGTAGAGTTCAATGTAGAGCTAAGTGCAACTGCTTCCTAAGAGAGGAATGAGCGGAACTTCGGAGCAGCCAAGATTTGAGTTGAGCTTTGGTTTATAGAAGGAATTTCAATAAGAAGAGATGGCAGACAGATTGTATTTCAAGACTGGAGCTGGTGTTGGACGTTAAATTTGAAAACCAGTTTTGCAATGGCTGTTAGATTTGACTTAAAGACGTCCTAAAAGCGTTGTAACAGAAGAGGAGTATGGAGCTTCATATCATTTTAATTGTTAGTTTAAGCAGCGTCGCAGTGTTACTTGAAGAGGCACTGAAGAGTTTTGGCAAATTGACGCGGGCAGAGTTGAGCTTAGAAAAGACCAATCTGGCAGTCAGGGTCTGGCACTGCTGGGAAATCTGAAGGCAGAGGTCCTCCTCTACTAGAGCTCTCCTCTCTCTCCATCAGAGGGCAGTTGGTTTCTTGGCCTGGTGAAACTGCAGCTTAAAAAGTAAGTAGAAACTGCAGTCATGGCCTCACAGTAGCTATGGCTGTCTGCACCGGGCTCACACAAGACTGGCCTATCAACAAGTCAATCATGGATTAGGGCGGGGCTTATGGACGCTTTCTCTTCCCCACTGAACTTTCGGCTACTGATGGATTCTGGCGGAGAAGCAGTCATTGTCTTCCCTTGTGTCCACTGAGGAGCCCACCAGATTCCAATGGGGAGTTCCAAAGCCACGGTCACACAGGTGATCCTTAAGTTCAGGGGGCCTCAACAAAAGACAAAGGAAAAAACGTCAAGAATTTGGAAAGGGAGATTGTAAGGGAGAAAGGGAGGCCTGCTGCACCAGTGTGACGGGAAGATTCGTCGGAGGTTATAATAATCAGAATGCGTGCTTTATACGTATGAAATTGTCAAAGAACAAAGTTAATGAAAGGAAAAGTAAACAAATACACAGCCAAGTCATTTCCA
Organism: Cricetomys ansorgei; assembly: GCA_026225945.1. NCBI lineage: Eukaryota > Metazoa > Chordata > Mammalia > Rodentia > Nesomyidae > Cricetomys > Cricetomys ansorgei. Next base: position 1,757,128 of record JAMJFZ010002601.1, on the reverse strand, counting down.
TTCTTCCTCTAAAGAATGAGGTGCTGGCATCTATTTTTAATTAGCATAATATAAGCTGAATCCATAGTGGACATCTTCTAAAATGCTTTTTTGAGTGCAGAGAGCAACCTTACTTGCAAAAGTGCTTAAGACCATAACGATGTGCATATGGAAAGCCAATTGCCACCATCTCTGAGCTGATGAGAGATGAGAAAGCAAGTCCTTTCCTACTTTTTTTTTCAAGATGCCATAGATAGGACTAGCATTTTGTCAGACGAGGCGGCATTTAGTCTGTAACGGATCCAAGCGCTAATTCAAACAAATTTGCAAGAATAAAAAGCAAAGGCGAAGCAATGGGAAGGATTACCAGAAATGGAAAATATCAGAGGATGGAGACACACCAAGATTAAACAAGTTCTTATTGGAAGTGTCGATGAGGGTGGAGGGACAAATCAATATGATTTTAAAATTTACAATCAAGCTTGGGGAAACCCATAAAATGGTTACACTCCATAGATGGGAGGCAGTTGTAAGACAAGATAGCTGAAGACACAGAGATGAAAAAAGCTTTCGATTCAAGAGCTTTGCTCAACAAAGAAAAGTCAAAATGCCTCAGAACTGAGTTAGTAGTAAGGGCACTGGCCCCGTGTAGAAGGACTGATAGGAAGGAAGGAATAAGGTGTCACATTTCAGGTTGTAGAAAGTCAAGCATACTTGGAAAATGTGCAATTACTTCCTCTGGGGCAAAGCATCTAGAAATATGTCCTGCTTCACTAAGGCTTGGGTCTGCTTTGAGTGTTGAGCACAGGCGTGGTGACCTCTGGGTGTGCTTTATAGTTCTATGAGTCTGTGATTATCTCAGGCAAATCACTTTCTGGGGTACAGGAAATAATTCTTACTAGTAAAACACAATTTGAAACTTGGAACCGAAATTACACCTTTCCTATAAAGTGTTGTAATAAAGAGAGCAACTGGGGACTACCTCAAAGAACAAAATGCTAACTGTACTGGTTGGCCACTCATGCAAGACAAATCTCAGGTTCACACTAATTCATGGCATGGGAGATGTGGCTACTCGGAGGCAGTTTTAAATAGAAATCTGGTGGCAGGTGAAAAAGAATCAAGGATACCGTTCCTGAGCCGTGGGATGTGCACTGACCATCAATAAGTGCTCAGAAATGGGAGCTCAGCATCAGCACCACCAGAGACGGAACCTTGAGTGCGGCCCCTGCATTTAGTTGCTTTGTGAAACCTCTTTATTGGCTTTGGGTATGGAAAATCTTCTGAGGTCTTTACAGTTTGCCAACAATTAGAGAGCAGTGCTATTAGAAGACAGTAGCAAGACACAGGGCTCTCTCTTGCCAATAAAAGTTTCTCCTAAGTTCCCACAGACTCAAAGTGCAATTATTTTGGCAACTTTTTGCTTCTCAGAGGCTTCAACTCCAGGACAGAGAGCAATTATTAACATAAATGATTCACAGTTCATTTATTGTTTTCTTAGAAACTGTATTTCCTGCAGAAGCACAGGGCTTAAGGCACATAGAGAGAGTCCAGATGATGAGTGTGAGAATTACGTTAAGGTCAGGGTATAGATCGTCCTTAAAATCACAAAGCCCCTCATGCTTGGTGTTTCTGCCTCTCCCTGAGGTCTCTGTGTCCCCTAGAACTTTGTGATGGATTCTTATCTTTTAAGGTTGAATTGTTTTCTGTTTCCTCCCATTCAGAGAGGCTTAGTGACTGTAGATAGAATACGAGCCAGAAAATTGGCCATGTAACTATCAGCCCTTTGTCATTTTACCCATAAGTTTGAAAGCTAGTTCTTGAATCCTACTTTACAAATATTAGCTTATATTTTAACAAATTTATGTTAGGACATGAAATCACTATTTTTTTTTAAAATCACAGTTATACTTAAAATGGTCCATGCTTGCTTCTATGTAGCCTGAGATGGAAGAGAAAACTATAAAACATAAACAGCACAGACTAACCTACACTTTAATATGATTTGTCTCTGTAAGGAACCCTGGGTTGCCATAGTTTAGGAGCACAGTGTCCTTCTGTTTCAAGACTGACACAATTCAGACTCCCACTCATATTTTCTTTTTAAAAGTGGATGCTTTTTTTTTTTTATATCCTATGATTTGGTCCCATAAATTTGGTCCCACAAAAACAACTAGAATACACTTGTCTGTCCAAACCATATACTGGGCTTTTACAGAACAGGGTCAATTTGTGTTTTTAAATATGTGCTTGGGTGGCATCACATGATTTGTCTGACATATGCACTCACACAGCTGCAACTCTTTTTCGTATGCATTATTCTTTATGTTGTAGCCATGTTGTGTTGCCATGAGGTTGCAGGAGTTTGATAGTCAAGTTTTATAATGATTGAATAATTTCCCACTGAGTGAATAAGGGGCTGGTTTGCTATCCTCATACGGTTTAGATAATTACTATGTTTTGGGCTATAATAAATAGGGAAGTAAGAAAATGATAGGATTTTGCATCTGGAATTAAAAAAAAAACTCCTATTAACCAAGCCATAAATCTATCTTCTGCTTACAGAAGTTATTCTTTCACCTGGTCAGTAATGCTTGAGATTTGGGTAAACTTCTCAAAGATTCTTGTGGCTTTCTCCTAATGGACACAATATGGTCACAATGTCTTTAGACATCATATTACAGCATCACCTTCAAACTGGAGTGAGGGAGAGAAAAAGGGGAAGTTTCCCCATGACTTTTCATTCTCAGAAAGAAGAAATACTTCTCAGGAGCTGCTATCAGAATTCATGTTAGATTTTAATACCCAGAACCAGGTGGTATGTTCAAATATGATTTATCTTTGCAAAGAACAACAAGATTATCAGAACTTATTAGCACAGCATTAACCCTTCTCCCCAGATCCCCAGCATGCACTGAGGAGTTTAAATAGCAAAGAGAAACTAGAAAAAGTCATAAATTCATCTGGGTTCTTTGGAGAACCAATAAAACATGTAGTGTGTATGTGCGTGTGTGTGTGTATGTATGTATGTATGTATGTGTACACATAAGAGTAATATCACAACAAGCTGTAGGCTCAGAACAGCTGTCCTGATCTCCAGCTCGAAGCCCTGAGAATTAGGACAGCCAATGGTGATGTCATCTAGACCAGGGTTGCAGGGTGAAGACCCAGGAAGATCGAATGTGTCAGGTCAAGACCAGAGGGATGAACAAAACTATTGTTCCAGTTCATAGGTCACTACACAGGAAATTTCCTCTTATTCTGAGGGGGTCCATATTTTTTCCCTCTATTCAGAGATGAGAACTACTAACATTATGGAGGGCAGTATGTTTGACTTGGTCTACTAGAGATACCCTCACCAAAACACCAGAATAAGGTTTAACTAAAATATCTGGGCAGCATCTGGTCTAGTCACTAAAATGAATTACCACTAAAGGCTAGATAGGAACTATTAGTGTCTTGCTTCAGAGTTGGGGAATATTGTTATATAACTTTGGGTGTATTTTTAATAACAATATATTATCCAAAAGAAAATATCAGGTTTGAGGATAGAAAGTATTCTTTTGGATACATATTTCTCAAAGCTTTCCTAGATTTTCACCATTTCCTAGTCCCTAGTAATGTTCAAATACACATTTCCTACATAGTCCCAGAATTGTTTTTTAGATACATGTATGAGCTATTTATTCATGCTTTTGATCAACAGGATGTCTGTCATTTCTTTAGATTGTACTTTTCTTTAAGAAATATCAGCAATATGCCAAGTTGCTGACATATCTATCTACCTATCACATATATATATAATATATAACACATATATATTATAACAAATATATGTAAACCACTTCATATATATTATACATGTACTCGTGTAAGCATGTTCATTTTCTGTGTAATTTTCATATAAGAGTAACCATAAAAGATCAAGATGGGTTATATTAACAAAACTATACTACCTATATGAAGAAAACACTAATGACATTTAAATAAAAAAGTAAAATGAAACAATAGGCTGCTGTTCTCAATGAGGCAAAGGAGTGAAATATAATAAATGAGAACATGTCTTGGATAGTATGGCTATAGAACCCATTCTCTCTGGTCCAAATTACCTAGACAAGTCTGCTCCAATGCAGCCTGATTTTATATTTTCCTCAATCACTTTGAGTGAATGAGTGAATAATTGATTGCTTTGTTGGTATAATATACATCTAGCCCCCAAATAAACATTTCTCACTCTGGAAATGTGGAGCATAAACTATTCACTACAACTTACGATGAGTTTACAAAGTAGAATAAAATGAATAAGACTTTTACTTTCCTTTAAATGAGCAACTATTGCTAGAAATAAGCGTGGAAGCAGTTGGAAGATCAGCCTGAAGCCTTGAGCACTTCTGAGTGCAGGGGAGGATAGAGAAGGCTTGGGTGGTGATTTGCCCATTCTGGAAAGACGCCACTGTTTGAGCCTCAGGAGTAACCACCACACTGCTGATCCTTGTCCAGAGAGCTGGAATCTAGATAAATTAAATACCTTATCACTGAAAACATGTCCCCTAGTGACTCCCACAAACTCAATATAACTTTTTCTGGACTCCATGCTTATCTTGTGATAACAACAAATCAGAATACAGAAGACTAATGGGACGGGGTAGATTTTATTTCCATTAGAACTTAAATTGTATTTAATAGTGATCCGTTGAGAAGGAGGAAGAAAAAAAAATGTTCATCACCCAATTATTTTAAAAATGGATCTAAAGACATAGCAGGAAATTAGACCAGCCTGTTTGATATCAGTGAAATCTCAGAACATTTTTAAAAGATCAAATGCTGGAACATTTAAAAAGCACAGCTTGAATGGAGTCAATTAAAGTAGCCTCAGGTGTAGCTGGGAGATTTTATCAATGTGTGTGTACAGCATGGACGATGATTCTGAGTGAATTGCCATAAAAATCGAGGAAAATATGATTAAAATCATAAAACAGGATGTGGTTATTTGACATCATCTCTTTCTTTTTGACTTAATGACTAACGCATGGAATCCTGGAGGCAAAAGGAGCTTGACAATTTGAATTCACAGTGGAACAAACTCAGATGAAAGTAACGTTCAGCTTTAAATGCTCAGCAAGTTAGTTTATGTTTAGTGTTATTAGTTAGCATTACTAACCTTCTGAGCAAGGGATCAGTTCTGACCCAGTCCCTTTAGCTTAGGCTTCTGAATGTGGTCTGCAGACACATCGAGTCATTACACTGTCACTCAAGAGAGGCACAGAAGCTGGGAGTATTTGAGATGTTCATAACCATGTGAAAGCGTGGGTGTGGATTCGGTGTATCTTGTTCTTCTCTATTTTAGCTGGTAGTGATGGGTTCCATTGTACTTTTATAACATTTTAGGTCCATGTTTTACTCAGATAATAAAGATAATATTCTCCTGGCAGACAGTCGCAGAAGCACTGAAGGAAGAAGCAGCATTTAAAGCATGGTGTTTACCACACTATCAGAAAAATACTAACCTATTTTTCCTATTAGTGGGTAAAAAAAAAAAAAAAAAGCCAAGCATACTTACCTCAAACACACGTGGAAAATGGCTTTCAAAAATAGACACTCGAAGAAACCCATTTGGTTGGGGGATTAGAGGATCTGAGAAATGTCTTTTGGAGCAAGTTGTGACTGTGATTAAGGCTGTGTGAGCTGAAAGGTAGAGGACGCCATTGCTCCAGTTCTCTTGCCCCGAATGTTAGTATCACGTACCCACCCTTTGCTATGAAATTTTGCATGTCTCATCACTAAATGTGGAGACATTCCCCCACACTGTTGAACCTGAGCCTCAACAGATGGCTTGCCAGAACATGGTAGACATGATAGCATACCAGGTTCTCAGAGCCTAGAGGCCTGATACATCTCATTTCACTCCTTCCATGGGATCACTGTGAAGAAACCACATCCTCGGTGCCTGCTGCGCATTGGCACAGGCCCTGGAGTGGAACAGGTAGGGCAGAGCTGAACCAGACCCGGTGTTTAGAAGAGTACAGGTTAAACTGCAGCCTGAAGCAGTCACCTGCTGCAGCACTGACCCAGAGGCTGCAAGGGGTGACCAGATTGGTGGGATCACACTGTGTTCTGAAGTGGGCCGTGATATCTGCCCACCTTTATGGCCTCTAGCATGCTGTTCTTGCAATTTCAACCATTTGACTTGTCTACTTACAGTGATCAGCAGAAGACTCAAATGTGTCACATTTACACCCGAGCTTTTGATTCTCTTCCCTGCACACCTGACCTAGTCCCCCTCTTTGCAAATGACAACCGTGTCCTATCAGCCCCTCAGAGCGAGGCCCCTGGACTCGCCCTGGATCTTTGGCTTCCTTTCCTCCACATATGGTGAGAAGTGAAGCACGTGTTGACATCTGTTTTGGCTCTGGCCACTCCTCATCTCCATCACTACTTCCCTGAGAAACTCTATTTTTTCTTTCCACACCAGGTGAGTGATCCTTTAATATAAAGGTTCTCAATGTCTGGGTTGAGATCCTTCTGGGGGTCGAATGACCCTTTCAGAGAGGTCGCCTAAGACTGTCTGCATATCAGGTATTAACTATTCGTAACAGTGGTGAAATTACAGTTATGAAGTAGCAATGAAAATAATTTTATGACTGGGAGTAGACATAAAATGAGGAACTGTCTTAAAGGGTCTCAGCATTAGGAAGACTGAGAGGCACTGCTTTAATATATAAATCACATTATCTCCCTCGTCTCCTCCAAGCTATCTTATGGCCATCCAACTCAAAGTCACAGACAACTTGTGCTGCTCAATTCCTCTTCCGTGTCTGGTCCTGGCCACCTGTTCTCCAGGAGCATAATCAATGCAAAACTTCCCTTGGGCCCCTCTGACAAGACAGTCACCAGCAGCGCTTCCTGCCCCTTTAGGATCTGCTCTGGCATGCCCTTACTGTGGAGTCTTCCTTGGCCCTGCCAGCAGCAACCTCTAGTGCCCTCTGCTTCCTTCCTATATGTCCTAGTTGGTCTTGGCACTCACTAACCAGGGTGTTACATATTTATGCATTTACTGCTAGCGCCTCTCATTGGAACAGAAGCCTTCAGAAAACAGGGTGTTATTTTCTCAGCGTTAAGAGCCAACAGCTGGCACCTGGAGGGCCCTTAATAAAAATCTGTGCGTGAAAAAAAGTGAGTTTGGTGTCTCTAGAAAGAGAATGATCATTAAGGCTCCAGTTTGCTAAGTGTGAGTCAGGAATTCAAATGCAGGCTGTAGAGAGGACCACATAAAGAAAGATTTTTAACAGGAAGTTTCTGTCAGTCAGTAGGCAGGGTGATCTTTTGATTATGGATTTCAAAGAATAAAAGTACTTGCCCAACTTTGGCCTGGGGGATGTTTTAACTTTAAACACTTAGGACATTAAAGTTACATGCAAGGTTTTGTCTTGGACATTTTTCTTTTTTTTTTTTGTGTGTGTGTGTGTGTGTGTGTTGTGTATGTACATATGTGTAAGGGCCACCCATATGTGTGTGCATAGAGGCCAGAGAATCATGTGGGGTTATCCTGCTCTTAATCACTCTTCTCCTTATTTTACTGGAGACAGGATCTCTCACCGAACCTGGAGCTAGGCAGTCAGCCAGCAAGTCCCAACAAGATCCTTCTGTGGCAATCTTCCTTTCTCCCTCCTCATCCCCCCCATGGTTCTGGGGTTAGAGGCTTGCCTGTGGACATGCTATCTCTTTTGTTGGGTGCTAGGATCTGAACTCTGGTTTTCAAGCTTGCACAAGTGTTCTTACCCACTGATATATTGTGTCTCCAGCTCTATAGAGGTTTGAAGTTAAACTTTGAACCTAGTCATCTATTGCGCATGCTCAGAGACAGAAGGTGAGAAAGAATCCGGGGATTCTAGAACTAGAAATATGACTTTATTTTAGGGGGAATATAACACTTTTTTCCAAAAAAGACTTTTGGGAGCTGTGGGAAATAAAGCTGGCCAGGTAGGAGGTGGGGCTGTGCCCACTCTCCAGTTTCCTGGCATTTCAGCAGCACACCGACGGGTGAAGACTCTGTATGTTATTTTAGCAGCAAAGTCTCTGCCAAGATCATGAAGGGAGTGAAAACTTCAGGAAATCTTGTAAAAGAAGCAAAAATGTCATATGCTTGGATTTCCGACCAGCTGAGGCGAAGCTGCTGCACGTATCGAGGCCCAAGCCTGAGGTTCCCATGCAAAGGTATTACTGAGGTGATGGAATTTCTATTCGCGTTGAAATCGGCCCCTCATCTTCGGATTTATATCCATGTATCGATACCTTGTAACACTGAGAGTTCTACAGGATTCTGCGAGCCAGTAACATATTATACAAAGGTAAAAATATAAAACAGAGGAATCATGCCACGTTTCTAGGAAAGTAAATGTCTTAATTTTATTCTGGCTTATTTTATGTCCAATGAACATGAAAAAATGTATGCTTAATATTTTCTGATGGAGAAAAGGGGACCTAAATAATGTGTTAAATAACTATGGTGTGCTAGGCACAATTCTAGGAGCTTCACCGTATGTTTTCTAGCTCTACTGTATAAAATTTGTATCTTGCATATAATCTCCATTAAGGATTAGGATATTGTATTTTGGAATCAGATAGTCTGATTTCTAGAATGAATTACACACACAAAGGCACATATAATCTGACCTGGCTACCTGGAACATGCAAGTACTGACTAGTTTTCTCAGCCTGAAAACCAAAGGTAGAGGAAAGGAAATATCATTTAATAATGTAGGCTTCCAGGGACTTGTCTATTATTCTTCATTTAATTTTTTAACTTATTTCATCCATGAGTTCTGTATTTATATCATTTCCATTCCTCACTCTTCCCCCTTCCAGGTCCTCCTGAGTACCCCCACTCCCTCTCAACAGTTATATAACAATGTGTGTGTGTGTGTGTGTGTGTGTGTGTGTGTGTGTGTGTGTATGTATATACACATATTCATATGTGTGTGTATGAAATAATAATGATTGAAGAAAGATAAGTCAACAATTTATCTATTATTCTTAAAGCTCTCCAAAAACTTGTTGACATTTAGGCAGCATTACAATATGAGTCCTATATGACAAATATTCAGTTAGTGTTCCCCTAAGAAGCTATAAGTATCAATAACTTCACCTTAATTATTTTCCTTTCCCTTTTAGCTTTGATAACACAGAAGGCAAATAATGCATTCAGGACTCCTAAGGCATCGGCTAGCTTAGACATATTTGGAATAGTGAAGTATAGACTTAAACCTTGTCAAATGTGCGTTTGTAAGCCCTTCCGCCAAATCTGCCTGGTTACCTCTATTCCCAAGTTCATTGACCCCTTGCCCCAGTAACCACACAGCAAGTCCGTGGCCTTTGCTGCCAATGATTTTGCATCAGTGAAAGCTCAGGAGTAAAGGCTTGGCGGCTGCAGTACCTTCCCCTGGATTTGCCTGCTCTAGGAGTAGTACAGAAGCTGCCAGGGAAGGTTGGAGGTGGATAGGAAGTAGGGGAACGCTTAGGGTCTCTTTGCAGGAAGGGTTCTTTTGGGGGATGTTTAGAGAGTAGAGCATATTATTTTCTCCAATGCAGTTGTGCTTCTCTGATTCCTTCTGTCTGCTTCCACTGTGTGTAACCATCACACTGCCTTTTCTTAAGTACTGTGCAGTATTTAAAAAAAACAAGTTGAATCCTGAATTGTTTTTCTCCTTTTTTTTTTCTCTCCCTGGTAACTTCACAAATCCATTAAGCAGTTTATTATTCCCTAGGGCCTGAGTGATTCATCATCCTGACCCTGCTGGTCAGATTAGCAGAAACGTAACTCGGAATGAACTACCGTCTCTGTTTCTTTGAGTGATGGGAGGAAAATTTTAAATAACGGTTGGTGCTTGAAAGAAACGAAAGGGAAACAAAACGTTTTTCTTTCTCCTTGACATTAGCAGCAGATTAGTATAAGCAGAAATTTTTTCTCTACTTTGAAAATATATTACTAATTTATATACCTCATCAGAAATTACTAATGCAAGCTCCTGACAAAGCTTCTGTTCTTTTGTTTGAAATTTGTTTGGCCTCAGCTTTTCTAAATTTGTGGTAAAGAAAATTAGTAAGTAGTTTCTAGTTTTGTTTATAAAGTATTCTTTAATGCTACCGACATTTACGTCTTGTCCGAATTTGTTAGTTCTTACAGAGATGAGAAAAGAAACTTTCCTTTCAAGAAGTAGGCATGTGAGCCAACCCATCCCCAGTGTGCTGTTCTAGGGCAGCCACAGAGACTTGGCAGGGCTGAGCAGGGTCAAAGCGGAGCCCAAGCGATGCTACCAAGACAGACAAGAGTGCTCCCATGAAGCCTTTGTATAGAGAAGATTGCCCTAACCCACGGGAAACAGCCATGTTCAGGACAGGAGGAGATGCATGGATCTGGGCTGGAGGGGAGATGGTGCCGCTTGATGAACCAGAAATGAGTAGAGCATAGACTGAGACTAGTAGACTGGAATGTACAATCCTGAGCTAGAATCACAAGGAAGGCATCACAAGGAAGGGCTTGGGAAGAGGACTCATGAAGAAAGCTGAAGAGGTGTGCAGAGAGAGGCACACAGAGACAGGGAGGCCACACACAGCCCTAATGGAACTTTCCGTTGCAGAACATGCTGGTGGAGGCATGCTTTATATTTTTTATCTCTAGGTTACTACCTTTACTCAAGAATACAAGAGATCCTGTTTTATTATATACTGTTAACATTGCTTATATAAAAGAATACCTTTCCCCACATTTAAGCTTAAGATATAATTTGACCAGTTTGGCTATACTAAGATATGGCTGCCCACCAGTGAGACCACCAGGGGTTCAGAGTGTGGTGCCACTTTCGTTTCCTGAAAGGCCATTTTACAAGTCATAAAATTTTAAGTGTGATGACATTTTGACCTTGAAAGTCTATTGAAAGAAATAACACGACATATTATTCACCCAATAAGAGATTCTTTAAGTGAAGGTTTTACCATACAATAGAATATTCTATAGAAAGCAAAAGAGTGAGGCCGTGATCCATTTACTGATGCAGAAGGATGCTTTTGCTTTGTCATTAAGCATAACATTCAGTTTACAAGGAGCATGAATGGATTTCCCTAATTTTTTTTCCAGATTGACTCATGGCTTTTAAAAAAAATATTTTTGAGATTATAATGTAATTATCATATTTCCCCTTTCGTTTCCTCTCTCCAAACCCTCACACACACTCCTTCCTATTCACCTTCAAATTCAAACTCTTTTTTTCACTAATTTTTAATAAACTATAAAGAGCCCTCATTGCTTTTTTATGTGCTGATTTTGTTTCAGGCAGACACATGCACAAAACTGCAGATTTCTGAGAACATAAAATGGGAACATCTATTTTTCAACTAATGATTCCCTAAACAGGTAGAGTCAACAGAGTCCATTCTCATCTGAACCAGAGAGGCCCAAAGTCTTAGTGTCCTAATATAACCTTTCTCTTAAAACAGAATCTCAGTCTATGCACCTGTTGGGCATTCATCACTCTTTAAAGCTTATCATTGGCTCTTTTTCAGAATATCATGTGAGGCCGCTCTGATAATATAATCGAATCTTGGCTACATACAAGTATTTTCTTCTTAGCTTCATCAGAACTGTGTAACACTTAAATTTCTAAAGTTAATAAGTTTTTAAGGAATGAATAAAGCAACAAGCTTAGGGAAGACAGAATTGAGAGAGCTTTTCTCGAGAAGCATCTGATGTCACTGCCGACACACTGCATCCTGAATCAGATGCATCCCTGTCATGCACGTAGGTGGTGGTTAAGCCAATGTAATTGGCATTTTGATAATTCAGCTAAAGGGCTAATACTGGAAATTTCCAAACTGGTCTTGCTTGATTAACCAAAGTCACTATTTTGTGTTTATTGTCCTCCCTATTGAGCTAATGAGCATAGCGATTGATCCTAATATTACTTCTTTTAGAATTTGAATTTTGAGAATAGTCATAGAATATAATTGTGGCAACATATCATATACTTATTATCGTCAATTCATTTATTTGCTGTCCTGCTAAAACTTGGATTTCACTGATGCAAATAGGGTCTTACAGGAGGAGATGATGCGAACTGAGGCAGGTTTACCCTAAAGCTAACTAACTAAGCATTGTGTTCACAGGATGGTGTCATTCCACAGTACTTTCACAGAGTAAGCCTGGTCCCTGCCCTGTTGGGTTTCTCCACAAACTGTACAGTAACAAGTTAGAGACGGAAGCATTTGAAAGGAGCAGCCGGTGAGGACTGTGAGTTAGTGGATCTTATCCATGTACACAAACAAAAACAGGTAACTGAGAGCAGAGACGCATTCCAAGGAGAATGAATGCCCAGGCTTTGGGTGGTTAGATGATCACTTAGTGGAAAAGTATGTGAACTTATTTTTTATTTGTTTAAAAATTATAGCCATTGACAAACAGGGCGTAACTGCTGATACGCCGCTAGCGTGAGGACACCCACCACTAATTTGCTAATGAAAATATTAGGCCAGTTACTACACAGAGGACCTTTAGGAGCCCCTGAAGTCTCACAGCTCACGGATGAAATGGAGAACACTTCTAAGCATGGATAAAGACATCACAATAACAAATGATGGGGAATGCCTCTAAGCTGTCACAAAGATAAAAATTTTGGTCAACTTGTCTCCTCTTGTGAGACCCTATTTACATCAGTGACATCTAAGTTTTAGCAGGACATCAAATAAAACTTAGGAAAAGTTATTTTTAGATAAGGAGATGATAAAAGATACAAAACCAAATATGATTAAATCAGTATTACCAAGGCAGGCCAGGCAGGTTAATGAATTGAAATATATAAATATTCTGGATCTTGTGAAGATTTTGAAATTTTGAAATTTATAAATTATTGTGGCTTATATTCTTAGCACTCTAGATTCCTGATGAATAGTTATTCTACAACCAAATTTGATACTTGTAATTTTATCTTATTCTTAGAAGAAAGACTTAAAATATGTAGAATGTTCAAACTCCACAAAATCTGCATCTGTCCTTAACTTCATTATAACTTGAAAGCCTAGGCAGTAGGAGGGTTTTAGCATTTCAATATTTTCAAGTGAAGTACAAGGTTTTGTATAACATGGGAAAAACTTAAGTTGTGATGGGGTATCTCTGCAGCCTCCACGATGAGTGTTTCCTGAAGTATACAATTTCAGGGTCTGAGGGCTGTTCTGGGTATTCCCTTAGTGCCAGGCAGAGTCCCGTTCCACTCTGAAAATCCTCTGCTCTGCACTAGTTAGTTCTACATCACCTGTAAGGTCCAACATGGGATCCCTCTGGGCAAACAGTACAGTTGCAAGAAGGAACCAAACAGCTGGTAGAGCACTGGATGCTTTGAAAGCAGAGTGCTGCGCACGTATCTCTCAACACAGCTAGAACCCACGACCTGAGCTGAGAGTCAATGGATTGTTTACCAGGAGATGGGTGCTCCTTTCATTGATATGACACTCATCAGTCAAGCACAAAGCTAAGCAGCCACAGACAGGGGATGATTTGACTATAGCTTCATTGTACATGTGTGATTATGTATCACCCCTGACCCAGGTCCTAGGCATGGGCTCTTGTGTTAGAAGTTCGGTTTCAGTGTGGCAGTGTTGACTTGGTAGAACCTATAAGACAATGGTTCTCAAATGACCCTTTCACAGGGGTTGCCTAAGACCATCTGTATGTCAGATGTTTATATTACAATTGATAAAAGAAGCAAAGTTACAGTTATGAAGTAGCAACAAAAATAATTTTATGGTTGAGTGTCACCACAACACGAGGAGCTGTATTAAAGGGTCCTAGCATTAGGACGTTTGAGAACTGTTGCTTTAAGAAGTGGGACAGAGTGGAAGGTGATTTGGTTTTAGGTGCCAGCTTTGAAATAGTTAATATGGTTCTTTGGGAACCTGATTGGTTCCTGGTATAGTGGGCTATCATAAGAAAGCAATGTAGTCTGTTCCCTAAAGCTGCCTGGCTTCCTGTCTTGCTATGTGATCCTTCCCATTTTCCACATTGTGATGTGGTCAGAAGTCCCCCTACTGAACCCTTTGAACTAAGCAGATGCTGGCACCATGCTCTTAAATGGCCAGAACTATGAGTTAAATAAACCTCTTTAAAAAAAAAAAAAAAGAAAGAAAGAAAAGAAAACAAAGGGTAACAATAGACACATTGTCCTTTAATGCAGAAATGACTGGGTTTTCACATTCAGAATCTCCAAAATTGCCCTCATTAAACTCTGCATTTAAACCGTGCTGGGGTTTTATTAATTTCACCATTACTTATGTAGGACAGTTGTTACAGTGAATCATACTTTTTTAAAATTACGTCTTACACTGGTTTTTGTGTGTGTGTGTGTGTGTGCACACGCGCGCGCGCGTGCATGCATGTGCGCACATATGTGGCACTGCGTGTGGGTATCAATGCTCTTCTTCCACCACGTGTGTCCTAGCGATTAAATTTAGATCATCAGATGTGACTGCAGGCACCAGTCATCGGGATGACTCCACTGAGTCATCGTGCTGGCCCCACTTCTTGTTGAGTTCAACTTCATCCTTTATCTTTACCCTATAAGCCCTGTTATGTTGTATTAGTCTGGGTTTCCCGGTGGTCTGTCGTCTCTCTCCCAGCTCCCATCCGCTGGCTGGGTTCAGCTCTCCCTGCTGGCCAGGCATGGAGGGCACAGACTGGAACAGAAGAGGGGCAGGAGAATGGAAGGGAAAGGATGGGGTTTCTAGTACAGTTGCAGATCCAATCCTTAGCGCAGAGAGGTGTGAAGAAACAGACCTCAGGACCCTTTTCTGGTGGAAACAGGGATCACTTTATTCAGCGTGGGCAAAGGAATATGAGTGGGTGCAGGGCTGGGTAGGCAATCCCCCTGCTGACCTTGGTGCACGGATCACGTGTCAAGGGGCAGTGGGCAGCATGAGGCAAGTGAGAGTGTGTGTGTGTGTGTGTGTATGTATGTGTATGTGTATGTGTGTCCCTGTCTCCTGCCCTGAGGAAGGGGATTCCTAGTGCTCTCCACACCCGCTGGGTCTAGTGTGGCAATGTTGGTCATGATTATGTGGAATGTGGGCTTTTTGTCCAGAGTCCAATTCTGACAGTAAATTAGAAAATTCACTTACATGTTTTATATTTGTAAGAGATTTTACATGGCTTCTAAGGTTAACAGGAGGCAAAAAAAAAAAAAAAAAAAAAAACAAAAAAAAAAAAAAAAAAACCCAACAAAAACCAAAACCATAAAGTTCAAAGGAAGGGAGATGGATTGAGCTGAGATGCTAGGAATAAAAAAAAATTAAAATACAAGGCACGATGAAACTTTTCCCTAAAGGCCAGAAGTACCACTGAATGGAAGCGGTACCTTTGATTCTTCATCTTATTATATAAGGCAGACAAGAGAAAAACAGTTGTAACAGTTTTTATTTCGGGGTTAAACCAGCCCAGAAAATCCAGAGTTGACCTCATTTGAAAGAAACATCCTTGTGCTATGTGGAGTTCATAGCGTGTGCTCACAAAATGTGGGAGGAAGAAATATGGGCTGTGCAGTCAGGTGACTTGGTTTTCATCCCAGCTCTGCTGCTTGCTAGCTTCCTGACCTTGGCCATGTAATTTACCTCTTTAAACTTTACTTTGTCTGTGACAAGGGGCTAATAATAGCGGTCTCCAATGCATGAGGTAAGCATCTAACAACGTTATGTTGCTTTTATTATTCCATGAAAGATATGGAAATATAATTCAGATGGACAGGTTATTATATACCACTTTAGAAAACCAAGGGCCATAGCGTTTCATTATTACCTAGGAAGGACATTTCTCTGGACGCATTGCCAACCGGCTTGAGGTCTAGCAGGAGAAAATTCATGAGAAATATCTCTTTGGGCAGAAGCTAGGATGGATCTATTTTGTGAATGCTTTGAAATCTGGTCCACAGACTCCTCCTTTTCATTGCTAATGACAATAGACATTGCTTGCTAGATCCTGGCCCTGAGGTTTACCACAGGATGTCTGTGGCTGGGATGCTGCCGGAGCATTCCAAAGCAGTAAATCCTGCCAGCTGGACCATCAAGCCTGTGCTCCAGTGGTGCTAGCCAGGATGCAGTTAGCGAGTAAAGGTCTCTGTAGGAGCTTGCCCTGGAGGATTGTGGGAGAAGCACCTGACCTACCAACTGCCTGTCCTTCTCTAGTGATTGAGGTCCCAACAGTCAAGTTTAGGGGACACTGCAGATTCTAGCCACTTAGCCAAAATCTGTTCGCCTCTCTACAGATACTAATCTGCCTTTCTGAGTCTTGAGTTACCTCATGGCAGAGAACAGCAGGTGCCAGAAAGCTGCCCTGGGAGACTGTGTTCCAGGCACTTTGAGCTTCAGGTTTCACCTTGCCCAAGCATGTTAGGGCACCAGTGGTGGCCAGCAACTTGTCTGCTCTGCAGGCTGTGGAGCCAGGGAGGCGTGAACGTGCCGCTGCCGTTTCTGAGCCATTTAACAGCTGCAACTGCTGTTGCTATCTCCATAGAAATGGACTGGCTATTGCTGTTTAGACTGATGGAGGGGTGCAAACCCAGACAGACTTTGTCTGTTTTATATCCGCTTTCAACCTTAAACAACTGTATTAAGTGCTCTTTGGGTAAGGCTGAAATGCTTAAGGAGCCTCATTACAGAATTAATTATCATGGCATTTTATGAAGGGGAAAGATGAGTCCAGCTTTAAGACTCCCGCCCTGATTGCTGCCAGTGCTGTTTTCAGAGGTGTATTCTGCAGGCTCGGACAGACATACTTTGCAAACAGGAAACTGGAAGGGGCAGAGAGGATAACAACAATAAAACGCCACCGATCAGTTTTCTTTTTTGAAATAGACAAAGACTTTATTTATTGCTGAGATAGGTCTATTAGGATGCTGGGCTGTGTTTCCATGGCATTGTGGAGACATAAACAAAAAACACAGGCTAATGCATTCAGTTAGGCATAGATTTTAAAGTCTAATGTGCAATCTAAATATGTATCACATGTATCCTTGCTACTTATTTATCTATTATATATCCACCGGTGAAGGGAGACTGACTAACTAATGGGAGACTCTGATCCAGTTTGTAAATATGCCTACAAATTCAAACCTTCACCATTTGACAGATGTCTGTGGCTTTGCTGTGTTCTTTGTTGCCCGAGGATCACTTGTTAATCTACCTTTGCCTCTTCCAGATTACAGGTTGCACATGCAAATGCTTTAATCCACCCTCCAGGCAGGTAACCTAAAGGCAGGGAGTGAGTGGAGTGGGTCTGAATCAGGGTGAGTGGTGAGGATCCAGGAAGCTCTCATGACACACGCACACATATTACCTTATTTCTATAAATCTGCAATTTAAGATTACAGACTAAGAAATGACTGTTTTGGCCAATTACATTAAAGTGGGGAGTCCAAGGACTGCCAAGTTATGATGTTCCGTTTGTTGACTTTTCTGACAACAGTAACCCCTTCAGCCATGCCAACTGCCCTCTGCCTAGGCGTCAGTGCCATAGCAGAGCCAGAATCCATTAGCGCTCAACTCGCTGCCCTGGTCCCACCTTCCGACTGAGTCTTTAGAACTTCCAGCTTCCAGGTTCTGTAAGAAAGGCTTCAAAGAGGGAGAGAGAAAGAAAAACCCTCAAATAGAGAATATGGCATAAAGCTCCAAAGAGGAAACAACAAGAAAGCCACTGACAGGAGCAGAGCCAGGACCATTCTGGTGGAGGCCAGGCTTGTAACAGGGTGGATGCCACTCAAAGAACTCATCATCCAGGGAGCTGATCATAAGATCAATGCTCTTGAGACTCAGGAAATGCTTAGAATAGTGATTGCCTTTCTGAAATCAACTGGTACCAGTGAGGTCTACCAGCACTTTTGATATCGAAGCTCCCCAACACTTTTATATAGGGGCTTGGGAGCAGAGTAGACAAGGGGTCTATGTCCTATGCTCTATTATAAACAAATCAAATATCTCAGGTGAACATCATCTTTTTTGTCCAGTACTCATGTGTGAAGTAGATTTTTGGTATTTAGGACTGTTATCGGATCCAACCTGGCTCTGCAATATAGTATAAGACTTTAGAATTAGAAACACAATCTGTGTAACTTACAATAAAATGATAAATCCAAGGTATTATCTTGCATACAACATGTTTTCTATAGAGTAGATTGCTTGGCAAATATCTAAATAGGTGAATTAAAAGTTCAAAAGACTATCAAAAACCTACTGAATTTGTATTTCCATTCTCTTGCTTTTCTGATGTGCCACATGGGGCCGGTGTTTTAGGCAACTGCCTTTGCTTGTTGGCTTTCTTTTCATGAAGTTGTTTTTACACTGTGGCTGAGAACTACTGTCTCTTAGCTTTTGTCTTACATCATCATTACCATCGCCGTCATCAAACATCCACTAAGTAGGAAACACCCTCTCCTAGCTGCAAAGTGAATGTGTTCCTTTCTTGCCCCCCTGGCCTGTCACCAAGGGGTCTGGTTTTCTGTGAAGATGATCCCCTTGGTGCCTGTGTCACAGCATGCTCGAATTACCTGCCAAGTGCTTGTGGTATAAATTATAGCTGTCTGGTGGGAGCCTTAATTCACATGCTTGGTGTTTAAAAAAATATTTTCAAGGTTGAACTCCATAAATCTAAGTTTTTGACTGGGTTATGTCTATTCTCATTTTTCCTTTTCTTCTTGCATGTAGAGCCAAATCTTTAGAAGGAGAAGATGCCACAAGAAAAAATACTGTTTTAATTATTTATTAATTGTATCTCAATTAATAAATTCTGAGTTAGCATGGGCTAGAGAGTGATATGTCATATACTACTGATTTATTCTGATACTACTGATTATTTATTTATATGAAATGAGCCAGCTCTTTTTCAACCTTGAAGGCAACTTTGGCCTTCAGGATTGCTTTGTTCTGGTCCATATATTTGGGCACATGCTGTGTAAGACACACTAACATGCAGATCACATTGCATACTACTGTATGACTTGCTTTTGCAGTGAAACTTGGAAATGGTGAATGTTTACGTTGTGTTTGGCTTCAAGTTGGATGGAAACTTTAAACAGATATTGGATTTCCAGATTAACTAATTGAGGGGAAGTTGAGACTATTGACAACAGGCAGACAACATGAGAATATCATTAAAAGACAAAACTGAACAGTGCTTGGTACATGATCGGTGAGCAATGTTTTGCCAATAAGCAGTTCTTGGGGAAGTATAGAAGAGACAAGTTAGAAATAGTTGTAAAATTGAGGTTCAAACGCACAATGCTGCCTCGCATATAAACATCTTACTTTAAATTGCATCCTATGAAGAGAGTTTCTTGTGTCTAAGACCTCTATTTATTTATTTGTGTATTTATTTAGATTCTTTTAGGCTAGAGGGGGTAAGTAAATTAGACCTGGGATCTTAGGTAAGTGAAGACTTAGTCATCAGCACAGTAGACAGGCTAAGCCCCTGAGGCTATCCAAGGGCTGGAGACCACTGGGGTATCTGAATAGAGCTCTGCAGGTTTTGTGATCACGAATGTGATAGAAAACCCTTCATGTCTTTGAGAATTCTCCATTTTCCCAGAATGCCTTGAGTGCATGTGGATTACTTTTGCAGTCAGCAAGAAGGCTGACATTAAAGTTGAAAGTAAAAGTAGTTGGTAAACTGAACGCCACCTCTCTCAAGATCAAGTAGACAACAGCAGTACCACCATCAGCAGCAACTACAAACGAGAACAGCTACAAACACAAACGAGGTGTAGCTGTGTCCAGGTACCTCACATAAATGGCCTTACCTCATTTTCACAACTGTTAAACTGGCACTATTGAGTGTTCCTGTCTTCTATTTATTACCTTCTTGTCTGTGGTCCTCTGAAGTTCGAACAGGGTACCAAGAGATGGCTGTTTTCTTACCGGCGTTGAGTTTTAGTTTTCTCATGTCTGAAGAACATCATTTAGGTGATGGTGGTATCGGAGTTCACACTAGTACATACATTTATTTACTGACCAATACCAACTAAACCCCTTTAGTAGAAACATTAGCAGGTGACATATAAACGCTTTCTCTGTGGTGGAGGAGCTCAAGTTGACCCTGTAGTAGAGAACTCATGGTCTTTCCTTGTCTGATGCTCAGTAGACTCTGGTGCCATCCCTAATTATGACTTATTTATTTTTATGTAGTGCCTCATTATAATGAAATTAGCATAACCCAGAGGACGCTCAGTATAGCTGAAATAGGAATTAGCGCTCCACACTCTCTGCCTACTTTTGCTCTTGCTACCTTCCCTCTAGAGGAAATGGATACAGTCACAGTGTCTTCCAGTTAACCTGGTCTTCGTCCTTCCTGTCTTTACATCAAGGGCAAGTTGCCCTGCAAAGTATCTTCCGAACAATCTGCTCTCCTCCCAAACCGTAGATCTTCCTCTGATCAATACCTAACTGTGAGTCAATGATATAAGGGCCTAATAGCTTTCCCTGCTTCACAGATGAGATTTAGGGAGGTTTGAGGTCATACAGCTAGGAAGAAATAGAGGTAGAATTCTAACCTGAATCTGTAGACTCCCAAGACAAACCTTTGCTTGCCTATTCTGTCTCTCTTCACTGTTGCAAAGTGGTCATGAAGGGCATTTGAAAAATCAGGACCACCCTCTCTTCTTTCATAGCTCTGATCTGGATAGCAAGGTGATGTGGGGCAGGCAAGCCTTGAACAAAATGAAGCTAATTTAAAGCATCTATCTCATTTGCTAACTTTGCACTTTTCAGTTTAAACTGTTTAAAAATAAAATTTTCATCTGATATTAAACTTTCATGGTAATTTTTATATTATTAATTACTTTCAGTGAGAATTCAGGGGCACTGCACTTTCTGTGCATTTTTCTAGAGTACAAATGCAAAGTTTTCCTACCAAATTATTGCAGGAGGGATAAAAGAAGATACTGCTTAATGGCAGAAATATATGAAATACCTTCAAGAAACACTCACAGTTTACTTGAAGAATAACTGAAATATCAAATATTGAAAACAACCCCACCTTTGCAAATGCATTCTATCCCACGTTCACAATGGGCGAGGACCTGCCTTGTTCCATTGCACTCTGTTAACACTGTCTAAAGGTGTGGAAGCATACATGTCTTCATCCCAGATACCATGAGGCTGCCTTGGACTTTGTGCATTGTGGTGCATGATTGTCCCACCCGACACCTTGCACAGGGACACTTTTAAAGAAGTACTAAATGAGAACCATGTTTTCAATTTTCTATCATAAAACTTTTAATAGATAACCCTAGTTATCTATTTTCTTCAGTTGTCAAAGCACCTGTTTTTTCTTTCTCTGTTGTTCTCTGGGTTTTTTCTTTTGGAGGGGTGGTAAGGGATCAGTGAAGTATTTGGAAGCAAAGTCATAGATATCATGGTGTGTAATTCTGAGCCTCTTTTTAAGAATCCCTTGATCAATTCAAATTCTTACAAGTAATTTTCATGTATAGTAGATGCTTAAATTATTTCCCCCATTAAGTGTGGGAAACAATTGAGATCTGCATGTAGATGTAATGGTTGTACTATGGGCTCTTTTCTATTGTCCCCTCTCCCTCTCAGCAGCACAAGTAGAAAGATTCACAGAAGTGGTGGTGCATAACAGCCCGGCATGTGCTGGACATAGCTCTTAACCTTGGATTTCCTTTTGCTCATTTCCTCCATACCCAATGGAACTCTATACAAAACCAGGACACTATGTGATGACGGTTGCTTCCGGCAGCTCATGAACTTTGCATGCACTTTAAATACAGGCTGGGTTACCAGAAGGCATGGTTCACTAAAGAGGTACTCATGTTGACCTCACAGCTCTGGAATCAAGACAAAAGAAAGAGGCATTTTATATACCGGATCAGTAGCTTCTTATAGCCCCTTGAAATGGTCCTGTTCGCATAGAAAAAGCTGATTCATGGGGCCAAGGCTCTGTTTTAATGAGGTTTCTTCTCATCTTTGTTATCAGAGTCTCATTAACAATGAAGTTCTTTAGAGATTAAGACCGAACAGAAATGAAGATGCATTTCAGATGTTCAAAACCTATTTCCTTAGTTCATTTAGATATGGCCGGGCATTTGACAAAGAAAAAAATAAAATCTTGAGTCTTTGTGGCATTTATGTCATATAATAATGGGAGATTAAGTAATGAAATAATAGCAGTTATGGAAAGTGACAGAAAATTTAAATGGCAGCGATTGAGCCTGCTGGGGGGCAGAGTCACTGATTTAGGCTAGGGAATATATCATTTAGCATCAGGAAGACTCAGTGTGGTCCAGGAACATCAGTACCACCTGCTTACTTTTAGTGACCCAGATTCCTCCCAGGTGTGGTATGGCAAGTTCCTGGCAGCCTAAACAGGCCCTGTCTCAAAAATTAAGTGAAAAGGGAAATTTGAAGATCTATTAGAAACTTGAACTATTCAGATTTAGTATCTAAGAGGAAGTAGAGCTGCTCAGGTGATCTTATGCATCTACCCTTCGAGATTCATTGAGCTGGGTTTTACAGCTGTTCTGGGAACCCAGAACTAAGGATCATCAATGCCATCACTGAAAACATTGATCACTGGACACAAGAAACCAGAAGAAGCTGGGAGTGAGTTTTACAACTAGTTAGATTTTGAAAATATCTGATAATTTGGCTCGGGAAGAACCATAAACATTGCACAGCAGGAAATCAGTTTAAAGCAACTCTATGAAAGTTGAGACGTGATGGATAAGCTATCTTGTCCTGTGAACTGCTTTCTGCAAAGGGTAACAGCAAGTATGAAGACCAGGAATGGAAAGACGAACAGCGGTTTTCTCTTTTCTTATTCCCGGGATGAGAAAAATAAAAGGTAATTGATGATGGTGGCCCAGAGAAAGATTTGTATTTCTGTGTTAATTATTACTAATGACTACAGGGACTCACACCAAATACATGGTCTCATGCTTTCAAGTTGTCAGCACTCCAGTGCTAGCTGTATATCCTTGGAGTTCCCTTGAGACTTATGAGATTTAGAGAAATGGTGTGGCAAAGTAGAAAGTACATGCACCTTGTTTCAACTCTTGTATGTGGCATCTTTATTGATATGTCTGGGATACTGTAAGGTCATTGAGACTTTCTTTTCATCTGTATAGGGCATTATAATATTATTATACAGATGAAATAAAGACTCTAAGGAGCCCTTTGTGGCATGTGTGTCTAGTAGTAGAAACAGAAGATACTATGGTTTATGTCTAATAATAGGCACAAAAGGTAATAAATAATGGTGCTGATTTAGAGTGGAAGAGATTCATGGAGACTTGGGAATTGTAAAAGGCTTTCTGTGGTCTCCTAGCCTGATTCCATCTAACCCTATCCCTAGACATTTCCTGGAAGTTGGCTATATATTCATGCTTGCGACTTTAGTGACAAACAGCTTGTCCATTTTTTTTTTTTGACAAAGCCTTTTCCATTCAGCATTTCCCAAAATACATGCTTTCAGAAGACCAGTGGTTAATCAATATGGAAGATCACATTTGAGGGAAAATAAACTGCTGTAAGATCAAGGAAATTTGCAAACTCCTAGTCTCAATAAAGTTTCACATGTTTACCTATCTGCTGTTTGTTACTAGACAGCTTCCTCGACCTGTTTTCAAAAGCACTGGGATTTTCTAGAAGAATGCTGTTTTTTCCAGGTAATACTTCCCCACAGGATATTTTAGAGATCTCGTGTTCTTGCTCTCAGCATACAATGGCAAATACTAAGAAATATTACATAACATTTCTTTACATTAAACAAAGCTGCTAATAACTGGAAGCATTCCCTTTATTTTTGCTCTCTCAAAAAATATTATGTCCCTCTACCTTTGCTCAAAAACCCATGGACTCAATGTATACAATAGAGAGACAGCCTACCTAGGTGGCTTTTTCCTTCAATATCAGGGACTTTAGCCCCTCTGCATGTAGATGGGATATTAAACAGCAAATGGGATGAATCTCCCTTTCTGATATTTTCAATTAAACACCGAATGAAGTACTTTCCTGAGAAACAAACAAGAGCTCTGCAAGAATAATTTGTGAATGCTTTTGATGCCTCTTGGCACTCTGTCACCATTCTGCAGGCAATGTTATGATACCATCTCAGAGTTCCAGATGAACAAAGCAGAAAAGGTAATATAAAGAGATGCAAGACCATTGAGGGAGACTAGGCGTCAGGTCCCAGAATAAAAGATGACAGTGTCTGGCTCCTGTGGTCTCAGCTTGGGAAAAGAGCACAGCTCTGAGAGGTCATTTGATGCTGTGAAGGGAAGATGAACCTCCTTCCTCCTATGACATCTTTGTGATGGGATCTTCTGATGTCTCCAAGTCCACATTAGTTATGTAATGAGAAAGTGCCGCTGTCATCAAAAGTCAGGACAGTTATAGATAGCCTCTGAGCATTTGGAGTAGTGAGAATCTTTTGCAAAACATACATTCAAGTCTTAGTCAAGGCTTAAATGCTATGATAAAATACCATGACCATGGGAAAAAGACTGGTTATTTCTTCTTACAACTCCCAGGTCATACACCAGCACTGAGGGAAGTCAGGTCAGGAATTTGATGGCAAGAACTGAAGCAGAGAGCATGGAGGGATGCAGTTTACTGGCTTGGTTCTCATGGCTTGTTCAGCCTGCTTTCTTAGACTATCCAGTACTACCTGCCCAGAAGTGGCACTGCCCACATTATAATGGGCTCACCCACATCAGTAATTGATCAAGAAAATGCTCTAAAAACTTGCTCACAAGTCAATCTTATGGAGGCACTTTTAAAATTAAGATTCCCTCTTCCCAGATATGTCTAGGCTTGAGTCAAGTTGACAAAAACCAACCACACAATTTTTATAATTTATCTTTGCAAAAGATGAAGCATGGTAGATAAAATGCAAGGGGCTTGAGAGAAGTAAAGATCCCTAAACCTCAGCTTAGCTGTGTGCCACTAACAAGCTATGAGACTGTGCAAAACATTACCCACTCTGGAGTCCTCTGTAAATAAATCATGAGGGTTGGCCAAGTATTTCTCAGCTTTGTCCACTTCTCTAGCACTATAACCCATTGTGAGATTTTCTTTTCAATACAAGGAATTCCTTTTAACTTCATAAGGTCAACATACAAGAAATAATTTTATTTTCCTGAAATCAGCTAAACTGAGTATGTGCCCTTGTTGAGATTAACATTCCTAACATGGTTCCATCATGGCGGCTTATTTAGTTTTAGAGATGCATGAAAACTCCTGGTTATCAGGTTTGTGACCAGACATACATACTGACATGTTTCTGTGCCTAATAATCTAAGAATCATCATATCATATCCATAGTCAGGAAGCAGAGAGCAATGAATTCATGTATCTGCTTATCTCACTTCCTCCACTTATATAGTCCCAATTCCAGCAAGGAAATGGTGCTGTCCATAGTGGAAGAAATTTTTCGTCTCAGTGAACTCAGTTAAGAAAGTCACCTCAAGGGGTGCCCAGAGGCCAGTCTCCCAGCTGATTCTGGATTTTGTTAAGTTGCAAATTAGCACTGACCATCACAATAATGTTATAGTCTCCTGATGCATGAATACTATTATGTCATTAAAAGTGGCTAAAGTTTTAGAATCAAAGAAATCTAACTTGATTGACAGAGATTTTGTGTTCGATTAATGAAATGATTTAAATTGTTTATTAGCAAATTACTTTATTGTGTGCTAAGACACATGCAATGCTTTTTATATGTATCTTTAAATCAATGTATCAAAGTCATGGGGTCAGTACCCTCAGATACTGCTGGTTATCTGTAAAGTCTTAACTTTCTTCCTCCATATCCCAAGAGAATTGCAAACTTTTTTTTTTTAGAATGTATTTCTATCCCTAGCAATCCATGTCTCAGAGGAAGCCACCCTAAGAAACTTTAGAGATGGAATTGACTGATGCTCCTGAAACTAGTCATGAGATCACAGATGCAAGGGCTGCTCAATTATGGATCATGACACACTGAGGAAAATTGACTGTGTGTTTCTGGAAATAAATGTGTGAATTTGTAAAAATTTTTAAAGATATTCTCTTCTTTCCCCAACTCCTCCTAGTACCTCTCCATCCATCTTCCATACCTTCCCATACAACTTTGAGATTTCTTTCTTCTTTGCCCATCAAGTCCAGTGTATCTGAATTCAGGATCTGAGATGACTCCATTTACTGCTGCAGTTAATCTTTGCAAAAAGTCAGTGAAGGCTTCACTTGAGCGTTATATGATTTTTGTGAATAAGGTGGACTTTTTTTCCTGGACCCTCTACTCTTTACCAAGCTCATAAAGCTGATAAATGACACTGTTCTATAGTTACATCATCATACTGAATCTGTTCCTGTAATTCAGCATACCAATCCTCACCAAGAAGCTGATTTCAGATTATATTTTTTTCTCTTGTCTTATTCTGCTGTTCCATATTTGCTGTTTCTTCTCTCTGCCAGGTTAACCATTGAAGCTGAGGACCTGCTTCTAGTATACCTGAAATTAACCCCTTCTAATCAAATGAGACCATCTGGTGCTACAGTGCAGTTATTCAGGACCTGCTTTACATAGGGTGAGTGCATGTCAGACATCACTACAGCTTCTTTCAATCTCCTTAAATCACTTATTTCTATGGGATGGTATCCTTTTTCATTATAACCTTGGGGATTATCTTCATCAGCTGCAATATGCTGGATCACTGCTGGAAATGCTGAAGGTGATTTTGTGACCTTAGGCTGCCTTTTCTGCTTATTCTCTTGTAAAGACTCTCCTTTATTTTCCTAACAGGACCGTCATCCTGTACATCTCCTCCCTTTTATCTACCCTGGGAAAACCTTTCTGTCACTGGCGGCAAGCCAGTTGTGTTTCCAGTTTCTCAGTTTGTGCTGCCAGTTCCTCAGTTTTCCTTTTTTCCACCCTTTCTAATTCCCCCATATTTCTTTTAATAGCACCACCAAGTCCCTTTTCCCCTAAGTTTCCCTTTATTTAAGGAGCACTGGCAATTCCTTTTTTACAATTTCCTTTTTAGAAGAGAAAGACAAAATTGAGCCTGTTCATTCTCCCCTTTGCTCTGTTTTTCTTGTCTTGACCCTTTCCAATCCCCCTGCAACTCTTCTAGTTGCATAGCTACTTCATTAACCTGTTTTAAAATGAAATAGAAGGAAAAAAGAAACAGACAAAGCACATCACCACTGAAGGTAAAGTGGTGTATATCCCAGTGATAATGGCTGCTATAAATGCTTTGCTGGCCTCTTGAACACAAAATCCATCCCTTCTTCCTCTGATTTTCCCTCTACTACATTTGAAGTCAAATTTTCCAACCTTTTAATCCTTGTTTTCCTGCCCCTTATCCAGAAGCCCCTTGTTACTGAGTTCTGAAGCCTTTTCCCTGTCCCCAACTGCTACTGTGACAGATTCCTAAGTTGTAACAGATTCCCACTACACCTTTTTTACCTTCTAGCTCTAAAAAGAGGAAAGATAGAATTCTTCACCATTATTGCAGGCAGCTCTTAAAGAAAGAAAGATTCACTGCCCCTTTTATCTGTGTGAAGCTTGTAGAACAGGAGCTCATAGGGAACTGAACTATCATCTCTTAAACCATCCAACCAACTGTCTCATTTCACCAACTGTGAACTGCCAACTAGCCACTGCTTCCTTTAAATCCTAAGCTGTTCCAGAAATCCAAGCAGCATGTAACCATAAGGCAAGCTGCACAGGACAGAAAACTTCTTGGCAAAGCATCCTGCTATCGTCCAGTTTGAGTTGCTCAGCTACTCTTGAGAATAGACCCTGTCCTGGGAGTGTGGTCAGCCTACCAAGAGTCACATCATAAACAAAATCTGACTCTCCCACAGCAGCTGTCAAATGCCCATAGATCCTCAGTTAGCGGTAGGGTTTTATGCTCACCTTCCCATATTTATACTGGGAATTTGTCTGGCTGTAGCGTCTGTGAGTCTTGTGCAGGCTTTCACAGTCACTGAGTTCATGTGTGCATCTGTCCTGCTGTGTCTGAGAAACATCATTTCCTTGGTGTTTTCAACTACCTCTTCCTCTTACAATATTACTGTCCCCTCTTCTGCAAGGATCTTGAGCCTTGTGTGGATGGGTAAGATAGGAGGCATTTGTGATCTCAAGGATCTGGGGATTACATAAGAAATGGCTGTATATAGAGAGTTATGCGTGACTCTGCTACAGAGAAGAATGGAGACAACTTTAAAAAAGAACACATTTTGAGCAGAGTGATTGATTGAAGAACTTTGGAAATCAGCAAGAAGTGATGGAAATCCTGAATGACATAGAGAGTCAGAAAAGCAATCTAGAGACAAGGACTGAGCAAATTAAAACTCTGGCACCGTGGTGATACGGGTATGG
This sequence comes from Cricetomys ansorgei, assembly GCA_026225945.1. Classification (NCBI taxonomy): domain Eukaryota; kingdom Metazoa; phylum Chordata; class Mammalia; order Rodentia; family Nesomyidae; genus Cricetomys; species Cricetomys ansorgei. Next base: position 1,728,741 of record JAMJFZ010002601.1, on the reverse strand, counting down.
TGCACATAACTCCTACTAGAGAAAAGGACATTCCAGAAACTCTAATTATAGCCCCAAATAGCTGTTTTAACTATAGGAGGGTCCGATAGTACCCACAGGCTGAAAATTCCCTCCGAGGATCAGGCTAGTATAAAAGTAACTCCACTGCTTGAGAGGCTTTTACTGGATATAAACAGTATAAGCCTAACCATCACTAGCAAATTCTCCAGGGAACTGCCCCAAAGACAACTCACATTGGATCTCCTCTATACTCTCCAATCTGTAGAACTCAAGCTACTTCAGAAGCCATAGCTAGCCTACTACCTTGCCGTAGTGGTTAACAGCAAACCACTAGAAGTCACTAAAATCCTTGGCCAGAATATACCTTACCAGAAAGAAAACATCTGCTTCAGCTTCCAACAGCTTCATAGCAGTGGCTGCTGTAGTCACTAACCCACATCCCTCCAGTGCTCACCTGGCAGGATTGTGGGAAGGCTCTGCCCCAGGCCAATGCCTTGAGATTGCTTTCAGTACCTGAGAACAGTCTTATCTGTGTCCCTAAAGCTCGGTGAATGTGGCTTCAAGCCTTATGTCACTGGCCTGTAAGAATTAGTAAAAGTCTCCCAAGTCCATGATTAGCTGCAAGTGCAAATTTCCCATCACCACTTATTTTGTCTTATCCAGAACTGCCTAGAATTCATGAATCTATTAGTACTTCCTGTGTGACTTTGAGACCTTTTCATTCATGTACATAAGTTCTAGGACCACAGACAGTGACACTAAAAACCCAGAGGTTACCTCTGTCTCCCTCAAATCCTATACCTCAAGGAGTGTGGATATAAACAGTATAAACCTAACCATCACCTGCAAATGCCCCAGGGGAATTAGAGACCATAACCCACAGAATTGGGATCACAGCTCTTGGTAGTAAAAGCTCTAGCAAGTGTGCTTGGCCCTGGGGACTTGACATTAAAACTGACATCAGCCCAAACTGAAGAAATCTAAGAGAAATGACACCTTTGAGTCCAAGGTGTCAAACCTAAACCCAACCTAAAATACCTATCAAGCTAACACCTATTATTCTATCTAAATAGAAAAATATTTTCCTTCAAAAGCCATTCCATAAAATTAAAATGGGTAACTGTAATCTAAAATACTCTGACATCAATATGGCGATACAAGGAGCACAAAAGAAAGCATGTTGCCTTGAAAAATAAGCAATAAGTCTTCAGAAGTAGATCCCAGTTTTAAAGGGAACCTATAAAATGCTTGAAAAATTATTAAAGGTAAACCATCTTAAGAAAACTCAATAAGATGCAAGAAAGTATAGCCATGAAATACAAAGAAGTGGGAGAATGCTTCCGGACATGTGTGAGATATTCATTACAGAAATTGAAATAGTAAAAACAAATCAATCAGAAATCTTGTAGCAAAAATGAAAATCAATGAAATAAAAATATAGTTGAAAACTTTACCATCAGGTTCAGTGCAGATCTCACTGAAGCCCTGAGACTGAGCCTTTCCTGCCTGGAGATTCAGGTCTGAGCCAGATGAGCATCATCACACATGCCCAGTAGACTGCTGCCATCGCCACCACAACAAATTCAGTCAGCAGAGTGTGGCAGAAGGCCTCCGTTTTTCTGAGAAAATGAATCAGATTTCACCCTGAAACTCAGGGCTAGGTTGGTAAGATCAACAACTGGGCAGACCTTAACACTCACCCCAGTCCCCAGTCTGACTTATGGATAGAGCTTCTGGGACAGATCTAGTACCAGAGTAATATACGTAACAAGTCTCTCAGAGTTGTTTTTCAGATATCATCATCTACCACTAGTTAAAGTGGTCTTGGGCCACAAATTTAACTCAGTATCAGACAGCCAGTAAGCGTGTGAGTCTTTTTTCTAGTTTATTGTTGTCCTGGTGTTCATGATCCATGGGCTCAGCATGTGACACTGTTTGCTGGCGTAAGTGGTCAGAGGCGTGACAAACCAGGATACTCTCTTCAGAATTTCGAAGTTCTTAGCTACACATAAGTAATTGGGGGCACAACATCTGTGCCTAGCCTGTTCCCAAATGGAGGCAAGACATACTACCTTTGTGTGCGTATGTGCTGTATAAAATTGTAAAATAATAAGACATTAAAAAAAAAGAAATTCTAAAGTGAATTCTTTAGAGCCTAAGAGGATATAAAACACTGGTAGGAACAGTTACACAAAAATATTTACCCCAAACCCCATTTTAATACGGTAATCACTGTCATGAAACCATTCATATCCATGGAGTGAACAAATAGTAAACTATTGAAAATGATAAATTTAAGTGATGTGTTAAGAGAGAGGCCATATAGGAAGATGTAAAATAGGACACTAACAAATCAAGAAGATAGGGAAGTAAAGGTACAGAGTTTACCACTATTGAATTTCTTGTTTGCTTCTGTCATCATCTTAGTGGTCAAGATGACATCATTTAAACATGGCTCCTCATAATTAAAAGGGTTTTAAAGTTAATTTGTCATTGACAATTTCATACATGTATATAATACAACCGGTCATACTTATTCCTCCAGCCTCTCTTAACATCCTCCTACACCCACCAATCCCTGACTTCCCACAAAGGTTCCATCCTACTTATATGTCATTTTGTTTTTGTTTTTTTTTTAGTGATCTGTTGGGTTTAGCCAGGAATATTCATATGTCATGGGTGTGCAGCTATTCACTGGAGTATGAGTAACTCGCTAGTGACTACATTACTGAAGGAAATGATTTTCTTCCCTCCAGTTGCCCTGAACTCCTGTTAGCTCTCCTAGGTGGGGCAGAACCCTACTAGCTTTGTCTTGTACAAGGTCTATGCAGGTAACTGCAGCAGCTGTGAATTCCTGAGTACCACAACTACACTGTACCCATAAGATAGTGACTTACCACCTGCCTCACTATTGTTCAGCTCTTAAATTCTTTCTGTCCTCCTTTTCATGGTGTTCCATGGACCTTTGGGTGTGTTTGATGGATATTAGAAACTTTTTTGATAAAGGCTTAGGACAGCACTAGTCTATAGGAATAGACATAGATATTTAAAAAGCAGTTTGAAAACACACCTATTTCGAAAAAACAATAGAAGTAGGCTCACTCTTAGTTCCTATGACCTTGCCAACCATGAACTTTTTACCAGGATTACAGTGCTGGGCACGAACTCCCACCTACAGAGCCAGCTTCAAATCTAATAAAAAGCATAACAGAAAACATCAGTTGATTACTCCCTTAACAGTTATGCCACTATTGTACTAGTGAGCACCATCTTTCCTGGCAGACTGATATTGTAGCACGCAAAATGTGAAACAGTAGGGAGTGGGGAAGAGTTGGTTGACCTTTTCTGTGAATCTGGATGCTTGGTAGACCTTTTCTGTGAATCTGGATGCTTGGTAATTTCCAGAACTATGAAAACTAGCTACTAGGCAAGAACCTTCCAGTTCGATTCCAGCACAATGTTTTTGTATTCTGCATTCAAGCTGTGTGGTTTACTCAACATCAGAGTCTTGCCGTCTACCTCTGGTAGGAGACCAATGCGATGACCACAGTCTACATGGTTTTGGTGGCCTCTGGAGATTTCCTGGACAACAACTCCTAGGAATGTGCTGTACACTTGGCACTGAGATTTTTTTCTTTAGTAACCCATGCTTTTTTGGGATCAAAATTATCCACTCATACATGATACCTCTGTTCAAAGTCTTAAAAACTATTTTAAATTAGCTTCTAAAATAGTATGTTTCCAAATGACTTTTTCATACACCCTTAGTTTTAGTTAATCATTTCCCTACATCTCAATTTTTCTTCCATCCTCTATCCCCATCCCTGTTTAAACCCTGCCTGCTTCAATAACACAAGTTAAGGGAGTAAAGAGGATACATATAAGAAAAGAAATTAAAGTATTCTTCTTTGTGGATGGTACGACACTATGCACAACTGACCTAGAGATGACACTGAAAAACAGTGGACAAACACGTTCAGAAAATTGGCAGGATATGAAACACATAAAATCAGTTGCCTTCTTGGATACTAATGTCAAACATACTGATAATGAAATTAGGGAAACAATCTTACACCCCCCCCTCAATGTAGGAGACTAATTCTAACCAAGAAAGGAAAGAATTTTACAGTGAGAACTTTAAAGATACTGAAGAAAGCAATTTGGCAAGGCACTATGATATCAAGACCTTTCATGCTCATAGATTAGAAGAATTTGTATTGTGCAAACTGTCACCCTACTGCAAGCAATCTACAAAATCAGTGCAATCCCAACAAAAATTGATGCTGACTATATACTTTTCTTAGTAGTATATAGAAACCTTTTCAGGACAGGTTTCATGGTAGGCTACAAAATAAACTTCAAAAAACAAAATTAACAATTAAAAATTCCATTGCAATCAGGGGCGAGGGAGATGACCCAGAGGTTAAGAGTACTGGTTGCTCTTCTGGAGAACCTGCATTTGGTTCCCAGCACCCACATGTAACCTCAGTTCCAGGGTTCTGACACTTTCTTCTGGCCTCTGCAGGCAGCAGACGTGCAAGTGGCACATAGATATATTTGCAGGCCAAACACCGATACACATAAAATAAAATTAAAATAATCATGAAATCATATCAAACATTTTTATGAAAGCTCAGTAAAGTTAGAAATCAATAAGGAAATTTTAGAATCTATTAAAATACAATACAAAGAAATTAAACTGCTTACTTTTGAAGTAATTGATACTGTAAAAGGAGCCCAATTGTCACTTCTTCATAGATTATATATTATTTATAGACTCCCAAACACTGCCTAAAAGCTATTAAACTAATAAGTGAATTCAGCTAAGTTACAGGACACAAAATCAACATACAAAAATAGTAGCATTGCTGTATGCTAATAGTGAATTATTTGAAATAGAAATCAAGAAACCACTCACATGTATAATATCTACAAAGGCAATTAAAAATTTAGGGGTAAATTTAACCAAAGAATGAAAGATCTCTATAATGAAAACTATAAAATATTGATGCAAGAAAATCATACACACAAAACTCCACGTTCTTGGATTGGAAGAAACTATTTAAAAAATGTTCATACTGCCTAAGCTAATTTACAAGCTCAAAGCAAACCGTATCAGATTACCAGTGGAAATGTTCACACTAGGAGGAAAAACAATTGTACTATGTATATGGTGCCACAAACCCCAGAAGAATGAAACCCATGAAGAGGGTAGAGAGACAGAGAGGAGAGAGAGTCAGAAGGGGAATGGAAACAAAACTGTGATAACCCAAACATGTTCATACTGGCATAAAAGCAGACACAGCCAAACAAAACAGAGCTTAGAATTAAAGCCATGCACCCACAGCCCATTACTTTTCAACCAAGTGCAAAGAATTACAAGAGAAAGAATGGAGATCTCGATGAATGGCGCTGGGGAAATAGGATAGCCTCATATGGAAGATGGAAAATAGACTATCTCTCACTGGTTAGAAAAGTCACCTTAAGGTGAATTAGAGACTTTAAAATAAGACTTGACTGAAACCACAAGGCGAACACAGAGAGGAAGTGTTCCAGGACACTGGATGGGTGAAGCCTATGAGGATAAGCTCCCAAATGCACAGAAGACATCGCAGAAATAGACAAAAAGGTAATTAAAGCAAACTGTGAATCTTTTGCTCACTAAAGGAAATGATCTATAGAGTGAAGAGAAAGCCTACAGGAAAAATTCAAACTACACATGTGACAAGGGGTAAACACCCGTAATATATATGCACCAAGCTCAATGCAAACATGAACAAGGAACTGAATTAAAAATAATCTGAGCAGTTGGCAGATGCTGCTCATCTATTCGGTTAGTCAGCAAGTATTTCTTAAGAACAGCTAAACGCCAGAAACTGATGGTTGCTATAATTATAGGTCCCCTAGAAGAATTTCGTCAAGGCAGTTATTGCAGGGTGAGACTTGAGAGGGCACTGTAGGGAAGAATGGAGCTGGGGAGAACATCTGGTGATTAGGAATTTGTCCTTGTGAGGAAGTGTAGCTTGATTAGAGCCTGGCAGAGAAGGTGAAAGTCAGTCAGATTGCACTCACACCAGCAGTAAGTGTCTCTTTCCATGTATCCTTACCAGCATTGATCTTGGCCATTCTGACTGGTGGTGTGATGAAATCTCAAAGTAATTTTACTTTGAATTTACCTGGTGGCTAAGGATGTTGAACATTTTGAAATGTTTCTCAACCATTTGTGTCTTTGTTTGAGGATCTGTTTCTTTCTATATTTTTAAAAATTGAGTTGTGTTTTCAATGTTCAATTTTTGAGTTCTTTGTATGTTCTATATACTAACCCTCAAATATCTGATTGGAAAAGATTTTCTCCAACCAGGCACGGTTGTCACTTTGCCTGGATGATGCTATCCTTTCCTGTATAGATGCTTTCTAGCTTCACGAGGTTTTAGTTATTAATTGTTGGTCTTAATGCCTTCACTATCTGGGTCCTGTTCAGAAAGACCTTTCCTATGCCCAAGAGTTCAAGCACAGGTCCCACTTTCTCTATCAGATTTAGGATATCTGTTCTTATGTTAAGGTTCTTGATCCATTTGGAGTCCAGCTTTGTGCAAGGTGATAGATAAGAATCTATTTTTATTCTTTGACATGTTTCTATACAGTTTTTCCAGACCCATTTGTTGACAATATTGTGACTATGGAAATCAGTGTGGAAGTTCCTAAAATAGTCTGAAAATGGATCTACTTCAAGATATTCTTGGACATATCCCCAAAGCACTCTGCATCCTACTACAGAGATACCTTCTCACCCATGTTCACTGATGCTCTATTATAATAGCCAAATGTTGGAAACAGCCTAGATGTCATTAACTGGTGAGTAGATAATGAAAATGTGGCACATTTGCATGAGGGAATAATATTACAAAAAATGAAATTTTCAAGTAAATGGAGGAAGTTATAAATAATCATCCTGAGTGAGATCATCTAGGTCCAGAAAGAGATGCATTGCATGCTTTCTCTTATATGTAAATGTTGGCTTTTAATCTTTAGATGCACATGCTTCATTCTGAATAACCACAGAGGTTAGGTAGCTTGTAAGTGACCAGCATAAAAGAGGGAAATTTCTAAGGAAGAGGAAATACATGATAGTGTTAAAAAGAAATAAATGGGGAAACTAGAATTGAAGGATTAAATGGGGAGGGGGAGAGGAAGACAGGTTAAAGAAGAAAATATGGGGAGATTCAACTCACACTAAAGGACTTTTGAAAAGCCGCATGGAAGCCTACTGCTTTAGAAGCTTCCTAAAATATATACATATGTGAAAATAATTTAAGTAGTTACCATATAAAATCCCAAGTATACATCATGTGCTACAAAGTAAAATCTCCTACAAAGTAAAATCACCAGTGCCAGGAATGGGTTACAGCTTTTTGAGGTGTTGGCAAAGAGTAATTATCAATCTCACCCAGTTATGAACTTGGAGGTACAATAGCAATAAGATATTGTAGTTCAATAGTGTCACAAATGTCATAGGAGTAACCAACCACTTTTGGATTGGTTTAAGGCCAACAATATGAGGTAAAACCTATGCTTGGCACTGTTAATGAGACCAAAACCTGGGACTAGATAGGTAATAGATCCTAGGGAAAATTCTACTACTGCTATTCTGCTGAATGAATGAAGCAATAAAATGATTCCTAATGAATCATTTCTCTGCCCATAGATCAATCAACTATCATCAGAGAAGCTTCTTCTTACAATAGTTGGTAATCAACACAGAAATCCACAACTGAACAATGGACAGAGAGTGAGAGACCTTGGAGCATTCAGCTCTAAAAGGCATGTCTTCATCACATCCTTCCCTCAAGTCTCAGATATTTATGAAGAAAATGAGGCACAAAGATTTTAAGGTGGTGTTTGCCTTCAAGGAAATGACATTTTCAGATACAACAAGGCTGATCATGTCTGAACTTACACAGAGACTGTGTCATCATGTAAAAGGCCTGCACAGGTTCCATCTAGACAAAATCCTAGCATGTAGAAAAGAAAAATAACACCCTCATCCCTCACCAAGAAATTATTTGCAATTGATAGCTGCCGGGAGAGGGAAAACTAGTTTTTCTCAATGGAGTGACGCTGAGTCTGTCAACTGCACTCTAGGGCAGTCTTCATGCTCAGGAGTAACATACATCAGGCTAGACCTCATTTTTTTCTTTGGATGGGTAGGAAGGTGGTGAAGATCTGGAAGAAGTCGAGAGAGATGAAAGAATATGATTAAAATATATTGTATGAAAAAAATTTAAATAAAAAAATAAATTAAGCGTTCATCAGGATGAATGCAAGAAAGGCAAGGGCAGGCTTTAAGGGAGGAGACTGCCTTGCAGAGGTGTTCAGCCCTAGGGGTGGTGTGACATATTCTCTATGACACATCTAAGGGTGCCAGAGATGGGATTTGTCAGATGATGGTAAGAGATGAGGATAGAAAGGAAAGGAGGTCAAAGTATGTACTATCCCAGATGATGTCTAACAAGTTAGAACTTCACACCATAAGCACTGGAAAGACATTGGTGGTGGGATGGGGAGAGTGAATTGTATTCATTTTTAGAAAGGACAGAGAATGTATGATAGTAGAACATGGTCAACTTTCCTGTAACAGAACATGTAGTAAATATTTCAGCTTACAAGGCACACTGTTGATATCTTAACTACTTTGTCTTGCTACCATCATTGTGACACAAAAACAGGCATGCACAATACTTAAATGATTAAACATGGCTATATTCTAATAAAACTTTATTTAAAAAATATCTTGGTGTGGTTTGGGATTCTGTCAGTAGGCTAAAACTGGCTATAGCCTGAGTTAAAAGAAAGTGAAAATCAGGAAGCAAGAGTCTTCTATAATCCAGTAAAGCAGTAATTATATTTTATATGGATATATTTTAATAATCAAAAAAGTTGATGCTTATATTTGAATAATACTTGAAAGAGGAAATATTAAAAATGCATAAAATAGGGTGTGGATGAAGGGCTCTATGGCAGAAGTTCTTAGAAGTGGATGGAAATGGGTATAAGAGATGAGGTGAAGCATTTACCCAAAGACAAGTGAAAAGTCACAGCTTCTTCCTTTGGGGCAGGGAAGCAGGAGACGGATGGGTACCCATGTGAGCCTGCAGGGACCAGAAGAAGCTGGATTTGTCTTCTCTACAACTTTAGGATAGGATCTCTGTGGAGAATAAATGTGTTTTGGATGTTTAGGATCCCTAAAGATAGAAGTTAAAGACATCTCTTTGGAAAACTCAATAAAAATCCACTATTTTTTTGGCAGTCTCTCAGTATACAAACTGGTTATGTAGTTAATACTATTTTAGTCTAGAACCCATGTTTGTCTTATACTGCCTGTGAGGACTCACACAACTTGCAGATTTATGATGGAAGTTAGAAAGGGACCACGGGCCTCATGGCATCTGCTCCTAAGGATTTGACCCTCCCCCTCATCATACATTTTTATACACAGCAATATAAAGCACCCAGACTCTTGACCAAAAATTGTCTTGGGCAGTTGGGGAGGTCCATATGTCCCCAACATGGGGACATTAACACATAGTTCCAAGTAAGGAGGACAGCAGAAACATTAGAACAGAAAACAGAAACAAAGATAAATGATCTTTAAATCAAAGTAGGGGTAAATGAGAACATATTATCCCCACAGGAAGTTCAGGGTCCTACATGGAGGGTCTTGATGAAGGGACTTGGAAATCATCCTCTCCTCTCACGGTGCATTGCTTTGTGAGCAGATTCACATGTGAAAATAAAAGTTCCCTTTCAGGTTTCCTCAGATTGGAGGGAAGTGGGTAGCAAAACGTACTTATTTACTGAAAGTTTTTCCTACCACCCTATTTATGGGTGATCTCTTCTGGCCACATAAACTAATTATCTATCAGCAAATGTTGGAATTCCAATATATACTCCACATGGATCAGGTACCATGCCAGGCTCCTTTTGCATACCTGTGATGAAAAAGCCATACAGGAAAGCTTTCTTGCTTTATCCCTGTGGAAGCTACGGCCTTCCCTGATGCTCCATTGTGAGATCCATTCCTGTATTATCTGAACAAGGCGGTCTGTGCTTTCAAGCTGTTTGGGCCTTTCTAATGTGTGCGGGAAACAGAGGGAGCTGGAGCAAGGATGGTTAGAATAGATATGTTAATTTGCATGTGGGGGAGGAAGTCTATAAATGACAGAGCATTTCACCGGCAGTGTTTGTCAGTGTGCACAGACTCCGTTACTTCGCGCTACCCAATTATGCGCTACATTAATATTTTATGCACAGCACACTACATTTCATAGTGTCACTAAAATTAAATCTGACTCCTACAAACACTGGCAGCAAACCAAGTCATGTAAAACGTGGCTGTAGTGCCACTCACAGGGATCTCTGCCCTGCGCCAACCATCTCCAGTTCAAAGCATCAGAAGGCCCACAGTTTTCCCAGTAATAATTTGATAACATAGATAATATTTCAGACAGGATGGACTGGCTTTTCACCAAACTGGAGTTCAACATCTCCCATCTTTTAAGATTCTGTCACCTACGTAATGTTCTTCAGGAACTATCAAGGTAGGGGGAGCTAGGGCAGGAATAGCCTGTCTCTTCTTGGATTGGACACATCCTAGAGAGGGGGGACTGTAGGAATCTTTAGGATAACCACACTTCAGGATAACTGCGAGACTGTGAAATATTTGTAAGGCATTTCTCTATTAGTGAAGGATCATTTATATTTCATACTCAATATATGAACTTGTCTATGACTGTTAATGAGGCAGAATGAAGACAGGGGAATTATAAAACATTGTAAAGAAAATGAGCCCCTTGTCCTGGAGTCTGGTGGGAGTTTCTCACCAGTAGAGAAACAAGGATCCCAGCAAATCTAACAACCACTTAAGACTTATTTATTCTCCTTCCCTGCTACAAACCCGAAACATCCTAGAACTCTTTCCAGAAATGCTATTTATGTGAAGGAGTATTTTTAAACTTTTTATGAAACTCCTTTGTGATTTTTACCTCATGATTTTACCCTAACAGATTATAATAACATCCAAGGAAATTCTAGAGCCACCCTATAATTACATTTATCATGAAGAGAATGGGAAACAAACAAATAGATTTCTTAGCAACCTTTTGAAATAACTCTTGAAAACAACCAAAAGGTATATATAGGTTGCAGTAGCCAATCTTATCGCTATGATGAAATATTTTCCAAAAGTAACTGAACAAGAAGGAAGGGTTTATTTTGGCTCACATTCTGAGGGGACACAGCCTATCACTGCAGGGAAGTCATGGTAGCAGGAACTAGAGGAGGCAGCTGGTCACATCATGTCCATCCTCAGTAAACACAGAGAGATGACTATCTGCGCTCAGCTCACTTTCTCTTTTTTATGTAGTCTAGGTCTCCAGCCGATGGAATGGTACTGTATAAACTTAAGCTGGGTATTTCCACATCAATTGACCTAATCTAGATAATTCCACATAGACTAACCTAGAGGCGTGTCTCTTCAATGACTCTAGATCCTGTCAAGTTGGCAATCAATATTTACCATCCCATTTAACTAATAAGACAGTTATGACTGACTCTCTCTTAAGGAGCCCATATCCACAATTGGTTATTTATGTCTTGCTTTATTTCTGAGTGATTCTCTCCTAGCATCATGCCAACAGTCTATATTAAAATATTTTTAATAAAAAAAATCAACAACTCTGTTATATACTAACTAGCCTGAAATTTTTGTTTTAAAGATTCACTTTATATTTTAATCACATGTATGCGTTTGTGGTGTGTGTATGTGTGTATGTGTGTGTATGTGTGTGTGTGTGTGTGTGTGTGTGTGTGTTTGCATGTGAATGCAGATGCCCACAGAGGCCAGAAGAGGGCATTGTATCCCTTGGAGCTGGAGTTATAGTGGTTGTGAACTTCCCAACATGGGTACTGGAAAACAAGCTGTGACCCTCTGGAAGAGTAGCAAGTGTGCTTAACCATGGAACCATCTCTTTAGTCCCACAAAGTTATGATTCAAAACCGTGAATCCTAGGTTTGCCTGAGTTCTGGTTCCTAGAATACTATGGGAACTTCTCAGTCTGTTGAGGGTAGCAGTGTGAAGCTGTGTCTCTGTCCCATACTCCTAAAACTAAGAAGGAATGACAGTGAGGCTGGAAAGACCTTTAATTAGTTTGAGCACCATTATTCTAAAAGTATAGAGTCAAAATGCTTCAAAATCCAAAACTTTTGAGTACCAACATGGTGACTGACCTCTTGTGATTGGTGTCAAGTCAGAAAGGAAATGCACTACCCACATCTCATTTGGCATTCCTGAGGAAGGAAGGTCTCCCAACCCCTGCAGTTGGAATATAGAACACATTTCTTGCACAAAATTCCTAGAGATATTGTATGAAATTTCCACCAGACTATACATATATGGTGTCTGCCAAACAACTTTGTAATTAGACTTGGAGTCCATGACATTTATGTCTCACTGTGTATAAATACCCCCAAATCCAAAAACATCAAAAATCCATAGCGCTTCAAATTCCAAGCACTTTAGATAACTCTGCATTTAAATTCTGATTACTGTCTAAGAGGCTTGGCCTATTTGTGTGTGTTAGTGGTCCATGAATAAATGACAGTTTACTTTGGATCTTGCAAGATCTTGCTTTTCACCTCTGGAAGCCAGCTGAGCTGGCACTCTTGTTTATTCACAACCATGGTCAGATTTAGAGGTTTTAAGACACAGGCCATCCTGACATTCCTAAAGGGAAAATTTTTGGACTATGCTTCCTTTGAGTCTTAGAAAACAAAACTTGTAGTCTTTCCAGAGGGCAGGGTTGGGAGGCTGGGCAGGCACTGTCCATGACTGTCTCTCTATACATCCTATCTTCCCTACAAGGGGTCATGAATCCCTTTATTTTTTCCTAGGTTCTTTTAATATATGAAGTTTCTTGTCTGGCTGTCTTCAGGAGAAAGCTGTGAAATATAAAAAAGATCTAAGCTGTAGTGTAGAATTGAGCATTCCACAGCTTGTGCTGTACTTCCTTCGTCTTTTGATTCTGCTTTTTTTGTGAATGGGACAAGAATCAGGGGGATTTGGTACCTCTACCTTTTTTTCCCCTTTTACCATCTCTGTAAGCATAAGATGTCCTCGATGAAGTCTGAGTAGCATTTTTGGTTAAGACAGGCCTTGGCCTTGGAGCTTCACAGAGGCTTTGAAACACTGGTGGATCATGCCAGCTAACTATGTTCTGTAATACTTTTGAGGCTATTCTCATTAGTAACTAGGCCCTAGATTTTCTTTTATGTGTTTTTTACATTGGCTCCATAGATCTAAAAATAGCTACGATAAAGCACAGCTCTCTTCTGCATTCTAGAACAGTGCAATGCTCTTGCATTACATGATGGCTGTGCATCCCATAAGCTCATCCAAGTAACTGGGAACCTGGTAGACTCCTTTGGTTGGGTAAGAAAGATCCCAAACCATCAACTCAATAGAGCATCAGGGTCTAAATCTCTCCATGTTTTTGATACATCTAATTTTGTTAATTCTTCTCTTTTTAAGTAATGGCTGATACATTTAGTGTTTTAGAGTTGTTCATAAAATTTCACTTTAATTCTAATTTAAACTTTGGTTTTGTTTGGTTTGGTGAGCTAGTATATCTTTTGGTTTAATGATTGTTATAAATGTGCTTGAAAATATGCATTCTTTAGCTTTTTAATGTAGTGTTTGACATACATCTGTTAGGACAAGATTAATAATTATGTTGATCAAATCTATGATTTTGTTAATTACTTTGCCTGCTGAGCCATTATTTATGAAGACAGAACATTAAGGCCCTCACATAATTTTTTAATTCATTAATTTCCAGTAGCAATTTTTGTTTCTAGTTTTCACTGTGATTATGATAGATGCATACAACTTCAAAACAACGTTATCCTGAAAAATTATCTGTCGCACCATAGCTATACTATACGGTCTAATAACATGTGTGCTTTAATGTTTGTTTATGCTAACTACACAGCCCCATCGGTTTAACTTTGATTAGTACTTACCAGGTATATATTTTTCAACTAGTTTTGAAAAGTCATTTTGTTTTTCAATACAACACTGTGAACTTTTTAAAGATAGGATTTATACTTTTACTACCAAAGAACTTTTTGATGCTCTTTATCCACCACCAAAAATGAAAACACATGACAGAATTAATGAACTAGGGAACAGAACTGGAGAAACAGTGTTATATCCTCTTTCATAACTCATGGACATGACCTGTACTCGGTCTGTCCGTGTCTTCTAATATTTAGTCTTCCTTGTTCTTGTTGAAGGCATAAAATCCAATGCGAAGCTCTGCAGCTTCTGTTCTGAATGACTAGTCTAACTGGATAGAAGTTCATTGGGCTGTGAGGTCTTGTTATTTGAGTGTATGATTTAGTGTATTTGCAGTGTTTTAAATACTAACATTTAAATGTTAAGAAAACATGATTTATTTTATTTTGTGTGTGTATGATGTGTGTGTATGAGTATGTGTGTGTGTATGAGAGTGTGTGTTGTGTGTGTAGTGTCATTGTACATGTGTAGTAGAGACAACTTTATGGAGTCAGATCTCTTCTACCTTTATGTGGGTTCTGGTGAACTCAGGTCACAAGGCTTGTGCAGTCAATGCCCTTACCTGCTGAGCCAGCTTGCCAGCCAGAATTTTCTTTTTAAGTCAATGTTGATCCTGGTGTGGTGGTTCATGCCTTTAATCCCACCAGTCTCTCTTCTTCGCTCCTCTCCTCTCCTCTCCTCTTTCCTCTCTTACTCTCTTCCTCTTTCCCCCTCTCTCTCTCACTCCTTCCCTCTCCCTCCTTTCCTCTCCCTGCCTCTCACCTTTCAGGTTCTCCCCAGTTTAAGTTGTGAATAGTACACATACATTTTTGTTATTGCTGTTACTTTGTATGGAATCCTATAACCTTTTAAACAAAGTTGTATTCTATTCATTTTCTATTTTCAGATCAATCAAATGCTATTCATCTTTCTTTTTCTTTATAAGCTTCTAAGACATAATTTATGTTATTTTACTTTTACTTTTCAATGTCATTTTTCTTTTGCTTTCAGGCTATTTAAAGAGAGATGTGGGAGAGCTTAGGTGACCTGGAGTATACAGTAATGGAGACATTGTGATTACATCCTTGCTGGTACTCTGTGGTCCCTCATTGTACGCAGCCTGCTTCTGGGTTGTATTGATTCTACTCTACCCAACCTCCAGGAAATAACTCTGAGTGCTTTAATTCTTTAACTCTTTGTCAACATTGTTGGTACAAAGGGCATTTCTCTGCTGGCACTGATTAGCTTATAGGTGAGGAAAAACTAGATGCATCAGAGCAAAGGTGAAGGCTTTTAAAAAAGACACCAGGAAAAGAAATGCTCTCCATCCTTATCCTACAGCCTCCAGAGTTGCTGACAGCCATTTGTCACTATGAAATAATGGAGCTGACACACAGAAGAGGAAAATGTCAAAGAACTCCTCGTTCTCAAACTGTACCTGAGGTCTCACTCTCTGGACTTCATAGGAACTTAATTCAATACCTTTTCTTATTGCTTAGTCATGGTTGTCTTGGATTTCTGTAGCTTATATTTGGAGGATTCTACCTGCAACCAGGAGGTAAAAAGGGAAGGCAGAGCATGGAGGTGGGGTGTCAAGTGCTTCTGCTGAGGCAGTGGTCCTCAATCTTCCTAATGCTGTGATCTTTTAATATAGTTCCTCATGTTGTGGTGATCCCAAACCATAGAATTATTTTCCTTGCTACTTCACAACTGTAATTTTGGCACTGTTATAAATTATAATGTGAATATCTGATATGCAGATGGTCTCAGGCAACTCCTGTGAAAGGAACATTTGACCCCCAAAGGGGTCATGACCCACAGATTGAGAACTGCTGTGTTAAGTAAGGGCTTAAGTCAACTCCATTCCAGAAGGAAATGAGTTACTATTACATGGAACTCTTTTAACACGTGTCTTTCTTTTATCTCAGTAAGTTGCTTTGCTGTTTGTTTTAACTTAATTTTGCTTTACAAAACATTTTGAAAGTTATATTATGTTGACTACTGAGTTTTAATATTATACTTGTAAACTTCAAATTAGCACATTTGAATTATATAGATTCCTTTAATAGATACTGCATCAACACAACAGTTACTCCAGAGACATGCTCATTTTATAGCCACCGATGCACATGGAGAGAGCTACTACATAAGTGTGTGCTAACCTTGCCTTCCATCATCAATAATACCCCAAACAGCAAACTCGTAAAAAGAAAAGTCTTTGTGATAGCAACTGAGTAAGATCCTCTGGTATCAGGCTATTCACACACCCAACTGCATTTGTAGGAGCTAAGGATATCAGATGGGGGAGGCCAAGTGCCTGCTTTCAGGGTAACAATATGAAAGAACTCACTGAAAGAAGGCAAGAAGAAAACATGTTGGTATGTTTCCTTTTCCCCCAACTCCAAGCGCCCCAGGATACAGAAAGACCTTTCCCACAGGGACAATCCAAGAGAACTGTGTTCAGGCCTTAGACTTAGAGGTTCACAATGATGAATCACAATGTTGGGAAGGCTTTACCATTCCTACTAGTAAACCAATGCCCAAGCCATTGGCTGCTACAACTATCGGGCCATGTGGCCGATTTTATCTACCAATACTCCTCCAACCTTGGGTACCAGGGGAAGTGGCAAGACTCCACATGCTAGGGAGCAGGGTATATAAAGCCTAGCAAAAATTTTTGGCTCAGAGTCCTACTCTAGGCCCACCATGGTGAGACCAAGTTCCCAGAAACAATTGGAAGCCCATATACAAGGCAGTGTTCACAGAGAGAGACTCTTGATTGGTGATAGCATCTACTTGAGCACTGACAGGACAGACTTGAGTTTCAGGTGTGCCTCATGTTACCTGCAGTCTGAAATCCAGTCCAGTCTGACAGATGTGACCCAGTCAAGCATCCAGATACGAGGCTAGGACACTATCTTCACCAATAATACTCCAATCTCAGATATCATACTATGGTGCAGACACCCTAGCTGGTGTGTATGTGTTGGGGGTGGCAAGGACAGGCAGACAAAAGACTCTGCCCTTGAACATAGTTTTTGTGGGCAGTTGAAACCTAACACTTGGCCAAGCCCAACACCTCTCCTTCTGGTATATTGCAGTGTGTCTGGTTGTAGTGCTCCTTGCTAAAAGTCTACCTCAGCAATTGACAATTTACAGATGTGTGGGCTTAGATTCTAACCCCAGGGCAATGCTAGCCTTAGTGGCCTATGGCTCAGAGTAAGAGACAGATTGGCAACATTGATAGCCACAGGTATGGCATAGGAACCCAGTAGTGCCCATCCATAGTGGGCTGGACTACCTAGAGCCAAGCAAATCCTCCAGGGCTGGACTGGAGGCCAGTAACTGTGACTAGGTCTGGTCTTCCCGTAGACCCAGAGAGACCACTGTGGGACATGCTACTCTTTTTGTTTACTTACCTGGCTCTTTCGAAACTACCATGTCATTAGTGTATTTAGGATGTGCCTGAGCTTGGAGTGCTCAATAATACTAAACAGTGCCAATATAACAACACACTCTCAGCAATTCTGGACCTGGGCAGTATCTAGTCCTAAGATTGTAGAAGTCACTATAGCAGTGGCTCTCATCCTTCCTAATGCTGTGACCCTTTAATACAGTTCCTCATGTTGTGGTGACTTCCAACCATAAATTTTTTTCATTGCTACTTCATAACTACAGTTTTTGCTACTGTTATGAACCATCATGTAACTATCTGATATGTAGATACAACCCCTGTGAAAGGGCTGTTCAACCTGAAAGGGGTCGTGACCCATAGGTTGAGAACTACTGCACTTTGAGAATGTCAGCCTGTTTAGGATTCCTGGGAAGACAGTTACAAACCAGGCGGGGAAGACTGGCACAAGTATCCAACCCTTCAATGGACAGATGTTATTGCACAGCAGCAATCAGAAAACCAATACCCCACCTAATTAGGTGCCAGAAACTGACCAGATAACAATCAATTTGGGAGTCCTCTTAGAGAATTTAAAGTGGCTTTCAAGGAAACTAATGAGTTTGGAGAAAACACAAACATTCCAATACTGTAATGGAGAAATGTAAAGCAATAGAGGCAATTAAACAATCAAACAGATCCTTGAGGTGAAATTATACTCAACAATATAAATATGTGGCAGAAAGCATCAATAGTAGAAACAAATGAGAGAATTAGTGGGCTCAAGGGCAGACTATTTGAAAATACACAGTTTGAGGGGGAAAGAAAAAATAATGAAGAAAATTTATGAGACATTTTAGGCAGTATTAGGACAAGTGAGTGATTGGCGTTCAAGTGGGGGCTTGGAGATGGCCAGAGGGTAGGATGCTTATTCAAAGAAGTCATGCAGAAAACTTTTCAAACTTAAAGGAGGATAAAAATATCCAGGCATAGGAAAGCCAAATCTCACCCGTCCAATTTTGCTTAAAGAAGCCTATCCGAAGGCATCGTGTAATCAAGCCCTCCACAGTGGAGACAGAATTCTCAAGGCCGAAGAGAGGAGAGACAAATGACACACAGGAGTATTCCAATTTGCCTTGCAGCAAGACTTCTCAGGAGAAACTTTACAGGCCAGGAAAGAGAGCAGATAGGTCTCACTGTACTGAAACAATGTGTCAAGAATAGTGTCCCCAGCATTTAGAAATGAAGGAGACATAAAGACTGTCCCACATGCTTTAGTTACTTTTCTGTTACTGTGATAAAAAAAAAAAATCACGAACAAGGTAGATTATGGAAGGAAGAGTTTATGTAGGTTTTTGGTTCCAGAGGGGTAAGAAAGAGTGAACAGGAAGTAGGGGGAGGCTATAACCTCTCAAAGGCCACTCCCAGTGAAGGACTTCCTTTAGCAAGGCTGAACCACCTACATCTCCCCCAACAGCACCAGTAACTTGGGAAACAAGTATTCAAACACTCCAGCCTATGCGGGACATTCTCATTCAAACCACCACACCACACTAAGAAAAGCCAAGTACTACCATAGGACTAGAGAGATAATGAAATGTTAAAGGAAGTTTACCAAACTAAGAAAGTGTTATAATTGATAAGAAAACATGCAAAGGTTTAAAACTTATTGGTCAGAGTAATTACACAAACAACTTCACGATGCCCTAATATAATGGAAAATGGAAAATAGAAAGTTCAAAACTTGGATATAAATTGATGGAAAATTAACTTTATCATTAGTATTTTTTTTAGTCTTGCATTTGTTCATTTTGGTGATCTCTGTGGTCATATAAAATCGTTACAAACATAGGTTGTTAGAGTGAAAATTAATTTTAAACCTCATGGGTAACATGAAGCAAAACTCTATAAAAAATATCCCAAAATTATAAGCAAGGAATGAAAGCACACAACTGTAGTAAATTGCTTAACCAGGAAGGAAGGAAAGACAAAAGAAGAAAATGCCACAGAACAAGAAAAGGAGTTAGATACCACCTGATCAACACTATCTTCCTGGCTGTTTTGAGGAACTAGCATCTTTTTTCCCATTTACAGCCAGCTAGGCTTCAATTCTCCTTTCAGGTAAGAGCAATTAAGAGACCGAATTATAGGGTTAGAAAGACAGCTCAGTGGTTAAGACTTCTGACTGACTGCTGTTTTGGAGGACCAAATTTCAATTCCCAAAGTTTCAAGTTCCAGAGTTTGATTCCTAACTCCCACATGGTGGCTCACAACTGTCTGTAACTCCAGTCCCAGGAGATCCAACACCATCTTCTGACTTCTCTAGGCACTTGCACACACTTGGGTGCATGGACATACATGCAGGCATAACACCTATACACAAACATTTTTAAATAAAAGCCACCAAATTATAGACTCTCTCTCCATAGCAATGTGCAGTTTTCTGGAACCTTGCCCCAAATTATGTAGCATGACCCCAAATTCCATTAAATCTTTCCCAATGCTTTCTTACTGGTATATACAGTTCTTCATGAAGTATAGTCTCCATCAGTGAAATGAGGACCAGACTTAATGGTTCAACCACAAGGGTGTTGGTGGGAGTCTTTGGCAAGGGAGTATTGATAATCTAATTTCCACACTGATTTGGGGAAAGCAGAAAGTTAGCATGCTGTTCTCAATAAATTAATCATCATGTTGAAACCACACACAGGATTTCGGCTGATGCCATGAACAAGATTTCTATCACATGTTTAACCCTTGGTAATGAATGATTTCAATTTGGCTCCTAAAACGTTTCTGAAGGAAGTATATTCAATAGGTCACTTGAAAAATTTTTGTGACTACTAGCCCATTTCTTCTCACAATAACTCTTTCAAATGCCCTCCATAAATACATTACTGCTGATGCTAGACAACCCAAGCCTGAAAGGCTTTATTTGAGGTTATCGCTCAATGGTTCTTTCCCAGGCTAGAGGGATGAGATGCTTTCCTAGGCTCAAAAAGGTAAGCTGTGGTCTGTCTTTAAACTTTTAACTTATCCCCACGTCCACCCAGGGTTATACTACGTTACCTACCCTAGTATGCCAGTTTCTGCCCCTTTACTTTGCAGTCACGGTCATGAGTATGGTAGCAGAATGAAGCAGATGCAAAGGCTTCTTGTGGTATTGGCACATAGATGGAGGATATTAACATAAGCAAAAATATGAGTCCTAGTTTAAAGTAGAATGGAGAGTTAAGCAGACAGACAGTCAGAAAAGGACAGTCCCCACCTCCAGCTAAACTCTCTAATTCCTGCAGTAAGTGGCAATTCCGCAGACCTAGTCTTTGTGTGTTTGTGTGTGTGTGAGTGTGTGTTTAACATTCCTTACATCTCAGGCAGAATACACAAAATCCATTGCTGTGTCTATACTCACTGTTTGAATTACCTAATGAAGGGGAGGAAATGTATCAATTAAACCAGTTGGGTTGGCTTATATTTATTCCTCAATTCATTCTGATAACATACTTTTCTTTTAAAATGTATTAGAAATTTGGCACTGGTCAATTGTCTCACAATAGTAAATAATGATTTATTTTTGCAAACATAATTTCTTCCTCTTTAATCATTACCAGCTCATGGCCTTTCACAGGCATCCAGTTCTAATCAGCCCTGGACTTGCAGCTCGCTTATTAAAGCAGTGTTGCCATGTAACAAGATTTCAGAGGCTTGCTCTGATTTCTACCATCTAAAAATTCTTTAAGGGGCCTGGTTAATTTGAATGGGGACTAGAGAGCAGAGTCCAGGTGCTAGTTAGTGTCTACATTAAGCTTTCTCCCATGGGCTTCAGGTCAGTGCAGAGTGACTCAGGTGCTATTAATGTGACAGAGGCACAATACCGAGCTTTAGATAACACTCTTCCATTTGCAGTTTCTTAAGCGACTTTTCTTGATCAACTCTGGGAGTCCATTATTTTTACTTATTATTTTTCCATTTTCCTCTAAATTTGATGCTATACAATGTCATTAGAGGTGAACTTGTGTGCTCTCTCTCTCTCTCTCTCTCTCTCTCTCTCTCTCTCTCTCTCTCTCTCTCCTCACACACACACACACAATATTACTCTAATCTTTACAGCATTTCCTGACAGAAAATGGCATTATATGTCTCTAAAAACCCTGTTTCGCAAAAACTCCTCTGATTATCAGAAACAATATACACAAAACTCCAGGCCATGATATTATAGGAATGGCTAATTGTGAAAATTAAGGCTAAAAATAATTTAAATGGTAAAGTGTTCTCGTTTTCCATGGTTTTGATGTAGGAAATAATAATACTTAGCCTAGAGCATTTTGTGGCTTTATTAAGATATGATTATTTTGTTGTATCATGGATTCCTGGCTGGCCTCAGATTCACTCTGTAGCTGAGGGTGACTTTGAACACCTTATTCTCTTTCTTATACCACATACATTACTCATTTAAAGTATAAGATTCAATGTTTTTTTTAGCATATAACAGAGTTATACAATCACCACAAAGACACATTTTAGAACATGCACTTAGTCCACAGTAGAACCTTATATCTACTGGCATTCACCTTCCCTTCCCACGCAGAAACCTCAGCCTTGGCCAGTAATCTACTCAAAATTAATGTGAGTCTCCAGTTCTGGGCATTTCATTTCTGCGCGACTGTGCATTTAATATTACACACACACACACACACACACACACGCATGTATACTTATATAAAACATGAATATACATATACACATATGCACACATTTTGCATATTTTTTTCAAGACAGGATTTCTCTGTGTTCTCTGTGTAGCCCTGGCTTTGTTCTGGAACTTGCTCTGTAGTTAATAGTATAATTTTAAGTGTCAGCCATATAATTGTATAAATTTTTTCATGATTGAATCATATACATTGTGTGGGTATAATATATTTCTTTATAGGTTTGGGTTGACTGAACTTTTTGTAAAGACAGGATATCACCATGTAGCTCTGGTTGCCCTGAAACCCAGAGATCTACTTGCCTTTCTGCCTTCTGAGTATTGGGATTAGAGGTGCATACCACCACACCTGGCTGTGTCTGTACCTTTTGTTTGTTGTGAATAAGGATGCTATGGGCATCCATGAACAACTGTTTCATGCGGTGGACATTTTCTGTTTTCTTGCGTATGTATGATAATTTTCACTGACATCCTGACACAATCTAGAATTTTCCTGGGAAGGGCGTCTCAGTGAGGGGCCTTTCTGCATGTCTGTGAGGAACTGTCCTGATTACATTGGTAAAAAGGCTGTGGATAGACGTGGACAGGACTACTCCGTGGGTTTGGATCCTGGACTGTATAAGAGCAGGAAGAACAAGCTGAGCATAGGCACACACATGCATTCACGTCTGCTCCCTTTACCATGGGTGTGACTCATTGATTCAAGTTCCTCCTTGACTTCCTTTCGGTGATAAACTCTAACCTGTGAATAGCCCCAAGATTCCCATGAAGAAACTCTTTATAATCTGTACCACTAAGCCTGAGAGTTGCTGGTGTAAACCTGGTCCCGTCAGTGCTCCCGTCTGTGGGTCTTGGCAAATGCAGCTTTGGAAACTTACGTTAAAGGCACAGTCATCTAGTTAGCTTTATGAACTGCAGCAGCCTAGACTATCATAAAACTCACAAACACTGCTGATGCGGGTCAAACCTGCGGAAATCAAACAGAGGATACTTTTGAGCTCACCTATATCCAAAGTCAAAGCACTTGATGTTTTAAATTCCACCTAAAAATATCTTACAAAATGTGTTCAAAAAAAATTCAAGAAATGAAGGAGAAACTCATCAAAAAGGCAGAAATCATAAAAAAGGAACCAATTCAAAAATCATGAAGTTAGAATTTCGATCAGTGAACCAAAAATACCAAGGAAAGCTTGCACTGAAAAAAAAAACGTGGGAGAAAGAAATTTTGAATTCGTGGACGAGGACAAAACTTGAGTTAACACCAAAAAGGAAAAAAAAAAAAAAAAAAAAAGAAAAGAGAAGAAAAAAAGAAAGAAACAAAATGAAAAAATCCCATGAGATTTACGAGACACCATTAAGCAAAGAAATGTTTCCCTAAGAATTATTCCAGGGGGACAAGAAAAGAACAAACGTTTGGGAAACTTGTTTTATAAAGTCAGAGCTGAAAAATACATCCAAAACTTTACAAAAGATGTAGACACGCAAGATACAAGAAACTCAAAGGACCACAACCAGTTTTGACCCCAAAATAACCACCACTGAGTCACATTATGTAATTAAACAGTCAAAGGCTGGAGACAGAATTCTAAAAGCAGCAAGGAAAGCGCATCAAGTCAGACCTTAAAGGCTAAATGAGAATGGGCAGTTTATTGAAATTCCTTAAGTAAAACAAAACTGCTAATCAAGGATACTATACCAAGCAAAAGCAAACAAACAAAAAAAATTAGGAATGATGGAGAAATGAAGATTTTTCCCCCCAAATAAATAGAACTGGAGGGAATTATCATGGACCATCTAGTTACAAATTGTAGACTTACACTAGAGACAAAGTTTCATAAACACGATCATGCTTGCTATGCCATGAGAACACATGCATGTACAAAACTTAATGCAAGGTAGGAAAAAGAGAAGATCAAACCTTAGTGTGACATAAACCCACCACATCAAAGCATGAACAGCAAGGTGGAAAGGTACACATCATTATAAAACAAGCAGGATACAACAAAATGGTGGAAGGAAATTCCTACCTGTCAGCAATAACCTTAACTCCAGAAAGATGACCATCAGAAGGAGGAAAAGATGTGTCATGAAGGGAATAAAAGGGCATAAGTAGGAGAGAAGAATGTGGATGATCACACATACACACAACAAGCAAACAACCCTATATTAGAAATATTGTAATAAAACCTAAACCCAATTCTTTATATGGTAATTCAAATAAAAATTAAAAATAGTAACCTTGAATGTAACTGGATTTTATTTCCTAATCAAGAAACACAGGATATCTGAATTGATGTTGTTTTTAAAAAGAAGGCCAATTGTATGCCACCTATAAGAAACTCAGATGACTGGGAGAGATATACATAGGCTTAAATGAAGGGTTTAGAAGGGGATACATGTAAATAGAAATCAAGAGTATGGCAAGCTACAGTCTTATCAGATAAAACACTTATTTATTTTATTTTTTTCTCTCATACAATTTGTCTCGACTTGCCTCCTTCCCCTCCTTCTGTTCTTGCCAGTTCCCCTATCTTCCTTCTCCCTCAGACTTACCTCCTACCTCTCCCCACCAACCGACCTCTCCCCTACTCCCTAGAAAAGAAGTCTTCCCAGGGTTACTGATCAAATAGGGCATGTCATAACAAGTGAGAGAAATGACGGCCACTATATATTGATAAGGATCAACTCAGAAAGATACAAATACTCTCAGCATCTGTAGCACCTTGAGTCTCTTGAATCTCAGGTGATAAGTGATAGCTGAATACTTAGCTATAAATATGTCATTCATACGATCCCTCATAAGGCCCAGGGAACAATGCAGAAGGGGATATGAAAAGAAAATAAGAGCCAGTTGACAGGGATATGAGATATAAAAGAATGTGAACTTTTGGGCATGACCTATCCTATTGCAAGCATGAAGCCAGCACCAGCCGGGGTTGCCTCCATTGGGCCTGCTACTGTTTATCATGGATCCCAGGGGGCCTCTAGGGCCCTACTACTCTCTGATGAAATATTGGCTAGTGGATAATTCTGGGAGAAAGATGTTTAGTTATTGTCTTCATTTATGTCCACTGGTGAGCTGCTAGGCGACAGTGGATAGTTGCAAACCTTTGGTTATATAATAAGTGCTTGTTAAATTCAGTGAGTCACAAAACAAACAACAACAATGACAACAAACCCAAACAAAACAACACGAATGTGAGAAAGGGGCTTGCAGGGAAAGTGGTAGGAGATTGATATGGGGTAGGAGAGAAATTAGGAGAGGATGGGAGGTGAGAGCAACCAGAATATATTAATAGATAGATGCATGAAATAGCCAAAGAGAAAAGATAATTAATGATAAAAATGAATACATATATACAAAGCAAATATTATTGGGTCTGGAGTAAAGACTCCTATACAAATTAGTGACTTTAATATCCCATTTTCCACAATGGGTATATTATACAGAGAGAAAATCAGCAAAAGAACCTTGAACTATGCTCTAAGGCAAATACACTTAGAGACATTCATAGGGCATTTCTCCAACTGCGGGATACATATTTCTTTCATCAGAGCATGGTACATTCTCCAGGAACTATGTATTTGGCCACAAATCAAACAGTAATTTAAAAAATTTAAGTCATAACACATGTCTTAGATCACAATGAAATAAAACTGTATTAGAACAGCAAGAATAGATGCATGGAAATTTAATAGCATGGTCCTAAAAGACCAAGGGGTAATCGGAAAAATTAAAAAGATAAATAAAAAATGTCTATAAACAAATAAAATGAAAACATTATTTCGAAATGTGTGTTACATTACATGCAGTACTAAAGAGGAAGTTTATAAAGACTAATATATACAGCCCACAAAGAGAAATATCCCAAACCCCAGATTATTATAAGAAAAAATAAATATTAGAGCGGAAATATACAAAATCAAAACTTAAAATAAATACAATCAGAATTGTAACCAAAGAAAAAGAGAAAATTCTCCAATAAAACCAAGGCTGGAAAAAGGAGACACCACAACAGACACCTCAGAAATACAAAGGGTCACATGTTAAAATTCTGGGAGACACAATAAAATAAATTCCTCAATGTGTACAGTCAATAAAAATTGAATAAAGAGGAAACAAAAAAATCTGATCAGACCTATATTGGTTGATGAGATTGGAATAATAAGTAATTAAAAGAGCACACAGAGAAATATTCAAGGCCCAGTGATTTTACTGCTTACTTCCACAAAATACTTAAGGAAGGTTAATTCCAATGTTTAACATAGTTAAATACTGAAACTGAAGAAATTCTGCCAACCTCTTTTTCCAAGGCCAGCAGTATCCTTACATCAAAACTAGGCAAAGATACAAGGAAAAAAAAGTTATGCATTCGTAGATCCACGGAATATAGATGCAAAACTTGCCAATAAAAATCAGCAAATCAAGAGTCTGCTATGGTGGTACATGCCTTTAATCTCAGCGCTCAGTAGGCAGAGGCAAGCAGACTTACATGAGTTCAAGGTCAATTTGGTCTAGATCAGTGGTTCTCAACTTTCCTAAAACTGTGATGACCTTTTAACACAGTTCCCCATGTTGTGGTGACCCTCAACTATAAAATTATTTTCATTGCTACTTCATAACTGTAATTTTGCTACTGTTATGAATTGTAATGTAAATATCTGATATGCAGATGGTCTAGACAGTGGGGTTCATATCAGAGTTACATAGAGAGACCCTGTCTTAAAAAACTAAAACCCAAAACAACAAAAACCCCTACCAAATTATATTCAATAACACTCCATGATCAGGTGGAATTTATCCTACGGATGTAAGGGTAGTTCATTGTATGCAAGTCAATAAAGGTGGTAAAACACATTAAATAAATCAACACATCAGAAAAATGACAGGAACTAAATTACAGCCTCACTACATGCAGATAAATCATTGGTAAGATTCAGATCCCTTCATGACAAACCCCAAGAAATAGAGAATAGAAAAGTAAACCTCAAAATACTGAAGATTGTGTATGAAAACCCTCGGCCATTGGCACACTGAACTGGAAAATGCTGAGATTATTTTCTTTAAGAATGAGACCAATGCAGGGATTTTTACTTAGATCATGAATATTTAACAAAGTACTGGAAGTCTTAACAAGGGAAAGAAAATAAAAGATGTCCAAATTGGAAAGGAAGAAGTATACATGTATGCAGTTGACATGATTTTATCTAGGAATCCCTAAACACTCTGTGAAAAAATGATTAAGAATGATAATGAATTTGGAAAAGCTAAAAAAAATACAAAATCTGGTGGCATTTTTACATATTAGCAATGAACTTGAGGATAAAGAAGCCAGCAAAGCAACCCCTTCATATCACCTCAAAACATAAAATAATTAACATAAAATAACAAAAAGTATAGCACAGAAATGAACAATCTCTATAATTAAAAAATTAAAATTATAACACCAACAAACATATTGTTTTTGTACCAAAAAATCAGAATGAAATCATGTGTTAATGGATGAAAAGAATGCATACTGATAAAAATGTCAAACTGCGCAAAGTGATCTATCTGTCGACTTGATGGAAGCCCGTCCAAACACCAATGACTTTACAGTTAGAAAGGATACTGTGTGATTCATATAGAATCACAACAAATTTGAGGACTGTGTATGTGGGGTAATATGCTTCATAATATCTGACTTCAAAACATAATCAATAGATATGGTAACCAAAACAGCACGGTACCTACATAAAAAACAGACACAGACCAATGGAACAGAATGGAGAAGCCAGACATCAATCTTCATTTGTACAAAGCACTAGTTTTTTGTTTGTTTTTGGCAATGATACTAAGAACACAGGGAAGAAAGCAGATTCTTCTGGATGGTGCTGACCACTGGCTAGACACATACAGAACAGTCTATTCCCTTCTCATTGTATCACCAAGTCAAAATTACTACAAAGAAACAGGAAAAGTGCTTTAAGATGTGGTTTTTCATACAGGACCCCAAAGGTACAGGTAACTAAAGTAAAAACAGACATAGGGGGTTACATTTCACTATAAAACTTCGCTACAAAATCTATCTATCTATCTATCTATCTATCTATCTATCTATCTATCTATCTATCTATCTAATGTATATGACTGTTTTGTTTGCATGTATGTCTGCATACAATAAAAGGGCATTGGATCCCATAGGACCACAGTTATAGATGGTTATGAGCCATCATGTGGATAATGGGAATTTAGTCCAGGACCTCTGGACGAGCAGCCACTGCTCCTAACCACTGAGTCATTTCTTCTGCTCCCTTTTTAGTTTTTTGGGATTATAATATAATTACATTATTTACCCCTTCTCTCTCCTCGATCCAAATGGTCCTATGAACCCTCCAACCTGTTCTCTTTAAAACTCATGGCCTCTTTTTCTTTAATTGCTGGTACATCTATATATGTAATATATTTCTAAATAAATACATCCTGCTCAATAGAATAAAATGTTACTTGTGTATATGTTTTCAGGGCTGACCATTTGGTATTGGGTAACCAGCTGAAGTGCTCTTCTCTGATGAAGACTGTCTCTTCTGCCCTCAGCATTCCTTAGTTGCCTGTAGTTCTCCACCTGGGGTTGAGGTTCCATGAGCTTTCCCCCTTCCACATGAGCAGGTCTATTAGTGTTGTTCTTATTCTGCTCATGCTTAGACCTTAATGTTTGTGGGACTTTATGGGCATAGCTTCTGACATTTCTAGGAGACACAATCTTACAGCAGACTATCTGTTTCCCTGGCTCTTGCAATCTTCTCATGCCTTTCCTCAATGATCCCTGAGCCTTAGGTATAGGAGTTGTGTGGCAGATGTATCAGTTAGGACTAGGCTCCACACTTGGAATTTTGGCTGGTTGTAGTTTTAATAGTGTCCATCTGTTGCAGAGAGAAGTTTCCTTAATAAGTGAGGACTATACTTATCTGTTGGTATAAGTACAAATATTAGAATGTAGTTAGGGATTATGTTAGTTTAATAAAGAAGTGGTTGTAGATTCTCCTCCAAGATTCATGACTTCACTAATCCTGGATAACTGGCTAGGTTTTCAGTACCAGGCACAATTCCCCTCTTGTTGGGCAACCCTTAAATCTAATTAGAGAGCTGTTGGTTACTACCAAGGTATGTGTGCCAGTACTACAATTTTAAGGCTATTGCTGCTATGTTGGTCATTGTTGTGGTTCATAAGCATCATAGCTGAGTATGACTGGTGGTTGCATCCCTCCTTTGGAAACTTGCATAACACTTAAAATGTTTTGGGAGTCACGTAGATAACTCTGTGATAATTGATGTGGGAAGGTCCAGCCCACTCTGGTTGGGGCCACCCTGGGCAAGTAATCCTGAGTTGTAAAAGAAAGCTGACTGAGTAAGCAATGAGGAGAAAGCCAGTGAGCTTCATTCCTCCATGGTTTCTGCTTCAGTTTCTGTCTCCAGGCTCCTGCCCTCCTTGAGTTCCTGCACTGACTTCCCTCAGTGATGGACTTCCAACCAACTGAGGGCTGGAAGATGAAATAAGCCCTTTCATCCCGAAGGTGCTTTTGGTAATGACATTTGATTACAGCAATAGAAACCATAAATATGAGTATAGGCTAGGTTGGGCTGGGCTGTGTAGAGGGAGAGAGTGTTTGGATAGCATGTAAGCAGTATAAACTGAATGAATAAATAAATGGAATGTAAAAATTAACTGAAGACTTCAGTAGACATTTCTTAAAGAGGAAACGGAAGAAGCCAAGAAGTAAATGAAAAATGCTCCATCTCACTAATCACAGGGGAAGTGTAAATCAACAGGACAATGAGACATTGTCTTATTACACTCAGAATGACTACAACTGAATAACTAAATGTGGCAAGTGCCTGTGCAAGGGTGTGGAAAGGGGAACTGTTCAGGGTTGGTAGGGATGCAAATTAGAACAGGTGGAATGAAAACACACAGGAAGATTCCCCAGAAAACTAAAACCAGAATGACAATGTGGTTTGATAATCCCACTGCTGTAACCAGCAGAGATGAAATCCTCCATCAAAAGGTCCTTACACACCTATGTTTACCGCAGCACCAACCAGAACAGCAAAAGCCCAGCGGTAGACAAATGGATAGAGTGGAATATACGAATCTCAGGAAGTTATTCAACTTTCAGTTGAATGGAAAGCTGTCACTTTCAGTTAACACAGGCATACCTGGAGATCATTGAGATCATCTGAAATGACAGACACAGAAAGAGAAATATTACATGTTCTCACTTATTTGTGGAAATAAAATAGTTGATCTCAGAGAAAATTAATGGGATAGTGGTCACTGGACACTGAGAAATGAAGGGAAAAGCAAAAATATAAATTAAGTTGCACCAAATACAGAGAAGAGAGAGGAATTCTTTTGTTTCAGAACATTAGAATAACTATGGGTCAGAAAAATGTTTATTTCAGTCTATTAAACTGAGTCTCCAATGACTAATATTTGAGAGAATGAATTACTATACAATGTATAGATGTATCAAAGTACAACATATCCCATAAAAGGAATATAAATATTATGTCTCCATTAAAAGGAAAATTCCTTTCTCCACTGACTAATAAGAACAGAGTTCTATAATTCATTAAAGAGGTCACCACAGGAAAGTGTCTTTTAACTGTATTCCTAATAGTGGTGCTCAAATATTTTTGAATTACTCAGTGAATCAGATTACAAAATGCCAGTAAATTAAAGGTTCATTTTAGATGTAAACTATCACTTGGTATTTTTTGGCTGTTTCTAAAAATCAAGAATTTTGGCTGGCTTAAAAATCAAAGCCAGCCTCAAAAAGAGTGCAGTCTTACCACCATCTTAGCAATTCAAAACTAAAGAAATTGCACATGTCAAATGTAGTTGCAAAGGGGAAGCTCCTAATGGGACATGACTTTGAGCAATCTCAGCATCCTTAGAATAAATCTGTAGCCTCTTTCACAGTGATTGCCTTCGCAGAGACTCTGTGTTCCTGTGTCTACGCTGCTATGTGCTTGTTCAGGAAGAGTTGCCCCTGATACTACAGTCTACAGACTACAGTGTACAGAAGCTGTGGAGGAGTATGAGGAAAGGAATGGTTTTCCCAGTCTGCTGATTGTGATGAATCTGAGACACAGAAAAGGCCAAGAGTGGCTCCTGGGATTTAGAGACTGGAAAAAGAAATCACTATATAAGCATAAGTGGAAAACGGCTCTAACAGGTGCAAAAGAATGCATTTTAGCAACTTTTAGTATTTTTAAGTTAATGAAAATAAATACTAACAGAATGTGACTGCTTGTGAAAGTGTTTTTGGTTCAAGAGAAAGCGTTCTGGACTTGAGTCAGAAGCCATGTCTTGAGTTCCCTCCTCTCTGACACAGAAACTGCATGAGCTTGGAATGGTCATGTGACCTGCCTGTGCTCACAGGCTCTTTGGTACAGACCCACCCTCAGCCCTCACTACACCACTGTTTATAGACATTTCCATGGCTTCCTCCATTCTCGGACTCTAGATATTTCAAGAAAGCCTTAACTTTTTCATCATCACCATCATAGCTCATTCCCATTGTTTCTGGAAAAGAGCTGGGTACCAAAGTAGCACAGAACAGGGAAAAGCAGTGTGACAAAAGCACTTTGAGGACTGTAGACACTCAGAGGCTATTTTTGTTGAAAAATAAAAATCAGAGCACGGAGCTCTGGTGAAGGGAATAACAAACTGAATAGAAATCTCAACTTTTATCTTTAAATGCTTGGTTCATGTCCAACATGCTCAGTTCTTAGAGTATCTTTTCTTTTGTGATTATGGCCAGAAGATGGATTAGAGATCTTACTAACATGTTCAGGAATACACCATGTTAAAGTAGGCTTCTCAACTTACCACTCCCTAGTACGGTTTTGTTATGAAAAGACTAGATTTAATACTTTATCCTTCTTAAGCGAATCCCATGTGACCCGCCTTCTCTTCAATCCCTTGTGTTCTAATGGAAGTGATTGCCATCGTCTCCTGTCCTGAAGTTAATCTGAGTCATAACTCAGTGCTGAAGAGCTCATCTTTTACGACATCCGGCAGAGTACCAGGTTCCCCCCTGGGGCTTGCTTTCCATGCTTTATCAGTCATCCTGCATTTATCTCTACACAGGCAGAAACAATATCTCTCTGTTCCTCAGCTGGCCTAGAGACTTGCAAATTATGCCAGTTCTTGTGGAGATATAGAAAATGCCCCATGATGTTGTAAACCTGGAGGATAATAGCTTTGACCTGCTTTGGGTTTCCTGCATACAACCTTGGCACGGAACACAAAACATCATACAACCTCTGCATTGTCAGGAAATACTTAAGTCTAATTGCCAAGTGGCCTTCAATAAACTCAAGCCAGGCAGCATCTTATCATGGTGTACTGTCAAATTGGATAAACCCCTCCCTGTTTATTTTATTCACTTTTATCCTTGAGAAGCGATTGCTCCCAAGGATGACTCCAGTTGATTATCCAGAAGTGTCAAGGAAGATTAATATCTTACCAAACACCATACATCATCTTTTTTTTTCCCCCTTCTGGAGTCCAGAGAGCAACATCCTCTCCTGCTCCTGGCTGCCAGAGTAGCTAAGTTCCCTGTATTATATTTACAGAGAGACATATTTCCTGATGTCTGTGCCCTACGCAGGTTAGCAGATTGCACGGCAGTAGTTAGGACTGTCAAATCCAATGCTGGTTTGATGTGTCTGGGGTGCTGCCAGGGGTCAGACTCATGGAATGCCCATAAATGGCTGTCCAAGAGATGACAACCAGAAATAGTTAAAGCTTCTTCCTGTACCTCCCACCCTAGATGCAGCAGAGAACAAGGCGGAACCCAGAAATTCTGAGCATAGCTGCCTCAGCTGACAGCCGTCATCATTGAACACACCTGTGCTGTGTTCAAAACCTTGGTATACAGCTCAGTTCCTGATCCAGTTCCTGCCTAGAAATGTTCTGGGTTCAAATACCACCATTACACAAACAAACACAACAAAACATATCAACAGCAATAACAACTAAAAATCTGTTCTTTAGTGCGTGGATCCACATTAACTATCAGAAGGCCCTGAGCCCCCAAACCGCCTTTACCTCCTTCAGCCTTGTACACAACCACTGAAGAAACTTTTACTTTCTATTTCTTTTTATAGGTAAATAGGCAATAATAGTACTTAGGTTGCCATTTGTGAGAAGCATTAAATCCCACATTACATGAAAAGTACTTTGCAATCTGCTAAATACTCAGGGAGACACAGGAGCTTCTGCTCTGTGCCGACATTAGACATCGCACTGTCCTGGTCTGGATTCCACAGTTCAACATGGGTTCACACACAGCTGCATCTGCTCTCCTTCTTTATCTAGCTGTCTCATGCTTTTCTCTCACATTTTTGGAATGATCCCTGCCTGTAGACATACACCCTTCTAATCCATCTCTGCCCCGTGTATCGCCTGAGGCCTAGCTATTGCCGTGTTCTTAAACCAACATGTTGTGTTCCCTCATTATGGCGCAGTCACTTTCCCCTTCTCTAATTTCACCCGACCAAATGTTTCCAGAACTTAGGTCTACATGAATTTCATGATGAATTTAATATTTAATCCAAGTAAAGTTTGCTTTTGAATTTGATAGAGACTAAGAAACTAGTTTTGACTTTTCACAAGGGATTTTATGAGTTTAACATAAGGATTCTTGTCTTGAAATAGGAATACAGCAATTGAAAATCAACAGCCCCAAGCTAAGCTAACTTAGTGAAGTCTTGAACTTGAAAATGAGCCAGGGAGCACCAAGAATAAACAAGGGTGTCTTCCAAAGGCTTTTTTTTTCCTCTGTGTAGTTTTGACTAATGATTAATTTTGATATACTGATAGGATAAAATAAACTTTATTATAGCGTGTATAAAGAGGAAAATAGCCATTGGAAAGCCTGAGAATCATATTACAATTTCCAGGAGAACAAGGGAAAATATAGTGGGTATAAATAGGAGCCAGACAAAGCCAAGGAGAGAAGGAACTAGAAATAAACAGGTCATCGCAAGTGTAAAGTGGCCACGGACTTCTGGGCAACTGTGAAACAGATTGTTGATATCAGCGGAAACAAATAAGATAAAATTAGACTATGCCTGTAATCATGAATGCTATGGGTGCCCCTGAGCTTATCCTAGTGGTGGTTTTGCAAGAAGCCCACCTCCATGCTTCAAAGAACCTATAGCAAGGTTGTAAATAATTCAAAAGTCCGTACTTACAGATTGGCGTCTTCTGCTTGCCTCTATCTTGTGCAAAAATGTTTTATAACGCACTTGAGGAGCTGGTTTACCTGTAGAGTCCTTAGACTTCTGGCCAAACAGAGCGACTCAGGGGCTGCCCCTGGCCATCCTGCTGGCCTCTTGGCCATCCTGCTGGCCTCCTGGTCATCCTGCTGGCCCATTATCCTTCTTTGTCTTCCTCCCAAAGGGGCTTTGCTTTCCTGTGTACAGAGCCTCCAGGCTGAAATGTTCAAGCTTCATCAATAGCCAAACAACTGCTTCTACCTTCTCTATCCTCAGGCCTACTAATCTGGTCACCTTGATGCTGCCCAGGTGAGAGAGCTTCAGTGCAGCTGGAGGATAATCCATCTAACAGGAGAGTCTAGGCTATAGAGCTGGGCCTTTTATGGTTGCAGGGGTGCTGATAAGGGTGGATGTGGGGGTTAGGGTGACAGTGGGGGAGACCCAAGTCCCATTGGCCTTGCAGCCTCTGTGGCTCCCAGCTTTAGGGACACTGCTCTGAGAGAAATATGCAGAATGTCCTCTTTTTCATTTTTAAAATAGCAGGGAATATTTAAAAGGTTTTAGCCCTTTCTCCAGCCCCTAGCCCCTAGCCCCTAGGCCCCAGGGCAGGCTAAAGTCCCAAACAAGGATATCATGAGACTATTCATTATCTCTCAGAACCTCAGAGGCTTTTTGTGCTTTCTTTGTTACGAGTATTTGAAATGAGAGTGGTCCTGTCTCTTAGAAACACAAGGAGTGCCAGGCAACTGAAGGCCTATCTCCAACTCTCGAACCAGTGTGAATCCAGGAACCTCCCAGGATTCCCTTTCTTGGGAATGCCCAGTAGGAAGGTGAGCTGTTCTCCGCAACCTGGAAGCCTCTGCCTGGTGCCTTCCTCCCCTAGTTTACACAGTGGGCCAGGCTCCCTTTCCTACTGTTCAGCCTCCCTGTATTGTCCAGCGTCTGGTGTCTTTGATCTCTACTGCCTGCCAGGCTTCCACCAAGTGCAAGAGAGAGGGAAGCCTAAGGCCAGACCCAGGCCTGGTAACCAGCCCGGTGCGAGGACCCGGGGAAATCACGGAGCCCTGAGATGGAATGATTGGGTTCATCCAGAGGACCCGCAAGTTCCTTATTGAATCCTCCTGTGTCCATCCCAGTACTGCCAAGAGCACCTTGTGGCAATTAAAATGGAGGGCTCTAGGCAGCGCAAGGGCTCAGTCTTAATTAGAGAAAATTAGATCGCAGCCATCACTCCGCAGCTGGGCGTCCGTCCACACCTGTAACACAAACCTCACAGACAGCATTTTCTGCTAACCTTCCTTTGAAGGACAGGGTCTCTAGTCTTGGTCTCTTGGAAATGTCAAAATTAAACCGGACCAGGGCATCCTTCACTGTGGGGCTGAAGCCACTGAAGGTGGAAATACAAATGAATACTTTAAATTGTTTACGTTCCTCCTTCAGCAGGGT
Organism: Cricetomys ansorgei; assembly: GCA_026225945.1. Taxonomy (NCBI): domain Eukaryota; kingdom Metazoa; phylum Chordata; class Mammalia; order Rodentia; family Nesomyidae; genus Cricetomys; species Cricetomys ansorgei. Next base: position 1,692,815 of record JAMJFZ010002601.1, on the reverse strand, counting down.
TACCTTTAAACGGCGTCTTTCAAATAACTGGTTTTCTCAAATCACAAAAACAAAAGGCAAACCAAAACAAACCAACAGCCACCGAGAGCGGACAATTTTCCGCTCAGCTGAGGCACCGCTTACCGAATGGCAGCCAAGAGTGATTTTTATAGCCAAGTTATGAATGGCTGGAAATCGGGAGGTTTTGATGGAAATGCCGGCTGACCTTTAGCTGTATTGATGCTGCAGAGTGCTACTATGATAAAAATGCCTTCTCTCTCCCTCCACCTGGGCTCCCCAAGCGCCTTAATTCTAGTAAATAATGGGCTGTGCTCTCACTGGAGCTAGTCAGTGAAGCAGCTAGGAGGATATGATTAAGGAATAAAATTCCATCCTGGGTCAGGAAGCAAGACTGTGCTTTGATACCTGACTAGTGAACTGAGAAAGAAGCCTTTGAATGGATCAGTTCTCTCTGGCTAGCAGTGAAATGGTTAATTACCTCTTATTCCTCCCCACCCCTTATCTGGAAGTCACCTGGAAGGGCTGAGGTTGTCCAGGGCAGTGAGTCAAGGTGAAGCCTCTTAAGTAAACAGTGCCCTGTGCCCAGGGCTGGCTTCTTCCTTTCTCCTTATCAGGGATGAGGGATGCTTCTGATGAGTGCTCTCTTTGCACTAGGGTGTGGTTCAGACCCAGAAAAACTGTCTTTCAGATCTATTCAGTTCCTACAAAATTAAACAGATTTTCCACGTTACCTCTGAGAGATAACATTTTAGCCCCCATCATGTGAAATCAAGGTCACTACTTTTAAAACGCTCATAAAAAATTGAGGCTTTTGTCATCGATTTCAATCAGATTGCTCTCAAATTCTGTCCACCCCCAATACCTAGTAAAACATATGTTCCCATGTTTCCATCTATTAAGTTATTTGAACATCAGAGCTATGAAAAAAAAAGGTCAAATCATACATTTTGGCACATTTTTCATTTTGTCAGTTACCATCAAGATTTTGTAGACAGAAAAAAAAAGTTGACAACTGCCCTTGAAAATATGAGAATATGTAGATTTTTTTTTCCTGCCTTGACAGATCCCCCTGCCTTAGTCTCACAAATCAGACAGTCTCTGTATTCTATGAAATGTAAAGTGTGGTTGCATGACTTTCCATAAACTTCGTCGCTAACACATTTTTCCTCTTGTATTTCTCTAATATATGCAAAGTGCCAAGCTCCTCCATAGAACGTTACAGGTCATTTTCCTGCCATAATAGTCGAATCAGCAGTGAATGCACTTCATGGTTTAAATGCGGTGACAGAAGCAGTCTGACAGCAGAAATATGTACTGGATAGGAACTTCCACAAAAGCCTTGAGATTTTCACATGAGTAGAGATTATGGCTGTGGAAATCACTTTCTCTTAAAGAGATGTGTCTTGTGTAAATATGATTGAAGAGCATTTATTGGTTTGGAACTGTCAAGTGCCCTTGACCTAGTGACATTGATTTCCCACCATTGTCTTTATGTGCATCGCTCCAAGAGGACAGGGTCGTAATGGCTGCCTCACTTAACAATTAATTTTCATCTGTTCTAAGGACCGAGCCTCACAGAAGTCCCTGAAAGCATCACAAGCACACACACACACACACACACACACTTGTGTCTTACTGTTTCAACCACAACCTTAGGTCATATAGCCTGTAAAAAGCTTAGCTTTCTTCTGATTTGTGAATGTTTTGATATTACAAAGTTTCACGAGTGAAACATTAAGATGGTTTTGAGTTGTCGATATGATTTATATTTTTATGAAGGACAAAGTTAAATGAAAATGCAATAGCTACAGAATGACAACCATCCCCAGGTCCTGTAAATATGAAGAATTCTATTACTTGAGTTCAAGCTGTGTTCTCAGTTATCTGGACAATTCCTTTTGCTAAGAATCCTACCAGATGCCCCAGTATACACATTTTGAAGAGAGAGTATGAGGAACAGTCTTTTAATGCTACCTGTTGTTTCTCTATCTCTGGAGTATATGTGCGTTATCAGAGCCCTAACCAGCGGAGAGTGCTGTTGAGATGATTTTTATTTATTGGAGACAACTAATTAAAAAAAGAAAGGATATGGAGCCACGTGCTAGAAAAAGCTCTGACATAATTAAATTGAATTTTTTTTAAAGATTACATCATAAAGATGATACTGACTAAGTAAAAAGTTTCTATTATTGAATCTCACTACAGAGCCTGAGAATTTTTGACTAAGGAAATTGAATTGACTACGCCCCATTTTACTGCTTATGGCGTGGTTATTTGTTGAGAATTGCCACTATACAGAATAGAAATAGCAATTATTTACATCTATTCATCCTAGGGAATCAATGAAGATTAATTATGATAGTATTTTGTGTTAGCAAGTATGCACATTCTGGCATGTAGCTTCTTATTGAAATTAGTGTGATTCTATTAATTACTATCTATTAATATTTTAAAATACCTGTTTTATGTGTATAGTTGTTTTGCCTGCATGTATGTCTGTGTACCATGTGCATGCCTAGTGCTCACTGAGTCAATAAGAGGACATTGGATTCCTTGGAACTAGAATTACAGACAGTTGTGAAATGCCATAAGAGTTCTGGAAACAGAACACGGATCCTCTGGAAGAATGGCCAGTGCACCCAATCACTGAACCATCACTCCAACACCTGTTCTGATATTTTAAAGTGGTTTTTGGGTCATGTATATCCCCTTCCTCCAGGTACAGGGTTAGTAAGTGGCTTTGGAATTTTATTATTCATGATAGTCAAAAGAAGAGGCCAAAATATTGACCCCATTAGGTTTTGATTCTTCCATCAATATAGCTTTATTTTTTTCTTTTTTGTTCCACTTCCATTCATTCTTGTTCTTGCTCATCTGAAATACTTGTGAAAATAAATGAAAGTTAGAAAATAATACAAGAACTTTCTATCAGTTGGTGTTGCTATGGAACACATCAACTTAATATGCACTGATTTAGAACACTAATCAGGTGTTCTTTCATTGGGTGCAAAGACCCATGGGAAGTTCTGAAGCTTATCTGGTTTGGGCTCGCTTGTGCATCTGTGATCACCTGGTGAATTAAATCAGTAAAGAAAGGGACTGGGCAGTCTGATGGCCACAGCTGGGACCCCTTAGCTCTGCTCCACATGGCCTCCCACCCTCCAGTAAACCAAGTTAGGATTATTTCCATGGTTGAGACAGTCATCCAGAAATGAGAGAAAAGTGGCTACGGCCTCTTGAAACTAAATAGAGAATTGACACATAGTAACAGACCCACTGTTTGACTAAACCATATATATGATTTAATATAAATAGTACTTTAAAATAGTGTGTGTGTGTGTGTGTGTGTGTGTGTGTGTGTGTGTGTGTGTAGGTACTAACAGTTTAAAATTGGAGGGTGGGCAGAGACAGGTGATTCTGTGCACTGGCTGGCATCTAGTCTACTGGAATTGTCAACCCTTGGGTCAGTCAGAGAGAGCCTGACTGTAAAAGTAAGGAGTTGAACAATAGGGCATCAATTTATGACCTTCATAGGTATGTATGTGCTTGCACACCAGCACACACACATGTGTGTATGTGAGTGAAATAGGGATGAGAGTTCCCTTCAATGCATGCCCAGCCTGAAGGTTGACTTAGCTTGCTATAGCAACACATCATAGACTAGATAATAAAAATAGATAGTAGATAATAAAAATATTTTTTCTTAGAGGTTTTCAGTGCTGAAGTATGACATCAGGGTGCCGGCATGGTTGGCTGTTGCTGAGGACCTACCTTTATTAGCTAGCAGTCTGTTTCCTTCTTGTTCTGACTTTTTGTTATAAGGATACAGGGAAGATGAGTATAAGAATGAGAGAAACCAGAAGATAAAGGGGAGAGGAAGGAGAAGGGGTAGAGAGATGGAGGGGTGGAGGGGAAGGAATTGGAGGGTCTAGCTCTCTGGTATTTCTTTTATAGAAATATTAATCATGTTGGATCAGGACCACACCCTATGGCCTCATTTAACCTTAACTATGTCCTTATTCCTAATTCTGTCTTGAGGTTTCAATATAGAAATCCAGAAGACATAATTTAATCCATAGCACGTTTATTTTAAGTCATCTAAATTTTGTAGTGATTTGTTCTCCAGCAATAATAATAGGGACAATTAGCATAGTGTAGCATTTTGGGTTGTAAATATCGGCATAATGGCATTATAGCTAATCTGTAATTTTATTTTCTGCTGGTCGTGCTTTTGAGAGATATCTATCTTGCGATGTATGGGAAAATTACTTGCTTAATTGAGGCACTCTATCTAACTCAGTAGGACTTCCCTTAATCATGAACTGTGGGTTGCTCTGAAGTTTTGTGGCAATTACAAATAATACCTCAATATACATGCTTTGCAGTTTTTCTTGTGGAGAATGGACTTGATCAAAACCATATTTCTTTGATTACATGTGCACACTGTTTGAGGGACACCTGTACTTTTAATTGTACAACCTGATTATTGCCCTCACTTCCTCTTTCCTGATGGCCTAGCCCTGGGCTGATGCTGTAAGTGATAGATGGTACTAATACAGGTTTATTTTGGTTACCATCACCATTATAGTTTGTGAGTCTTTGAAAAATATTTTACTCATTATTTGAATATCTTTTCCTCTATTTTGAGAGCGTATATTCTTTTTCTTTTATTCTTTCTAAGTCTTGTCCTTTATTATTTATTTTTAGGATCACTTTATTCCATTTAGGCATTATATTTTCCTGTTCTGTATATGTTGAAATTATTTCCTAATGTTTGCATTGTAATCTTTTTTTTGTTTATATGCTGTTATAAGACCTTAAGTGACTTAATAATCTATAAGTTTATATACACATGAACATACCATACATACTATATAGATACAGTTTTATTTTATAAATTTTAGATCTTGTGCCCCCTAGGAATTCCTTTCCTATTTTGGCATAACACTCTTTGTCCTGGCCTTAAATGGAGGAATGCTATTTTGTTGCTGATATTTTAGAGCTATGCTTTTCATGAACTAAAAATTTGCATTTATTAATAGTAAGCAGATATAATTACAAATTATTTCTATTTCTCATATATTCTAAGACTGATTGGGCAGTGTAGAGATGTACAAAATATTAGTAAGTAACAAGACAAGAAATGAAGTTTCCCAAACTTTCCAAGGTGTTGGCTGTGTATTGTGTCACGTGGTGTGGTTTAATGGGTAAGAAAAGTTTATCTTAATGGTGGTCCTTGGGAGTGCAGTAAGTCAGAAGGTCTCTTATTCTGAAATGTCCTCTTGGTCTATGTTTTATATAGGATGTTCCAGGCCAGTGGTATTAATTTTACCATTATTACAAATTAATCAGTTTATCTTTTAGTAGCTGCAAGAAATTTGAAGATTGTGCTCAGAAAATAATATAAAACAAGGGTTAGAGGAAAGCAAAACGGGACATTTCTAAATGACATATATGCTATATTTTGCCTTAGCTCATGACATGTATATTATCATTTGTCTGGGATGTTGATGGTCCAAGCACTTCATAGAAATGTGATGTTTTACTTAGATGTGAGAGCCTGTGCTTTGGACAACATGTTATGCACAGACTGCCCTTATTTAACTTGGTCAAATAAATGCAATATATGCATTCTAGTGGAAAATAATAAAATGGGTTCTTCCTAGACAAGGAAGGAATGCCAGAACTAATAATAACACCCCACTCCCACTCCACCCCTATTTTGTCTTCTGTTCTGTCATACCTTATGTCAGAGCACATTGCTCAAGGCAATGGTGAGGGTAACCCCAGGCTAGAGGGGTGAGGGTGAATTCTCTCTCCAGGCTGCTGAGCATCTCTTGTGGCTGATGAAGAGTGAGCTGCTCTTCTGCCAGTGCTTCTTAGCTCTTTTAGAAGCTCCAGGGCCGAGCTGTTGCACGTGTGTCCATCACAAAATGTCAGGCTTTGGGATGCTCTCATGGTGCTTCAACAGGGCACAGCGCAAAGACCCTCTTTATTCCCACATTGCCACTAACTCCCTCTGTGCCTTTTACTCAGTGATCACACTTTGTAAATTTGACCATGTATCCCTTAATGAAGAGATAAGTATGGAAAAATGTCAGTTATGCATGTATGTGAACACCATGGAGTGTACGTACAAAATCTAGATGTGTAGGTGTTGCATTTGATATGTTTTCTTGACATAATCAAGAAACTTGGTAAAATGAGATATAGGAGCTTGCTGTCAGTACGGTACAGTATGCTGTTTCATAGTGAACTTTTAAAAGCTAAGAATACATAATAAAACCACAGTAAAGATCATAGTAGATGCATAAACCAGGCACATGGACATTTATTGTCATTATCAAGTCCTATGCATTGTAGAGGGCTGTTTGTCTGCACGTGCTCTAATGCCACTCAGTATGTAGATGCTCTCAGTAGGTTGGTTTGCACCAGCATCATCACAAACATATGAACAATGAATACATGTCACTGTCACGTCATCATAGTTGTCAGCCATTAGGCCACAGGAATTTTCCAACTCCATTATAGTCTTTTTTTGGACCGCCATTCTATGGGTGGTCTGCTGTTGATGGAAATGGCATTTTCAGTGCATGATAGCCCCTCTGACCACTGAGTCATGTCATAATTAAATATACTATTATCTCCTTCCTTGGAAAGAAAGAGAGAAAGGGGAAGTGAGAAGGAGGGAGGGAGAGAGACAGAGACAGAGAGAAACACACACAGAGAGACAGTCAGATAGACAGATAAACACACACACACACACAAACACACACACACACACACACACACACACACACACACACACACACACACACAGATTATTAATACCTTATGGTCCCTGCTGTAGGCACTTACAAAGCATCCTGTGAGAAGAGGAAAGCTTTGGGTTTCTGCACTCTCTAGGACTGCAAGATTGGAATTTAGTAGGTGTGATTCCTTTCAGGATTGCACAACAATTGTGCAGCTCTAATTAAGCTTGGAATGTTTAGCCCACTACTCCTCATTCTCAACTGCCATAGGATGCTCATTTTGTGCTGTGTCGGAGGTGATGGTCAGAACATTTCAGCATGGTGAGGAAGATTTTGGAAGCTGCTTCCTTTCTGACTGTAGTAGATGAACTGTACCCTACAGTGGCAAAAGCTGCTCCACAGAGGTAATGGATTGGCTTAACAGACATTTCCAGAGTAGCCATTGAAGGAAAGGCTATTTGTTTAGTTTTTCATATTAAATGAACATGCAGCAAATTGGAAAAGTTAATAACTCATCCACAGTAACAGAGCAGATGAAGAATTTACACTTAGACTCAGATTTACTGACAAAGGAAGCCTGAATCAATGGCATTCCCTGCAGTGAGTACTGTAAGCCCTTATGGAAAGAAGTCACAGAGAAGTGTCAGCAGATCCTGCTGGACAGGACACACTTCCAGGGGCTTATCTGGACCTTCTTAGCGCTGCTTAATGGTGCTTTTGAATTTCCAGGTATGGAAGTGTAAGAGCTAATACCGACGTCTCCACCATTGGGGGCCCTATCCCTCCGAATCCCTAAGCCGAAATAAATTCTGTCTTCTCTCTGTTGCCTTGTCCTTGCTATTCTATCACAACAATTGCGAAGTGACTAGTAGACTCAGCAGTAAGTGGGGAGCCAGCATTTCATGGAGGAAGTGTGGTATATGTGAGAAGTCTCCAGTGATATGACAGCTGTGGGGGAGGAGCCTAACCTGACCATCAAGAGGCACAGGGGCTGGATGCTCATACAGCACAGGTGGAAAGAAACAGCTGTCAGAATCCCAACGGGAATAACCCCAGAATGGCTCAAAAGTTGATTCACATTCTTACAGTGATTCTAACCCAAATGATAATCTTCAGAAAGGGTGACATCATTCCTGAGTAATTTTAGGCCAGTCCTGAGTGATAAATATACTTTAAAACATCTTTCTTCTATTCAAATGATGGAGAAAATTAAATTGTCATATCTCATTTCCACTTCTGTAGAAATGTACGAGATTATTTAAATTAGGAATCAATCCAAACTCTGACTCATAAAAAATTCACCACTGCCTGGTATGCTTTTGGCCTGAGGCAAAGCTTTCATTGACTGACACAGGATCCTTGCAAACAAGGCAGTGGTAATTCCTAAATCCCTAGGAAGAAGCAGGGGGTATCTCCTATCAGAGGTTTAATGGAGAGGGACCTCATAGTGTTTATTTTGCTTAGTAATGGGCATCATGAAAATTTTGCCTACTGGGTGGTGCAGACATTTATAACCCATATGATATATTGATAAATGTGCAATCTGAGCCTGCTTTGTACATCAGATTTTCAGATGAAGGTTTTGAGCTGGTAGCTGTATATGCATATATGTTAAAAATAATCAGAATATTAAATTCAACTATGGGAATGATTTACTTCAAAGCTTAAAATTATGATTAAAAATATTTTTACACAAAGAAGTTGACAAGTCAGCTGCAGAGATCAGCATTTGCATCACAAGACTGGTACCTATGAGAAGTCTTTTGGACCCAGGCATACATTTCCTTGGGCACACAGTTTACACTCAGTGTCTGGAGTACAAGCTACTTTGTGGAATTAAAACAGGGAGATTTCCTGTGATAAGAGAAAAAGGGTGAAAATTTTTCTGCACGTGTTTCTTTTGAAACACTCTCCCCACGGAGATGACATCTTATTGCAGCTAACTTTCCCAGGCCAGCTGTTATGACCTCCTCTTTCAGGCTTTTCTACTTAGGGACCACACTTAAGCTCTTGGGCATAACTGTCTTTGTGTACCTCCCCTTCCAAGACAGCTCTCTGAAAGTGTATTTCGTTCTATACTCCCCAGTCTGTCACATAGCATCTAACCCAGTTCCTCATCTAGGTTGACATTTTCTGAATGTTCCCTATTTTCAAAAACGTTTGCTAGGAAAAATACTCCAAGTTATGAATCTTACAATTTTAGGTACTTCCATAATATATGATAAGCATGATGCTTTCCACAAGTAGATGTGGAGCAAGAAACACAGATACACATGGGACAGTGGTGTATTTTAAAGGAATGTGTGTTGGCAAGGACAAATCCAGGCAGTGGATTGAAGTCTACAGAGGTTATTTAAGAGACTCCCACAAGTTCAGCTGGCCATAGCCAACCATGAAGATCTGAAATTTAACTCTGAACTATATGAGTCTAATACTACGCAGGATCTATGTGCAGGAACATTGAGTTTTTGATCAACAGGCTACTTAGAAAAGGAAGAAAGAATTTTGTAATTCTGCTTTGGATTATCTTGCACACCAGTTTATAACACTAGCAATGGGCTGTTTATTTACCTGAACTGTCTTGGGTTAGTTTTCATAAGAAATAAAGTCTAAGATTGATATGTATTTGCAAGGGTTAGAGCATACTTTTGGGACTAGCATTTGTAGCTTAGTGGGGGAAAAAACGTAGAATTGAGATGGGAAAACTGAACTGAGTTGCAGCACCAATGGAAGCTTCAGCCAACCCCACATAACAGTCTGAAGCTGAAATTACTATAGAGATTTATGCCTCTTGGCAGCCAGGAGGCTGGTCTTGGTGCTCCTGCATCCATGTGTAATTGAATGCTGCTCCAGGTAGGAGACTAGTGTCGAATGTGGGAAATAGTTATGTTTCAGAGGATTCAGTTGTAAGCTAATCAGACTCCAGCAGTCCTAAGAACTCACAGAACAATGCCCATGATAAACTGATAAATACACCAAAATAGTCACTATACATCTTGCTTTGTTCTCTTCCAGGAAAAAAAAATCTTCAGTCTTGTTCTAGTTTGCTTGTTGGTTACTGCTGACCAAAAGCTAGTTGGGGAAGAAAAGGTTTGTTTGATCTTACACTTGAAGGTAACAGTCAATCACTGAGAGAAGTCAGGACAGGAACTCAAGGCAGGCACTGAAACAGACCACAGAAGGATGCTGCTTGCAGGCTTGCTCTCTCTGGCTCACTAAGCTACTTTTTTATATGATACAGATCCACTTGCCTAGAAATGGCACTGCCTACAATAGACTGCCCCATTCATCAACCATTAATCAAGAAAATGGCCAACATGAATCTCCATGGACCAATTGATGGAATTGCGATCCCCCAATTTGTGGTGCCTCTAGGTTGTGTCAAGGAATCAAAAACCTACCAGAAGTCTACCCTTCCAACCTCTTCTTCAGATACATCCACAGTGGAAATTAGGGCATCGGCATATGAATTTAGAGGGCAATGCAAACATTCAGTCCATAAACAAGAGGAAAAGCACTCCTGCAATGATGTACATATGCTATCACAGTGCTGCAGGAACAGATGTCCTGCAATAAACAAAATGAGCAGACACTGGAGAGAGGATGGATCTCTGCAGTCATGCAGGAGTGTTAGGACCCTGTCTCCATCCAAGAGGGCATCAGTTGCTCATAGCAGTTACAAGAATCAGTCCACAATTTAATAACTGTGTATTCAAGTTTCCTTGAGCCTATGATGTTGAGGGCCTGGAGAATTACCACAGCTTGATGATGCCCAGTGAGTGATGGGTCACTGGTTATCACAGCAGGCTCGGGTGAAGAAGCAGTGATGTCCTTTGACTTGCTTTCCTGTCATTATCTGGATTGTTTTCTCTAAGCATTTCCTTCAGAGGCTCAGGCTAATTGTATGTTTGGAAGAAGAAGATTTAAAACATTTTTGCATTTCTGGCCAGAATAAAATTATAGCTTTATCGTTTGTTTGCTTCTAAGAACATTGTATAAGTCAGTGCCTTTTGTAAAAACCTAAATCATATCTTTTCCTCTTATAATAAAGTAACACACGATAATTATAGAAATTTATCTATAACCACTTTTATAGCCATTGATTCATGGTAAAAGGCAGTTTATTCTTTGTCTAATTCAATCCCAGTCCTAATCCTGGTGCCCTGGAGCATTATGGCTTTCATACATTCTAAACTTAAATCTAGAACTGGAAGGCTTCAGCCTTAGCCTTCATGAAATCTGAATGTCTAAGCCTCTGAGATTTATTGCTGACTGGGCCACTCTGACTAGCTCCTTCTGAACTTAGAGCCGTACTGATGAACTCATTCACTGTTTTGGGTCAAACTCTTCTCCAAGCAGACTGGTTCAGACTGATCTTCTAAGCTAGATGACGATTTCTGACTGAACTCTTCTGACTCTGGCAGACTCTGGCTGACTCCCACAACTTCTCTGATTGAACTGCTCCGCTCCACTTCAAACTGACTCTCTCTTCTCATCTGATTCTGACTTCTGTTGAATGGTCTGTGTGTCTCTACCTCAGACTCCACAGACTGCTCCTGTGTTTTTACCTCAGTCAGACTGTCTTATACTGCCTCTGTCTCTGATCCTTTGTGTCTGCCTCTGTGTCTTGGCCTCAGACTCCTCAGACTGCTTCTGTGTCTTATCTCTAGACTGCCTCTTTGTCTCTTATCCTCTGTGTCTCTGTTCTCTGAGCTGAGAGCTTATTTTTCTATGATGAGAGTTGGGCATGTCTTCACTCTGACTCATTCTGCCACCTCTTTCTCTGATTCATCACTTTGCCTGCCCACTTTGACTCATCTCAGATATCACTTCCTGTTTGACACTGACTCCATCTAAGCTCCGTTTCTTGTGTCTGCTTCCACACTCTGTTTCTGTCATTTGGATTAAAGGTATGTGCTACCACTGCTTTCTGAATACTGGGATTAAAGGTATGTACTAACATTCTTTCTACATTCCATCTAGACCTCACAGACCTCTGAATGTGATTCCTTCATATAGACCACTGGCTGTGATCCCTTCATATAGACCTTTGGATTTTATCTCTTTATATAGACCCTTGGATTTTATTTGTTCCTAGCTATCACATAGGCCTTTCAGTGTGATCTTTTCCAGAGCATCCATGTTGCTGAATTAAATGATTAAATCATCCTCTATACTTTTTCTTGTTCTACTTCAGTTTAGAAAACAAAATGTTATCATGCTGTATATGTGAATTGAATATCATAATTTTTATATATTGAAGGTTGAATACAACAAAGCCACACTTGTAATATCGGCACTCAGGAAATAAAGGAGCATCAGTTCAAGGGCAGCCTTGGTTGCACCCTGAGTTTGAGGTCAGCCTGAGCTATATAAGACCAATCAACTACAAACAAATAGAGAACAAGACAGCACCCTATGACAAGACTGCACAACATTGTTTTCTCAACTCTTTATGATTCACTTAATCAGTTTTCTACATTGAGTTGTTAAAATTGCTTCTAATTGTGATAGTTATAAAAAGTGTTTTGGTAAATGTATTTAGGGTAGATTGTTTATGCATTCTTAGCCATTTCTTTATAACAAACTCAGAAAAATAAAATTCCTGGATCAAACGGCATGAAAACATTCTCTATTTCCAAATACCAACGCTGAAAAATTGTAATCCTATTTCCTCCCTACAGCAGTGTGGTTTTCACAACCTTACTTTGAAAAACAGCATGGCAGGTGATAAATAGCATAACATTATCTCAATAATCATTTTTGACTGTTAATCAGTTGTAACTCTCTTTTTTCCCCCTAACGCTTGGAATGGAACCAATGACTTTGTTGAGTGAGACAGCTGTTCTAGTGCTGGCCTCCATCCCCAGCCCTAGAGCTAACATTTTCCACACTTTGTTTTCTTGTTATAAAATGGGATATTCAGATTTTCTTATGGGTTTATAAAAGCCTCATATATTTCCCTTATTCACCCACCTCATTTGTTCTTTGTCTTCATTCTTACTCATAATTTGATTATTTTATTTTATTATCTGTTCTGAGTGTATGAAGTCTATCTTCCATGTGCAGTCTATTGATGCTTTACATGTCCCCGGTTGGGGTGCTATGTTTACAAAGCCTTATTCGAGTTCACATTCCAACATGTAGGATTTAAAATGGATGCATATGACCCTCTGTTACTTGTGTCGTTAGTCCTTTCTGTGACCACTCATGAAAAGTAGGCAAGTACCTCATCAAAAATGCTCATGTGGCAGTCTGTTCCCGATCTCAATATAGTATTTTACGTGTTTGGAACATTTGCTCTTAATGAGCAAATGTCTCCCATTGGCACCCGTGTTTGTTGGCCTTTGATGCCAGAATGAAGTGGACTAGGTAAGAGGGCAGAAGAAGGAGACAGCAGCAGGCACATAGGTGCCCTTGTCCTTGATGATGTGTGACTACATCCTAATAGGAATTGTAAATCGTCTAAGGGGGCCTGTAGAGGTTGCTCAGTGGTTAAGCACACTCTCTGCTCTCCAAGGGGACCCAAGTTTGGTTTCTAGCACCCATCAGGTGGTTCACAGAAGCCTGCCAGTCCACAGTTGGCTTCAGATAGCTCTAGCTCTTTTCATTCTTTCAAGGTTCAAGTCAAGTTTTACCTCCTGACTTTTCTATCTTACATTGGTTGCAAAGTTCCCCAAATACCCAAATGTGTGTATATTTTCCTTTCTGTCTCTGTAATGTAATTGTTCATATGGACTTTAAGATGTAATTCGAAGCTGTCCAGATTTTATACTTTTTAAAGTAGAGTTTACAGCTTTTTAAACTTTCCTTATATTGTTTTAGATTCAATGTTTTGTTTATGTATATTTGTAGGTGTGTGTGTGAGTGTATGCCAGGAGGGCGAGGGTACCCATGGAGGCCTGATGAGGCCATCAAATACCTTGAAGCTGGAGTCGCAGGCAGTTTTGCACCACTTGATGGGTGCAGGAAATGAAACTTGCATCCTCTGGAGAACAGGAATGCTCTAAATCACTGAGCCAAATCCCCAGGCCTTTTTATGTGCTTTTAAGACTTCTATTACAATGTAGTTGTGGTATTAGAACTCAAAAGGAAAACTTACACATTTGCCTAATTTCATAGCATATTGTTGAAGAACACATGTAAGGTGAAGAGATTCATCAGACCACAGTGGGGTGTTTAGGAATGCTGAAAAGGAGGTCTCATAGGGCTCTCTCATAATTGACTTAAGCTCTTCTTCACCTCTCCTGCTAGCTATGCCAGCCTTATGACCAAACACCACCCCAGAGGTATGCATCTTAGTTGAATAAGGAGACTCACTATACTTTGAAAATGTGTGATGATTTATAGTATGTGCCTAAATGAAGTAAAGTTTGATATTAAAGATCTGTTTGGCTTAAAAGACACACAGTATCTTAAATGTATAACTTTTAAATGAAAGACACATAGCATATGCAAATATAAGTAATTTTTGTTGGAACACTTACATTTGATTTGGACCTTAAATTAAAGAACTGAATGTGAATCTCAACTTTGCTTTTTATCAATAGTGTGAGTGGGTCAGTCTGAATTTGGATGAGGTACATCAAAGAAACACGATTCAATTCTCTAGAAAGAACTGCAAGATTTAATTTAAACTCCCTTCCAACTCAAGCCCTGAATGTAAAGGTGGTAGCAAACCCCAAGCCAAACCGTAACGTATCGAGTAGAAACCACAATTCGTTTATACTGGAGCTGTTTTGTTTTAGTGATAGTTTGCAATGGGTTGCTGGTTTCTATTCATATTTTTTAAACTTGGAACAAGTGAACCTGTGTCATATGCAGCAAGAAGAAATATTCAGAGGCCTATTCTCTATGTCTAGCCCCCCATGAAGTTTGCAAGGGGTGCAGCAATGTCATTTTTTTAATGTCAGTATTGAACCAGTATGCCATGCTAGTGGGTAGCTGTAAGCAGCTGTCATTTACAATACCATAGGTGGGCAGAGACACTGTTATTATATGTATCTGGGGCAAAATTCCACTTGTCCTGACCCCATGGTCAGTTTTGACTCCAATATTCTATTCTCCCGACACGTGGGTAATCTTTCATTGACATCTGGACGTGTTGTGCTGGAAAAGCATAATATTAACACAGAGCTTCTCCATGTGGATCTGAAAGAAGGCTTTTGCCAGTAATTTGTGAGGGTTTTGTGAAGCTCTTTGGGATCCTTCTAGAAAAAGAACCTTCTATAAACCTCAGTTATTATAATGATGACTGCTGGCTGAATTGAAGTTACACATGTGCATCTGGAGGACAATATATCCTCTGTGCTCACATAAACTTCCATTTATCTATACAAATATCTTTGAAAAGAGCAAAGCTGGAATGTCTTCTCCCCAGCTGGGGTGTTGTTCTGTTTTTGCAGCCCAGTAAACTGGGTCAGCGTCCAGCTTTGCATCCAGCACCTGCTCAGCCACAGAATGGGGAAGTGAGTGCTTCTATAGCGACAGTGGCAGCGTGGTGCAAAGCCTGTGCCCTGCCATCGCTGGGGACAGCTAATAAGGAGTCCAGGAGAACCGCTCATTCAGATTGCTGCCTTTGTCCCCCTTGTCTGGAGGGAAGACACTACTAAAAGGAAAATTGTTCTTTTAACTCTCACTTCTGAGCTCTTCCTGTGCTCTCTGAAGACAGTGATTTTTAAAGGTTAGATTTTTACCAGTATGTGCCAATTTCAAGAAGAAAATATCTCTAATGCACAGGAATACTGGGAACTATAAACTTTTCGGGAGGCTAAAAGTGATGGTCTAAAATGGATTACGAAAGATTTGATGAAGAAATGGAATCTTGCGTGTAAGTGAATGAGAGCTAGAGGTGAAGTCAGAATTCAGATCTCTCTCACTCACTCTCTCTCTCTCTCTCTCACTCTCTCTCCTTTCTTTTGAGACAGGGCCTCATAAAATGCAAACCAGCCCCACTCTTTCCTTGGATGACCTTAATTCCTGGTCCCACTCTCTCTCACTGCCAAGTGCTGAGGTTGCAGGCATGCATCACTAAGCCTGGACCATTCTACCACTGACCTGAACTGAAACTCTGCCTCACTTTCCACTTCTGTAAGGTAGCAAGTTATTGTGAAGGTGAAATGAGCAGAGTACCTTCCTACAATGGGTAGTCGTTAATTGTCCATCAAATCCTGAAAGGGATTTAGTGGAGGGTTTATGTCTGCCAGCATAGGCAGGTAGCATGCAAGCTCCATATCTCAGTGAATTAAACATCAAAGATTTCTTTCTCTGTTGTGATTCATGTTAATGTAGGTAAATTATCAAGCCAACATTGTCCCCAGTCTGTGGTCCAGGTTCAATAGCTGGTCATCATCAGAAAATTGGCAGAAAAGAATATTCTGCAAGTCCTCATCATTGCAATATGTCCAGAAACGGTGCATGCTCATTCTCCTTGGAACGGACTGACCAGAAATAGATGTGTTTAACAATAAGCTGATCTACTTTTTCACTCATAGGAACCCAGGACTTTTGACAAATAACACAGCTGATGTCTTCATGTATCAAGCGGGCTCTGCTGATGGCTCGTGTTTATTCTGCATTTCAAAGTGCTGCTATTCAGCCAGTATATTATGACATATAATCATTTTCTCTCTTTTGTCATATTTTTAATATTTTAGGAGAAATTATTTTTGTTTTTCTTTAAAATGATACATAAGAAGCCAATTTGTTTCCATAGGATGGACCAAATGGCTTTATTTTAGTTTACTTGTGGGTGACAAGGAAGGCCATGATCCTTAGCTTCATCTTTCCTTCTGGTCCTGGGAAGACGTAGAGGAGAATGGAACATACAAAGACACAGTTGAGGAACAGCTATCTGAAATTTCCCTCTCCAAGGTGAGATTTTACTGGAGGTAACCACCCTGGAACAGAGTCAACATTATGACCAATTATAAACTTGTGCTAGAACAGGAGATAGCAGGTTCAGCATATCTGTTGCTTGGTAGAGAAAATCTATTCAGGCAAACCCAGAAAGTGAATTGACCATGTACTTGACTTATTTTTCCTTCTATGGAAAAATAATATATAAATATAAATTAAAAAATATAGTTCACCTTAGTGTTTTATGATTTTTAAAAAAAAATCTATTTTTCTTCTTTCGTATAATACATATCAATACCCTTCCTATCCTTCCTCCATTCCTCCCAGCTCCCCCTTCCTCCCTCTCCTCCTATTATATATCCTCCCCATTCCCCCACTTCCCCCCACTTCTCACCATAGAAGAGAGCAGTCCTCCCAGGGTCACCGTTCAAACAGGGTACAACAAATGGGACAAGACCAGACAACAGACCCCACATAGAGGGTGGATTATTAAACCCATCTGGAGGAAATAAGTCCCAAGGGCAGGCAAAAGTGTCAGAGGACCTCCCTGTACTCTCTATCCTGCAGACTCTCTGCAAGAACTTCAAGCCAGTCAACCACATAACATATCTAGGAGACCCGTCAGGTTCCCTGTCCTCTGCTTTAGGCTCTGAGGGACTCCACGAATGCTAGTCCATTGACTACGTAGAGCCTGTTCTGATGTCTCTGCTTCCCTGGTCCACGAAATGCCTCCTCTTCCTCTTCTGCAGGTTTTCTGGAGCCCTGCATGATGTTTAGCCCTGAACCTCTGCATCTGTTCCCATTGGCTGCTGGCAAAAGCCTCTCTGATGGAGACTGGACTAGGTACCGAACTGTGAGTAGAATAGGATATCATTAGAAATCGTCTCCTGGTTATTCAGTCTCTAGTTCCTGGTCTACCCTGCAGAACCAGGCATGGGTTCTCTCCTTTGGCATGGGGTTCTGCCCTTCCATTGTCCCAGCAGGTCCTGTAGGGAGGATGGGTTATAGATCGAAGGTTTTGTGGCTGAGGTGGTGTCCCAGTCCTTCCACTGCGAGCCTTGCTTGCTACATTAGATGGCCTGTTCAGGTTCTCATCCCCCCATTGTTAGAGGTCCTCACCAAGGTCTCCCTTGTGGGCTCCAGTGGCACCTTAGTTTTTATTTGGTGCCGTGTATGCCCCCTTTCGAAACATCATGGTAACGCCTATATTATTGTTCTTAGAACAAGTTATGTTGATTCAATGTCTTAGTACATATTCTCATAACTAACTCTGCTGTGTTCCAGGCTCGTTGAGCTGTTCCGAAACACTTGTGAAATTAATAATTTGCTTAATTTATGTTTCTCATTTCTTTTTAACATCTATTTTCTAAAAACCTTGCTGACCATGTAGTTTTGAAAACTGATTTGAACACCCCCCTCCCGGGATCTTTGGCTAACTTCTTCAGTTCAAAACCTCTACTGTCTCTGTATGCAACTTCTAGGTTACATTGCTAGCGAGGAAGTGATTTTCATATACTTTCCTTTTCATCTTGTTGGCTTGAAGACGTAAAACCCCTTTGTACTCACTTGTTGCAGATGGCCCTTTACCACCTGCCTATCTCTGAACTGCTGTTATCAGAAAGAAATAGGCTTTTTGTCGTCATACTGTCTTGATCTATTTTCTATTACTATTAGAAAATGCAAGAGGATGGGTAATTAATGAAGAAAAAAATTTATTTGGCGGAAAGTTCTTGAGATATAATAACATGTCATTGCATGCATCTTCCTTGCTCTGTTGAGAACCAAAGGGTTGTATCAAAACATGGCAGCTGGCATCACAGTGGAGTGTGTGGGATGGAGAGCACATGTGCTAAGTTATGAAACCAGAGAGAGTGAGCTGAAATAGAAGAAACTCTCTGTAATCACGAAAAGCCCCGGTATATCCTGTGAGAGCAATTCCTACAAAGCATTCATGAATGGGATGGTATTTCCATGAGCTCCAGGGTCTGTTGGATCCTACCACTTCTCAACACTAGCACATTTGAAAGGTGCATTCAAACTGAAACGGAGTTATAGCACCTGCACAGTGACTTTGAATCTTATACTTTCTTTCCAGACTTAGCTTTATTTTCAACAACATGTGTTAATAATAGATTTTTGTCATCCCTGTGTCGAAGAGCATGGACAATACTCTGCTGAAGGTGAGACTTGGGGCTCTATCTTTTTGTGCATTACTCTCAAGTAACACTGAACACAGGGGTCTTTGGATCGTAGATTTGTTCCTGCAAAACGATAGTCAACCTTGTACCATGAAACTATTTTATCTGCCCAGGAAAGTTGTTTTGCATTGTAAAAAAAAAAAAAAAAGGAATCTTGTATGATCAAATGCAGTAAAAAGACTCTCAGAGCTTAATAAATAGCCTTGAGTATTATAAGAGGGACTCTAGAAATATATTTAGGTATGAAGATAAGCCCAGCGGGTCTCTTTAAAGCCCTATTTTCTTCATTTGGTTCCACTTCATAGTTGAATATAGGTCTAGTGTAAAGGTTTTCACTTCTCAAAAATGTGCTTCTGGCACATTCTCAAGACAGATGGACCTTTTCTGAGGACCATGTTCCCTATAGGGCTGGTGGGTGGAGTTTGCACAATGGAAACCTAAAGAAAACTGTAGCTGCAAGCAAGTGATGACAGCTGATGTTCATTGGGGAGAGGCTAAGATTTTTATCTTTCTCCTCTGTTCATTAGATAGTCTATTAAGCATCTTGAAATTAAGTAGAAAATAGTGTGCTATTTTTTACCTTTCTCTGCCGCACCCACTTCCTAACAAGTGAAAAAGACCTCTTTCAGGCATGGCTTCCCTGTCCCACCACACCCAGAATCCATTTTTTTTTTTTTTTTTTTGTAAAATGATAGAAAATTCAGCTTGTCTTTTTGCTCTTTCTCCAGAAGGTCAAGCTGTATTCCGTTGACATCTGCTTGGATGAAGCCAATTGAGAGGGACAGCTGAATGTATGGTTGCTTTGACATTGTGCAGACTAAAAGCATATTATTGGAGTGTGTATTCCTTTGCATTTTGGCGAGCTTCAAGAAGAATTAGTGATAAGTGATCCATCTGAATGAGTCAGTGAAAGCCTTAACACTGAGTTTACAATCGTCTCTTATCTAATAAGAAGGCTGGTCAGAGGATTAAATCTTAAAATGCCTTCTTATAAAATTTTGTCTCATTCTTTTATAATATTCTTGACCCAAACAAGCTCTTTCATCATATTGCAGCATATATTTATAGGAACACTATTACACAGGCTAGAATTCTTCTCAAAGAATTCCCATCAGAATATTGTTCTGTTAAGGGATTTAAAAATAATTTTGGGGTCAAAATCTAGTGACCCAAGGAACATATTACCAATTGATTCATAGTATGGTTAGAGAACATAGCAGAAAACACAAAGTTTTACTCTTTTCCTATTTGTTGCTATCAGGAAACCACAACTCCCATTCTTAAGAGGTCATAGTTGCTTAAATTAAGGCAATGCAAATAAACCTTGGTCATGATGTGCTGCTTTCGCTGCAGATTTACTCGAGTTTTGCTCACCTATGTAAAATCTGTTTCAAATGGTGAAGTAATGATGGAAGTAACTCATCTGAATTGCTAGGATCACATGTTCACCGTGGCAGCTCTGAGCAACTCTGAAAGTCATCACACATCATCTTTGCTTACTGACTTGGAAAACGAGAGTAATGGGCTGGAGAATTCCACAGGAATGAGTTGTATTGTAATGATCAATGTAAAGAATAAATCTTGTCAGATTGTTGTAGCTTCTTGCTATGATCTAGTAGAAAACTCTATGACTTAAAAAGGATACAAGTGGAATGAATTTGGCATAAATTCACCATAAATTCAGTAAAACTCTTGGTTTTAATTCATATAACTTGATCATCATTAAGTCTTGGCAAAGGCTGCATACTTATAGGTGGTATAGACTTCCTTGAATCATTAATCTTTAACTTATTTGTATACTAAGCTATATGGATTAGAAGTTCTAGACTCAAACCCTTCATATTTCTGGCTAGAGAGCTAAATAACTGAACAAGAAGTTCAGTTTTCATGTCTGGAGGGACATGAAAATTCTCGGAGCTACTCAACTCCAGTGGTTGCCAGGTGAAAATTGGTAGGGTGAATACGTTTGAAAGTTTCCAATGGAAATAGGAATTGTGAGATTTTATGCAGATTTGATTTTTAAATAATGACAACTCATACAAGAAATTTAAACCACTGTGGTCCATCAAGTTTTCTGTGTTGAATTTAACTTAGGGTCACAAGCTTAAAATCTCTGAACTAGATTTTCATAATGAAAAATTTACCAGGATTTTATTTTAAATTCTCCTTAAGTGAAATAAATGTTTCTTTACAGTCATCTTAGTCCAGGTCTAGTTTGGAGATATATTTGTAAAATAATATCTTAAAACCAGTGAATTTGATATGCTTCTTTGTAATTCTCATGGTACTATATTTGAAAATAGTAAAGTACCCTATAAATTCCTTGATAACCTTGACTTAAGTGGTAATAGTAAATGACTTAGAGTTTGCCATAATAAATGTGAAATGCTAGATTAAATGAGGAAGTTAATGTTCCGATGACAGAGGTAGAATTGCTTGCTTAGGAATCAAAACTGAAATGTGTACTTACAATAAGAACACAAAATAACTGATGTATGTAAAAACAGCAGCCAGGAATATTCCTGGAGTTATCATGGCTTGGGAGCTAAATGTCACCATTTCCATGTTGTGTGACTTGGGGAAAATTAGGTTATAGAAATAGGTTAGAAAATATCCTTTTTAAAGAAGCGTATAGGCTATAAGGCATGGAAGTTCATAAAATGGTTGTATTGTGTAAATGATCCATCTGGCATAACCAAGATGTTTGCCTTACAAGCTCTGTAAGGTACAATATTACTTCAAGAAGGTAGGAAAAAATAAAAAGAAGGTACTAGAGAGGTTTTTTCAAAGAAAGAAATCAGGATGGATTCATCAAAGTACCCTGGAGTCAGAATATGTGACTTAGAATGGATCTGCCGTTTTCAGCTCTGTTCCCAAGTTTCCGGATCTGTTAAACTGTGATGATGAGAAGGTCCCCAGTGGCACATGGACACTACTGTGTACGTCACTAACATTACTGTTAATATGATAGCCAGGAAAATCTAGGAAAGAAAACAAAACAAATAATGACTGTTACTGTGTAGTATGTACTTGGGCCTCATTTGAGGCATTTTCTTTGTTTTTCAAAAGTTGGTTAGTTAGATGTGGTTATCTTCATTTACTAGATCGAGTACTGAGGTGTAGTGGAGAGTACAGTAAAAACTCCTTTAATCAATTTACATTTTGCTATCTTTCAAGATTAAGTAATCGTCTCCATAAAATCTGTATGATGTACACCCTGGTTCTCCTGGCTTCAAAATATCCGGCTAGGAAGTAGCTCAAGTATATGCTATGAATGCCACTGCTCCTAAGAACTGTATTGTGGGTTTATCCTCAGTGAACCCCGAATGCTTAAAAGTTTGAGCCAGGCCTTCCCCTTCGGTTGGTGGGCCTAGGACAAGATTACAAATGTAAATCCATATCCTTTCCATCTAAATATTTGAAGGTATAATTGAACATTTAAACAGATATTTATGAAAAAATTTGTCTTGTCCTCCTTGTTGAACAGAAGAATCACGGTATTAATTAGGAAGGCTGTGCTCAAATTTCTATTTTTCAAAATATTTGGTGCTCTATGCAGCAGTTTGTGATAGCAGAGAAATATCCCATTTTCCCAAGCATGCAGCCCTTGATCTGAAACCTTCCTCTGTCTTCCAGTGTCTAATATATCAGATACGGCAAAAGGTCTCTTGAGGTACGCGGATCTTCCCAATCCAGGTTTCTGAGCCTTCCTTATATTGGTGGCTATTTTGACGTGGAATTTCAGGTACCTTGGATTAGGAACATGGGTAAAAAGAAGCATGTAGAGTCTACATAGGTATGTTGAATGGCAGAACCAGCACCCAAATTTGGGTTTTGAAAGAATAGACCTAAACAGAGGTCCCTGTTCCTATGTCTAGTGGAGGTATCAATGACTGCTATTAAGTTGAATATCACATAAAATTATATAATATTATCAGACAAAAGCACAGTCATTATTCCTATGAAAATTATATTGGGAACTTTGGAGGTTCGTTCTATATAAATAGCTATAACATTGCTCTGTTAAATGTAGGTAAAATATGTTTAAACTTTGAAAGAGATAAAATACAGAAATTCCTCACTCCCGGCTTGATTGCTAAACACTAAATTTTTTATCAAATTCAGAAATTGAAAATCATAGATAATGCATTATGGATAAGAATTCTACAAGAAAAATCAATGAGGGACTCTAATTGGTATATTCTATTCCAAGAAAAGACTGTGTTACACAGTACAGAATGGAGACCAAATTTGCATTATTTAAAATAAAATGGGAGAAAACATTTGAGATACAATTTAAATATATTTCCTACTTTGATAAAAATCTTGATTTGGCTGACCAACCCCCAGTTACACTCGTATCAACTTCACAAGATTTTCTTCTAGGTGGCCAAAGTGAAGGAGCTAGTGGGCAGGTAAGTTTGGTCTGGAAGGGTGGGTCTGCCTCACTGGAAATGCTGCTCTACTGACCATTATGCTTTCTTATTAACTATGAAATAAGTAATAATCTGCTTGGAAAGCACTCAGAAAACCTTTTTGGGATTAGTTGAACATTGGCTGCACCAGGACCTTGTATTATCTGTTGATTAGTTTTCAGGAGTGACCACAAAGACCTTGATAAGTGTGCCTATCAAGATTTTCTCGTGTAGGGACTTTGAGATACTTCAATAATGTAATAATCTGTGACTCACAGATTAGGCCCTAAAGCTCAGCTCAAAGAAAACATCCAACATTCTTTGCTCAGTCAGTTCCAACCATATGAACATTTTATGACTTTCTTTAATAGTAGCAGTTTTTTTTTTTCCTGGACAATATCTTTAAGAAGGCTAACTGAAAAGATGAGCATAGCCAAGTAATAAACCTAAGAGAACCTTCTTAACTCGAAAAAACTAAGAAAAAAAAAGATCATACATGTATTGAAGTATCACACCAGAAGTATGTTTAATTATTATGTGCATGTTTAAAAAACAGATAAAAATCTAAATTATCAAGTTGAAAATTAAGATATATCAGAAGTTTAAAACAGTTCCAACAGAAATCTAGGAAAGCATGTATAGTCCTGGAAAGAAAGAATGTCGTGGGTCCATGAAGTCTTCTGATGGTGATGTGGCAGTTCCTGAAAATCTTCAAAGCCTTCAGGGAAGATTGTGTGATTGGATTGCCTGGTCCTTTTGCCTTCCATTCAGTGGTCTTTGGAGATGCACAGCTGCTATAGGTGCATGGCTTAGAAAAGATAAAGGAATGTTAATGGGTGGCCTTCAGTAGCTTTGTGGAGAAACGTGCTATACAATCGTGAAAACCCAAGTCCTATGATCAGAATTTATATCAAATAACTCATGCTTGTAATCCCAGCATGGGAAGGCTGAAACACAAGGATCCTTGAAGCTTGCTGGCCAGTCAGTCAGCACAGTTGATGAGCTCCAGGCCAATGAGAGTCTCAGAAAGCAAGGTAGATGGCCTGAGGAATGTCATGAGGTTGACCTCACTCTTGTTGCTCTCATGCTTTGTGTTCCCAGAACTCTAGTGTGCACATGAATCTCCAAGGGTTCTTATTAAATTTCACATTCTGATTCCATAGGTGTAACACTGGGTATAAATTAATGATACTCCCTGGTGATGCCAATGATACTTATTAAGAGGGTGATATTTTGCATACCAAGGACCAAGTCAGTGGATCTTACATAAAAGCAAAATGTTCGCACTATACTTATGAAAATAATAATTAGTAGAAAAAGTAGATGTTGGAAACAGCTTTTGTTTATGATCTAGTAAAGGTAAATTCAATGATAAAAGGAAAGTAGAACAATGGACACAAACTCCTACTCACTTCTATCTTGACACAGCGGTCAAATTAAAGCAACAAGTTCCATAATGGTGAAGAAGTGTTTCCTGTAGAATTCTGGCCTTGCGTTAGAGGAGGAGGAAATCATGAAGCACAGAAAACACTTTAAACCATGGAATGTTACAGATGAGTCCCAGGCTGACATTCTTAACAAAACTCAGTGGACTCTATCCACTTCTTTGACCCCATCCTGTCAAAGCTTACAATGAAATTGTAGCTTCAACATAAAATGGAGTAAGCTATAATCAAATAGATTATTTCACCCATGAAGAGTAAGGATAAATTTTATTATATACAAGGAGCAAGAACACATTGAAGCCTATGCCAGTTCTTGGCTAGTTAGGGAGAATTCTGTAGGCAAATAAGATTGCAGATGGCCTTTTTGTCTTGAACACTGCAATGTGAGTTAAGTCAGAATTGGAGAGGATATTTGGTCATGCACTGGCATTGGGATGCTGGGTTTTCTCCCCCTCCTCCTTCCTCTCATGTAGGTCATTTATCACATGACTAGACCAGATCCTTCTTAGGAATGAGGCATCACCATCTTCTACTGGTCCTAGGTTGTGGGACTAAATGAGAAACTATGAGGACATGGTTGGGAAACCAGGGTGCTTACTAATGCCTGCCAGCATTGGAAACACTCAACACAGTACCATCTCATTGGTGCTCAGATTAGTCTTAGTAGGAAGGGATAATTGTCCCTGTTTTAAAATAAAAAAGATTAGTGATCTATATATCTGTTTGTCCATTTAAACAGGATCTTGCTGTGTGACTAATCTGTCTTCAAACTTTTGATCCTCAAGTGCTAGGAATACAGGTCTGAATTTCTATGCCCAATATGGGATCTATTTCTAATTATAGTATGTGAAAAAGAACCATGGAGGGAGACTTGGGTAACAAATTAAGCAATCAGAATAAGTGAAATTATAGAAATTAAAATTAAGTATGATCACAGTTGAATTAATAGGATGAATGTTAACACAAGCTCATTTTCACATTCTGGCGACACTCCATGTAGATGGCCAAGATTTTGAACTTGGGTAAAATAAAGGTATCAGAAACCCAACAATGTGCACATACCTCTTTTCTCTACTGAAAGTCATGCACATATTGTGTGTTCTTGCCCTCTAATCTCTTTATTGCAAAATGTGGAAAATCCATTTTATATGTATGTACAATGTACAATGTACATACATTTGTATGTACAATGAGTACTTAGTAGTACCTTCCTACTAAGATTAATCTGAGCACCAGTGAGGTAATGCTGTGTTCGGTGCTTCCAATGCTTGCAGGCACTAGTAAGCACCATGCAAATCCTCTGTTGCTGTTGCTACTTTCATTATTTTGGTCGTAAACCATGAACACTATTGTGTTCCCATAAACTATCTGGCAAGCTAGGCCAGATATAATGATGGCAAGCTAGACCAGATATAATGAAGAGTAACTTCAAATGATTTCTAATAGTGATACAGAGGAAACCATTCCCTGGAGAAGAAATAGCAATTTTGACTGGTTCTTGTTAATATGTTTTGTTGTTGTTGCTATTCAACAATTGAATAACTATAATGAGACAGAATAGATTATGAAAAGCTTATTATGTTCTCTAAAGCTTCAGGGTAATTTTTACTGTCTCCAAAGTTCTCTAGAACCATCATAGTGAGTGGGGCTTGGTTTTCATAACTGTACTCTCTTTTACTAATTTGTTAAGTGGGCTTTCCATTGGTTTGTTTTAACATTTCATTTAGTGAAAATTCCTAGACCTAAACCCTTTTTAAAAAGTTAATAACTTTGGAGGTGATGGGCCTGGAGGTCTTGTGAAGACACCTTTAAGAGGTAGAATCCTTGTTCTCTCTTACAATATTGCTACATTCTGATTGTCACTGGGAACATACCTTTCTCGTGTACTGGGTCAAAAAATAGATGACAGATGTAGCTTCTTTAATTATTGGGTTCTATGTACTTTTAATTCCTACCCTAAAATCTTTCATTAGAAATGCAGTTCATGGACAAGGAATGGTAAATTTCTAAAATAGATCTCAGAAGGTTGACTTTTTTAGAATCCCTGAAGATGAGGATAAGGGAGGACCTTTTAAATAAACCAAG
Source organism: Cricetomys ansorgei (assembly GCA_026225945.1). Lineage (NCBI taxonomy): Eukaryota > Metazoa > Chordata > Mammalia > Rodentia > Nesomyidae > Cricetomys > Cricetomys ansorgei. Next base: position 1,666,062 of record JAMJFZ010002601.1, on the reverse strand, counting down.
TGCCCACAATGGCTTTATTACCACTCTGCTCCTTCACACTGTAGATTACACGAAGGCCTGGAGACTAATTTCAGCAACAGCCACAATTTACTAGCTATAGTGGGCCTCAGATGAATAGTTTCTTGTAAAATCAGTGGCAGCTTTATCCTAGCAGAGCACAAATAAATCAGCTCTTATTATTCCACATTCATTTAATCCTGGGACATTAGTCAGTGAGACCTTTCTGCAGCCTAATAAACAGCAGCAGCAGCAGTTTTTCTTTATGAGAGTAGTTGTTCATCCTAAATTAGAGCCAGCATTAGGCAGAGGCAGGAACTTTTGCCAGATGATTTAAGGATATATAATACAAGACTATAATAGTGCCTGAAAACTGTACCCATGTGTATAAAGATAGAAGGGTCATAATTTTACTGTATGTGGGTTACTTCAGAACATGTGGCTTATTTTATCTTCCTTGAGAGTTCCCTTTGTTGTAGTTGATGGTGTTATCCTTTCTATCATGACTCGAGTGTACCCTTTCTTCACATGGGAGTGGGATTGAGGTTACAGCCTCCTATTTCTGTTTGCACAGAAGGAAGTGGAACTGGTATAGGACAGTGTGAAGTGAGATATACCCAGAGTACTCTGGTTATTTCAGTTTGCTCAGCTCTAAGTCTCATGTCAAATCCAAAACCACAACTTTTCAATCAATTCAACCCAGGTAACAAGCTTTCTTTTGCAACCTCAGGGCACATATGATGAACACAATTTGACTAAAATAGTTTAGGGAAGTTTGTTGATATATTGTAAAACAAACCTTCAACATATATAAATTAGATCCATGGCAGGGGTGTTCTGCATTTCTAAATAGGGATAGTCATACTTTCATTCAGCTATAGCTTATATGTGTCCTTAGAAAATTGTAGGCTAGTTCTATTCATGATGTCCTCTTGTAGGCATAGATGCATTGGTTTATTAATTATTATTCTCATGGGTTCATGGCAAAGGACAGTTTTTACTAATTCAATGCCTAGTCCTAGAGGGGTTCAGCCTCTGTACAATCTAATCTTAAGCCCAGACCTAGAAATCTTCAGCCTCCATACAATCTAATCTGTGAACCTAAACCTAGAACATTTCAGCCTATGAGACTTACTGTTGACTGACTCACTGACTATCTCCTTCTCAACTCAGAGCTATACTGAACACAATTGATTCTTCTGGTTAGCTGATTCAACCAACTTATTATTCTGACTCAACTCTTCTCCAAATTACTTGTTCAAACTGACCTTCTGAGCTGGCTGACTGTTTCTGACTGAATTCTTCTGATTCTGGCTGAGTCTGGCTGATTCCTGCAACTTCTCTGACTGAACTGCTCTGCTCAGCTTCAAACTGACTCTATCTGTTAGCTGACTCTTTCTCCCAAACTCACTCTTCCTGTTTGACACTGACTCCTTCTACTGAACTGCCTCTGTGTCTTATCTGACTGATTTTCTAACTTCCTGTATGCCTTTCTGAGCTGAGAGTCTGCTTTTATATTATGAGAGTTGGGAATGTCCTTGCTCTGACTCAGCTAACTCTTCGTCTGATTCATCACTTTGCCTGCTTTTCACTCTGATTCATCTCAGAAGTCACTCTGTCAAGTCTTCACTGTGACTCACTCTCAGACTTGGGACTAAAGGCATGTACTCACTCTGTACTTCAGAACCTTGCCTCTGACTTTCCACTTCTCAGTTGACTAATATGCTCTGACTCAATCTCCTTCCATTCTCTCAATCTCTACTGCTTCTGAACTGACAATGAACTCTCAACTGAGAACCATGAACTGAGAACCATGACTTACTTGTGAACAGACTGCTTTTACATTAACTTTTACCCTTTTACATTAAGGGGGCTGGGATTAAAGGCATATGCTACCACTTCCTTCTGAATTGAGTTACTTAAAGGTGTATGCTGCATTCCAACTGGATCACACAGGCCTTGAATGTGATCCTTTCACAAAGCAGTAATGTTGCTGGATTAAAAGATTAAATATTTTTCTACAACCTTTCAAACTGCTCTCAGGGAAAAATGTGTTAAAAAGTGAACAGCTTAATAAAAAGAACACATAGAATCATTTGTGTAACCTAAGCAAATACTAATTGTATATATAAACTTGCTTACTATGTAGTATGCACACAGTTTTACTATGTTGGTAGATTTTGTGCCATAGTACAGTGTACTTCACAGTCAGCAAGCAATCACAAATACCTTTCAAGTGGATCCCACAGTAGAGTAGTGTATGAAAATCTGTGTATCAGAATGCATCTCTTATGGTGGAGGAGGAGAAGCCATTGGATGCTAGGAATACAAGCACTGGAGCTAATATAAAACTAGTATGATACTTTTGTCTATATATAGATGTAAATAAAGTTATCATAACTATCAGTCACTCCATTTGACCAGGGAGTTCTACATTTTCCACATAAGTTCTATCCTTTGCATACAATGAAGAATAAAGGGATGAACTTTAATATTGCATATTAGCACTAAGGAATTATCTAGTGCTATAATTAACTTAGTTTTCTGTAACTAACATGGTAACTTTAGTCAGTATGTTACATATACAGTCAAACAAATTCTGTTTACAAAAAACAGGATATATCAATAGATATGCTAGGGGGAATTACTTTTATTTTGAGAAAACACCAAGAGTTTAAACAAAATCAGTACAGAAATCAAAACACACTTGTATGGATCCTGATTTTTTTTTGTAGCATTATTGCTCTTATTCCAAACTCTGGCAATCAGATTTATCCAGTTTAAGCTAATATCTTTACAGTGTATCCTGATGACTCTTAGTATGAGCCAGTTCATCTGTGAAGCATGTGTGAATGCAAGCCACAATAGCCACCAGAGCAATGACACTGCATGTCAGCACATTATACTTACATGATGATACTAGAATTACTAATTAATGATTTTATAAACAGAAGACCAACAGCTTGATCACAACAGATAGCCTTTATGTCCTTCAATTTCCTTCAGAACTTTACATAATACTCACTACAAATACATAGATGATTGGTTATTTAAATATTGGCAAACATCTTTTCAAAGTACTAGCTCTTCATTTCATAGATTCTTTGTGCCAGGAATCATTAAAATAGACACTAAAAAACTTTACAGATTCTAAAGGATGTGCTTTAAAAATCTATATTCCACTAAGCTGGACAATCTAAACAAAAATAGATAAATATCTTGACATATAGTATCTATCAACATTAAATAAAAGATGAATGATATAGAGATACCCATTAATAAGATAAAAGGCAGTAATTAAAATCTCTCAAGTAAAAAATTTACAGGGCCAGATGGATTCAGTGCAGAATTCAACCAGGCCTTCAAAAAAGAAAAAACCACCAATACTTCTCAAATTATTCTTTATAATAGTAAAAAGAAGGAGCAACTCCAAATTCTTTTTACAAAGCTAGTTTTATGCTGATACCAAAGCTAGACAAAAACTACAAAAATAAAGAAAACTATAGGCCCATCCATCTGAAGAAAATAGATGCAAAAATTCCCAATAAAATACTCCAAACTTAATTCAAGATCACGCTAAAAAGATTACCCACCATGATCAAACCAGCTTCACCCCAGAGGTGTAGAGATGATTCAACACATATTACTTAGTCCACTACATAGATAGACTCAAGGAACAACAAATAATGTTCTCATTACATGTGGAAGAAAAGCTGTGAAAGAAATCCAAAATGCCTTTATTATAAAAGTCCTGGAGAATCCATGGATACAGGGGACATATCTTAACATAACAAAAGTAATGTAGCTAAATGATGAAAAACTACAAGTATTCCACTAAAATTAGGAAAAAGACAGGATATTCACTGTCTCCATTTCTATTCAATATAGTATTTGGAGTGTTATGTAGAGCAATAAGACAAGTGAAGGAAATTAAGGTATACATATTGATAAGGAAAGAATCAAATTATACTTATTTATTAGTGATATGATTTTATATATTAAAGACCCTAAAGACTCCACTAGAAAACTCCTGCAATTCCTTTATTGTTCCTGTTCAAACACCTACTCCAATGTCTTCTCACCTTTTCTCCTCACAATTGATGAATTGAGACCTCATGAAAAATGAAAAATCTTTTGTATAGCAAAGTACGCCATCATGTCATGAAAGAGGCACCTACAAAATGGGAAAAAAGTACATCTAACAGAGAGATAGCATGTAGAATGTAAGAAAAAACTAAAAAGAAAAAAACCAAACATAAAGTTAACAAACAACCTGTGTTGGGTAGTTTTATGTCAACTTGATACAAGTGTAGTCATCTGAGGGGAGGAAACCTCAACTAAGGAAATGCCTCTATAAGATCAGCTGCAGGTAAGTCTGTAAAAAGCATTTTCTTTATTAGTGATTGATTGGGAAGGCCCAGCCCATGGTGAGTGGTCCCTGACAGGACCACCCTGGGTAGGTGGTCCTGGGCTCTGTAGTAAAACAGGCTGAGCAAGCCATGGGAGGAAATGTCATTAGGAGCACTCCTCATGTCCTCTGCATCAGCTCCTGCTTCCAGGTTCCAGTTTGAGTTCCTGCCTTGACTTCCCTTGATGGACTGTGTCTCGGGATACACAATCCCAGCAAACCCTTACCTCCCCGCATTGCTTTTGGTCCTGATGTTTCATCACAGTGATAACAGTAACCCTAACTAAGACACAATCCAATTAAAATTTAATCCAATTAAAAATTTGTGCATGTAACAGAACAGTTGTCAAAAGAAGAAAGCCAAATGGCTAAAGAACATTTAAAAATTGTTCAACATTCTTAGCCTATAGGGAAGTGCAAATTAAAACTACTTGTAGGTTTCATCTCACTCCAGTCAGAATGGCTAGGATAAAATCAAAGCAAGTAAAATGACAACAATGGTTAATGTTAACTTATTGTTGTTGAGAGAACAAACTGGTATAACCACTATGGAAATGAGTGTACAGATTCCTCAAGAAGTTAGAAATAGGTGAAACATAGGATCAAGCACTATCAATCTTGGGCATCTACCCAAAGGACTCTATAGCATGCATTTCATATACTTTATTTCTTCCCTATTCATAATAGTCAGAAAATGGAAACAGCCTCGATGTCTATCAAATGATTAATGGATAATCAAAATATGGTATATTTACACATTGGAATATTTTCAGGTGTTAAGAAAATGAAATTATTAAAATTTCAGGTAAATGGAACAGGAAATAATCATTGTGAGTGAGGTCACCCAGTCTCAAAAAGACAAATGTTGCATGTTTCCTCTCACATGTGGACACTAGCTTTGAATCTTTAAATATGCATGTTTAAACTAGAAACCTATAAAGGTCAGGAAACTAGTAAGAAGCCATGGGGGGTGGCTTTCAAGGGAAGGAGGGGGCTTGAATGCAGAGGGTATAAAGGTGGTATGGTTATATAATTGGGGATTTGCAATATTGCTCATACTCTGCTCTCATTCAGACATTGTTTGTCCTACAAAGGTTCAGGTTGTGAAAGTTTAACTCCATGTATCGTGACACTGAAGAGACAGGACATTTAAAGTGGGTATAGTGCAAGTTAATTGCATCATAGGCTCCGCCTTCATCAGTAGATGTATTTGGCTCCAGAGAGTAGGTCAAGTTACACAGTTCTTTAGAGAATGGACTTTCAGAGAAGTGAGTTTATCCCACTTGCTTGGTCCTTCTGAATGAGACAGTCAGTCTCTCTTTTTTAGTCATGTTTCAGTGCAGCCATGAGGCTTTCGTTAGGATGCTGTACCATGATGTTTACACTTTCCAGCCACCAGCAAAACAAATAGAGTAAGGCTCTGATTAAAATAGCCAGTCCCAAGTAACATGAAGTGTACTAAGACACATCCTTAGACTGCAATGACATTTTTCTTCATGAATATCTTGGGAAACGCTGTCTGAGTTACTGGTTCATGTGATTAATGGTCCCTCATTCTGTCTTTATCCTGTCAGGTTTCTTTGTTCTTCAAAACACAATTTTGAGATTTTGAGGGCTGGGCATGGTGGCACTCTATTAGTATCTGAAAATTAAGCCAATCCTATTTTAATATTCACTCATTGAGTTCACCCATCACCATACCAAGCAAACTCGCTGTGTGAGTCTGACAGTGTTTATGGGTGAGACGGTAAAGAAACATCTAATTGCTCCATCTCTATGTGTGCAAGTCCCACATATACTCACAGCTCCTACTTCCATCTGCTGTTATGTTCACACTTTGGATAAAACCAAGACAGACTTCTCAATGTCCTGTTACATTGAGTTGTATATTTTCAAATAATGTGTTTCTGTCAAACGGTCGTTCTCTTTTTTATCTGATGTTCCCAACCCTCACCTAATTCTTGTCTTCAGTGGGTAGTAGATGATTGAGTTTGAATCTGTGTTGCTGCTGTTTTGGGGACAAAACATGTAATGTAGGAATGAAAGTTTTTCTTGATTGTAACACATTTCTTTCAGGAAGATATTATTCAGTATTACCTGTTCCCACTTTGCTGACACTGACCTAGAAACTAGACACAAATATGGCGTGAGTTCTATTGTGTGGATTGTCTGTTTGCACTTCCATTCTGAAATCTATACAGCTTTTGCTATGAATCTGCAGGAGTCTTTTTACAGCTTTCTTACATATCCATAATTATGGGCAAAGAGGCTGTAGAGAAGGGTGATTAGTAGAGGGGAGAAAAAAAATTGCCTTTTGGAGTTAGTACCAAGCTACATTCTGCAGTGTTTCATGTTTACAGATTGGGACCCCTATTCTTTGGAAAGGTAAACTTGTTTCTACTGAATTTTAAAATCCCAAGTGATGGGCTTCAACTGCTTTATTTTATGATTTCCATCATGGCTTTTTAAACTTTTCCCACTTACAATTACTTATCATCAACATATAGGACGTCATATATATTGGCATACAAAATAGGTATAGGAACCAATATTTAATGCTAATAAATCAGAAAATTTTTTTTATATATTTGATATATGTATAATTTTATCCTTTATTAAAGACAAAAGGAAATTTATAAGCCAATCAGATGCTGTGTGTCTTAGTTAGGATTTTATTGATGTGAAGAGACACTATGACCATGGGAATTCTTTTAAAGAAAAACATTTAAATGATGCTGGCTTACAGTTCAGAGGTTCAGTCCATTACCATGGGAGGAAGCATGGCAGCATGCAGGCAGACATGGTGCTGGAGAGGTAGCTCTACATCTGGATCTGTAGGCAGCAGGAAGACAGAGGCACTGGGCTTGGTTTGAGGCTTCAAAACCCAACTTCCAGAGACACATTTTCTCCAACAAAACCCCTACCTATGAGTCTATGGGGTCCATTTTTATTCAAACCACCACATGGTGCTTGTTTATTTTTAGATAAAGAATTAAATCCTCAACATTTTCAAAGGGAGTTGATGTTTTGATTTTATACTCGTTAATGCTGAGAATCCTGCTTTGCGGAAATACATGGTACAAAATAGCAGAAGTATATGTACGGCCATTTCAAAAATTACTAGAAATTCTGTTGTAACTTCATGTCAAAATGTATTTAACAGTTTTTATGAAACTCAAGTCAAACATTCAAAAGTAATTTTATCAATCAAACATTCTAACACACTACAGTTCAAAGGCATACTAATTTTATGCATGCATGCTAAGGAACTATTAGAAGTCTTGATTTTCTATAATGAAACTATCATGTTTCCAGAGCATAAACCTTTTTATGTGTCTCACAACCTCTGAAAATCACTATATCAGAAGTTTCAAATCTTAGGCAAGCTGCTTTGGGGAGCCTGTTGGCATTGCCTGGTGCAATGCTGAGAACAGAGCAGAGTATCCTTGGTATGTTCAAGACCAAGGCTGTACTGACGCACATGATCAACATGGCTGAGCAATATCAGCAACACTCTGGGGTTTATCACACATTCGATTTTGAATTGAATTTTGGTTGTCACACATTTAGGAATTTCTTATACTTAACTACATTCATATGAGATTTAGTTATCTGTCCTCATATGGGAATTGTGACCACCAGTTTAAGAAGCTGTGTTTGATACTGACTGATGGATTGGTTTTGTACCTGTTAGTTGCAAAATTCTCAGTTCTATAACACTTGACTTAATTTGAAGTGATTTTCTTCCAGGTCACAAGACCAAACAGAGGCAGAGATAGAACTCAGCTTTATAGTGAAAATTGGAAAGAAATCTTCTAATATTTATCTCAGGATCTTATATCTCCATAAGAACTAGACAAAAATGCACTAGCCCCTGGGCATTTCCATGGACCCTGTGCTCATTAGCATCTTCCCTGGTATGGAGGCTTAGTTATAGTGACAAGAATAGAAGGAGTGCCAGAAATAGACACTGGCAATTTCATGAGACTTTTCTAAAAGATCACAGATTTCTCCTGAGAAGCTTCTAGAAAGGCTATCTTGAAAACAGAAGCCTGAGTAGAAAATGAAATTCATGAAGCGTTTGATGAGAACTGTTTGTATTTGCAATTTAATTGTACATTACTTATAGTTTTGAGATTTATCTTAAAGAACAAAAGATATCCTTGTCCCGTTTCATTGCAATACAAATGAATGCAATTGCTCATCTCAGGGACGTTAGATGGATGATGCTAATACCATGTTCTGGTTATCTATGCGGTATAATGAACTGCCCTAAAATCTAGTGGCTTTAGATGACATCCAGCTTGTTCTGTTTGGGAGCTTGTTTGTTAGGAACTTTGAAAAGGCAAGACTCAGGTGACTTATCTCTGCTTCTTGGTGTTTTGGACTTCAGTTGTCATGATAAAAAGGGCTGAAGTTGACTCAAACAGGAGGCCTCTTCACTTACTTGCATAGTGTCTGGATGATGGGCTGGAGAACAGACTCATGATCTTAATATGGCCTCTCAAGATTGATGGCTGGAAAGCAGTCAGTTTATTTTATACAATGCCTTGGGACTCATAGAACAAGAGAGCAATTCTGAGCTTCCTGGGCTTTGATGCTGTAGCTCAGGAAGCCACATCTAGTTATTTCAACCACATTTCATTGGCATACAGGATCACAGGTCCGCTAGGCTTAAGGTGAAGGGATGGGTACTACCCATACTGAAGCAGGAGCCTAAGGATTTGAGGCCATGCTATAAAAACAATGCACCCTCCTCAATCTCCTTCTGACATCAATATCTTTATTGTCATGGTATTCACTTTTGCTTACATTTCAATCTTATAAGGCTATTATTGTGGATTTAAAAAACACAATTATATTTTGTTGGTTTTTTTATTTCTCACAGACATAAATTTCTTTATGTGAAAACAACTTTCTAATTTGTGTCTCTCTTTCTCTTCATCAGTCTTGCCTAGTGTGTCAGTCTTACTAACATTTTTTATGAAGCAGCTCTTTGTCTCATACGTTTTCTCTAATGTCTTTCTACCTTATTGCATTGCTAATGTTCTCTTTATTATTTCATTTTCTCTGCTTGTTTCTGGATTTTTTTTTCTTTTCTGTTTAGGACATTGAAGAGGGAGGTTAGAGTATGACCAGAAACTTTTCCTGTTTGCTAATACATGTGGTTATTGCTGTCTGTTTCCTTGCAGCACGGTAGTGGTGTATTACTAAATTTGAAATGTGTTGTAATTTTTCAATGAGTTCAATGTATTTTTTCAATAGCTTTTGTGACTTCATCTTCAACCTGAAAATTATTTTAAAATTGTGTTGTTTGTTAAGTGTTTGGAGACTTTTATGCTGTATTTTTGTTATTGATTTCTGCTTTGTTTACTTTATGGCCACAGAATACACTTTTGAATGGTTTTAGTTCTTATATATTTGTTTATTTTGCAGGCCATGAAGTGTCCTGTGGAGATGTAGATTCTATAGTCACTCAAAAAGAATGCCTCTTTCGGTGCTTTGGAACACAGAGGTCTATAGCTGTCCACTAGACACTGCTGCTGCTTGATGCTGTGGAGTTCCTCAGTGTTGCAGACAGTTCCAAATTTCTCTCTATAGTCTTATTTTCTCCTTTTTATAGTTGATTTGACTCTTGTACTCATTTTTGAACAATTTTAAAATGAAAGTTGCTCATGTGCCTCAAATGCTTAAGTGTTTTCAGATGCAGAATAAGGCTTGCATGGGACGCTGTTAAGAGTCTTCAGGTATACCACATTCAATTTGTTCCTGATGGACATGACTCTGATTAACGCCATTGAAGAGTAGAGGCGTTAACCCAGTTGAACACATATTGTGCCTAATTGGACACGCTGGAATTAGATATTGAAATGCATTAGAAGCATCTGCTTTCTATGTGCATTTTATTGGAACCTTCTAGTTGCTGGCATTTCCTTCACATTTCAGGGCCTAAGCTAGGTGACGATGCATGTCCTGTACTGCTTAAGTACTTGTACCACGATAACCAAGAACATGAAGGAAGGGAGCTAGACTAAAGTTTGCAGGGGCAGAGACACAAACTGGGCAGGAATAAAGAACATGTACTTGATAATCTGTGTAGAGACCGGTGGGCATTTAAATTTCACAGTCCGAATATATAACGCTTTATGTATTCTTTACTTTAAATTATTTGTATGTTTTAAAGTGATGTCTTGAGTGGTGGGTTGAATATGTGGTAGTTTTGTTTTCCAATGGTGTGCACCTTCTTTACGTCTTTCAATATCCATAATTGATAGAACTGGTAGATTAAATTGATTAAATATGAATAGCTGGCATGCTATATGGTTAATTATATGATTTCTTCCTCAGGGTTAATTCTTACTTACAAGGTCTGATAGAACACAGGAAAATTTTAATATAATAGCAATATAGTAGCCATAGTCTTGTTTATGGGACTTACAGTAAACAAAATGGCATATATCAGAAATCACTATTGAAGAATTTTGGATAGCACATATTTAAAAGTTGTCTATACCTCCCTCTGGACAAAGGATGTCCATTAGATGTGCCCAACTTCAAGACCAAATTGCTGAATTCCAAGACATAGGTCCTATCTTTATCTCTGATTTTATATAAGTCCGATATGGAATCCCACAATTAAAACTTACTCACATAAAAGCTTTGAAGGGCTAATATGTTGAACTTTTCCATTTCCTTTAATATATTTTATGATAGATAAGTTTTGTATAATGGCTCAAAATGAAGATAGGTATAATGTTATTAATACTATGTGAATTGATAAGGCACATGATAAACAGCTTATTGAAGACAGTTCCAGTTTGCAACTATTGTTATGGTATAATTATTAATTCTATCCCTCTCATTCTTCAAGTCTCTAGTGTAGAAAAGAAATTATATTGTCATTTGGTCACTATACTTTGTGTGTGTGTATATGCGTGTTATGTGATGTATGGGTATGAGTATGTGTGTTGAGTGTAGGATGTGTGTGTATGTGGTGGGTGATGTGTATGTGAAGGTTGTGTATGTGGGAAGGTATTTACAAGGTGTGTTTGTGTGTATGGGATATGTATGGTGGGGATGTTGGATATATCTCTGTATAAGTACATGATGATGTGTGTATGGTGTAGTGGGGCATGGGTTTGTGTGGAGTTTATGTGTGTGGTGTAGGTATGTGTGTGTAGGGGTATCTATGTGTGCATAGTATGTGTTTGTATGGTGTGTCTCTATGGTGTTTTATGCATGTGTATTTAGAGGGGTTATGTGTGTGCATATGTGTGTGGTTTTATTTTGTTTGTTTGTTTGACTACTACAGATCCCATGATAAAATAGTTGACATGTGAATAATGAAACTTATTATGTGTTTTGGATCACTATAGCACTGAAGCTTATCATGCCAGGCAAAATATTATTCACTTAGATCACTTGACAGGTGGGCAGAAATGAGAAGGCAGAGTTTCGTGTGAACACATTTATATGGGCGATTCTCAAGAATCTATTTGTTTCTCTTACTGTCCAAATAATATGCCAATCAGAACAATATCAGGATTCTTTCAAAACCAACGTTGTTTTCTTTTTCAATGCCAGGGGCTGAACCCAGGGCCTTCCAATCACTCTTCTATTGTGCTGTAGCAATAGCCCTACAACAATATTCTTAGCTGCTGCTGTGTATGCAAAGATCAGGGACCCTATAAGCAGAATAGAGCCCAGGAAACATGTTTTAGAACAGGGTTGTGAATGTGCACAATGAATGCACAGCATTTCACAAGAAATGGTTAACATCGAAAGACAGTATTGAAAACATGCGGCACATCACTGTGTCTACCTTCACAAATGCATTGAATACTAAATGCATCAGGACTGATAAATGCCTTGGGACTAATAATAGCTATACTTTCAAATAGACAAACTGAAATGATGTTTTGAGCTTTCTGAAACAAATGTAATGTGATGTGATAATATTTGCCATTTCTGTTGATGACAAAGTCATAAGTTCTGCCAAAGTGAGAGTGCTTATTAGTCTATAGTTGCAACAGAATGAACTGCTGACTTACAGCTAAAGGGTAGCAAAAACAAGGAGGAAATACTTTCCCATCCATGTTTTCAGGTTCTCTGAAAATTTATCAGAAATTTTATCGTGAGAGCCAGAAAAATGGCTTACTCAGTGGTTAAAAGCATACACTGCTCTTGCAGAGGGCCCATGTTCAGTTCCCAGTACCTACCTACATCAGGTGACTCACAACTTCCTGTAACTCCAGATCCCGGGGATCTGACACCCTATTCTGACTTCCACGGGTACCTGAACTCATATGTACATATCTACACACACACACACACACACACACACACATTTGTGCACATAATTAAACAAAAGCCAAATCTTTTAAAATTTGTGTAATACTCCCTTCTTGTGAGGGAAGGTGGCATAGATTATAGATCCTAGTTTAAGTACCCTTGATGGAAAATATTTCTACAGCAGGCTGGAGACATAGCTCCTTGATAGTGGTATGTATATCCTGGCCATTTAATGGGTCAGTAGCTCACAACTGGTTTATTTTGTAACTTTGAATACATCTTTCTTTCTCTTGTAGTCAGTGGTAAACCCAGAGTGAATAGTAACCCCACTGCCTAGCATTTGGAAAATATTCTGAAGTCCAACAGAGCAGATTATAGCAAGGATAAATGTTTATGATCATTAAACCAGAGCCATGCTCCATGACAAATGTGTGATTAAGACAATGAGGCAAAATATCTGGGGGTCATGCACTTATGGGTTGAAAAGTGAAGCTTGATCAGATGCCCCGTGTTGGTGGATGTGGCTGGAGGTTTGCCGGGCTCTTCAGGATTGGCTCCTGAAGACAGATCCATGGTGGGTAGAAGCATCATTGTAAACTGGATGTATGCAATCCTTTTCATATCATTTTCTACAGCCTAAATCATTATGAGCCAGTCCATATTCTTTTCTTTTCTTCTTTTCTCAGAATGCAGTCTATCCTGGAACATATGTCAGACTGAGAATCAGAAAATCAGAAAATCAGAAAAAGTTCCACCTGGCTGCCTTCTTCCCAGACTTGCTCATAAATGCAGTTTTCCCTGAGACTGGAGTCTGGTCAGGGTGTGAGCTCTACAGCTGTGTATCATTCAGCTCTTCACCTCTCCCGATACCCTAAAGTCCAGTCCTGTGTGATCAAGCCACACCTGTGTTTTATTCTCCTTAGGGCATTCCCCTTGCTGTTCCAGGCCAGGTTGAATTCCCAGACAAGAACGACAGAGTTGCGGGTACACCATGGTGACTCTTCTTTGTCACAGACCTTTGTAAGATGTCTAAAATCTTTTGATTTCCCCCCCCTCAATCACATGCATTTATAAAAGACAAAAAGAAAAAAAAAGACAGAGAGAAAGTATAAAAAGTGTCAGCATAGTTTTTATATATGTGTATATATATAGATATATGATCTCAGAAATCACCTTGCCTATTCTGTGATCTCAGGGGTCTTTGCTTTGAGTAGCTGGGGCAGAAAGGGCTGAATCCATCTGTGAGCAATGAGGTTGGATATGTCAGGCCAGAAAGGACAAGGGACTAGTACATTCCTGACACTCAAGGGAGTGTCCAGGGTCTTCCTCGGCTTCCTTAGACTGGGGTATAATGCCCAGAGGCAGAAGGAGCCTTGGTCTCTAACTGAGGCTTTCCAAAGAAAACGGACTGGGTTAAAAGCAGTTGCTAGTTGCCTATAGATTTCAGCTCATCATTGTTGATTTTGGACTAAAACCATCTCTCCAGCCAAGCAGGTAGACAGAGGTGAACTTATCAGATGTGATTTTTATCAGAACCCACCCTATGAGGCAGCCGCAGTCACCGCGGGACCCCAGCGGCTATGATTGGCTCTGACACACTGGCCGAGAGGGCTCTTATTCCAAGAAAGATCTTCTTTTTTTCAGATGGTATTGAGTCCGGACTGATTTTGATAGCCAGTTTCAGTCAAGACTCGTAAAGTTATTGCACATTTAAAACCGCCAGTGTGAGAATCACTCTCTCCCTCTTTTCTTTCATCATTTCACAGTACTGCAAGGTTACAGAAAGGTCTAATCAATTGTCAAACTCTTTTATCACCGAGAAGGTGGTAAGGGGAAAAAAAAAATCCTAACTGCCCTACTGTAGGGGGTTCTTTGACTACATGGCACCCTTTCTGCACACAATGCTGCCGTGATTAATGTCCTCCACCTCAGACCTTGTTAAAGCCTGCTCTCTCAGGCAGCCTGGCGGAGCACAGTCAGAGCAGGGCCGAGGTTGCATAAATCAACGCGTTCTCACAGCCCCCAGGATATCCATTATAGATGCCAGCTGGATGGCTGGAAGATAGAGAAAAATGAATATTGTATCCTGTGGCCTTTTGCCTCTAATGACCACTTTTCAACATTTTTGAAGGCATGATTAAATTTTGATAACTGGGGAAGTCACTCTGAGCAGGCTGAAATAGAGATAAATTGACGGAGGGTCTGACATCTCAGTGGAGAGCGGGCAACTAATTAGTGTGTGAAGCGCGCTCTGAAAGAGATGTAAAAGGGAGGCAGGTTTAATCAGAGGAGCTGCCGAGGTACCGGAATAGTCGGGATAATTGCGGCCTAGGTAGAAATCACAGGCTCCATGAGCGGCTTTTTCGGTCGGTGTGATTGGCAGTCGCTGACCTAGTGGCGGGCACCCTTGAACCCTTACAACAGTTACAGCCTTGTCAGAGCAATTTGCTTGCAGCTCTCTGTGACCAGTGATTTGAGCTGCCGAGCTGGGACAGCCAATTTGAAAGGGCGCTCTGCTCCCCTGGCTGGCAGAGCTGGGCGGAACTGCCTCATTACTTTTGATGACTCTGCTTTTGAACCCCAGCGCCCTTCCTCGCCCGGAAACCCTCTGTAGCCCACTCACACGCAGGCGTGCTCCAGGGACAGCTTCTGCAAAGATCCTGGTGTCGGGGCCATGGTGCTTTCCTTTGGGGGAGCTGTGATCTGGGGCATGGGGTGATGAATGGAAATCAGGTGGAAGAGAAAGGAAGGCCAGGCCAGGTAGCGGCCTGATCCTTAGAAGGCTGGCTACACTTACTTGCTCCGTCATGCCACAAGGCAGCTGGGCAAAGCTCAAGTCTACCGAGGCTTCTGCCTTCCTCCTAGGTACCTGGGAGCTCAGAGGTATCCCCTCTCATGACCCTCTCCCAATCTCATGCCTTCTCCTGACCCGAGGCGATTCATTCCATCTTATCATACACCTGCTGTGGTGCACTCTGATTCTTGTGCTGACTTAAATTTCTATTTTGGAGGCTAGCCACCCCCACTCTCACCCCCCAAATGTGCTAACAACCGATAAACGATTTTTTTCTTCTTTTATTGTTTGTGGAGAGAAGGACACCAGACCGAAACGAGTCCAAGCACACAGAGAGATGGGTGGAAAACAGCCAGGGGACTGGAGGGTGGGACGTGCCCTCCTAAAGAAGGTAAATTAATGATCCCCCTCTCCAGCACCCCCCTCCTCCTCCTTCACCCGCCAGCCTTTTCATTCCCAGCATACCGTCTCTTCCCAAACTTATCAGTCACCCTGGCCTGGAATAATGCCCCAAACCAGAATACCTGGTACGATTTATTTTTTGTAATGACAGTTGGTGCTTTAAAAGAAGCCTTTAGCTAGCATAGACTATTTTTCAATTTGTTTTGTTTCCTTTTAAAATTTTAATGGTATTTTCTCTCTGCATGAAGGTGAAGCTGGTTGTTTCTCAGAACACCTGCACTGGTCCTTTTAGGGGAGCTGTCTGGCCAAGCCAGCAGGAGCCCTGTGGCTGCCTGCTCGATGAGAATGAACATGGCCTCAAATTATTGCTCCCTCCCCTGAACCAACTTAGTTCATACTCTGAACATTACGTGTATAGGATGACCCATTCCAGGTTGTAAAGTCTCCCATTCTCCTCAGACAATGGCTGCTTTAGGTGAAAAGTAGGTAACATTCTCCAGTTCTTTGCCCTAAGGAGTCCCAGGCAGCTGGAAGTTGGGACACCTGTGCTCATATCCAAGCAGAGAGGGAGAGAGTGCAGTCCCTACCATTTTTACATAGCATGAATTTCTTACCACATCCTTCTGTTAAAATATCTTAATCAGGAAATGCGATGCAGAATGATGGGTCTTAAACAAAGGATGACACTGTTTAGATGGCAGGTTGTCCCAACTCTCAGGCAATTATAAGGCACCATAATAAGTAAGGCAATAAGAAACCCCAGGAATGCTGCGTAAACACAGTGGATGGAATCAGAATTCTGTCAAGCTGTCATCCTTCTGCCCCTAAAGAATTAATAAAAGGTTACCAGACAAGAGCAGGATGAAAAAAGGTTGTTGTGAAAGGCCACCCAGGGCTCAGGGAGAACCTAGATATGGCTGGGCATGCCAAAGAACATCACCTGGGAGAAGATGGCAGCCAAATTTCAAGAGGTCTTGTGTGATTGCATTCATTTCGCTCCCCGAGCTTGTATGATGGGTGTCACACAGTGGATGCTTGATAAACATTTGTTTAATTAGTCACTGGAGGAACAAGTTAATGAAGGAACTAGGAATGCAGGAAACCTTATAATGAGACGAAAAAAAAGGGGGGGGATTTAATAAAACTGGGGTCTAAGTAGGAGGTTGATGGAAAGGGGAGTACAGATGACAGAGCAACCAGGGGAAACAGACCAGGACACGGGAGCCAGAAGGGATGAAACCAACGCATCCTCAAGAATATAAAGAGAAAGGCTAGAGAGCCAGCTCAGGGTCAAGAGCACTCGCTGCCCTGAAGAGGACCCAGGTTCAATTCCCAGCACCCACATAGTGGCTCACAACTGCATGTCTGTAAGTCCAGTTTCAAGAGATCTGATACCATCTTCCTGTGTCCATGGGTACTGGATGCACATAGTACACTCAGTACACAGACATACACAGAAGCAAAACTCCCATCCATATAAAATGAAATAATAAAAAATGAATGTAAAGCACTCTTACTCAAAATACAATGTTGAAGTGAACTCATGTCCTTACCTGGATGCAGGGAAGGAGGGTAGAGAGAGGAACAGGGAATGCCTCTAGAGTGGGATCTGGTCATGGGGCTGGCAAAGCTAGAGGGAGAGGCAAGGAAGAGCTATAGCTAATTATGAGAGAGCCCTGGTGAGACCCCTTATCAGCATTCCTAAACACCCCACTGTAGCCTGATGGATCTTTTCACCTTACCTGTGTTCTTCAGTATTATGCTATGAAATTAGGCAAATGTGTAAGTTTTCCTTTTGAGTTTTAATACCATGACTACAAGGTCTGTTCTATTAGGTGAAATGTTGAGTTGTATAGATTATTATTAAATTATGTAAATTATGTATATATATATATGAAAATAATTTATTGAAAGTAATAGAAAAATGAGTTTCATGATATCAGGCTGTTCTCAGTGAAGGTGATTCATATGGTACACCAATCACTTGTCTTTAAAATCGTTACTTATTTCACATTCATTTAAATGTTTTACAAGTTTAATTGATTAATTCTTTCTAAAATTCCCACAAGAACTGTGTCGTGATTACATGTGATTTGCAATACAGACACTGAGGTTAAAGAGGTTAAGTTACTACTTTGAGTCATGTAGCTAGTGAGTAGCAGAACTCAGATTTGAACAGAATGTTCCTGCCATAGTCCTTTTTCCCAAACCTGCAGCCTGACTGCTCCTGTTGAACTGTTCTACATGGCTTTAAACCAATTTTCTAGAGGGATGTGTCTTTTCCTGGAGTGTAAGCATGTACCAATTTGTGGTTTCATATACTGACAAAATATTGAAAGTTTTGCAGATATAACATGCTTGAAAACCTATAATGAAGACCTTCCCTTGCTTTTCCTAGGGGTTGAGGGGCCCATTAACCCTTTCCTGGTGCCCAGAGACACAGGAATTAGGTCTTGGGAGTACTCCTTGTATCTTTACTTTTCAGTGTCTCCATTTTTTCCCCTAAAAAATGGGGATAATAGGTACTCTTGTCTCAGTGGGTCCTGGCAATGTTGAGTTTATGTCTACAATCAGCATTCAATAAATAACACCTTTTTATCTATTGGCAGCACCCAAGAAGTCAACCTGCCATCCCTCCCTATTATGGTTCTTTAGAAGAATCAATATATATTAAAAAAATGTGTTTATTAGATTGGCTTACACAATACAATTTGGACAGCCCAGCAATGGTAATCTCAAACCAAAGAGGCTAAGACCCAGTAGTCCTAGCCTGGTGCAGAGGGCTTAAAAGATTCCTAGAGAGAAGCTGGTGTTCAGTCCTTGTTGGAATCCCAAAGAGAATTTTCTAGTGTCTGTAAAGGAACCTGCAATGGCAGTGACTGGGACGCTTTTTTATTTGGGCTGCTACTAGAAGGTGCCACTCACATTTGTGTGTGTGTGTGTGTGTGTGTGTGGTGTGTGTGGGGATCATTCTACAACAGTTAAAAGCAATCAAAACAGTCTTCCACAAAAATGCCCAGAAACCAACTTGACGTAGATAATCCTACACTAAGGCTTTCTTGGCAGATGATTCCAGGTTGTGTCAAGATGACAATTAAAATTAACAATCACAAGTCCCTATGAATGTGCCTCCTCTTCCTGTCCTCTTCTGCTGCCATGAACTGTTATTACAACAAAGACAAGGTATGGGGAGTGACATGATCTTCTCTTTCTGGGGTGTATTCACATAGGACCTGTCACCAGACAGTTTTTTTCTTCTCGATTATGGCATGTACTTGAGATAGAAAACAACAGACAGTGGCTAATCTAGGAAACATTTATGAAGAGCCAGTACAGCTCGACTGTTCTGACTTCTTAGAAAATTTATTTGCACGTTGCTATTTAAAATTTTACAGTAAGTCTCCAGTGAATGAGTCTCTTAGTTGGTGATGTTTTGTTTATTCTATTTCTCAGTGAGATTTCCCATGACCCAAATTCGAGGAATCATGTGGCTTGGATCCATCATTAGTCCATTTATTGGTTGATGACTTCTTCTCCCCCCACCCTCCTCTTCCTTCCTTCCTCCTCTTCTTCCTTCTCCTCCTTCTTCTCCTCCTTCTTTTTGTCCTTGTTCTTATTCTTCTTATTCTTGTTGTTATTCTTTTTCTTCTACTTCTGCCATGGATGTTGTTCAAGTTGCATGCCCACTGCAATTGTCCTAAGTAATGTACCCAAAGCAGGGCAATGGGAGCTGCCTGGCCCCAGTAGGAAGTGATGTGTCACTGTTTACAATGATGAGAGCATGATGAACAAAAGACCCAGAGCTAATCTCTGTCACTGAAACATATTAAGACTACACACATCAAAAATGCATACTTCATTAACTTTACATGTATGTACACCCTTGTGGGACTGTCATAGAGCTAAGAGTGGGTCGAAGCTGGCTTGGAACCCTGCTGTTATCCCAGGAGATGAGAACGGTAGGCGTTGGGCTGCTCCTCACTTTAGCCCTGGCCAGAAACCAGCTAATATTAAATATTAAATATTGAATATTGCCTGCTTCATAGAAGCAAAGGAATGCGGCTTGGTTGGTGCTTATCTGTGCTGTAGCTAGAAGTTTAGGATGGGTCCATTTACTGATAAAATGCCTTCTTCTTTTTCCCCCCGTGAGACCACGCCTTTATGCAGAAAGTGCCCTTGCAAGACCTTGACACCTAGTCTTGAGCCCCACATGCAAATAAGGCTACTCCAATATCCTTGTCATAACCAATGGATCCCAACCTTGGGTACCAAAGACCCTCCCCTGCTGTGGCCCTATATATAGCCTATACACTGCATTATAGGAGTTCAACTTCCATCAGAAACGCTTCCCAGCGTCTTCCTTTTCACCCTGTGTGATTCTCGGGTCTACTTCAGCCCTAGAACCTAGTCTCCTTTCCCTTCCGTTCCCCTGCCCCTCTTCCTGTTCCTGTTTGCTATCTCCGTGCCTGGCCAGTGCAGAGTCAAACCAGGCCAGAGGGTAGGAGCTGGGAGAGAGAGGCCAGGACACTGGGAACATACACTTACACACCCTTATAACCATCATGGAAACAAAGGCACAGATTCAGTTGTAATGAATATATTTCAGGTAAATTATTCATACTACTAAGAAAAAAATTCCACATAATTTAAAATTGACTGTGTTATATAATCAGACTCAGGATTAAGAAAGTGCCAAAATCAAAGACATCATAAACAGAACAGCAAAAACACAAAAAAACAAAAACCATACAATATCAATAACAAAGCCTCATATATCCCTAATCTAGAGTTAGAGAATACTCCTGAACAGATTTCAGTTGTTTGTACCTGACAGCAAGTCTAACCCACATGGATACCTATAGATAAGATGAAGAGTTTCATGTGTGTTTTATATAGTCATACTAAATTAAAATATCCTGTTTAAAATAAATTTTCAAGGAAAGTATGACTTAATACTTACATGCTTGAAAATAGACCATTAAATAAGATTATTTGGAAACCATAGTAAATAAACAGTCCTAGAAATGGCTTCGAGCAGACTACTCTCGAAACTTTATTTTCAGGAACTTCATTATCTCCATCTCTCAACAGAGACTCCATCCTCAATCATAAGCATGCACATATGTAAGGAGCTGACACTGGCATATTAACCTTTGCTCTTATTTCTCTATAGAATATCAAGTAAGAAAATAAAAAAAGGATCCCTCTCCCATCATAATACCTGGAGGTGTCAGAACTCAGTGAGCCACAGATCACTGTCAATTACCTTCTTTAATGTAAGCTTCATAGTCAACCAATGGAAGATTATATTTGCCAATAATGTGATGTTATGAAGGAATTGATGATACTGGATCATCACACACAACAATGCCTGATACATAATGTAGCATAAAGACTACAGACCTGCTTTTATTTTCTCATAAAATATTTGAGGAAATACTTGTAGTGGTGTCATTTATAACTACTTGATAACATTTTCTTTGGAAGCAAAAGGTGTCATCTAAAAGGTGACATTTTTTTCTTGAACACTATCAGTGCACATAATGTCAACAATCTCTCATAATATGACTCAGCATAGTTAGTGCATGTATACTTTTGAACAATTTGATGGCTTCCCATTAACTTGATAAAATGAAAATGCTAATGAAAATGTTGGATGTATTTGTTATTTGGATATTCTTACTTAGTGTCCAATCATTAAGCAAATCATTAACATTAAGCATATTTTGTTGGATGATTGGTGGTTAAAAACAAAACCTGACATCCTATAAATTTTCTTTTCTTTTCTTTTTTAATAGAAGAATATTTGTGCTTTCAGCTCCAGGAGGTTGGAGTACAGGATGGCAGAATGAAGTC
Source organism: Cricetomys ansorgei (assembly GCA_026225945.1). Classification (NCBI taxonomy): domain Eukaryota; kingdom Metazoa; phylum Chordata; class Mammalia; order Rodentia; family Nesomyidae; genus Cricetomys; species Cricetomys ansorgei. The sequence continues at coordinate 1,644,313 of JAMJFZ010002601.1, read as the reverse complement.
ATGGCAGTCGGAACAGGAAACTGAGGGTTCACATCTTGAACCACAAACAGCAAGGACAAGCTAAGAGTAGAGCAAAGCCTTAACCTCTCAACGCCTGCCCACAGTGAGAAGACCATGCCTCATAATCCTCCCCAAACACTGCCACAAATGGGGCCCAAGTTAAAATGCCTGAGATTATGGGTGACATCTTTTTCAAACCACCACAGGGATAGAAGTTTTATTTTCTTTATAGCAGTAATCTTTCCTCTTAAAATGTATTATTAACCACTATCATTTCTTTTTCTTTCCTTTTATTGAAAATAGATTTCTTTCTCGCATAATATGGTTTTCTTTCCCTTTATTCCACTTAGTTCCTCCTCACCTCCCTCCCCATCCAGATCCACCCCCTTTCTGTCTCACATTAGAAAACAAACAGGCTTGTAAGGGATAATAATTAATTACATAATATAATAATATAATATGGTATAATATAATATAATAATATAATAAATATAATATAATGTGGTATAACATAACATAATATAGTATAGTCTAATAAAAATGAATCCATAAGAATTGAACAAAACAAATGAACAGAAGGAAAAGAGCCCAAGAGAGAGCACAGGAAACAGAGACCCACTTGTTTGCACACTCAGGAATCCCATAAAAATATTAAACTGGAAGCCATAATATATACACAGAGGATCTGGTGCAAACCTGTGCAGGTTCTGTGCATGCTGCCTCAGCCTCTATGAGTTCATATAAGCTTTACTCAATTGATTTAGATGGCTTTCTATTCTTGACTCTTATATTCTCTGCCTCCTCTTCTGCAGAGTTCCCCAAGTTCTAAGAGGAGGGATATGATGGAGGCATCCTATTTAGGGGTGAGTGTTCCAAGGTCTCTCACTCTCTACATAATGTCTGGCTGTAAATCTCTGTATTTGATACCGTCTGCTACAGGAGGAAGCTTCTCTGATGATGGCTGAGCAAGGCACTGATCTATAAGTACACCAGAATGTCATTAAGAGTCATTTTATTGCTTTTTTTGTTGCTGTTGAAACAGTAGTTTTGGTTTTACCCTAGGTCCCTGGGCTATCTAGTCTCAGGTTCTCAATCACCTAAAAAGTACTGAGTATGGAGTGGTCATTAAGTTAACTCATATATTGGTTGGTTACTCCCACAGCTTTGTGCCAACATTGTCCTAGTGTATCTTGCAGGCAGGACACCATTGTAAACCAAAAGGTTTGTGGCTGACTTGGTGTTTACACTCTTTTTTTTATTTGGTAGAATGCAAAGCACCATCCTCTATGAAAAAGACTCAAATGTAGAGGTTAAAGCTCTAGGTAGATACCAACTTGACTTCTCCATGTTTAATGAGTTGTGAAGATGTTGTCTTCAACAGTAGGACTTGCTGTCAGTTTGTAGAGAGCAACGTATATTCTTGGCAACATCCTGGGTCCTTTGGGGATTTCCATGGGACTCCTTTGGCCAACTACTCAATTAGATGTAATCCAATCCCAGTACTGGAAGCTTCATTTGGTGACAAGAGATGATCAGTTGGGACTCCATCTCTCCCATTACTTGGCTATTTCATTTAGATTGCCTTATATGTATATATATTTAGGAAACTTCTACTGTATTGGGTTTCTATATTACCCATCAAATGACCCTTAATAATTTTAGCTGTTTCTGTTATGAGGGGAATGGGGAAGGGAAAATGAACTCACTTGATCCTCCCCACTTGATCCTCCCATTCCATCCCCTTACCATCCATAACTATCTACTCTATTTCCCTTTTTTAATGAAATTTATCTGTTCCCCGTAGTCCCTTACTCGATAACTAATATATGTGGTCTTATGGATTATAGTTTGGTTATTGACTTAACAGCTAATATTCACATATAAGCGAATACATACCATAAATATCTTTCTGAGTCTGGGATACCTAACTTGGGATGCTTTTTTTCTAGTTCCATCCATTTACTTGCAAATTTCATGATGTCATTTATTTTAATGACTGAGTAATATTCCATTATGCAAATGTACTACATTTTTCTTTATCCACACATCTGTTGAGGGACACCTTGGTTTCTGGCTATTATGAATAGAGAAGCAATGAACATGGATGAGCAAGTGTCTCTGTAAGATGAAGTGTCCTTTGGGTATATGCCCAAGAGTGGTCTAGCTGGATTTTGAGGTAGATGGATTCTCATGTTTCTGGGCAACCACCACACTGATTTCCATGGTGGCTGTATGAGTTTGTACTCCCACAAGCAATGGATGAATGGTCTCCTTACTCTACATCCTCACCAGCATGACTGTCATGTGCTTTATTGATCTCAATCATTCTGACAAGTGTAAGATGAAATCTCAAAGTAGTTTTGATTTGTATTTCCCTGAGGACTAGGGATGTTGAATTTTTCTTTAAGTGTTTCTCAGCCATTTGAATTTCCTCTTTTGAGAATTCTCTGTTTAGATCTGTGCCCCATTTTAAAATTGGGTATTTGAGGTTTTTTGATGTCTAGCTTTTTAAGTTCTTCATATATTTTGGATTTTATCCTTATATCATATGTATAGTTGGTAAAAATCTGTTTCCATTTTGTAACCTGCCGTTTTGTCTGAATGATATTGTCCTTTGCTCTGCTGAAGATTTTCAGTTTCATGAGATCCCATTTATTAATTGTTGAACTGTTGATCTTAGTGCCTGTGCTAATGGTATTCTGTTCAGGAAGCCTTTTCCTTGTCAATGAGTTCCAAGCTAGTCTACATTTTCTCTTCTTTCAGGTTCACTGTGTCTGGTTTTACATTCAGATCTCTGAGCCATTTGGAGTTGAGTTTTTGTAAGGCAAAAAGTATGATTCTATTTGGATTTTTCTTTCTGCAGCCATATAGTTTGACCAGCACCATTTGTTGATGATGCTATTTTCTTCTAGTTTGTATTTCTGGCTCCTTTATCAAAAACAGGTACTCATGGGTGTGTGGGTTTATGCCTGGGTATTCAATTCAGTTTCATTGATCAACATGTCTGTTTTTATGCCAATACCATGCTGGTTTTTGTTGTTGTTTGCTTATTTTGTTTTGTTTTTTTAACTGTAGCTGTGTAGGACAGCTTGAAATTAAAGCTAGTGATACTTTCTATAGTTCTTTTATTACTCAGGATTGTTTTAGGTATCCTATTGTGTATGTGTGTATGTTTCTGTATGAAACTGAAAATTGTCCTTTCAAGATCTGTGAAGATCGTGTTGGAATTTTGATGGGGATTGCTTTTGGTGGGATGGTCATTTTTAGTATGCTTATCCTACAGATCTATGAGCATGGAAGTTCTTTCCATCTTCTGATATCTTCTTCAACGTCCTTTTTTCAATATCTTTAAGTTTTATCACACAAGTTTTTCACTTGCTTGGTTTGAGTTACCCCAAGATATTTTATATTATTTAAGGCTATTGTGAAAGTTGTTTCCCTGATTTCTTTCTTAGTTCATTTGTCATTGTGTATAGGAGGACTACTTTTTGGGGGAGGTGTGTGTGTGTGTGTGTGTGTGTGTTAATTTGTACCCAGATACTTTGCTGAAAGTGTTTAGCAGCTATATGAGTTTCTTGGTGGAATTTTTAGGCTCACTTATATACACTATTGTATCATCTGAAAATAAAGATACTTTGGCTTTTTTCCTTCCAATTTTATTCCCTTCATCTCCTTCATTCTTCTTACCACTCTAACGATGACTCCAAGTACTTTGTTGAATAAACATGGAGCGAATGGACACCTTGGCTTGTTCCTGATTTTAGTTCAAAACTGATTTAAATTAGCTTTGAGTTTCTCTCCACGTAAGTTGATGTTGACTATAAGCTTGCTATAAATTGCCTTTGTTTATTATATTGAGGTATCCCTAATTACTTCGGGACTTTTTATCATGAAGGGGTGTTGGGTTTTGTCAAAGGCCTTTTTTGTATTTAATGAAATGATTCTGTAGTTTTTGTCTTTCTGTTTGTTTACATGGTGGATTACATTTATCAATTTATGTATGCTGAACTATCCTTGCATCTGTGGGATGAAGGCTACTTGATCATGGTGGCTGATCGTTTTTATGTGTTCTTGGATTCACCGTGGTGGTGAGGAGGAGACAGTAAGTGGTTTGCTGCAGAACTAGGGTTGAGACTGGGGGATTGGGTTTGGAGGAGAGGGGGGATAGGTGAAGACTTGCAATTAGCCAACTTGCTTTCCTAGTTTGGGTGGCCTGTGGGTTCCTAGGGAGTGCCTGCTAGAGTTGAGGTCTGGGACGATTCAATGAGTCAGGGAAGGGGGTTTAGAGGGGGAAGATCTGTGTGGTCCATTGAGGAGGAGGAGGGCTGAAGAGAGGGATGTAAGAGGGGGTCTGCAGCAAGTGGCCTGCTGCAGAACTAGCAGTAAGACTAAGGGGTTGGTTTTTGAGGAACTGAAGCAGATGTGAAAATTTGCGGTTAGCCTCCCTACCTTCCTGGCTGGAGTCTGTTATAGTTTCTTTATACAACAACCAATTTTAAAGCACCGAGTTATCAATGAGCAAATGAAAGGATGCTTGTATGGAATTCACTGGGACATAAATATGGAGGAAAACGTGAAATTTTGGCCGAAAACGTGCATTTCCCGTCTCTGCCAAGAAACTTGCTGGCAAAGAGTGAAATGCCTCTTGGACAGAGAGGCTGGCTTGATTCCCAGCAAAGCCAGCCCACACCTTGTTTGGCTTCATAAATTGAAGATTTTTGCATGCTCACAGGGCCAATGCATGGTATTTCCACACAAGCCTTCTTGTAGTCACCTCAAAAGGTTTTCTCTTCATTCAAAGAGATAAGCTGCACTTTTGCTAAGCCAAGTGTGGTCTAGGGATTAGTAGCAAAATATCAACAGGGAATGTGTTAGAAACATAAAAAGTGTCAGCCCTATCCCAGACTCAAAAATCCATTCTAGCCCCTCATGTGACTCCTGTACTCATCAAATTTTGAGAAGCACTGACTTGTACATTCAAGGTAATTTCTTCATCCTGCCATTATCTCTCAAGGGCTGGGATGGCAGACATCACCCATGCCTAGCTTTGTAGCACCATTTAAGCAAAGTTGCAAATCTCAAACCTTGAGACACTCCATACATCGTGGAACCAATGTCCAGCTTCCCTCTTTCCAGGGGCTACACTGTAAAGAGATTGCTTGTGAAAATCAGGCCAGAGTTGGAACTACATCTGCATGTCATGCACTCCCATGGACCAAGTTCTAAGCCTGCCTCACCGCATTTCCAGTGCTGAATGCTTCCTGGAAGCACAGAACTTCACTTCAGTATGGAAGCTCCAACCTTAGGATGATACTCCAAGATAATAAGCAGGTATCCCAGAAAGAATTTTTTATCTAATAGGATAGAGATGTCCATACAACTCTACATACATACACACATCTCTATGTAAAGGCTTGGGAGATGGAGGGTGCTGCATCATGGAAAAGACATTTAAATATTGCTCTTAAAGCAAACGAAGGATTTAAAGAATAGGCAAAGAAAGTTCTTTCCAGATGACCTGCAATGAAAAATTTGATGCCTCTAAAGTAAAAGTTAGAGTATTTTCTCCATTTGAGTAGGGAAAAAAATGTTTGGACAAACCTCTTGGCAATGATAATTACGCTGGTGCCTGCGTGCATTCCCTGCCTCGTCATTCTCTTCAGGGTTTATGTTAATGGAATATGAGTTTTATTTAATGATCTTTTCTCTCCTTTTCTGGTATTATTTTCACTTTGTGAATTCTGACTTTGGTGCCAGGCTGTACAGGAAAGTAGTTTAGAAGATATAGGTGATAAAAACAGCCCAAGTCCAGTAACTATGCTGACTTAATTACAACCTTGGTGAAAAAGCTGTGATCCTTATGTTAAATTATTTTTAAAATGGCTTCCAATGTAAGTTTTCAGAACTCTGTCCAGTCTCTTGGCATTTGAAGTAGCACCAACAACTCATGTGCAGCAGTAACAAAGAACGGCAAGCTCATGGGTAATTTGAAACATAGAACTTCAACAGCTCAATGGAGCTGGACTGTGAAGAGGATGGAGCAGGCAAAAGAAATGCAGACCACAAACATAATGAAGGCAATCAATCCACTATGGTGGCGGCAAGCAAGCCTGTGTTAAAATGGAGTCCTGTGCCTCCTGTCACGACGATATATTCAATTAAGCAATATCCTATTATTATTTCTCGCCTTATGTGGTTTAACAAAAACATTATTGAAACTAGGAGAATCACTCTAAACACGAGCAAAAGAAAATCCTTTGGTTGGAAATGTAATGTCTTTCACAGTCCCTGACAGGTAAATTATGAACAGTGGCGGGGAACCTCCGTAGTGTAGCCATAGTTTGAAATAAGTTCGAGCTGTCCGTGGGGATTTTATTTTTAAGAATCTGTGTTGAACCATTCGGAGTGAGGGAGATGACTGCTTGGTCCTTTCAAAGGGTGATGGTTTTTAGAGCAGAGTGGGTGGGGTTAGGACATGGCGCTTCCTGAAAGGAGAGTCTTCCTCCCACCCGATCTGCGCTGAGGCTGTCGAAGTGCGCAGGTGATTTTCATATCTTGTGCACCACTTCGTAACTGACGTTTCCAAGTGACTCATTTGAAACACGAAACAATATATCAAGTTATTGTCCCAAACTTAAGAGGATTTGCACTTCCTTTCCTGGAGGGAAGAACTCAATATCGCAGGCAGCGGCATCTAAACTTGAAAACACTGCATGGTTGTAGAGAAGACAGGTGTAAAGTCATGTGTAACCTTTCTCGTGCTCACCTGACAAACCCATGAAGCTCAGAATTCTCTCAACGGCTCCTGATCTACAAATAATATAAAGTTTAACTTCAGGTGTCATTCGAGGTGTCATTCATTGACACCATGGAAATAACTTAAAATTCTGAGCATCGAACAGTATAGTGGGTAATTGAATACATGCTATATGCCATAGAACAGGGACCGACCACATACATGGGGCCTTTAATGGAGCCACAAATTCATGCAAACTTGATTAGGTGTCATGTAATCCTGTCCTAAAGCACTATAGCACCCCTAAAAAGGCTATTGATGTCTGCTAAATATAAAAAATAAAAGGAAGCACAGGGAACCAATTCAATTTTAGATATAATTGTTAGAAAATTATAATGTTGAACTGATTGCTGTATAACTATTGCTTTCTGATAATGCACCTACATCTGGGGCCACATGCTCTGATTCAATTGCTACAGGATAAAATTTTAAAGATGTAAGAAATTCCATAGTATCTCAAAGCCTTCATCTCCCTGTTTTAAGCAACCCATTCAATAATTTATTCATATAATAACTCAGAAAATCCATTCATAGCAACATTTACTCAATCTACATATACACACTGTGCCATTGATATACAGGACTATCATCTGGGCCATACTGTCGCCATCTATTTCAGATTAGATATACCCATTTGCAAAAGACCACCAGAGCTGAGCTTGTTGAATATTGGCATTCTTTCTTAGGAGGATGGATGGGAAATGTCATGGGACCTTCCCCTGAATATCTAAATACTCTCCCTAGCATGTTGTATAAAATTCTGCCCTACTTGGACATGACCTCAGGGCAGGGTTACAGTGTATAGAGGGGGAAGGAGCTCCATCTAGGTTACCATGGAAAAATCATTATCCGAGCTGAGAGAATACCTTGCAGTGTGACTAATTTAAGGCTACCATTCTCCTGCCCAAAATCCCTTACCCATTTCTCTATAAGGAAGCCTAGTAAACTCATTGGTTCCCAGAGTGGACATTGGTGGAAGTAAGTGTACCTCAGTTTGCTGCTGGGACATTAGGTATTAGGGATAGAAATGCTCATGTCTCCTCCAGGGAAGGGATTTTAGCAATAGCCTTAAACTGCATTAGGCGTGCGCATAAACACACACACACACACACACACACACACACACACACACGATATTAAACATATATAATGACATTAAAATGAATGTACAATGATTTGGAATTTCCCATATGTCAGACATTCTTTATTGGTACTGTATGTGGGGTGTGCCATGCAAGTCTCAGAGTAACCTCATGAATGAAGTGCGATTATGCTACCCATTGCACTGAAGTGAAAACTGAAGAAAGGCAAAAATTAAACATTTGAGTCTAAATCCACCTGCTTGTGTGTGGTGAAGCAGCAATTTGAAGCTGTATTTCCCAGACACTAACTACAGACTGTGCTTTGAACTATTTAATTCTGACTTCTATAGTTTAAGGTGGGAGATGGGCCTGCAATTATACTATCATTATTGTACCTTTGTAAAATGGAGGAAACATAGGGCACAGAGAAAAAGATGACTTTAGGTGTCAATATGGATTTCAACAGCAGGTCATTCTGTGAAGGATGTACCCTTGAAGAGTTCGTAGGACTTTGAGAGAAAGTGACAATACACAAAGTAGATGGATGTGACAACTTAAGACCATGACATTCGTAGACCAAGAGGCATGCGGGCAGATGGCCAGTGACACAAGGACATCATCAGGAAGCCAGAGATAATAGTGAAAGCTCCAAACATCAAGGAGGTGAGTAGAAATGTTTGGGAAGGGTATGGGTGCATTAGTAAGAAGCTAGCAATTAGATCTTCATTGTAGGGCATCTGTCTCAGCAGCATTTCCCAAGCTGAACTAGAAGGACCAGACCTGAGATTAGAAAAACATTTGAGGCAACATGATATAAGGAATATCTGAGTTCATTGGCAAATGTTATGTATGCCCCAGGAAGAAACACCATTCACCAGCCAGCTATGCTTAGAGCTTCACAGAGTACAGTGCAGAGTGGGGACCGGGGCAACACAGGTATCTGCTTTTTGTCACAGGCTGCTAATTTGGGGGCCTGTTTGTGATTATCTTCCAAACTATACGTTTTGATTTTATGGGACAAGGGCACTGATACTGTAAAGGGATGGTCTGCCTCTGTTGCTGACTGCATGGCTGGCCAGCTTTGATGCTCAATAGCTATTAATGGGGTATTTTCTGCTTAATCGGAAGCTTGCTGTGCTAGCTGTCCCTTGTGTATTATCAAGTGCCCTTTTCCTCCTACCAATTAAACCCCAAAGATAACAGGAGCAAAGTAATATGCAATTCAATAGAATCTTTGCAATATTTAAAGGTCTAATATTAAGGGATGTATTGGGTTATTGAGCATTCAATTAAAATGTCTCAAGTGTTTAATTTAGGATTTTCCATAGGACAGGTATTGTTTGTTAATTAGTTAATTAAATAACAAATGATTATTGAAAACATGCATTAGGATTAAGCAAGCTGCAAGAGAGATAAAGATATCTCCAAGGCAATTAGCTCACTGTAATTTTAATGATAAATGTGTAATTAGACTCTTATTCTAAAGAGATTGTTTGGAATGCTTTTGCAAGCATTAAACAGGCATGTAACAAGATACTTACTTATATAACAAGCAAAATATAATTCTAATTCTTATTAAGCCTCAGCCTATGTGTTCAAATGATGCATAATTTGCTAAAAGCAAAAATTTTACAAGTATTAGTACTTATAAAAATATAATCCATTAAAAGCTTATGTAACTAAATTATTTTAAAACCAGATTTATCCTCAAGCCTATTTATTTCCTTCTTAGACAATTACCGGAGCCTCTCAGATGTATTATGACTCAGTGTGCATTTATGCATTTATGCATCAGCACTTGAGAGGATTACTAGGCACATCGCAAATCCCACCCCCACCCTGGCCCAGTGTCTACTTGCAAGGAATCAGTCTTCTCTTGCAGGTCTAGAACCTGTCACAGTTCTTGCACATGGCACCATGTACACATCCTCAAATTTGAATGAGCACAGTCAGGAAGTCTGGATGCTGCCAATGATGTGTAAATCTACTCATTCGATTTCATTGTGCCCCTCTGGATGCCATCTCTGCAGATACCATGCTGGTGTAGATTTACTGTCAGTAGCCAGCAGCTTGGTTGAAGAAGGCTGGGTGTCAGCTTAGCTTGTGAATGTCATGGGAATTACAGTAATGATAATCAGAATAAATATGAGCAAATACTTAATAAGTACTGAGTTTTTCCTTGATTAACATAATTTAGACTTTTAGTAATCCTGTAGGCTTGCTATGGTTCTTCATCAACCCCAAACTAATTTCCAAATTAGTGTGCTACTGATATAAAAAATATGAAAACTGAATCCGACCAGAGTATTTATAGTTAGTCTTTGGAAAATAATTAGGTTTAGATAAGGCTATTTGCATGGAAACCCATGATTAAATTCTGGTGACTTTATAACAGGGATAGAAACCAGGCATAGACATAGACACAGTGCCTGCCCCATCTCTTGCCCTGTTGCCACCAGAAAGGCCCTCAACAGAAGTGGGATGATTCCAGGACCACACCAGACAGCTTCCAAAACCATGTGCTAGGTCAGCCCCCCCCACACCTTTTTTTTAAAATGGATTTAGCCTTCATTAGCCATTTCCTTGACGTAACTAAAATAAAACTTTCTGCAAGGTTAGATAGAGTTAGATAAAGTTAGCGCTGTCTATACTTTCAGTTGAAAAACAGGTAGGGAGTAGTCATAGAATATCTCCTGATCCATTTGCTTGTTCAGTAATGAAGCATATGTTGTGTAAGATTTTTTTAAAGTTACTATTCTTGGTTTTTAAAATTAAAATAATTACATAATTTGCACCCCCTTTCTTCTCTTGACCCCTCTCCTTGTTCCCTCTCAAATTCATGGCCGCTTATGTTCTTATGTGTTTATTTTGTGAAATTGGGAGCCCCAATATTTGATGCATAGTTATTCTTGTCACGTATTTTTCATAATTTGTTACTTGTGCTAATATGAAGTGTTCTCTATATTTTCTAACTAATTTTACTTTGAAGTCTGCATTATTATATACTAGGATTATTTTTCCATTTTTTCAGTTTCTATTCGTTTTGCTTAATAAGTTGACTTCCCTGATATACCCTTTACTGTATTGCCAGTGAAATATGTTGCTTGAAGACTAGATTTGGGGTGTAAATTAAATTTTTTAATGTGTGCGTGTGTGTGTATTGTATGTGTGTGTGACAGAGAGGGCGGCAGGGGTCATGCCTGCTGTGAGGGCCACATGGAAGTATGTCAAAGGACAACTATTTGTCCTTTGGACAAATGGATGGAACTCAGGTCATCAAGTTTGTGTGGCAAGTACCTTTAATCTGCTGAACCATCTCACCAAACATAGATCTTATTTTTAATCCAGTCAACTGCATATTTTAATTGGAGAGCTAAACCTGTTTTTTTTTTTTTTTTCTTCAAGCTTATTATTGAGGGAGAGGCTTGATTATTACAGCGTTTGTTTTGCTTGCTTTTCTTGTTGATTGGATAGTAGGTTTATTTTTTCTTCTTTTCGTCCTCCCAATATCTACTAGAGATTTGCTGCTGTACTGTTAGACATGATAGATGATACGTCATCCATTCTCCTTTGTTCATTTATTCCTCTCATGAAAATTGTTTCTTCCTGCATCTCGTTGATTGAAACTACCACTTTCCCCATCTGTGTTTAGTGTTCTTTTATCTCTTGAATACTGGTTTTGGGAATACTATCCTACTTTATGATTGAGTTGAGATGTCCTTATTTCTTTAACAAATTTAAAAAGATTTCACTAGATACGGTGGTCATAGTTGGTAGTTCCTCATTTTCAGGTTTTAACACATAATTCTATGATTTTCTAGTTTTTTGGGGGGATTTCTATTGAAAGATTTAATGCTATTCTGATGTGTTTACCTTTGTATATAAATTGAATTTTTTTCTTACACATTTTGATATCATTTCTTTGTTTTGTGCTTTTAGTATCTTGGCTATAATTAATCATGAAGAAATTATTTTCAGGTCATATTTATTTGGGTTTCTAAATGTTTCTTGTGCTTGGATATCTATTTCTTTTCCTAAATGTGGGGAAATTCTACTACAATTTCATTGAAAAAAAATTGAGACATTTACACTCTTTGGCCCTGGCTGTCCTAGAATTTTCTATGTAGACTATGTTGGCCTGGAATTCACAGAGATCTGGACATCTCTGTCTCTGCCTGAGCAATGCCCAGCAATTTCATTGAAATAATGCGTTTTTAGTTTTTGTCGCAGCTCTTTCTTCTTTCCCCTGGGGTCTGAGGTCTTTCTCTGTATCACAAACCAGAATGTAGTAGTAATAATTGTGTTGGTTTACTTTTTTCTTTACTGTGCTCCAGTGTAGAATTTTCTCAACCTTGTCCTCCAACCCTGATTGTCTTTTTCTGCTTGGTCTAGTCTATGATGTGTGTTTTCTACTACTTTTTTTTTTCTTTAATGGATTTTTCCTTTCCAACATTTCTGTTTACTGTACTTTTACCAAATACCAATTTCTTTGCTGAATTTCTCATCTCTGGTACTAAAATTCTCATCTAAATTGTTGACATATTTCTCCAACTCATGAACTCATATTTTTTACATCGTTGATCTGCTTATTTGTATTTTTTTGAGGTTTTTTGATGGGTTTTATGGATGTAGTTTTGAATTATTCACCTGTCAGTTTGTCAGTTAAAGTTTATTTGAATTTAGTAATTGAGTTATAATCTTTTGGCTGGTCAAGCTGTCTTACTGTGTTTTAGCATTACAAAATGTGTTGCTTTGGATATGTCCTTTAATTTAATGTATGGATTATCTTGGTGATCAGCCTACACTGGAGGGCTCAGTCATCAGTACCACTTGGGGTAGAGAACACAATATCGCACCAGTAGGACACCAAATTCTGTGAGGCATAGCTATAGGCATAAAATCAACAGAAGCACATTAGTGCTATTTATTATTTTTGCCATAAATAGTTTAAGTTCCTGTCATATGGTTGCCATTTTCAATTCTGTGGTTATTGAATGTGCCTCCGTAAGACAGCTTAACCAGCCAAAAGATTATGTAAATACATAAACATAGAACATTTTAAGGGCAGGCAAGTTGGCTAAGTAGAGAAGGTGCCCGCTTTGCAAGCCATGAGACCTGAGTTCAACTCTCAGAATGCACGCAGACACAGAAGAGAACCGACTCCACATAGGTGTTCTCTGGCCTCCTCACATTCTCTCTGGAACATGCACTGCCACCACACTCATCCCCCTTCTCACACACACACACACACACACACACACACACACTCCAAATTTAAAAATCTTTAATTTTTTTAAGCTGTGAGGCCTGATCCCCTAAACCCACATAAAAAAAAGCACAATGGTAAGTTCTTCTATTCTCAGTGCCGGGGATGCAGAGGCAGGCAGGTCCTTGAGGTTCACTGGGCCAGCGAGCATTGCCTAAGTGGTGAGCTCAGGTTAAATGAAAGGCCATGTTAAACAAACAAACAAACAAACAAACAAAAATAGCACAGTTGGGCCCTAAATGATGTTACCCAAGGCTCACTTCTGGCATCCACACGTGTCTTCACATACATGCAATGTGCACCCACACACAGGAACACATACCCACATGCTCGTACACACAAGCAGTTATAAAAAATAAAATGGGATTGAAATGATAATAATAACAACAACAAAAAAGAAGAAACAGGCTAATAAAAAAAAAGATGAATCTGGGGAGAGGCTTTTGTTTAATTATCTAAATGTGTGTCTGCCAGATGGATTAGAGAGAGAGCTCAGTTGAGTTGGAGGCACTTGTCTTTTCTTGTGGTTTATGCTAGTGCTGAGCCTGCTTTAGACAGAGGTCTTCCATCTACCAGAATTCTCTTCAACTTCTGTAACTTCCTTTTTTTGTGTACTTGAAACCTCTGCTGGCCGCACTCAGCTCTGCAGTGTGTAAGCTGGATATGCTATGTCCCACTCCTCCATCAGAGACTCCCTAGGTTTTTCCCTGTAGAGTAGCTAATGTTCTAGCTGTGGGTGTGGAGAAAGTAAACACAGAGATCTGTACAGATGGACCTATCTTTGTCCTCTCAAACCCTGATAAGCTTTGATTACCCTGTTGGAAGGGATGTGGCTGTGAATGTCAAGTAGTCTACTGGAGTCTTAGAGTTCCCAGATGCCATGACAGTGAATTCACTACAGATAGATGGGTCCCAGGGGTTCATCCATCTGATCTCACCCATAGAGCTATTGAACTGTACAGTTACTGTCAATTGGTGTGGTCTGCTCTCTAGCACTGAGGATGAGAATCTCCCCCTGTACAGTGGCTGAGTTGCATCTCCTATTGCCTATACTTTTTGTCTTACCAGCACCCCCACTTTCAGGACTATATTCTATGGTGCTCTCTCTCTCTCTCTCTGTCTCTGTCTGTCTGTCTCTCTCTCTCTCTTTCTCAATCTGGGGTTATGGTACGTTGAAATCAGACTATCTGATCTGAAGTTATTCTCTCTTCTCAGGCCCCCAAGGAAGCTCAGTTTTACATACTAAGTTCCCCATTAGGATACCAAGGGTCAACAACCCTCTGAGCCAGGAGATACCTCTGTTGTCTTCTCCGACTAGAAGAGGATTATCATATTAGACTATCTTACACTTAAAGCATCAGTCTAAGTCAAGGTAGAAAGCTATGGAAAATGCTAGGCTGTGCAGAGGAAACGGAGCCCTCTTTTCTTTGGAGTCTGGTTAAGGCCTCTCACCAGCTGAGAACCAAAGACTCCAAGACAAGTATCAACACTTGCTGCAAAAGTAGCCAATGTAGAAGTAATATTTTTATATGGAAGAGTTTTAGATATGAATGTTAACAGTAAACCAGGCTTATAGCTGAGTGTGTACAATCTCAGCTAGGGTCTCCACCCACTCTTGGATATTTCTTGGGAATGTCACAAATACAACTATTAGTTTTTGTTTGGCAGTAATGATACTGGCCTAACTTTCTTCATTTCTTTGATCCAAGTTTTGTTTTACCCGTTGTTTCTATATGGCACATTTTGGAAACTTTCGTGAGATCTACAATAAAATATGAAGTTATCTTGAGAAATCCACATCCTCAGAGCGTCTTTATATCAACCTCTCATTGGGGAGCCTCTGCTCCCCAATGTTGGGATTATAGACATGTGACACCATGGCTGGCCTTAAGAATCATTAATGTTTGCTTATTTTCTCCTATGGATGGGGATTGAACCCAAAGTCTGACACACATTACTCCAATTTTCTATCCCTGAATGTCTCCAGCCCATATGGCCACCATTTATCACAGTACTAGATCCAAATTTATCTTAGAACTTGGCACTCTTTTATTAATGAAACAATCTTAATTTACAAATATATTAAAATTTAGGTTTGGGCTTAGAGTTATTTAAATCATAACTGAACATTCCCTAAACCATCATATTTTGACCATGAGCATATTTTCTTTATTTTCATTACATATCTGGTTTAATTATTTTAAAATTCATCTCATGAGAGGATTTTCCTCTAGATATTATTGCTATCCTTGGAATGATGGCAGGACATTTGAATTTCTTTAAAGAAGACTTAACTGATGTTCCAAGCCCAAGTTGGTTTGGTAGCTCCAAATGAACTCTCCTTAGAAAGCATTTTAATAGCATTTGTGAATATCTCCTTTCACTGAAAGTCAAAATGTTCTGCATAAACAGTAAAACAAAATGGGGGCATGGTCCATTTAACAAACAACAGCTATAGACTCTAATATTTTACTATACCACTACTTGCTTAATAGCGTGCAGGCAACTTCTAAAGAGATCTGGAGTTACTCTCTAATTATTTCCATTAACTCTTCAAATCTGAGATTTTTCACGATGTTGGTTATGAACAGTAAAACTAAATCAAGTGGTGCTAATAATAATTTTCAATTAAAAAACACAAGCTAGAAAATGAGCTGATATTCCAGCCTAGTTATGTGATCCTCCCATGAACACAAAATGTAGTTGAATAAATGGTGAGATTTTATCCTTGAACATCAAGAGTGATTTGAAAGCTTTCAAGCTTTCAGGCTCTTGCCCCTGCCTCCTGTTCCTTGACCAATACCTTCTTGGACACCATTTTAGACTTGTGTAAATCATGAGACTTTGGAGCAAAGGTGGGTTAGGAATTAGGTCAGGGAGTTAGAATTCGTAAGAAAAATGTTCTAGAACAATGTACGTTCAAATATGAGGAATATGAACTTCCTGCTCTCATGTATCCTATGTGGAAAGGGAGAAAGTGAGCAGGGAAGTAGAGGCAAGCCTTGTTGTTGGCCATCTTTTAGGACTTCTTTGTTCAAAAGTCTATCCATTTCTTAGATTTCAGCTAAGGAGAAAGGTCACAGACATATTTTGTATCAAGGCATGGCAGCTAGTGACCATTGGCTCCTTAAAGGTAAGAGCTCTGGTACATTGTAATGGCAAGTTGCAGTGTAGACTGCTGTTGAGATTTCAGGTTTTAACCTCTAGAGATTGCATAATTCAGAAGTGCCTTAAATGTTCTTTCTAGATACTGTGTGATATTTTGTATATTTTCTATGGCAGTACAGTCTAAAACTGTAGGTGTAAATGGAAGAAGTATGAAAGGTACAAGTGTGTGCTTTGTTTGCTGGAAATAGGAAATTCTTTTTTAATTCTAGTTACTCAGCTTTTAAATTTTTTCCTTAATATTTTAAACAACAAAATAGATATTAGAACAAATGGATTTGAATGTCCAAGAAATAAAATCCAAAGCTGAGATAAAGCATGTATCTAATACTTAAGGATTAGGTTGTGGGAAGGGGAATATTAGTTTGGTAGACTGTTTATAGAACCTAAAAACCTTAGCAAGCACTATATATATAATATATAATATATATATTATATATATAAAATATCTATAATATATATTTGTATGCATAATATATATTATGTATATATACATATTTATATATTATACAATATATTTAATTTATATGTTATAAATATATCATGCATTATGTATTATATGTTATATATAAATATATATTATATAATATATAATTACATGTTTGTGTGTGTGTGTGTGTATATATATATATATATATATATATATATATATATATATTGAGGAAGAATGCTTTGAAGATGGCTCAGTTGGCAAAGTACTTGCTATGCAAACATGGGGACCTGAATTCACATTTCCTCATACCATATAAAAAGCTTAGCATGGCAGAACACAGCTGTCAATCTAGCACTGGGGAAATGGAGACAGGAGGAACCATGGGATTTCGTGATTAGCCAACCTAGATGAATTCATGAGCTCAAATTGGTGAGAGATTCTGTCTCAAAAAGCAAGGTGGAAATTGATGAAGGAAGAAACCCACTCTTGTCCTCTGGCTTCCAGACAATTACTCATGCATGTGGTGCACATGTCCACACCTCCAGAAGCATGCAATCATACTTACAAAGTAACAGGAACTCATTGGAGCTTAACCTGAAACTGAAGGCTGTTTGGTGCTGCTATTATTTCTTCCTTCCTCCTTTGAAGAACTGCATTTTCAGAAGCATGACCACTGGAAATACTGGATCCTGTCCTGAGTTCTAGTGAAACTTCCATTCTGTATCAGGATTGCACCACATGACTGGGGTCGATACGAGGATGTGAAGTCCAATATCTTGCTTTTACTTCACCAAGTTCAGAATGACTCCCCCTTAGGATTCTCATCTGTAAAATGCTCTTGTAGAGCATTTTGACCTAATCCTAATGTTATATCATTTTTTTTGTTTTGTTTATTTGTTTTTTTGCTTTTTCTCTCTTAACTACTCATGCTCAAGTATTTCTTGGAACATGATAATTGAACGTTTTGTACCTCAGGAGGACAAATATGAGACGTCACCGTGTCTCACCCTAACCATGCCATCAGAGCAGATTTATTGCAACATCCTTTACAAATAAGCTTGGCTTCTGCGGCTATTTTTTTAGATGCCAAAACATTGGAAGAAGCAAGCAATCTTAGCCCCCAAATTCTTACTGTAACCCATTTTTAACATATTCAGTTCTATCATGAAAAATGGGCATGTGATAACTAAATATGAGTGCATATTTTTAATAGCAATCCAGGGTTAATGTTGTTTTCAGCCAAGAAATGTTTAATCTCTACGACTTAATGTGCCATTTATCTCCCACATTTGGAGATAGCCCATGCTGCTGATTAAGTTACTCGATATTCATTTGGATGAAGGTAAGGGATACGCCATCAATATTCTAAGAATGCAACCAACTATTTGGTATGTATGGAAATGTGCGAGATTGAGTACACGTCGCTTAAAACATTTCTGAAATCTTAGTTGAAAATGCTGAGCTGAGCTGCAGTGAGCCTCATCTGAACATGAAAAAGCCCCCCAACCTCACTAATAAAACTTTCAGATTTTTTGATTGAATGCCATTTGAAATTACCCTCATCACGTTAACGTGCAAAGGTAGCGTGCAGTAGGGCTGCCTCTCGACATGACCCTATTAGAGATTGCCACTTGTGAGAAAATCTATTCAAAAGCAGAGTCTGTATTAAACTGGATACCAGGTCAAATGACACTATTTGGGGGAAAAATGGAGAGGTACTTCAGCCTAATGATTTGTGAAAAGTTAAGTAACAACAAATTCCATGAATATAAAATTGTGGAAAGAATACTCTCATCACAGCTTTCGCCCCTCAGCTCTCTATGCAGAAGGTTGCTGCGAGGATTAGAAATGGCACCTGCTGGCGTGCCTGTCTCGCCTTCTATCAGAGAGGGTGCCTTTTAAGATTGCGAGTTTAGAGCACATGAGGTGGAAAGAGGAAACTTCAGTTTGGGGTTCTCAAAAGTTCTTTTTAGTCGGTAAAAGGAAAAGGTAGAAAGTGCAGCGTGAGTAGTCTGACATTTCTTACCTATTCTTGCTTCGAAGAACCTTTGTATATTCATGCAGTTGGCTGCAAAGATGTTGACAGCTTCAGCTGGAAGCTGGGGAAATCTCAGGGAAAAGCAAAAGCCCGCTTCCTGCATTAATAAAGGGTGGAAATAGATTTGGGGTGCATATATGAATTTATGCTTAGTTCCTAAAACTTCAATTTTTATGTACTCTTCACTGGAATATGGTATGATAATATAACAGTAACACAATACGTTGATCATCAAAGCATATCCATAGCAAAAGACACAGATAAGGAGTGTTGCAGCTCCCTAGATGTTTACAAACTGAATACACCTTGTGAAAAAGCCCCAAATCCAGACATAACCCACGTGTCTTTCCCATGCCTCCCTCCAGTCTTGATTCTGCCAAAGTTTATTATTTTCTTGGCTTTTAGATTCATCTCGCCATTTGTGCACCTGAAACATGGACTCATTCTGTGTAGACCCTTTTGACCCTGATATCCTACACTTAACATCACATCAGACATACCGCTGCCATATTTCGTTTTACTTTCTTCACTCTCTTTTTTTCATCATTCAGTTATGCACTGTATCTATTCGTGATGAGCAATTGTAACTAGTACGAGTAGCACAGTTGTATGGATTCCGGTATGGGCCTTAGGGTAAGCTGTTGGGTGCATAAGTAGGAGTAGGACTTCTGGGTCACTGTGTGTGACTAGAATTCATTTTGAGTTAACATGGGCAAGCAGCCGTCTAAAGGGTGGCTATTTACTCTCCTACAGCAGTGAATGAGAGTTCCTGCTGCTTTCATCCTGACCACTGTCAGCCCCTTTCTTTTCTATTTCAGTCACCTTTGTCGATGAGTGGCCAGTGGCATATTTGTGGTTGTCAAGGATATCGGCCATTCCCTTCATAGTCCCGGATTCAGGGTACTGAGTGCAAGGATGGACCTTGATCAGGTTTCTGATAAAGGGTTTGTAAACAGAGCGATAGCACTAGTGAAACTGAGATCTGTGTGAAGTCCAAGAGTCAGCTGCTTTAGGAGAGCATGATGCACTTCCCTGCCAAGCTTTCTTTTAGTGGCTTTGTTGAGTATCTGTGCATTCTAAGGGATCACCTGTTTACTAGACTCTAGTAGAACCCGTCTGTTCGAAATTGCTTCAGACCATAGCCAGTTCCTCTCACTGCACACTGTGTGTGCAGATTGTTTTAAAACTGTAGTTGGTTGAGTTCTCTGTCATAATATGTGCAAAAGGCCAATTTCATAAATCATTCTGCATTGCTTTCCAGTCCACGTGTAACTGCATTTGGAAAGCTATCTGCTCCTGCCAAGGAAGCTCAGATACTTAAGTTTGAAATCCTACTTTGAAATCCTAAATTCTTGTGTGAAAACACTGGCTGAAATTGAAACTTTGCCCTCCTACTCAGTCTTCTGTCTCTCAGATATGAGCTGTTCCTGCAGCAAGTGCCACTTCTTGGGGTGACTCTGGCCCCAGCTTTCGAGGTGGGTTGACTTGATCTGCCTGAACTCTGGCTGTGGTTCTTGCTGTCTCCTCCTTTAGCTATAAGAC
Source organism: Cricetomys ansorgei (assembly GCA_026225945.1). Taxonomy (NCBI): domain Eukaryota; kingdom Metazoa; phylum Chordata; class Mammalia; order Rodentia; family Nesomyidae; genus Cricetomys; species Cricetomys ansorgei. Next base: position 1,623,991 of record JAMJFZ010002601.1, on the reverse strand, counting down.
CCAGAAACTCTGCAACCTGCCTTTGAAATCTAGGACTTTTCTAGATACTGCCCCTTAGGGCTCCCTGTTAGCACTGGAGGCTTAGGGAGTCTTAGCTCCTACTTCATACATCTGTCAGGTGCAAGGGATGTTGTGAAGCAACCCTTCAAGGCAGAAAGTCTGCTGGAAGGCTTCCCTTGTCATTACAAAAGCTCCCTGGGAGTTAGGTTGTGCACAGCTCAGGGGCACAAAATATGCCTGAGACAGACAAGCTCCAGGAAGCATAAGATTGTGCACAGTGCCCTGAGATCTTCCCAGACCCACATAGGAGATCACTTTCACTGTATTACCTTTTGTTTATGTGGCTAAGATGAGGGGTATTTGGCTGTAGGTGCCTCCTAGGATAAACATCAACCTCTAAATGCCAGGTCCTCACTCGAGTCTTTCTTGTCTGCTTATGGGATACTTATAGCAATCCTCCCTCACCCATGGAAGACACATTTCAGGACAGTTGCTGGATGTTTAAAACTTTCTTATACCATTTTCATATTGTGTATATAGCTTGTATTGGACTCTATAAAGACTATCTTTCCTATGCATAGATACCCATGATAAAATTTCACACATAAATTAGACACAGGAATTGATTAGCAGCAATACTTAATAATTAAATAAAACAATGATAATGTGCTGTGATAGAAATTATTTAAATGTATGAATTATTTATTTCTGGAATTTTCCATGTAATATTTGAGGGTTATGTTTACCCCAGGTAAGTGAAGCCATCAAAAGTGAAAGTACAGGTAGGATGAAATTGCTATGTTGTGGGGTCAAGTGGAGGTAACTGTTTGATTTGTCATATCGTCTCTAAGCTATGGTTTCTAGTGTGAGCTCTTTGCTTTATAAGCTAGATTATTGAAATTTACATCTATCTATGGTCATCCTAAGAAGCTACCATCTCTGTTTTGCACTCTTTACAAACCACCTATTGTCCATCTGGCTCTAGTACCCTTCAAACTTAATTTGCTATAGTTTTTAATAAACACATTCAGGAACTGGACTGACTTTAGGTGGTATCTGGAGTTTATCTTCCTACATGACAGAGAAATGCCTACATCATTGCTGCTTAAATGTGGGAAGAGATAGAGATAGGCAGAGAAGGGGGAGGAAGGGAGAGGAGGAAAGGAGAGAGAGAGAGAGAGAGAGAGAGAGAGAGATGCGAAAGCATGATTCTGTATCAGAGTACTGCCTACATTCCCTTCCATAGTTGTATTTGGCATATGTTCAGGAGGTGCAATGCAATGGATAGGATTTCCCCTGCCCAGGAGTTTGTTTAACATTGCCATGTAATAATATCTCTTTGCATCTTTCTTAAGAACATGAAAATCACAATCTGAATATTAAGTGAGTCCTCCAAAGATGTATGGGCTTCTTTTCAAGAAGATAATTTATACATAATGGAACAAGAGATCATAATATGTTATGTTGGTAAAAATGATATGAAAATTTCTCATTTTCAAAGGTATTCTTGCCAGACCCCCAAGTGTAATAATATTGTGTGGCTGGGTAGTAATATAAAAACTTTAGTATTATCCTCTCCTGAGATGCAGCCTTCTAGTGTATACTCAGCAAACTTGCCTGGTGCTCCTTTTTCTTCACACTTAGGGGCAAGTAAGTTAAAGGAGCCTTGAAGTCCTGATTTGCTTACAGGCCAGAAGCAGCTGTCCTTTGGTAGACAGCTGTAGTGAATGGTAAAAGCCATTTTGATAGATCAGTTTTCCTTGATGTCCCAAAGTTTTCATTTACTAAAATCAAATGATGAAAATATGTCTCAATATATAAACGTGAGGGGAAGTAATTCCCAGTTTCCCCCTCTTTATTTTAATGATAAATTCATTTCTTAACATCGATTTCCTTACGTTTCTTAAGTGAGAATCTTCTTTTGCCTGAATGTCACAATAGTTTTCTCTAGATAGATCAGAAATTATTTTATCACACAGTTATTCCATGTATGTGAGCACATGAGCACAGGAGGAATAAATCACATCCCATCATGCTGAGGCATTTGCTGTCTAGGGGTTGACACAGTCATGGAAATCAAGGCACAGTGAAGAATCACTGGTGTTGGGACAGAAGAATTATGATGAGACAAAAGTGTGGGGGGATGATTCAGTGCTTTTGATACTGGAGATGGTTCAAATTTTTCCATTAAAAAAAGCTACATGAGTTGGGCTTAGAAATAGAAGTAGATATCTAAAGGCATAGGGAAGTTATTCCCTGTCTCAGGAAGTGAGACAGAAGCTAAAGCAGAATCATGCAAACCACATAGGAGTCCAGACATCCCTGAGAACAGCTAGTAGGCTACTGCTGACATCCTGGGATGAGACGTAGATGTTCACACCGCAGGTGGTGGAACTGTTTGTATTTTAACCACTATGCTGGAGATGACAGAAAAGGCATACGTGCAGGCACATTCTGCATCCCACACATCAGTCCTCATGGCATTGCTTCTTGCCATGACTAGTTGTGACTTTGAATCTTTCTAAGCACTTGATGCTGGCACACAAGGCAAGTTAGCTAGTATGGAGTTTAGCTCCTTCTGCTTTTGGTACTATGTAAAGCAAACTAACAGGAGGCAAGTTGGAGGCAAAGCACATGTTAGGACAGGTAGCAACTTGCTAGGGTTAGTAGCAGAGTAGCAAAGGAAATGGAGTAAATGGAGGGAAACTCCTCTCATTGTTCTGGAAACTGTAAGGAGATGATTAAGGTATCAGTTGTCTGGTGAGAAGAAGATGGGTGCTTTCACTTAAAGGGTAATAATCAGTTTATTTTCTACATTGAATTTCAACATTCTAATACTTTATGTTTGGCTAGTTAGTAGACAGCTATTTGTATATAAGCTAGGTACTTCTATTCATTTCTTTTTCCTGGTGGATCTCAACTTATCATGCAAGAAAGCAGAGAGTATCTACAGTTACAAATGCTCACTAAGAGACAGGAAAGACTTCCATCAAATTTCCATCCCTTCTGGAAGCTCTTGAGATGATTTTGCCTCAGCTTCTCGTAGTGCATTTTATCAAAAATAGTGAAAATAAGATTATATGTTTTCCCATTGATTAAGAGGAATCTGTAATGCTTGATCAGTAGCAGCTTAACTGGAATGAATGAAACCAAGACACAGTGTGGGGAGTTTCACTACTGGAGACATTTCTAATATTTGACAAGCTGGACCTTTTGAAATAGCTGATACCAATAGCAGGTCTGACTGCTTGTTGCAGGTAGGTGCCTTTCTAAAGGTAACTGGTAAGCAAAGCTGCATTTGGCCTATATGAGAGAGCATTGTTCAAGGAAGCATCACTAGTTGCAAGAGAAGAGAGAGTAGGGCAGAGTGAAAAATCTTGGTTTTGTTCAATGGTAAAAATGGCCTCATGTGATGAATAACAATTGCAGGCAAATGTCTAAACTTTTTCAGAATACCTACAATAGAATTTTTGTGTGACTCCATGTGTTATTATGTTTTATATTTCTCCCAGCTAGTTCATATACTTTCAGGTTAGATACATCATTCTAAGCAGAGGTAATTTTGCTCCCAGAGTACACTTGGAAATGTCTAGGGATCATTTCTGTCTTTAGAACAAGAGATTCAAGCAAGTTATTAGTGACAACTAGTGGCAGAGGTCAGGGATACTGCAAACCATCCTGCGCCATATAGTCAGCACCCCACACACAGAATTTTCTGGCCAAAATGAAGTATAGTGGAGGCTGAGAAACCTTGGGTTCAGGACAGATCTATAGACCAGAGAACCAATTTTCTGAGTTGATTTCTCACTCTGGATCAAATTTCTCACTTGGTAATTAGGTGGTGGGATGGCTATGCTAAGGAAGCTAGCTAGGTGTTCACATGTGTGCATGCATTCCACTGATTACTTTCATGTTAGGTGATGGTTTTCCGATTAATTATATTTTAAACCTTATGCTTTGGGGATTGGATGGAATCAAACTATATAAGAATTTTACTTTTTCACGTACATAAAATAAAGGCAATGAAACCTGGAGCTTCAATGAGACTCTTCCAAGCTAAGTCTTGAACGGTTATATAACCCAGTGTCTTTCTTCTTTTGTTTTTCATTTGTTTGGTTTGTGGTTTGTAGGCTGTTGTTATGTTATGTTATGTTATGTTTTGTAAGACTCATTGATGTGATATGCTTGGGTTTTGCACTATTATTTATGGAATATTTTCATATACATTTTCCTATTCAGTGCATTAAAGTAAATGTCAGTTGGTACTCCTCTGTTTTTAGAAATGAAGAGCTGGGAAGCTGTTGTGGAAGTTTAAATTTAGTTGTGCTTAAAATTGTTTTTGTGCACTGTTGGAAGAAGGGAAGCATAGGCCTTAGCATTTTGTGTTGTCGGCAGGTGTCGGATTTCTATGGGGGATGTTTGATTCCTTATCTGAGCAATATGTTTGATCTGTACCTGAGGAGTTCTGAATGAATAAAAACAATAGAGCTCAGACGCTTGGGATTCTACTGTCAAGTTCGGCACTTGCCATGATGGTGGTTCTCTCTGTAGAGGTCTGGCAGGGTTCGCACCTATGAAAATGCCTCTGGGTCTCCTTGCTGAGCCACCACCATAGAGGCATACAACAGCAGGAAGCAGTCATGAAGTACTTTCCCAGTGCTCAGAACCTGCTAGTGTTAAAGTAAAAGCAGTGGTTCATTTGTTTCCAGACAGCTGACTAATATTTATGAGGCTTCTACCATGTATTGTATCCTATGACAAAGTCCTATGATTATTTCAGTCCGTCCTCAACCCACAACAAGAACTTCAGCTCTCAAGATTAGAATGTGAGCACTTAAGCAATTCTAGAAATAGAGAAATGTTTCCATTTGGCATATTAACAGCACAGTGGGATTTATTTTCATAGGGTTCTAAGAGTTGGAAATTACCATGGGGCAGAAGAACCTTAATAGTTAATATCATACAATGTTAATGGTGATAATATTCTCATTTTCAATCTCATAGTCCTAAATCTAATAATTTCTCCTTTGAGTCTCATGGCTGTGGATCAGGAATCAAAAGAACAAAGTGGAGAACCAGTGTGAGTTGATTCTCCAGTTTGGAGTAAATTTCTTTCCTGAGTACTTACTTGGGTGGCCGTGACAAGTAAGGCTTGTAGTAAGGCTTGTACACACTTATATGCACGTTATGTATTTACCTGTTTCCACTTTGTGTGAAATTTTTAATCTACCTGCCATGTTTCAGATACATAATTATATATACCTAACAAATTCTAGACTATAAGGAGCAGAAAAGATTTCCTATTTCATACTCTTCAAGCAAAAAACCAACCAAACAAACAAAACACCAAAAACAACAACAAAACAAAACAAAAAAACAAGCCATTAAGTCAGAGACTTAGAAAGAGGAATAACAAGAAGAAGGCCAAATCACAGAGATACTAAATGTCAGCTCTAAATAAACACCCGTACCAAATGTCTTACCTATCCTCTTCACACAGTTCTGTGCTTGGAGACTAGCTGAGTGATCAGCCAGTTATTTGTATGGTTTTAGTTCCATAAGCCCCATGGTTTAGGGCAACTTTCAGTTCCAGACAAATGGTGATACTTAATCACCCTAGGCTCACATGGCACAGACAGGTGAGTAAGCCCTTACTCATATGAATAAGGGCTGCTGATAGACTGGCCATCACCTCTAGCTTTCCTTACTGGATGACTAACAAGAATAGACTTTTGTTTCTACCATAGAAATATGAACTCAGTTGATTGAGTTCAATTAATTCTCTGTCTCATCATCTACTCAAGGCATCCTTCCTATCATCCTTCACCTATCAACTTATCTGTCTTTTCCGACCAATTTCCCAACTGGTTACTTGTTATTTATTTTTTTACTTTTATTTTTACAAACCTACCCTCTTTTCCACTTGACTTCCAAACATACCATGTTAAATTTTTTTAAAATATAATTTAATTACAACCTTTTTCCTTTTCTTCCTTTCAAACCTCTCCCATATACCCTTTCCTTCTCTCCTTCAAATTCATGGCTTTCTCTCTTTCTTTCCTTGTTTCTTTCTTCCTTTCTTCCTACTTTCTTTCTTTCTTGTTATTGCATACACATATGTATATGTGTGTATATATATATATATATATATATATATATATATATATATATATATATGTATTCCTTGATATTAATTCCTGTTCAGTCTATATAATGTTACCTGTATGTATGCATTTCAGGGTTTATGATTTGGCACTAGACAACCAACTGGTGTGCACCTCCCTGGGGAGATCACTTCTTCTACTCCCAGCTTTCCTCACTTGTCTGTAGTTTTTTATACAGGATTGAAGCCTCATGGGCTCTTCTCTGCCCATTTTGGTGTGTTCATTGGTTTCATTCTTGTTCAGCTTACATTTGGATGCTCATGTTAGTGATCATTTATGGATATAGCTTCCACCATTTCTAAGAGACACAATCTCACAGCACACTCCCTGAAACTCTGGCTCTTAACGATCTTTCTGTTTAATTTTCCACAATGTTCCCTGAGCCTTAGGTGTTGGGGTGCTTTGTAGGTGTATACATTAGGACTGGGATCCACAACTTTACATTTTGATTGGTTGTGGTTTTCTGTAATGGTTTCCATTTGTTGCAAAGAGAAGCTTCTTTGATGAGGAGTGCACACTACACTTATCTGTGGGTATAATGACAGATATTTATAGATATTTCTTGGGATTATAATGGTTTAATAAATTAGCCTCTCATCTGCTCAGATCCTTCCCATCTCCTTTTGCCAGTCACTTATTTATCTTTCCCAATCAATTTCCCAACTTTCATTTATTAGAAAGATGCTGCTTTTTATTCGTTAGACCACTACTTTGGGTGTCACTTTATAGCACTTCATTAGCTTTTCCAAATATTTTGTGAATGATCTTAGGTTTTTGAAATAGAAATCTGCCTGGATTCCAAGATTTGTTTTTATGTCTGTGTGTGTGTGTGTGTGTGTGTGTGTGTGTGCAAACATGCACGTGCATGTGTGAAAGGAATGAAAAGACCATGGTTTTGTTGAGCTTAAAGTTCCAGGAAATGAGCACTTTTTATTGAAATATCTGTTACTTGTGTAAATTGTGAACACGAGAAGAAAAATTCTAGCCTTTAGTAAGCATGTCTGTGACATGGCTGTCTAGATTGCCAAGATAACTAGAGATGATCTCTAAGCTTTGTAAAAATCTCATTCTGTGCTTTGAAGCTCCTAGAAAAAAGACAAATGCTTTGCTAAAATGTGAAAAACCCACCCTCTTTATTAAGGACAGCCATCTTCTCAGTGCTTACCTGACAATCCTATGCTCACATGAGAAGATGCTGCCTCATAGAACAAGAATGGCTACAACAAGAGCCAGACCATAATTACTGCTGAGTCTGTTGAGAAATTTAAACCCCCATCCATTGCTTCTGGGAATAAGAAATGGCACAGCCACTGTGTAACAGTTTCTCAGTTTCTCAAAATTTTAAACATAGGCATTTTTAAACACTTAGAAATTAGATTTTGTTGTTCCTTAAGAAAAATTAAATTGCATGGCTACATAAAAATTTGTACATACACATTGATATTCATCCCAACTTTGCTCAGAATAATGGAAAATAAGCAGTAATCCCATTGCCTGTCAGCTGGTGATGGAAAGTGTATGGATACAGTGACATGCATTGGGTGGGGGATGAAGTAGGATAGTATTACGTATTGAACCTGGGGTTCTTTACTCCCTAGGCATGTGCTCTACCACTGAGCTGTAGTCCTAGCCTTCACACAATGGGCTATTATTGGTAATGCAAAGGAATTAAATATTGGCCCATATTTTAATATTTTAAGCCCCCCAAAATAGTAGTTTAAATGAGAAATTAATCACATTGATCACATTTACATTTGTTAACTTTACTTACAGTCAATCCTCTTATATGAAATGTCCAGAAAACGGAAACACAGATCGAGAGTTGCCTGAGGCCAATGCTATGGATTATATGTGGACTGAAGTCTTTTTAGGGGTGATAAAGGTGTTCTAAAATTAGATGGTTGGTGCTGATAGTTGTACAACTCTGTAAATTTATTTTTAAACTGTTAAATTATTTATTAAAATTGCTGGATTTTATTAAGTGGAACAAAAATGCTGTAACTTAATTTAAAATAGAAATTTATTTCCATTAATTATTCTTAAGATAACAGAATCAAAAGAAAAAGCATAGATTCAAATACTAATAAGTACAACTTGAGATTGCATTTCACAGTAAAAATTTTCCCAAAAGAATCCACTGCGCTAAATGGCAGGCATTCGCTGTCACTGTGTTTTGGCTGGCAGTTACTTCTTTCTACAGTCTAGCTCTGGTTAGCTCTTTCTGTCTTTGTCTCATCACCAGATAATCATTTGGTGACATTTAAAGTAAGAGTGCTAATGTGGTTTTGGATATATAATTTGAAGAGCTTGGACAAACTGTGTAACAAGAGGACAAAAACCTAGGAGGGAGCTGGGGTGTGGCTCAGTTGGTAGAGTGCTTGCTTATGAAGCTCAGAGCCCTGGGTTCAACCCCTGCATTTACACTGAGTGGATGCTTATAATCCCAGCACGTGGGAGAGGGAGATCAGAAGAAATTCAAGGTCATCTTTGGCTGCATAGTGAAGTCCAGACTGGGCAATATATGCCTCTGTCTTTTAAATATATGCCAGGGAGAATTCTTCCAATACAATTGATGGAATTTTGTCCTCCTGAAATTCTCTCCTAGCCTCAAGTTTTATCTCTAATGACAGAGGGCAGAGACTAGATTTTACAGTCAAGTACAAGTGAACTGTCCTGAAGCACCTGCCATAGGCAGAGAAGGAACAAGGTTTGCAGTAAACAATATAAAGGACCAAGTAAGAAGCAGGAAAATTTACATTTTCCTTGAGGTTTTGATAGATACCATCTACCCATCTTCATTTGAAGTTTGGAGGGCGATTTGGCTCCCTCAGTCTCTTCCTCCTTACCTCCCAACATGGTTACCACTTGCCTTCACTTCAAATAGAGACAAGGAGGATCAGAAGTTTAAGTTCATCTTTGGCTACCATTTTTCTATTGAAATACCTGGAAGTCATCCCTTTGTACAAGTCGGAGACCAAATCAGAGCAGCAAACAGAAAGTGTAGGTTATTTGCGGATTGTTGAAGAGCAAATCTAATCACCAGTCTGCTGAAACTCCATCATCATTTCCCTTGACGAGAACATCACAGACTAAAATTTTGCAAAGGAGGGAGAAGTGGCCATAATCCAACTATAACAGTAACAGCCAATTCTGCTGTGATGGGAAGAGACGTTGTATTAGTGCCAATAATACATTAACCAACGTTCCAATTGCAGTGGGAAACTGATTGCCATTACAATTCCCATAGCACTGCTCCATGAAGGTAACTGAATTGTTGAGTAGATTTCACCCCCATCTCTGCTTATATAGAGGGTAGAGTGTGGAGAGAGAAAAAATGAGAGAACATTTGAACGCCTTCTGCGTGTGTGATGATCTTGGGCAAGTCAATCAGCAACTTTGAATCTTAGATGGCATTAACAACATGAGAGTGAGAATACCTACTGAGGCATAAGAGTACCACAAACTCTTTAACACCCTTATCAAAAATGGCATCTACATCCTCTGTCCTTGGATCTATGTGAGCTCTGTGATGACTTTGATGGAAGATGATAGAAATGGCATTGTATCAATTTGGGGACAAAGATATCAAGGGACTGACAACTTTTACTCTCTGGCTTCCTAGGAATCCTGAGTGGTCAATGGAAAAGCCACACTATGCTTCAACCACAAGATTGGAGGGGGGACATGTCAATGGTTCAACTGAATGTCCCCACAGGATCTATTCTTGCAGCAATCTCTGCGGAGGTATAGACAGGGAAGTGAAAGCATCTTAGATGATTCAAATGACCCTACCCAAGAGCTGCAGACCAAGTGACACAAATTAACAACATGTGAAATAGAAGAATTGTAGGGTTGAACTTTGTGTGGGTTCCTTACCTACAAATATGAGATGGAAATTTAATTAGCTGGTGTTTTTGATGCTGCTAAATTTGAGAATAATTTCAATAGATAGACAAACAGCTACTGCAAAGCTGTTGAAAAAAATTAGGTAGAATAACGAAAATGCTTATTAAATAGTAGCTTTTAATGGTATTTTATTGCAAATCACCGTAATGTTAATAAAAATAATGTACTGTAGCTTGTTCTAAGAAAAATGACATCTTTTAGAATAACTTAGAGTTCTAAAATCCTTTCTGACCTGCAGGTTTCATTTTTAAGAACAGATGAGATGGCGCTAGAGAGATGGCTCAGTGGTTAAAGCACTGGCTGCTCTCCCAGAGGACCCAGGTTCAATTCTTAGCACTCATATGTATGTAACTGTCTGCTCAGGAGGTCTTGATGCTCCTACAGGGTCACTCCTTTCCCTGACTCAGCAAAGTTATCTAAAATGCTTATTCCCAACAGCATGATTCAGCCTATTGACTCATTCTTCCACTTTGATGTTTTCAATTAATTTATTATTGTTGTCCCCAGAGTTAGTTGATCAAAAGATACCAATTGCTTTAAGCTTAATTACCACCCAGTTATATTAGTGACTTTTCTTGGACTGTTTACTTTTCTTCCAGAATGATTTCCTTGGGTGTAGGAAGAAGATGACACTATATTATGAGACACGTACCACATTCTAAAGTATTATTTCTTTCTTAAAATGTATACAGTTGTGTGTATCACATGTAGTTGTGGTTGATGAGTGAGTATTTATTATGGTCACAGCTTACTTAATTAGATGTTTGAGTACCATCTGTGATTCATCATCATTCCACATCATTTTTAGAAACTCCTGCCCATACTTCAGACCCTCAACATCACCCAGCAGTTGCATGAACTTCTACCGTTTATTACCTGCTGTTTAAACAAACTTGAGTCTTTTCTAAGAACTTTGTATATGTTGGTAATTTCCGTTCTCACAGCAGCCCTATGAGATGATTTCTCAAATGAGAAACTGAAGGGTATTGTCAAGTTCAGACAATTAATGCCAGGAGGGAGCAAAGGCTAATGTTAGGAATGTTGGAATCTGGGCTTACAACCTTAAACACTAGCTTGTTTTAATTCATGGATTCAAGGTAACTTGTGCATTCTATCAAATATCACATTGTCAATCGTGTGTTTTTCTGTTGTCTCCTAGTTTTATTCAAATTGGATATGTATGTGTAGCCATTTTAAGTGCTTAGAAATGCCATCAAGGCTGGATACACACATGATAGCAACAACCTGGAGCTTTTCAGTGTTTTCCGCCATTAGTGTGGAGAATGTACTTTTGTGTGTCTTAGAGGCCCACGCCGACGGCAGGACTTTCCCTCTTCCTTTCCACAATGACAGTTCACCCCATCACCTAACATATGGGGACAGCCCTTACTCATCAGATCTGCAGAACTTTAGTAGTACTTCTTTGTTCTTAGTTTCCTACTTTGTGCCTTGTGCTTTCCGAGGTGAAGCTGGAAGTCCTTATCCTGGTGAGCCCCTCCCTGCGGCGTCATATTATGCTCAAAATGACATAATATGCCAGGGAGAAGAAAAGTCTCCCAAGGACTGAGGAGGGCCAGAGATTTGACTGGTTTCATAGGAGAACTGAGGAGGGCACTGACTTACTTTGTAATACTAGCACACATTTGCAGGTGGTTCGTACTCTCTGCAAGGCATCTCACCACAAGAAAGATAGGTTTTGATAGTATATATATATCAATATATATATATATATTGATAGCATATGTGCCTTATGAAGAAAGAAGGCTAGATATTCTTTTTACAGTGTTTGTAAGCTCTATCTACATTGAGAAGTAGTGGCTAAATATGATTGAATGAAGAGTGAATGCAGAGAACACACAGACTGCTCTACCATTTCTAGACCAGGCAAAGAAGAGAAAAGCTGAGCCATGTGTTCTTAGTGGTTTTACACAGAGAGAGTGCTGAATATCAGCAAACTTCTATAGTAGTTGCATTATAAGGAACAATCATCATACTGACTGAGTATGTGAGTGTGTGTGTGTGTGTGTGAGACCATGCTGTAATATGTAGATTGTGGAGATGAGAGAGAGCAGTTTTTAAGTGTACTATTGTTGGTGGTATTCAGATGTAATATATACTGAACTCAGATACCTCCTCTGTAGTCCTGCATTACCTGTTTACATTTCTGAGTCATTAAAATGAGCATGCTAAACATTATCTATAGAATTATTAGAAGGGTTAACTAGGTTAATAATGTTCTCGGGACAGTAACAGTATCTGGTACCCCATCGTTGTCCCTGTCCTGTCCAGAGGATATGCGTGTGGCCCTCCTGCCTGATGCTTTCTTACAGAACATAGGCACTCCTGAAGCAATTGTAGCATTTATCATTTGTCTTATCTCTGTTCTTTTCCACATGATTTCTCTTCCATGCCATGATTATGTTCTCTGGCCAGGTCAAGCAACATCTTCATCCCAGCTGAAAACCCTTGCTAAAACCTTTAACCTCTTAAATCCTCAGTCTCCTCATTTCCGAAATTGACCCAATGTCCATCCTGTCTTTGGAAATGTAAATCAGACTCATATTTTATTGTTCTCCTACTTTAGCTTAATTTTGTTTCAAAGAAATTTAACAATTTTCAAAAAACAATAAACAATCCCGAATGAGAAAGAATATCTTCAGTCATCAGTTCACTGCCCAGGAACTACTTCTTAGATGGACAGACAGACAAGTATTCTAGGTCCTTCACAAAGGTATTTTCAATGAGTTTCATGGAACAAATAAGGTATGCAGTGCACACCTGGCTCTTAGGATTAATTCTCACAATACAGTGGAGCTCAGAAAATTGCTATTTCTTGACCTAAAAGGAGGTTAAAACACTTTCCGTGGAAATCGATTCACTTTGAGGTATTTAGCACTGTTCATATTTTGTAGAAGTCTCTATGACAGGGCTGCTTTCAATTGGCACTTTATGTGGTGGTTGTAGGAAGCCCGCCACAGAGAGAGAGGAATCTGAATGAGTGTTTAACAAGATGGGCTATTTCCTTAGTTTCACTACCGGAATAAAACTGGATCACGCCCTAGACCCTAGGCAGGCTGAGCTATTGGGAATCTCATGCATATCTGCAACATAAGAAGTTGCCATGTGATTGCTGGAAAAATAGAATTAATTTTTCCTGTTGCTTCTATTTTTCTTTGGCTAGGGGAATTTACATTACACATGGTCAAATAGCATTATGTACAATGCAGGAAATGAGGTGTGAAGGAATCATTCAATAAAAATGATAAATCAGAAAAGATCATTTAGAGTAAAATGCTGGCAGTAAGAGTTTGAGAAATAGGAAGGTCTTGTCACAGGTTTTTCAGAAATGCTTTCTTAGGAAATTGTACCATTTATAGAGTTGTTCTTCTCTTTCTTGAAAAGATAGTGATAAATTTCAAATGGAATTAAGTAAGAAATAATGCCGGCTGTCAGTCATGACCTGAGACTAGTTGAAGAAAATTGCTTTCTGAGAGGACAACGTCTAATCATAGTCACAACCAACAAATCAGAAAACAAACCCCAAATTATGCAAATTATTTCAAGGGCTAATATGTGACCACGGGAAAGAAAAAAGGCCAGGATGAGATTAGCCAGGGCATAGGAAGGAAACAGAGTAAAGAACATCTTTTTGAACAACATGGGCAGGCAAAGTGATGCTGCTCTTCTCAGCAATCTGACTGCATTGAGAGAAACTGAATATGTGCATATTGCAAATCCCCAAGTTGTAATATACTCTTAAGTGGAGAGCTCACCTGAGTATAAAACAAATGACATGTGAGAATGTTAATAATAGTACTGTTTGGACAGACAAGGAGTTGAAACCAAGCTAGAAATAAATGAGAAAATGAAAGACAAAAATTCCATGAGTGTTTATTACTCAGAACTCAAAATGATATAAACTAGTTGTTCGCATCGTATTATAAATGTTATTAACATAAGTTGAATGGCTATATATCTAAATTCTTTTTATGCAAATAAGTCAAACATGTACATTATAAACGTACTTTATATATTGATATATATATATGCCCAAGAGTGAAATTTGTAAGGTAGATCAGAACAACATTCAAAACTACTGAATCTGACATGTTCAAGCCAATGGGAATAGGGTAATGTCACAAACTGACAATTGAAAAGACATAAACCTAGCTCTCATGCCTTAAATTTGTGGTCTGGGTGATATCAGAAAGAGGTTGAGCAAGCCATTGGAGAAATCCAATAAACACTGTTCATCCATGACTTCTGCTTTGAATTTCTGCCTTGACTTCCCTCAGAGATTGACTGTCACCTGAGAGTTGTAAGGTGAAAAAGAATGTTTTCTTCCATATGTTGCATATGTTTGTGGTGTTTTATCATAGCCATAAAAACTTAAGATACTATTATCTATCATCTGTGATGTATCAGATATGTATAATCTATATTGGTAACATTTAACTATGATGTATCTGTCATTTGTGAAGTATCTATCATCCATCTATTGATATATATATATATGTATATATATATATTACAATATATTATAGATTTATAATGTATCTAACTTATAATGTATTTAATCTATATATATCAACTATGATATATTTTATATTAATAATCTACCATTTATCTATCCTTAAGCTATCAATCAGATATCATTTGTTAATCAGTAATCTATATACCATCATCTATATTCATTCTTTCTATCTATCTATCTATCTATCTATCTATCTATCTATCATTTATTTCTCCAACATCTATCTATAAAGCATCTGTGATATGTATTTGATGTATCTATCATCTATAATTTATCATCTATTTATCTATGTATCTGTCTACCATCTATTTTCTAGCTATCTCTTTATATATTTACCTGCCTATTGTTTATAATCATCCTCATCTCTTTCCCCTTACCTATCTCTCCTATTAGAATTATCAGTGTGTCTGGTATATTAACCAGAAAACATTTTGAGAAAATCGATTAAAATGTTATTCTATTGACTCAGAAACAAGGTAGGGTGTGTTGTATAGCTGAGAAGCTAAGAGATAAAATATCACCACAGGCAGAACTACAAATGTTGGTCTTGGGAACACTGCTTATATCTCTTCATTATGCATGCTCTCATGCCCTCCCAGGCTCTGTGGACTCTTCCTCTGGAACTGTAAGCTAAAGTAAACTCTTTCCTCTATAAGTTGACTTTGAACATGGTATCTTATCACAGCAACAGGGAAGTAATGAATAAAGATCAGATATAGATCTGGAAAGTCACAAGCATCTGTTAGCCTCCAGTGGAAGTTTTATGGCAGACTGGCATCTCAAGGCTGGAAGAATGTGCAGAAGGGTTATATGGTAGGCAGAAAGCAAGAGAGTGAGCTTCCTAGAAAAGTGCTACTTGCTTTATAGCAGCTGGTTTTCTGGAGACTATTGAACTCCTTGAGAATAGCATCAATCCCTTGTGATGGCTAGGTTCTAAGCACTTCCCACTAAGTCCTGTCTTTTAAAGGTCTCACTGCCTCAACAGTGTCATTCATACTGGGGATGAATCCTATAGTACAGGGCTTTTGCCGTGTACATGATCCAGACCATAGCCAAATTCAGCAGTTTCTCAAGGAATCCCACTACATGCCAAGGCTTGTCCCCAACATACAATGAATCCCACATACACCCCAGAGAAATAAATTTTAAAAAATGAGATATGCTGGAGTTATTTCAGAGAAAATTGTTGGAAAACTATTTTTTTCTTAAGGGATTATTTTTTACTTAGAAAAGCTATTTGTTTTATATATATGAAGAAAGTGATAATAAATCTGTTGGAATCTCATGAACAGTAAATTACTCAGAGTTTGGCTTGGAGAAGACAAGAGTTAAGGAAGACAGAGCATCAGCTATGTAATGAAAGAATGTTTTCACTGCTTTCAGAAGGCAATCAGCAGTTAAAAGCTAAACCAGGAGGTTAGACAATAAGATAAATTACTTATTGGTCTCCCTAACACAGTGCACTGAGTACTTTAGCCTGTGATCTGTACTACATGCTTCCTATAAAGGACATTGTGGCCACCATCTTACTATGATGCAGAGGTTGGAAAAGGTAGCCCAGTAGAATTTCCAATGTTTAGTAATGAAAATTGTGCTCTTGCTAAAAGTTACTGAGCTCAATGAGGCTTTATAGACACATATGCATTTTTAATTGATAAGGGTTTCCGTCTCAGCAGTCTTTTCCATTGTCTGAGCATACAGGACAATTTTTTTCTTGTCGTTCTTGGTAAATCATCTCTGCAACAGTTACCCAAATGATTAAAATAAGAAAAGCTCTACTGTTGACAGCAATCTTTTATCCATGCACTAAAAGTAATTTACAATATTTTAACTGCATATCTTTAATTTAAATCTTTTTCCTATTACTTATTCAGAATTGGTATTTTAGCCAATAGTTTTAAGAGAATTAAAATACTATAATGCAAAATGATTTGGGGAATGTAACTGGGCTATTTTGACTGATCTTATTTTACTAATCCATGTGGAGTAGGGATTGGTGTGGAAAATAATTCTTTGTGTTTCAGAAAAAATTAGGCATGTGGTTTGACATCTTAGGAAAACACCTAAAACTTTGTAGGTATTCCAAGAGACAATTCCCATATGAGGGAAAAGTGGGAGTCAATTTGTAAGAGAGAGCAGACTCAAGAGTTTTAATAGTAGAGAACTGATGATTTTGAAAGAATTGCAAGATGAAAAATCTAGAACTATAATTGAAAATTCAAGGAAGCTACCTTTAGAAAATATCCTTTACACTTTTATAGATGTTAAAAATATGCAATTTTCATGATCCCCTTTGATTCCTGACTGGCACTCTGTGCAGTAGGCAACCAGAATCTGCATGTAAGGTGCTCTACAGACTGAGTTAATCCATCCATCAAGAACCATGCTATCTGTGTAGAATACAGGTTTGGCAGAATGTAAACAGTAAATGCACATCAACACATTTGAAATTTATCTAGCACACATGGTAGGGTAATTTTTAAAAGCAATGAGGTCAATACCTTTGGTGTGGGCATTCATTTTACACTCCTTATCATACTTGCCATGAGAGACAGGTGTTTTCCAGTTGTGCACATAGAAGAAAAGATGCAGGTTCTTGTCCAAGTCTCCTCTTTGTTTCTTATGATCTAATCTGGCCTTAGGGATCATGGCTGCTCCCAGGCTCCTTGGTACTGTTAATATATTTTTTTTTTTAATTTGGAGAACCTTCCAACATCCAGAATTGGTGTGGGCATGGTGGAAACATATTTAATTTAAGGATTCAGAGTTAAGAGGTAGATGTAGCCTCTTCCTAAATCACACCTTCCAACACAGTCTCTAATACAAGCAATAGCTATAACTGGATCTCCCAGTGACCTTTTAATCTTATTTCTTAGGTCACTCAAAGCCTATGTAAGGGCAAGAGGTATCACTACAGGGGATTTCAGTGTCCAAAGATTTTAGTGATTGGGGGTTCACAATAGTTTATATGCTAGCAAGATAGACAAAACTGTTAGGGGAACAAAGACTAATAGAGTGGAGAGATAGAAGGGGGAGAAGGGGAGCATATTGGGTTCTAGGTGGGATAACACTTAAAGCACATTAAATACTTCCATAAAAAGTGGTCTTAAAAATGATTAAAGAGAGCCAGGTGGTGGTGATGCATGCCTTTAATACCAGCACTCTGGAGGCAGAGGCAGGCAGATCTCTGTGAGTTCGAGGCCAGTCTAGTCTGCAATGTAAGTTCCAGGACAGCCAAAGTTACAGAGAAATCTTGTCTCTAAAAAAAAGAAAAAGTAAATAGTCACTTCTACCTTCCCCAGTATCACACTGTTATAGTTGAGAAAGAAAGGTTTTATCTCCTTTAGCACAGCTGAAGCATTCAGTGGACCCCTGACAACTTTGTGTTTAACAGCTGGTCTTAACAGCAATTCCTCTTAACAACTATTACCAAAATCTTGGATGCCTCAAACTCTCCCTCACTGATCTGAATATGTTCTTAGCCTCTCAAATATGACAGGGAGAGTCTAATTCCTCAGAACTCACAACTGCTGCATGTCTAGAAATGTGTTGTGGAGTGAAGGCAGAGGTAGCAACATTGTGCTTTAATCTTGAGAACCCTTTAATCAAATGTTTCTCCAATAAAGACCATTTCTTAACCCAGATATTCTGCTTAGTTTACCCAGCTTGTGTAACATTCCATTGGAAATATATGCCAAGGAGATGGATCAGCAGGTGACAACACTGCCTACTCTTCCAGAGGTCCCATGTTTGGTTCCCAGTACCCATATGGTAGCTCACACCATCCATAAATCTAGCTTTTGGAGGATCCAACACCCTCTTCTGACTTCCATTGGCATTGCACATGTGTGATTCACAGACATACATGCAGACAAAACACACATACAATAAAATATTGGATGTAATAAAACCTAATATAATTTGCTAGATTTATATAAAAATTTGTTTTATGTTTGTAAACTTACTTATGTACAATATCAAGGTATAAATCGCTTCAATCTATTGGAAATTCAGACTTGTGTTGCTATAGGCAGGAGTCAATCAGTCCTCCATGCTTGCTTTTGGCTATAGACGCTACTACATGCAACACAGGAATATTCAGAAATGAAGAGCCAAACATTCAGGGAAACTGATTTATTCTTAGATTTGATGAATAATGGATAGTCATGTAGAAATGTACCACAGCCTATGTGGCCAAATGGTAATAGATTGAAGGGGCCTATCTGAATTTCTGCTGATCTCTCAGGGTAGTGTCCATTAGTATCATATGTGGAGAGGATCCTTGTAATATGAAGGTCTTCTGCACCTCCAAGATCTATATTTTATTTTACGTGTATGAGTATTTTTCTTGTGCTTGTGCGTGCGCACGTGCGTGTACACACACACACACACACACACACACACACACACACACATATTCAGGACCCAGAGAAACCAGAAAAGGGGATTGGATTCCTTGGAACTGGAGTTACAAGTGGCTATGAGCTGCTGTGTGGGTGCTGGTAATTGAGCCTGGATCCTCTGCAAGAGCAGAAAATCCTGTTAGCCACTAAACAATCTCTCCAGGCTCCAGAATGAAGATCTTCAAAGGAGAAGGCAGATAGACACCTTCCTGGCTTTTATAGCTTATTCTGGAAGGGAGGAATTCTGGTTTCTCACACCTGCCTTGTGGGAAGGGGAAAAGAGACAGCAACATAGGAGGAAGCCAGAAACTGCACTTCTGAGGACTTGCCAATCTCACCTCAAAGTATCTGCATGCCAAAAAGCTATACTTGGGCTATTATGTTCTGAACACCAATATTAGAATGCTTTGTAAATGATATCCTATAACATAAAGTTTTTACTATAGTTTCTTTGACTTAGTAAAAATGCTTCTAAAACTAATCTTATTAATGTCCATGTTAGTGTTTTCTTTTGTGTTACTGAACAGTTTTCATCCCTCTGTAAGTATATACCATTCATTGTTTAGTCATTCACTGGTTAATGGATACTTGGGGTTATTTTAATTTTCACTATTATAAATCCCATATTAAATATTTATGTACAGGGCTTGGTATGGACATACATTTTCATTTATCTTGGGTAAACACCCAGAAGAGGTATGCTACATCACAGTCTTCTAAGAGCTAACTTGTGAGACATCTAACCATTTCTACAGTAGGGGCACCATATAAAATTCCCACCAGCAATACATGAGACTTATACTTGCTTTACATTTTCTCAAGTGCTTTGAGTTATTGCTCTTTGATTTTTCCAAAGGATCTGATAGTCTTTCTGGCATTTATGGGCACTGCACTCATATGCTGTAAAGGCATATATGGAGACAAAACACTTTTACACATAAAATAAAAATAAATATTTAAAAAAAGCAGATGAAGTCTTTCCACCAAGGACTTCTGGGGGAATACAGTGCCTCCCCACAGTCACACCCATACACAAAACATCAGAAGTGATTACTGAACAGTGAGGCTCAGCACACAGAGATGGGTTGTCTTTTTACCTTGAGTTTCCAGAGAAGGCTTCATTGGTAAGGTGACATTATAGTGAAACATGAAAAAATTAAGGAGTGAGCCACATAGTTATATGTGTGATGTATATTCTAGTTAAAAGAAGTGGCAAGGTTGAAATTCAAGCCATTTAGAAACTTGATATGTATAAAGACTAATAAAAAACAAAACAAAACTGGGTATATCCAGAGCCCAGTGAAAGGAAGGAAGCATGAAAAAGAATCAAGGAGGCCAAAATACTGAGAAGTCTGGGCCACTCTGAACATTCCGTCTTTGACTGAGTGAGTAGGAATCCACTGGAGAGTTTTGAGCAGAGGAATGAGACCCTTGCATAATTTAAACAGCTCACCATAGCTGCAATGCAAAGACTAGATTGTGGGGTGGGGGAGTCTGATAGTAATAGTTCAGTTTAACGATTGGCATCCTTGTATACCTTGGCCCATCTGTAGGTGAGACCATGTGACTAATATTGGCCAATGTATTATGTAACTCTCATTTAAATTCAATGTAGGTATTACCAATAATCCAGGCAGTGACTGCTCTACTGTCCATAATGAAGACAGAGAGAGCAGAGCCCCTGGTCAACCTGATACACAAACTATGAGTAAGAAATAAACCACACTGTTTTAAGCCCTGAATATTTAAGGTGGTAATTTAAAATAGGAAGCAGCTGCACTAAAATATATGTACACTCACACACATATGACATCATCTTAATGGCTGAATGCAGGCAGAAGGTCTAAAAGAGTAGACTTTATAGGCAGTTTTACAACGTCAAATTATTTGGTAAAATCTTTGGTAATAAAGAAAACAGGCCAAATAACTGATGGACATATAGTACCTTGGAAAGACATTGGAAATCTCAGTGCTGACAGTGTGTGGATGGATGTTGACTACATTTCCTGAGTTGTCACACAGAGATGATCTCAGAAAAGAACATCTTGGTTTGTAAACAAGAATGCAAAATGTTATAAAGTAGTCACAAATTTGGGATTATGTAGGGTTGAAATGAACTCCGTACCAATCACACACAGTAATCTACAAGACTTAGAAATGCCTTGAGGTACAAAAGTCAATGAAAATCTTTTATTCAGATAAAGAGTACAGCTATTTCATTCACCATTCAAATCTTCAAGTGGACTTAATGACAGTTCACAGGTAATTTCATCTGGACCAATAATTTAGGGAATGTGAAAAGATGGAGAGTACAGATGTATTTAACTGCAGACAGGTAGGAAGCTGAGAAAGGCTTAAAGACAATGTGCTCCCAAATAAGCTGGGATCTTAGACTAAAGTGTCTAAGCTTAAAGATGATTCTGAAGGAAGATAAGCCCTCAACTTACTGTAAATAGGAATCGGAGCCACTTGGCTGCTGACCATCTTGATGTCTGTTGCAAATGAAGAAAAGTGGGAAATTGGCAAATTCAGGGCCTTCTGAAGCACAGTCACAAACACACTAGCTCAGTGGTTCTCAACCTGTGGGTTGTAACCCCTCTAAGTGTTGAATAACCTTTCACAAGGGTCACCAAAGACCATCTACATGTCAGACATTTACACTATGATTCATAACAGTACTGTTATGAAGTAGCAACGAGAATAATTTTATGGTTGGGAGTCACCACAAATGAGGAAGTGAATTAAAGGGTTGTAGCAAGAAGCATTTATTGCTAAAATTATTAGCATATTTCCTCTTCCTCTTCCTTTTCCTTCTCTCCTCTTTTAAAAAGTAATTCACTTATTTTCATTGGTAAAAATTATATATAATTATAGCATACAAGGCTCTGTTTTATAAGACATGTATTTCAGAATGTCTAAGCCCAACTTATTACCAGTCACAGCATTTCATACATTCGTAGTGTTTTTGTACTGCGTGCCCATCATAATTTAAAATCTCCTCTCTGCAGTTTTAAAGAATACAATACACTGCTGTTATCCATACTCACCATAATTCCTCTTCATCCTTTTCTGTCCTTAGTTGGACCAGTATTTGGTCGTGAAGTGAAATGTGCTTGGTTGCAAATGATGCCCTGAGGTCTTTGCTACCAGCCCTTTCACTTCAAGGTAGGTGTAGAGACTGGCTGAGGACTTAGCTGTTAGTCCTCAGTTTATGGAAGATTCCATCTTTTTCTGACCCAGTTTTTTTTTTTAGCCCAAATGTTAGCCACACATTAGTTGAATGACATGAAAGCTTGCAAGTAGAAATGAAAAGGATCAAAAAAAAAATTCTCCCCCCACACAGAACACCATTGTGTGAGCTCACATGCGTGGTCCCTCTGACTTCTGAACTGTTTTTGACAATTTTACTTTCTTACCCCTACTTATTTTGGTGTCACTCTTTGTTATGAATAAATCTCCTTTTTGATCCATTTTTGACTCCTGTTAAAGAAAAGAGGGTGAGTTTGGACTGCTGAGCTGCGCATAAATATTGAAAGATTTTTAGCAACTGCCTAATCTCTAACTTTTAATAAACTACTTTGGAAAAATAAAACAAAAGTAAAGTAAATGAGTCAAATGTACCTCATTGCTTTTGGATTAATTTCAAAGTTTTTCTCATCAGGCAAAATGTATTATAAGCGAGCAACCAAATCCTGTTAGTCTTTACCTTAGTTCACATCTGCTTTGAGTAACATCTGCTCACTTTATTATGAACTTGAATATCAACTAAATTGTAATCAGATAACAAGGTGGTTCCCCATCCTCTTGTCAAGTTCACAACATTAGCAATTATCATATTTCTCCAAACTTATTTGCTGTGAGTTAGGAGAGCAATGATTGTTCTTTCCTGCTAGGCCTCTGCTGCCATTTGGTTGTGATTTGATTCTGTGTGTATAACACTGTCATAACTATATCCCCAATTGAATCACTAAAACTCTCCAGATTCCTTATTTTACCTAAGTCCTTCAAAGTATAGCCTTTCTTGTTCATACATATTTCATCACCAACATTTTATTTACTTTGCTTCCCAGAGACTCCTTATTTCAGCCAACATTTATTGAGCACTTACTATGCATGAGGGATATGTGCTGCAAACTGGAGGCATTCAAAGAGGAGACAGCTATGATCAGGAATTAGAAGAAGTTTCAGTCAGAGAAGGCACAAGGTGCCTGTGTGACAGCACAGAGATTTCTGTGATCTGCTTCGATATGGATTCAGAGAGAGTAGAAAGAGCTGAGTGTATCTAGAGCCATGTTGGCATGCTGACATTTGAGACATCCTAAATCTCCAGTCTGTGAAGCAGAGACACTATCCAGAATTGAGATCTTCCCATTTACATGCTTATTTGCATACAGGCAGCCCTGGGTTTTATGTCAACAGAGTCGTAAACCATAAATGGAAATTACTTAGAGAAAAAAATTGCTTCTGTACCAAATACGCACAGACTTCTTTTTCTTCTTCTTATTCCCTGAACAATACAGTATAGCAATTACCTATATGCCTTTACATTTTATTAAGAACTATAAATAATCTGGGGATAACTTAAAGATACAGAAGTTATTTAGCGTAACAATTTTGGCTTCCCAACAGTATACAAAAAGCATCATTATTCTTATAGGTAAAATGATCTCCAAGTTTAATTGGTTTTTGTAATATGTAGTCTATGGTCCAGCCTATGATTCGAACACAGATGTTTTCATAATGCTCAAAGATCCTATCATAGATGCCACCCTGAGCAAGTGAACTCACGTAAGAGCAGCAGGTGAGGACATTTTCCACGCATGGTCCACACATGCCACTGAGCTCAATGCTGCAGCTCTGCACAGTGCTGAGGAACCCCACGCACAAGTCCAGTCAGAACATGGCTCCTTGGACTCAGATGTTTCTTGATGCATCTGCACTGCAGAGCATTCCCAATATATTATAAATCATTTAACAGTACATACTTCAAATCTCCAGAGCATGTTGACAAGAATTAATATGTATTTCTATAACCTTTGTAACCTTCACATCATAAACATTTAAAATGGTCGTCTACATTTTTCATAGAGGTGTGTTATGACGGAATGTGTGTGCATTTTAGTTAGAAGGGACAAGCTCTCAAAGCAAGGCAATGAGTATGCATAACTCATTTTGTGTGGTGATAAATTCAGTTATGAATTTCCCTTCTATGTATTTAAATAAATCCGGAAGCTGCTTGAAATGGAGGGGAAAGGCTGCTTCTCCATCCTGCTTGCTTTGTGCGAGTTTGACTTCCCTTCAGAATGAGGAAATCTATGTGCTCCTGAAGAGCTGCCTGTCTCGTTTTCTATGAGAGTTCGTGTGGTGCCTGTAGTCTTCAAACTGTATAAACAAGGGAAAGAACTAGATGCATGCCTGCTCCCAGCTGGGCAGGCCCCACCACACACCAAAACTAGAGTCATTCTACACCATGAGATTGAGTTTTGCACTTAGACATAAAACAACAACTATAGAATTCTTCATGTTCATTCTACTCTGTTGCTGTGTGTTCACAAATTCATTTCGTAAAAGACTCATAAGTCTCCTGGGAAATCAGAATAAAGTTGAATAGGCTAAGGCTTAGAATGTGGCCAGTGCTTCATTATATCATATAAAAACAATTTCTCTGCATAGGGCAGAATGGTCAACCTGATAGTAAAATAAGTTGGATCCATGATAGTAAAATTAGGATAATTTAGTTTTTATCATAACTTCATAACGAATCAGGTGCTAAAAAATAGTATATAATAGTATAAAATAGTACAAAAACTTCTTAATTGAAATAAAGAAAAGCACACATTAGAAATGTTTATTTTTTGACATCCTTGCTCATAGATCTAAAAAAAAAATTACCTCTTATAAATAGACCATGGAATATTATGTGATAGCGAGAGCAGGCTGGGTGAAATTAAGATAAACTTACATCGTCAGGTCTTTGTAAATATCTCTTCCTCTATGTCAGCCTCGACGTCATAAGAGATATGACAAACAGAGTTATGGATAAGCTGATTGCATTGCTAAAAAAAAAATTAGATTATTTTCTTTTAAGTTTTTTGTTTTCTTTTTAATTATGTTTATGCGTGTGTGTTGATTCCAATGTGGGCCCTATGTAGGAGCAGTACCTGTTCTGACTCCCCAGCCATCTCTCCAGAAAGATATCTCCTGTTAACGCCCCATCTGACTCGGACTTCCTTCTTCTTGGTTCTCACTTACTTTAGATTTAGACACTAATATTGTTGTCCTACCCTGAGGACAGCTTGCTAGTCAGAGCCCAGCGCTTGCACTCACGTACAGGTACGGAGTGACTAGTTCTTGTCAAAGGGATGAATGCAGAGTGAGTTACCCCGCTGTGGGGCCAAGCGGGATTGACAATTCTAAAACTTCCTTTCGCAAGCTGGGAGAGATTTTTTTTTAATTTTTTTATTTTTATTTTTATTTTTGAATTAGACCTGATGCTATCAAGTAGAGGTATCTTGGTTGATATATGACAAAAGGAAAAAAAAAAAAAAAGACTATTCTATTTAGCCACTCAGTTTGTTGGTATTTTGTTCTAGCGATGCTGTGGACCAAGTGTAATCACATCCTCCTAAGAGGGAGAGATACAGAGACTTGCTAGAAGAGACGAGAGACTGGAAGAAACACAGCTAGAGAGACAATTTCTCTCTCATTGGCTATGAACATGGGGGAGGGGCCAGGAGCTGAGAATTTTGAGGAGGTCAGATCTAGACACAGGGAAAGGAAAGAAAAAAAATTGCCTCTGAAGCCTCCAAAAGAACATGGCCTTGCTTGATTTTTAGCATTATAAGATTTATTTTGGGATTCTAGCCTTAGGGCAAATAGGAGACTGCCTGTGTTTCCTTTAAACTGCTAGGTTTGTGGTAATTTGCTACAGCAGCCACAGGCAACTAATTAAATTTCCATGGGCCCTTTAACTCTTTCCAGTCAGACTTGCTCCCATACTGGGCATCGGACTGTCAAGGATCTACCTCCAGTCGCTCTGGTATCACTTTATCTGTAATTCCATGCAATAAAAGCCATATAGCACAGAGCTGTGTGTGTCCTGTGCTTTAATGGAGCGTGCTATCTCTGAAATTCATCTCTGTGTGCTGGCAGCTGTTCTTTGCACAGCTGAGTGGATTTCTGTTCATATAGCCTGGGCTGTGTCTAGTGCTCTGCCTACCAGGCTTTTGGATCGATTTCAGTTTTGTGCTAGCCTGCCTAACAGTTTTTGAACTCCCATGCAAATATCCTTTTAGGGGCACTTTAAAAATAAATTCTCTTAGGTAGATACCTAGGACTATAATCTCCTGGTTTTGTAGTAAGTATACATTAAGCTTTTTTTGTTTGTTCGTTTGTTTCTAAAAAAGTTCTTAATATAAAGCCTAGGCTAGCCCTCCAAAGGGCCATCCTGCTTCAGTATCCAAAGTAACAGGGACTATCCCTGCACCACCATGCCTGTTTAACTTTTTAGCAAACTGACAAATTGTTTCCTAATGTGGTTGAGCAACTTACAATATATAGATTTTATAATTAGTTTATACAGGGAGGAAAACAGAGAGAAAGGGAAGGGAGCAAAAGAGGGAGCAGGGAAAGTGTAGAAATTAAATAAAATATAAGACAGTGACGTTAAGAGTTAAGGGTTTTCTGGTTTAGGAATGACCTCTGCAAGCCAGAGAAAAGCCATATTCCTGAAAAATTGGTGGAAACTGAGAAGCCAAGGGCACAAGCCCATTGATGTCTGCCAGCCAAAACATTTGAACTCAACCTTTAGTCAAGCCAGAAGGTTGGCTGAATCCACTTCCTTCCTCTGTTGTGAATGTAGAATGAAGGGCTTGTGTTATCTAGTTGTCCAGTAGTCTGGCCACACAGAAAAGGATAGGTATTCTCCAAAGCTCACAGGGCACTGACAGGACCATGCCATTCTTCTAGAACATCAGGCCTAATGCTGAAATGTAAGGACTTCCGTCCATAGTCCATCTCTGTAGTATTACATTACTTAACGCCAAAAGCATTACAAAGAAATGCTCACTTAAGGAAAGGATTGGATACTGTGTTGCTTCTGCTCTGTGGAGTATATTACAAACATGGAAAGATATGAAACAGAAACAGACCAGCTGACTTTGAAGGGTTATTGTATGAATTGTACATATATATATATATATATATATATATATATATATATATATATATATATATATATATAACCTGACACAAACTTAGCCATATCT
This sequence comes from Cricetomys ansorgei, assembly GCA_026225945.1. Lineage (NCBI taxonomy): Eukaryota > Metazoa > Chordata > Mammalia > Rodentia > Nesomyidae > Cricetomys > Cricetomys ansorgei. Next base: position 1,596,717 of record JAMJFZ010002601.1, on the reverse strand, counting down.
GAGATAAAGGAACCACAATTGAGAAATCCCTTCATCATACTGTTGTGTGGGCAACCCTGGGAGCATTTTCTTAATTAATGATTGATATGGGAGGGTCCAGCCACTTGTGGGTGGTGCTTCCCCTAGGGAGGTGCTTATGGGTGTGTAGGAAAGCAGGCTAAACAAGCTTACTCCTCCATGGCTTTTGCTTTAGTTCATGTCTCCAGGTTCCTGCCTTGAGCTCCTGCCCTGACTTCCTTTGAAGATGAACTATGTGTGACCTAGGAATTATAAGAAGAAATAAACCCTTTTCTCCCTAAATTGTTTTTGATCATGGCATTTCATCACAGCAATAGAAATCCTAATAAAGAACTTGTAAAAGAATTAAAATGAAGAAAGAAGCGTATGCATAAAGTTGCCTCGATTTTGGTGAAAAAAAGATACCGTATAGTATGTATACTTTAAAATATTTACTTTTTTGCAAAGAGAAGATAATAGGAAAAAAATGACATTTTCCAATCCAGGTTTCTATCAGAAACTATTCTTTCTGCACTTCTATATAATCCCTCTCTTCCATTGAGTATAGTCAGCCATGCTCACCCATCTTCATCTCTTGCCTTGACTCTGCCTCTTTCTTTATTGAAGCCTGTGCATTCTTCTGTCTACCTAACACCTCACCTGAGGGCTTTGGGGAACTGTAAACTTTGCCATTTCAGCTGCCATCTCACTCCCTTTCTCCTGGAAGAATTGCCAGTGTCAGTTTCTTACCCACTCCCCTTCTTGACAGCCGTAGTCAGTGAAGTACCAATCCTGATAACCTGACTTCTGCGACATCTCATAAAGTCCCCCATGTTTCTACCTTTCATTTCAGACTCTGTGATCTCTCACCTGTATCTTTCCACACATTCTTGACAAGTCCTCGTACCCTCTGAACTTCCGTCTTCATATGGAAAGTATTGACTTTCTGCGGTGACTGGTTCTTAAGGGCTGGGGATTGGTTCAGTGGTAGTACTTACTCGTCATGCACAAGTTCTTAGGTTTGTTTTGCAGCACTGCAAACAACAAAAATGTCTCCATAGCTTTATTGGTTTTCTTCAGGACCCCCAGGTTAATGGTTGGGACTACGTATATGTTGACTGCATGACCCATCTTTTAAAATCACATCTGAAAAGAATAAGTAGTACAAAAAAAAACCACATAAAATTAAAACTTACTCTCCAGAATAATTCTTGGACTAGGCTATCACCAGAATAATTACTCTAAGTATTTTTTAAAAGGAACAGCAGTACTTCAACCTGCACTGAACTCAGAGGGAAATCTATAGTCTGAAATTCCTTTATGATATATCAGGGAAGAATAAAACATTCAAATGCCAGAAGCAGAAAAGGGCCTCTAAAAACTAAAAACATTGAAATGCATAATGAATTAGTAAAACTGAACGTAGAAGTTAATGTTTAGGAAATATGAGGTTAATAAATAATTGAAAAATTAATAAAAGTACTCAACTGCCTTGAAGGTTTACTCAAGGGAAAAAGTGAGAAAACAAAAGTATATTAGAGCGATGACTCCCCTGTGGGGAATGAGTCAACAGCTTTGTAAAAGACGCACTTGATAAATCTTCTTAGTAACAGCAATTTTGGTAGAATGAAGAAATTTAAGCAGAAAAAAAAAGTGAACCAAATCATCTTAACAAGAGTAAGGTAAAAGAGATAGACATCAAAAAGCTGTAAAAGCTCATGACAAGTGACTCAAAAATATCACAACTTATATAATTTTATAAATTAAATTAGTTCCTTTCTCCATAAGAAAAAAACCCAAAAAACAAACAAACAAACAAACAAAAATCTGCCGGGCAATGTGGCACATACTTTTAATCCCAGCACTCTGGAGGAAGAGGCAGCTGGATCTTTGTGAGTTGGAGGCCAGTCTGGTCTACAGAATGAGTTTCAGGACAGCCAGAGGTATAACAGGGAAATCCTGTCTCAAAAAACTAAAAAAATAAACAAATAAATAAATAAAGCAAATAGTTTTATATAGAAAATAATGGTCTGATTCGTAGCTCAATATGTAAAGCAAAGAAGGCTTATTACTCAGATCAAATGATGAGCAAGAAGAGCAACTCTAACATGCATAATCCTGAAATTTAGTGTACTGACATGGGTGACCAAGGAGAACCTAATACAATCATTAAACTCAACCCAGTTGCAGGTTAAAATAAAAATAACATGAAAGCTCTCTTTAAATACTGTCCTTTAGTAACATTTAGCTGTTTCTAATGAAATACTAGAGAAACAAGAAAATACTTTCTCAGTGTTGGGACTATTATCTTTCATTAACATATTACATTTCATAATAAAACAAATGTATTCATTTTTAAAGCTATGATGATGATAAAAATACTATAATTTAATACTAAGTATGAAAATTTTACTTTACTAATTTAAAGTTATTTAAAAAAGATAAAAAAAACAAAAAATAAACAGATTTCAGAGGCTGGAGAGATGGTTCAGATGTTAAGAACACTAGCTGCTCTCTGGAGGACTGGGGTTCAATTCTCAGCATCCTCTTGGTAGTTCACAACCATCTATAACTTAAGTTCCAGAGAATCCGATGATGTCTCCTAGCACACATGTGATACACTGATATACATGCAGAGAAAACAGCCATACACAAACATTTTTCAAAAACTTAAAAATTATATTTTATATTGGAAAGGAGACATTAATTACATTATGAATTACGTGAACACAGTGATTGTCAATCTGAAAGCATACAAACAAATCAAGAAAGCCAACTGAAAAGCTATCAGAGCTAACAGAATAATTCACTATGGCATAAAAATCTAAACAAATAGTTCTCCACGACACTCAACTGTTACCACTAATCAGCGGACACCTGTTGGGAATCACAGCTTCCACGACAAGGATGCAGCTGTCTTGTGTAATGAGCTGGGAGGGCTGCACAGGAAACTGAGTTTCAACTGGGAGAGGCAAGGTACAGATTTGGATATTCAGGTTAAAGACATCTATGAAATTCAAATAAAAGTGAATTTATTATATATCAATAGAGTCCAGTGTGCAGGGCATACAAGAGTTGTGGAGAGGTAGACATAATTTAAAATACTAAGAATTAATGAAATTACTGAAGGATTATAGAAAAACTAATTTAAGGAGGCTTCAGAATTTGAGAGGTGGTGAATCTTAATAGGGACTTGCAAAGAACACTGGGAGGCTAAGTTTAGAAGGGACTCGGGAGTCAGTCCTGTTCTAGAGACCAAATAAAATGTCTGTAAAGAATAAGGGAATTATCTACTAATGTAATCTGCTACCGTTAGTCGAATAAATGAAGAGAGAGAATTGGCTACTGCACTTGGTGGGGAGGAAGGGCATGCCTGTTCGCTTTATCATGAGACAGCTTTGGAGGGGTATAAAAAGAAAGCATGATTAGAATAAAGTCAAGAAAGCATGGAAAGGAAAGAATTTAAAATAGCACACAAAAAAATCTTGAAGGATTTTCGTAAAGACAAATAAATAGTTAAATAATAGGGTCCCAGTGGGGTCCAGCCTCCTTGGGAATGGGCTCATCTGGGTCATATGAGGAAAAGAACATGGTAGAAAATTAGCCTTAGAGATTATGACATGCATGAGAGCAATCCTGCTGTGACTCAAGCCCAACACTGATACCCCAAGATACATGATAAAGAGAAAGTCACTAAGAAGGCCATCACACATAGTAGCTTAGGAGATACCAACCTCAATAGGTGAATAATTCTTAACAGAGAAATACGAGGAAAATGAGTAAAGAGAACATTCTCTGTTCAGTGAATGAAGGAAAGCGGCATGGGATCTGGAAAAGAACTGGACGGAAACCATGGAGGAAGTGAGAAACTGCAGTGGTCAGGAAGAGAAAATAGTTGACAGCCTCGGTGGAGATTATATTAAGCAGAAGGAAAAAATAATAGAGCCTGAAGACAGGAAGTTCAAGTGTCATTGTCAGACAGAAAGAACAGAAAGAGAAGTAAAGCATGAAGGAAAATGAAAGACCCTTGGTACATCCTTAGAAAGTAAAGCATTCAGTTCATAGGCATACCTGAGGGAAAAGCTACAAATTGGAACCAGAGAAAACTTCAATAAAACAGGAGCAGAACAGTTCTAAAATCCTGAGGGAAACATGGATATTCAGGTATAGGAAGCATTTAGAATCTCAAGCACACACAACCATAAAAATATTTTGCCACATATATTATAGTTAAATTATTAAAAGTACAGGACAAAAATATTACAATCTGCAAGAGAAAAGTGTCAAGTAGCATTCAAAGGCAAATGTATTAGACTAATGGAAAATCTCTAAAAGAGAACTCTAATGCCAGGAGGGCATTTAGAGTTGTATTTTGGGTCCTGAAAGGAAACTACTACCAACCAAGATTACCATACTCCAAAAGCTTGTCCTTAGCAGTCAAAGGAGAAGTAAAGAGCTTCCTTGATAATAATAAATTACAGGTATTCATGATCACTAATGCAGAATTACAAAAAATACTTAAGAAAATCCTACACCCAGAAGGGAAATAACTTAATAAATGTTGTCATTAAGAATTAAAATTAGTGTGGTTTTATGGAATTTCTGCATTTGTCAACATGTATGTCTGTGTTCTGTGTGCTTCTGCTTTTTCGTTAGTTTTTGTTTTTATCCTATTCAAGTTTTTATTTTATTCTATTTTATTTTATTTTATTATTATTATTATTATTATTCAAATAAATGTTTTCTAATGAGAGAGAGAGATAAAAAAGGATATGGATTTGGGTGGGTGTGGAGGTGTGGAGGTGAGGAGAATCTAGGAGAAGCTTGGGGAGGGGACCTATATTTAGAATATATTACATGAAAAAAAGTGAACTTTTTCATTTCAACAAAAATGAACTAAGATTATGAACAAATCCTACTAGAAAGTAGATATCAAATAAGAAGAAAAATTATTGCCAATACAGTAAATGATCAAATTTACAAGATGATAAGAGGAAGAAATGAGTAAAATATATTCAAAGCTATTTGAAAAAATTGGAGTGAAATCTAGGTGTTGGAACAGCACCAAATTTTATGAAAATAAACTACCAGACATAAAACAGACTTAGGGCTTAGTGTATCATTGGGTGACTTTAATATGCTATTTCTGTCTTCGGTGGAGGAACCTCCATACTATCTCACTCACTGGGTATATTAAGTTAAATTCCTAACAGACATTGTTGTACATAAGGACTTCTTATTTCCAAAATCTTCAGTACATTTTTTGTTAATCACAATTATAATTGAGGTAAGATAAAATCTTAGAGTTTTCATTTGCCTGCCTTGTAGTTACTGTTTTCTTAAGTGCTCTAGTTCTTTTTGCAGTCTAAGAGTTCTGTATTCCGAGAGACGAATAGATGGCAAAGTCTCCTTCATTCTGTAGATCTTCCCTTTACTCTATCTGTTGTGCCATGCAGAATCTGGGTGTAATTCCAGTTGCTAATTATGTTTTGAGAAATGGAATTAGCATATAAAAGTGCATGCTTACAATGACATTCACAATAGCCAAGATTTGGTATCAGCCTTGGTGCTAGTCAGTAGATGAACGAAGGATATGATGTGTAAACAACAGGATTATTCAGCCACAAACAACAAGATTCTGTTACTTACAGGAAAGTGTATGGAAGTAGAAGACACATTAAATATATATGAAAAGAAAATGAACTGAGATTAGAGAAGGTGATATGAGGAACTGGAAAAATGGGAACCAAGAAAGAGTAGGGATAAGGAAGAAATGTGGGTAGACAGGATCAGTGTGTGGTATATTCATGTATGAAGACATCACAATTAATCCTATTTGTGCAGTTTTTATAAGGAACTATAAAATGTGACAAGCAAAAATAAGAGATGTGTTTAAGAAGGCTATGGCACTTTTTTTAGAAGAGTGAATACATGACTGTTTTTAAATGCCAATAGAAATAATCTTTGTAACACTGTGAACAATAAAGTGTAAAACTGATGCTATGTGAGAGAAGGATTGAGTTTCTGGAACTAACTCTCAGAATTAGCAGGAGTTCTACATTGAATTAGTATGTAAGTAGCATAACTGGCATGGGGCCAGAGGCAGTCCATTCATAAGAATAGTAGAGAAGCCAGCGGGCAAACATGGACGGAGGTAGTAAGTGTGACAGTTGGAATGCATAGAAATCCTCTCTGTCATGTTATCTCTTTATACTTTTGTCTTTTAAAACTTCTGTGTCTAGTGATATTTTAATAGATATCAATTATTTAAGAATTTCATACAATGCATTTTGATCATATTCACCTCCAACTTCTCTCCTTAACTTCTGCAGACCCACCCCCATCCACGACTTTATTGTCTTTTATTAAATTTTAGTTTAATAACCCACTGACTATAATTTGTGCTGTCTATATACATGCGGTTGTGTGGGACATCCACTAGAGTGTGATTAACCTATGCGGAGCCACACTCTGAAAAATTGGTTCTCCATCAACTGTCCATTGCTCTTCAGTTAGGGGTGGGGACTGACTCACAAACACCTTTCCACAACCACAGCTACTGTGAGTTCATAAGCACAGCAATCCTGTCATGTGGCTCTTTCTCTCTGGTTCTCTCTGACCTCTGGCTCTTACATTTTTTTCCTGCCCTGTCTTCTGGCAAGTGACCTGAACCTTGGGGAAGGGGTGTGATGTAGATGTCTCATTTGTGACTCAGACTACATAGTCACATATTCTCTGCATTTTGACCACTTGTGTTTCTGTGTTAACTGCCATCAACCATGTAAAGAAACCTCTTGGATGAAGTCTGAGAGCTGTGCTAATCTAAGGGTAGAGAGATGTGAATTTTGAGGCAGCTTGAACCTACTTCCTTTTAGCAAATAATAGTTGTATGTTCACTACTGGGGCCTTTGAGATTCCTACTCAGGGATTTTTTTTTTGCCAGATTTGCAGTAAGGGGCATGTTTTTCCTTATGGGGGAGCAGGCTGCAAAACCAATCAGAAATCAACTGGCTAACTATAGCATTTATGCTTTTGCACCCATGGGGTATCCTGCCACACCAGTCATTATTGCAGTTCACAGAGTTTACAATTGAGTAAAACTGTTGATGATTCATGTAAACACACACACACACACAAGTATGTATAAATCAGCAGCAACAGTCTGCACAGTACCTTCCACGACTATGAACCATCAGGGAGGAAGTTTCTTGGTTATTCGCAACTTGATTTCTCCTTGTCTGGTGACCAATGTGGGTAGTGACACCAGTAATAAGGTCTTACCATCAAGTTCTGGTGGGCAGCCAGGAGCAATGACAAAAGCCTATATTGTTTTGGGGGGTCTTTGGTACACCTCTGACCAAAAAGTTGGGGGAAAGTATCCCACACTTGGCACTGGGATTTTTATTCAGAAACATATGGCTTCTAGGAGGATCATAATCATCCCTGTATAGGCTAACTACAATTAAACTCATATATGAACACACACACACACACAGAGAGAGAGAGAGAGAGAGAGAGAGAGAGGGAGGTTGAGAGGGATCTGAATTCTGACTTCACCTCTAGCTCTCATTCACTTACATGCAAGATTTCATTTCTTCGTCTAATTTCCCCTTTTCACTTCACATTACCTGTGTTCAACTTTGAGAGCCTTACAATATAAATAAGCAGATTTTATATTTTCAAAACTTTAATATAATTTTAAGAATCACCTCTCTAAAGACTGACACATTTCATGTGAAATTAGTTTGGAGCATGTGTTGTGAAAATTCTGCACTGTGTTCTGCTTTGCTTTAGTGTGTTTTTCTTTGCTGCTGTTGCTGCTTGAGCCTCTCTCCTGGATAAACACATGGCTGGCTCAGTATTGCTAAGTACACACCTGCTTAAATGTTGCTTTCTTTAATAAGGTTTGATTATCTCGTCCCTCGGTGGTTTTTTTTTTTTATTTACCTTGTCTCAATTATCTTGTCATTGAATGTGTGACTCTTTTATATTCCATGTGTGTGTGTGTGTGTGTGTGTGTGTGAGCACGAGCCTGCTCTAGTGAGTGTGTGGAGGCTAGATGATAATCCGTGTTTGAGATAGGACCTCTGTTGTTCAATGTTCAATATATGCGAGGCTAGCTGATCTGCCTGTTTCCAGCCATTCTCCTTTCTCTGCATCCCATATCCTCACTAGACTACTGGGATTGATGAGAGAAAGAGATAGAAATTGGCTAGGCAGTTTAGGATAAAAAAGACCCCCCCCTCCTCAACCCTCAAAGTGATGAGTTTCTTTATTGACTAAAAGCCAGAAGTCCTTGGTCCTGTCTGCAGCCTGAGCCTTACCGGAGGCAGAGATAACCAATGTGTTGAAGCCAAAATGTCTCTGGTTCATCATGATCAGAGGCCTGAAATACCAGAAATTGGGGTCAGGTGTGTGTGTGTGTATGTATATTTATATATGAGTTTAATTGTAGTTAACCTATACAGTGATGATTATGTCACTCTTTGTAATAATCTTATTTTAATTTTTTCTTATTTTATTTACTTATTAGGTATGTGTGTGTGCACACGTGCTATAGCTTGTTTGTCAGGGGATAACTTTTGGGAGTTAGTTCTCTACTTCATATATATATGTATATGGTATATATATATATATGTATATATACATATATATATACATATATATATATATCATTCATTCTATAAGTTCTGCTACTGTCTAGAGCACTGACTAATACAGAGCCCCACAATGGACAGGATTGTCTTGTTTTGCTTCATATCTGCTGCACTCATTTGTGAATACTAACATTTGAGCTAATACTCACTGAGTAGGTTAATGAATTGATGCTACATTAATGGAAGACAGTGAAGCTGAGTCCTACTTTATGTTTTTTACTGTTTTTAAACCAGTATTCTGTTCTAAGTTCTACTTTAGAAACTAAGGATCTCCACATAGGACTGAATATGCCTGCTTTTATAAAGGCAGTTTGGATACTGAAAAACATGAGCATCCCCTCCTAGCTTCTAACTGGAGAATTGGGGAGCACACAATTAACTTTATAATGAGCTGATTATAAAGTACTACCAGGATGGATGGCGTGAACAATCGTCTTCTCATCTCAGAGACTGCAAAAAATCTCAAGAGGGAAACACTATTTTATAGAAGCAATTGCTTTGTCCACTTAATTTAAGAAAACTCTAAAATTGGTGACATTACAAAAAAAAATGCTTAAATATAATTACCATTCCCAGGTGAATTTTTGCTTGTATATCAGTGTTCTGCTAAAAGAAATCAGCTATGATTGTTAGCAGGTGTTTACATGAGTTTATATGTTTATATGAGTTTATTATGAGTAGTATGGAAAGAACCAGTAGTCTGCCTCTTTTCACCAAATGCCACACAGAAAAGTCTTTAGGCAGCTACAGAAGTGAAGGTCAGCTTCTTAGTCTAATTAGAAGGCCGGAGTTGCAGTGGAGCATGTAAATGGGTAAATTTCAAATTCCTGAACAGATCAATGTGGAGGGGCAGCAGTGAGTGTATTGCTTTATTTACACCAGGAACTCAGTCACTGTATAGTTCCTTTATAAACCGATTCAGTATTATAGAATGTTTTGTAAGGTCTGACAACCTTAAGCACTGAAGGTAAGTCAATCAGCAGATGTAAAACTTGCCTTTCCTCAACAATGTGAGTGGATATGAGAAGAATGAAATCCACAACAAAATAGCATTTTGACATTTCAATTACCTTATGAATCACTGGAGAGGTGACAATCTTGTTGAAATAATTAGTAGTTAATTGGGACTGATGATGTGGACTGAAATCTTGAATTTTCAACAAATTCTCAATTCATGGGACTTGTCTCTCAATCACACCATTGGCACAAGTAATGAAGACATACAATGTGTAAAACATAAAGGATTCTCCTATTATTTTTTTGAATTTCTCAGTGTTATGAATATGTGTAAGGAAAAAAGAAAAAAAGAAAAAGGCTAGGCATATTCACAGTAGTTTCTGAAGACCACTGTATGCAAAGGCGAGGGCAGCCTGAATTGCAGCTCCAGCCTGTTTCTCCAATAGCGAAGTCCCCTATGTCCTTTCACACCTGCACCACTGACCATGCTTTCAAGGGCTGATCAGGGGGCAAGATCTGCCCAGACCCTAAAGACTGTACAGCAGCCATTTGTAATAACAATGCTAGGCACTTCAACACAAATTAACTTTAGTGAGTGGAAATGTGAGAGAGCAAAGTTGATAAATAAAGTAGACAATACAGCCCAAATCCTTGTGTATGCATGCTTTTGTATAAAGGAGTTGGCTGGAGGGCCTGAAGAACAAACGTAGCGTGAATTGTGGAGAGCAGCTGTCTGTTGTATATTTTCAACTCCATGGTCTCCATATGGGATAGAATAAGGGTCTGTAATGTAAGTAAGTGACACGGTAGCTGAGAAGTCTAGGACTTAACCTTAGAAATATTTGTGCTCATCATTGGCCCCACTACTTAGTCAATACTTGCCATTCTGACATGAGGAAGTCATTTGTGTTGACTAATCTGTTGTCATGGAATGATAATCCTGGACCATTCCTACTTCAAGTTCTCAGTTCCCTACTGTCCTCAAAAGAGTGTATAATTGAAAGATAAACATGTTATAAACCAAGTCATACATGCCCATAGATCTCTGACCCACACACTACACAACAACCCTCCCAAACAGTCAAACAGCAGTCTGTAACAGAGAAGAATGGTCAGAATTTATCTCATCAAATTCTCCATTGCTTCTACTCTGATTCTCCCATTCACAACAGTTGATTAAAACTTCCAGAGAAAAGCAAATACATTCTTTCAATCAATCACCTATGTTCTCAGGTGTCTAGCTAGTTCATCTTCTCTTTATTTCAACAACCTGTAAACATCCCTTCTAAGCATCCCCTCTAATGACCCCTCTACTCACCTTTCTAGCTATCTCCACTAGCAGACCTCTGCCTTTTGTTTTAACCATTTAACTGTCCATTGTGCCTGCCTTTGAGTCTCTACTGAGTGCAAATAACAACATAGACAAGTCTGAATGGAGAAATCGTCTTTGCCCTCACTTGGGCACTCTTCCTTAGTTTTCTGGAGATCCCATTACTGTGAGACTTGAAGTGCTCATATCATGATTCCCAGGCTTTGACTATTAAAGTATACATGGAAGACTATGGCATACTGATATCAGTGGGTATGAACTACACTGACAGGATAATTTGGAATCAAGTCTTAACTACAGTTGCTGTGTTGTTCTCCAGAGTTGTTGATTCTGTTTGGTGCCCAGGTTTCTAATCACTTTCCTTGTCTCTGGGAATCCTCATGGAATTAGGCCATTCCTTTCCATTCAAATTGTGTTCTGCTACCTTGCATGCTTTTGCTTTATGTTGTGCTTCCTAAAAAATGTTTCTGCTGGGAAGGACCACATAACACAGACATGTTTTGTAGCCCTTCTAATATCAACCAAGAGGTTGAGTTTGCAGTTCTTACCATATAGATATCCACTTGTACACCTTTTGCTGTGGGTCATTGATAAAACTGGTAAAGATCTCTTTCCATCTGTTATTTTTTACTCTTTTGTTCTCATAGTTTGGCAGACAGAGAGAGAGAGAGAGAGAGAGAGAGAGAGAGACAGAGAGAGAGACAGAGAGACAGAGAGACAGAGAGAGACAGAGAGAGAGAGAGAGAGAAGAGCAAACTATCTAGCTTTCTGATTTTGAAGCATACAAAACAGATTATCATTGCAACCACTATACTTGATCCTATCTCTGTAAATGACATAACTTTCCCCCAAATTATGATAGAAACCTTCGATGTCAATGTCCACTTTAGGGAATATGACTGGGATAAGGTTGTTCTTTTAAAAAGCATCCTAAGAAATAGAAGGACTTTAAGCATAATTTTTAGGTATATTATAGGAACCACCAAACTGAAAATTTGCTTCATGGCTGTACTGGTTAATTTTAACTGTCAACACAACCTAGACTCACAAAGGAAGATAGTCTTAATGAGAAGTTATCTAGGTCAGGTGGCCTTGTGTGCATGTCCGTGGTAGACTGTCTTGATTGTTAATCTATATATGAAGCCCAGGCTGGCACAATCCCATAGGCAGGATCTTGAGCAGTATAAGTGAGGAGAAAACCAGCAGCATTCGTGCATCCATTTGTCTCTACTCTTGTCTGTGGGTGTGAGTTGACAGGCTATCTCAAGTTCCTGCCACTGTGACTTCCCAACAGTGATGGATTATAAACTGGAATTGTGATCTAAAATAAATCCTTTCTCTCCTACGTTGCTTGTTGTCAGGGTATTTTATCACATCAGTAGAAATGAAAGTAGGGCAAGACTCATGTGATAAAGGGTTGCTGCCCAGCATGCCACTATTGTAGGTGATAGAACCCTGAGAGTAGAGTCTAATAAGAGGCCTCTGGGTCACTGGAGGTCACTGACTCAGTTATATCCGGTGCTTTGCTACAGTAGTCAAAGCTGACTAACACTAAAAGGTCATTTGGCTAAATGTAGTCAACAATTTGACAAATGTAGGCAACACAGACTGCAGTCATTACCAATCTTGGCATACCTTGTCTTCCACTTGACTCCAGTAGCAAATCTCTCTTTCCCTTTATCCTTCTGGTTTCTCTCTCATACCCCGTTGGCTCCTCTCCCTTCCTTTTATCTAAACCCTTAACTTCTTCCTAAATGACATCTTAATATCAGAACACCAGTTGCCACTGGCAGCTAGGTAGGTAGGTCCACCTCTCTCATCGTCTAGAGCTACAGGCTCTAGAATACAGAATATCTAAATGAATGCTGTATTATAAACTGTTGTTAAGGATTTCTATTAACCTAGCAGAGCCCAGAAACTGCTTTAGAGAAGAATTTAGAATTTGTTTGGAAGCATAAAATGATGGTTTCCTGATTTAGATCTGATTTTTCAGACAGCTCCAAATACAAAATTTTAAATAAAAGAGAATGATTGAACCAACTCAGAAACAGTATTTTTCTCTATAATAAACCCAGTAGTTTGAAAAAAAGGGGACTGCTAAAGAAGAGACCATTTCCTAAAAGCTATAATTGAAACATTTCTATAAAATCAATTGGACCATAATTTCTTCATGCAATGAAGGGAAGCTTAATTATGGGTAGGTGATGTCTCTCTTTCCTGACAGAGACTGTAGCTCTTGCAGAACATTTTCAACAATAGCAAGACAGAGCTTAATCCACAGAGCCATGTGGATCAAACAGCTGGTGATAAATATTTTAAACAGAAGGGATATTCTAAACCAGAGTACCCCATCTTACAAAGAATAAACCAGGACAAAGAAAATCTATCTCATATCAAAGAAGATATACAAAATAAATATAGAATGTCCAATACCTTGCCTTACCCTTAAATGCTCAGTTGAGTCAACTGCAGACATGAACCTTCTTAGTTCCCGGCCATTACCAATGTTGAAATGGTTTGTCTTTGTGGGAACTTCACTCTCTACATTAAAATCTTGTTGCCTGTGTTCAGAACTACTCATGGATTTTCCCTATGCCCTAGCCTTTAAATATAATCCTTTGCCATTGCTTCAACACTACTTCTTATCGGTGATACCACTTGTAAAACTTTAGTGGGGAGAGACTTAGTTTGTAAATAGGATTATCACATTAAGCACAAATAAGTGATGTGGCAACTTATTAAGAGCCAACAGATTCCCAGAATCCAGTTGTATCTGCTTCAGATGCACGTTTTCTCTCTCCATTGAGTTTGATACACACTTCAAGTAAGGTCTTAATAACATAAAAGACATTGTATAGATTAAAGCTCCCTTAACACAGGAAGATAACTTGGAATAAGATGCAGTTAAATTCATATAGATCTTCCCTAACTACTACATAAACTTCTTTAATATCCACTGAAACTCAGCCCTCAAAGTGCATGTCTTTTCCAAATGTCACTTCATCATCATCTCCTACTCTGTACCAGTCTGTATAACATTCCTTACAACAGGGAAACCAAATGGGAAATGGCTGTTTGTTTACGATCTTAAAGTATCCAATGGATTTCTTTCACATCTCAATAGGACCCAACCAAACATCATCCTGACACTGGTTCTTCCTAACGCCATCTGTTGCATCCTCACACACTCTCCTCTTTCCTTTCAGTTTGTCTTTGATGGTTAGGTAACACACCTTTGCATTAAACTTGGGAGGAGAATGATAAATGTAGAAAGTTATGCTCCAGAGGTTTTGTTCACTCAAGATCACTGATATATTTACCAAGTCTTCATTTAAGACTTAAAAGGTCTAAATTTCCTTCATTGGTTAGTTCTGAAATGATGCATAGAAGATTTATTCAAAGAATAAACAATTTATGCAGAGCACAAGGAAACTTAGGGAACAGATTTCTTTTATGTGCCCTTAGCCATATCCCAAAAGGGATATAACGTTTCAAACTCTAACATTTCCTAAAAGCACAGTCTATTGGTTATGGTCTGACCTCTCTAAAGAGAGGGAAATGGATGGACTAAAGGGTGCTCAAAATTATCATGAACTCCTCAAGAAGGGGCAATGGAGAAAATTTCTAATATTTTCCTCAGGATATTCAGGTAATAGATGTGAAATTTTTCTGATAGCTGTAGTTTTTGGCTAATAACTTTTATTGCTGTGTGTTCATTGTATGCATCGAAGGGCTTCATAATAGCATTTTTGTTTAAATGTATCATTCTTTTAAAAAAATCTTTAATTTATTTTTCTTCTTTCGCGTAATACATATCAATGCCCCTCCTACCCTCCCTCTATTCCTCCCAGCTCCCCCATTCTCCCTCTCCTCCTATTATATATCTTCTCCATCCCGGCCCACTCATCCCCCTATCCTGCTTCTCCCCATAGAAGAGAGCAGTATTTCCAGGGTTACTATTCAAACAGGGCACAAGATGGGACGAGGCCAGACTCTAGTCCCTACATCAAGCATGGACTAGGCAACCCAGATGTAGGAAATGGGTCCCAAGGGCAGGCAAACCCCCACATACACTCTAGCCTACAGGTTCTCTGCAAGAACAGATAGCAAGATAACCCCATACATATCTAAAAGACCCTTCAAGTTCTTTGTTGCTTCAGGCACTGAGGGATCCCAAGAGTTCTGGTCCATTTACTTTGTGGGGCTTGTTTTCCTGATGTCCCTGACCCTTCTGGTCCCTGAAATGCCTTCTCCCCATCTTCTGAAAGTTTTCTAGAGCTCTTCATGATGTTTGGTTCTGGGCCTCTGCATCTGCTCCCATCAACTGCTGGCAGAAGCCTCACTGATGGAGAACTGGGCTAGGTACAGATAAGAAATTGTCTCCTGGCTATCCAGTCTTCTGTTCCTGGCCTATCCTGCATAATCAGACATGGGCTCTCTCCTTTGGCATGGGATTCTGCCATTCCATTGTCCCAGTGGGTCTTGTAGGGAGGATGGGCTATAGGTCGAAGGTTTTGTGGCTGGAGTGGTGTCTCAGTCCCTCCACTGGGAGCCTTGCAGGTTACACTAGATGGCGTGTTCAGGTTCCCCATTCCCCATTGCTAGCGGTCCTTGCCAAGGTCTCCATCATAGACTCCAGTGAGTTTCCACTGCCCTTGGTCTCCAGATCCCTTCCTTAATGCTCTCTAGTTCCGGTTGTCTCTCCATATTCTTTTCCTCCATTCCTCTCCCCACACCTGGACTCTTCTCTTCCCATTCCTTTCCTCCCCCAGCCCACCTGCACCATCTGTTCCATTTCCTCTTTACCAGGGAGATCCCTGTGTCAAAACTGAGCCCATCCTTATTGCTTAGTTTCTCTGGGTCTGTGGATTGCAGAGCCTTTGTCCTTTGCCCTTGTAAGTGAGTACATGCCAAATTTGTCTTTCTGGGCTTGGGTTACCTCACTCAGGATGATTTTTTTCTAGTTCCATCCATTTACCTGAAAAATTCATGTAGTCATTTTTTTAATAGCTGAGTAATGCTCCATTGTGTAAATGTACCAACCATTCTTCATCTGAGGGGCATCTAGGCTGTTTCCAATTTCTGGCTATTATGAACAAAGCTGCTATGAACATAGTTGAGCAAGTGTCCTTCTGGTAGGATGGAACCTCCTTTGGATATATGCCCAGGAGTAGAATGGCTGGGTTTTAAGGTAGGTAGAGTTCTAATTTCCTAAGAAGTCACCATATTGATTTCCATAATGGCTGTACAAATTTGCACCAGCAATGAAGAAGTGTTCCCCTTGCTCCACAACTTCGCCAGCTTGAACTGTCATTTGTGTTATTAATCTCAGCTGTTCTGACAGCTGTAAGTCTGAGAGTGGTTTTGATTTGCATTTCCCTGATGGTAAGGATGTTGAACATTTCTTTAAGTGTTTCTCAGCCATTCGAGATTTTTGAGAATTATCTGTTTAGATCTGTACTCCATTTTTTATTGGACTATTTGGTTTGTTGATGTCTAGTTTCTGGAGTTCTTTATATAGTTTGGATATTAGCCCTATATCAGAGGTGGAGTTGGAGAAAAATCTTTTCCCATTCTGTAGGCTGCTGTTTTGTCTTATTGACAGTGTCTTTTGCCATACAGAAGCTTTTCAATTTCATGAGGTCCAATTTGTTAAGAAATGCATCACTCTTTGGTGATATTCATCTCCCATTGTCTTCTCATATTGCTCCTCCCACGTAGTCACCTTCCTCTTCTGAAAATGTCTATCTTCTACTCTCATATCATATTTATGACACTAGTATACCTTCATGTACATGTGCATACACACATACACATACCACATAGAAAAATGAAGCATTCATACTCTACTTTCTTTCTGAGTTGTGTTATTTTAATTTAATTTAATATCATGGCCTCTACACTTCCATGCACTTGCCCTGTAACTGACATAATTTTTATTTTCATAGCTGAATAAACTTCCCTCTACATATATGTCACATTTTCTTTATCCAACCATCTCTTGATGGGCACCTAAGCTGATTCCATAACTTGGTTATTGTGAATAATGAAGCATTAGCCTGCTATCAGGTAGAAATTCCCTCCTTTTCAGTCTAAATAAGAGCCAGCCTTTTCAACTTATAAAACACTTTTTTTCTATTTTTATAAGTGTAATCTGGGTTAACCCTTAAGAGTTTAACATCATGAAGCTGATCAAAAACCCATCACTTGCAATAGTTTCACTCTTGACCTGGTTATTGAGGCTTGACCCCTGTCTTAGAGCAAAAGAGGCTACTTTGAAACTTATTGATACTTTTGCTGAGCTGGCTCTAGGCAGCTCATTTGAGATCATGGATCTACCCCATAAGAGCATCACTACTGGGTGAGAGCACACATCTTTCAGTCATCCAATTAACCTCTTGAGAATTCTGTAACTCTCCCATACATATTCCTATTCACAGATAGCACAGCCTGGACCCTCACCACTCTTTATTTCCTATCAGAAAGAGAAATCATTCAGGTTTACGTTAGAAAACTTTATGTGACTTGCTCAGGTTTACATTAGAAAACTTTATATGACTTGCTCAGATTTACTGCAGACTCTCATTGAGTAGTGAGAACAATTATTTGTTGACAGAACTACTTCAGAGCTGAAACTCTAAAAGATATCAGCAAGATGTGTTCTTACTAGTTAAAGTTTACATAAGAATATAGTTCTTTACCTGTGACAAAATCAGCCCAAATGACAGAAGCAATTCAAAATCCCATACCATGAGAAAGAGCTTGATCCAATACCTTGGCTAGAAATTATTATTTTTTAAGGACATCAGCTTGTTTTAAATATCCTAGCTGCCAGCTTCTGAAGATCATCAGCTACTAGACTTCTAGAGCCTTGAGTGTTGCATATTCAGTACCTTAGTTGTATATCAGAAGAGGCTATATGTACATTCTCTTATGGTTAAAGGTACTTTGTTCTCTAGAGTTGACCCTTAGGGACTCTGGCATCAGTTCCTTTCTTGAGTTGAGTAAATAGGGTTCCTTGTTCCAAGGACTTTACCAAAACTATTCATTGTTCTTTATTTTCCCCAGTGGTTCTAAGTGATGCTTTGTTTATACCTGAGTGAGTCTGTGAAGTTGCTTTCTTGTCAGATGTTTGCTATGATGACAAAACAAAGAAGTCAAGAAGGTTTCATGACCCAGTGACTGTGGGACCATAGCACAAGGCCTAAAGATGATAGGGTTCTTTATCCATTCCTGAGTTGTGTCACTTCTTAAACACAATAGAGAACTCTAAAGGAGAAGAGGGTTTAAAGGTTGAATATGCCAACAGAAGTGGTCAAAATGTGAAAACGAGACTTGCAACCTCTGTGATATCCAACAAGCAAGCTAAACCATACCTCTGCTGGAGTTGGCTCAGATGATCAATAATTGCCAGTTTCTCTATTTTTTACTTAATTCCAACTCAGAATCAAGCAGAGAAAGACAAATGTTTTCTACTACTGTTAGCCATCTCTAGCATCCCTATGCCTATAATCTCCAACCTGAGTATTTTTAAAGCCTGCTCTTGACCTTTTTTTAAACTGTAGAGGTCCCTCCCATCCCCACCCCCTCAGAATGTATTTTAACTATCTCTTATCATAAATGTTCTGAATTCTCAACTGCTCTTATTTTGGTGCTCTTTATAAATTCTATACCTTGTGGACATGATCATGGACTTGAATCAAATATATTGTTTCACTCCTAGGGCAGTGGTTGTGAAAATATTATTGTAGCTTGAAATCACCAAGAAGACTTGTTCAAACAGATTTCTGGGCTTTACCTCAGAATTTGTAGTTCAGTGAGTCTTTGGTGGGACCAAAGTATCTATCTGCATTACTAACAAGTTTCCTTATGATGCTAATGCTGTTGGTCACATGACAGAGACTATTTCTCTAAGTCAGCTATATGATTTAGTGACAAGTGAAATAATACCGTGAATTATGTAGTGTGCTTGCTCAGAATGGGGCAGTTGAATAAAATCTATAAGCCCAAAGTCATATTTTAAGCACGACCTTCTTTGGAAACAGACACCTTGAGTTGGAGTTATGAGGTTATAAGAGGAAGAAAAAATGAATTTGGTCAGAGTTGGAAGAAACTGTCTTCAGCCTGCTCATAATTATGATTTGTTTTGTCCTTCTGAGGCAATTAGCCATCCTTCAGCCAAGACAAGTAGGACACTCTGTGCTTACTCATGCATGATAGATAGATAACAATACAGCTTTCCACTGTGCAAAAGGTGAGAATATTATGGGGTTATGATTGTCATTTACAAGGCAAAATTTATAATTTACCAATAATATCTGGGATTAACTATTTCCGTAGTAGAACCCACTGACATTTGAGTTGAAATAGTGACGTGGAATGTTCGGGGATAGGAAAAGTTAAGGATTTAGTCCTTACTGTGGCAGTATAAAGGATATGAGAAGCTACAAGTGACACTAAGAGTCAAAGACATCCAGGCAGTGGTGGCATATGCCTTTAATTCCAACACTTGGGAGGCAGAGGCAGGCTGATCTCTGTGAGTTTGAGGCCAGCTGGTCCAGGACAACCAGAGTTACAACAGAGAAACCCTGTGTCCAAAAAAAAAAAAAAAAATCAAGAAAAGAGACCAAGGGAAAGGAAGTAGACCAGTAGAAGAAAAGAGGGGGAAAGAAGGGAAAGGAAGGATATAAGAATGATATTAGTAGAAACATTAAAGAATGAGTATGTTCCAGGCACATGACATAGTTAAAAGAAACTGTCTTTGGGAACTCTACCACTCCGTATGATGAATATGTATCGATAAACACATATTTAAAGGAAACAGTGGATTGTTAGAGGAGAACAACTATGAAAGCCCACACACTGCATGTTGTTTGTGAACCTTTTGGCCCTGTGATCATTGCCGCTCCCTCCCACCAAGTTAACTAATCCATTATTGCAAGCTAGCATAATTTCTTTTCTGATTACACACTCCAGTGTTCCAAAATCTATCAGGTATCCCAGTAGTCAGTGGTTGCTTCCTGGTTTCAATTTATTCTTCAATTCTTATTTGGATTGCTTTTAGTTTTAAAATAGGCACACGATAAATCTCAACATAAACTGAATAGTTTCATGTTTCTGTGTAATGTGCTTTTCTCAGTTAAGATTTCCTTTTGGTAAAAGGGATAGTTAGGCACTTTCTTTCTCTTGTGCGTTCTGTGCTAAGTGAAAAGTGCTCATGGAAAAACAGTGTTTAAGGTAGTTAGCTTGGGGACCAGGGAGATGGCTCAGTGAGTAAGAGCACTTACTCCAAAGCCTGAGGATTTAAGATTAATCCCAGGAACCTCATGGTGGAAGGTGAGAGCCAGCTCCTGCAAGTTGTTCTCTGACCTCTGCACATGCATGTGTGCACACACACACATTCACGCACACACAAATAAATGAGTGAACATGTAAGTGTTAAAAAGCATTCATTTATTATTTTCAAATATGTGTGTTTAGGGAAAATTTTATTTGCTATATTAATTATGTCAAGCATTGCCATTTTATAAAATATGTACATATAATGTATGCTAAACTGGAGCTTTGAGCATATTTATACTTTACAATTAAAATTGTTTTATTAGTGCCAGGTGGTGGTGGTGCACACCTTTAATCTCAGCACTCAGGAGGCAGAGGCAGGTGGATATCTGCGAGTTCCAGTCCAACCTGGTTCTCAGAGTAAGTTCCATAACAGCCAGAATTACAACAGAGAAACCCTGTCTCAAAAGAAAAAAATACTTTATTAGTGACTATTTCAGTACTGAAATGAAATAAAAGGCACTAGAATAATGGACATTAAAATACTAAAAACATTTTTAATGCCAGTTTAGATCTTTGATTCGTAGAATTAGAGAAAAATGGGTTTGAAAAAACCATAGATGGCAATGAGAACAGGAAAGAAGCAGTTCTGAGGTCACTGTTCAAAGAACAGGACTGTGGCTAAATGACAAATCGCATTCAAGTTCATGCTACTTGGTGGTCGAAAATGACCTCTTAATAATTTTCTTATGAGTGACATTCTGGAGAATTATGAGCAAAGCTGACTGCAGTTTCCACCACGACACTGGGTCTATTTGATGATGGAGGCACCAGTGGTATCAGAAAGCTTTCTCCTCTGCTGGAGCTTAATTTCACCAGACCCACTTTACTGCATATTATAATTTAGCTGTCCTTTGTGGCTTCTTTCAGGCCAAAGGGCTTCACTGTGTGTTGTTTGGGAGTAAGTTTCTTCCTGAATAAAATTTGGCTGGGCCATTACCGAGAAGCAGTCATTGGACTACTCTATCACAAACATCAAATCTCACAATGAAAGAAATATTCGCCAGCTTTTAAATATGGCAATCCATGAAGACAGAAATAGTAAAGATGCAGATTGAATCTTCAGTGCTCTTTCTTTTTTTTCTGATAATTTAAATGGAAGGAGGAATTAACAATCTGTGATTTAACTTTCCTTTTTGGTTGCTGTTTAATTTCTTTAACAGAACTGAAAATATTTCCATTGTATATGTTCATTATGCATGGTATTTTGTGACATAGAGACATACATGAATACATTGTAGATCAAGTATATTTCCATCTATATATTCTTCTCCTTTTGAAATGTCTACTCTTCCACCAGCTTCTTCTGTTTCACTAAGCAGATTCACTTTCATTTTTGTGTTATATAGACATACATGATTTTTTGTGTCTATATACGATCTAGAAACCACAGTGGAGGAAAACATGATATTTGTCTTTCTATGACTGGCTTAATTTGCTTATATGGTTATCTCTAGTTACATCCATGTTTTCTATAAATGATATGACTTAGCTTTACGTTATGGCTCAAATAGTTCCATTAAGTGCATGTGCCACATTCTCTTGTCCTATTCCTCATTTGTTGAAGTTGATCATAACTTAGTTATAACAAATAGTGTTGCAACATTATGCATTGATGTGCAACTATCTCTGTGACATAGTACCTTGAAATCATTTGGATAAATATCCAGAAGTGGCATAAGTTGGTTCATATGGTAGGTCTATTTTTAGCTTTTTGAGGACCATCTATACTGATTTCTACCATGGGAGACTAGTCTAAGCTCCCACCAGCAGTGTATAAACTTTCGTTTTTGTCCACATCCTCACCAGCATTTGTTGTTAATTGTTTCTTAATGGCTGACATTCTCACTGGGGTGAGATAGAATCTTAAGATAATTTTAGTCCACATTTCTCTGATGGCTAGAGAGGGCAAACCTTCTTCTTCTTTTTTTTTTTTTTTTTTAAGATTTACTATTTGTGTGTGTGTGTGTGTGTGTGTGTGTGCACGTGCACTGCAGGTGTGTGCACCTATGTGAGTATATAAAGACGAGGTGTCTTCTATTACTTATTGTTTTTTAAAATTATTCTTGCTCAGCCAGGTAGAGGTGGTGCACACCTTTAATCCCAGCACTCAGGAGGCAAAGGCAGGGTGATCTCTGTGAATTGGAGATGTAGAGTCTATACATGGTCTGTAGAGTGAGTTCCAGGACAGCCAGAGTTACAACAGAGAAACCCTGTCTCAAGAAACCCCCAAAAATAAAATTATTCTTTCTTTTAGATGTTTTCATTTAAAAATTTTTCACATGCAATCTATTTTGATCCAATTCTTTCCCCTCCCCCAACTCCTTCCAGATCTTCCCCACATACCTATTCTTCCAACTTCAAACTCTCTCTCTCCTCTGTCTGTCTGTCTCTCTCTCTCAAAACTCTCAAAAACAAAACAAAACAAAAACAAAACAAACAAACAAACAGAAAACAAAAGTCAAAAGTAAACTTAGCAAAATGAAACAAGCAAACAAACAGATAAAAACAAAAGCCAAAGATCAAAACGAAACAAACAAACAAAAAGCACTCTAGAGCCTGTTTGTGTTGACATGAGGCCTACCCTGAAGTGTGCTTGATAAACCTGTATCATCTATTCTTTTGAGACAGAGCTTCTTCCTGAATCTCTGGCTTCAGTTTTATTAGTTGGGCTGGAATCCATCGATCCCTAGAAATTATCTTTTCTCTGTCCCCCTCAGAGCTGGAGTTACAGGCGTATGGGTGCTAGGATCACAATGCTAGTCTTTATGACAGGCAGCTAGAAATTTTAAACTGCTAAGCTATCTCTCTAACCTTGGGTTACAGTTTTTCATGTGATTGATAACCATTTGTGTGAGAAAGTTCTGAGTGAATGTGTAAGGAACAGATGAAGTCCTTGGTGAATGTTCATTTTTGACATTATTTTCTGAGCAACTATACTCCTAGACAGAAAGCCATTGCCTAGGACTGTATCTTGAGATGTTTTCCCTACTTTTTCCCTCTAAGAGTTTCAGGTTTTGCATGTTTGGTCAGTTTGACATGATTTTTGTAATGGAGACCGGATAATGATACTGTTTCACATGGTTATGTATGACTGTCCAGCTCTCCCAGAACCATTTGTTGAAGAGTCTGTCTTTTCCCCAATTATATTTCTGACGTTCAAATTTAGGCATCTGTAGCTGTGTGGATTTATGTCTGGGTTCTTACTCTATTCTACTGGTCTCCATGCCTGGTTTTGTGCCAACAGAATGTGGTTTTATTTCTATTGCTCTGAAGTGGGACTTGAGATCAGGGAGAGCGATACTTCCACCATTACTCTTTGCTTAGATTTGGCTTTGGGATTCAGGGTTTTTGTGTTTCTATGAGAATTTCAGCAGAGTTTTTCCTATTTTTGTGAAGAATGACATTGCAATTTTGATGAGGATTTTATTGAACCTTTAGATTTCTTTTTGCTAGTATGGCTCTTCTTCAGTTCTTCTACTCCCTAAGCATGGTAGGTCTTTCCATCTTCAGTTCTTTTCTCAGAACTTTAAAGTTTTCAGTACGGGTGTATTTCACTTCCTTGCTTAGGTTTATTCTGAGGTATTTAATGCAACTGTGGTTAGAATGATTTCTTTATCAAAATAGTTGTTAATTATATATATGAAAATTACTGATTTTTTCATGATAATTTTGTGCCCTGCAAGATTTTTTTTTTTTTTGCTTTTATCTAGTCTAGTAATCTTCTAGTGGAGTCTTTAAGGTCTCATATAGAATTATGCCATCATAAAATAAGGATACTTTGGCCACTTATTTTCTTACTATTCCCATCATTTCCTTCTCATGTCTTATTGCACCAAGACTTCAAACATTATGCTCCCTATGAGTTGGAAAAGTAGACACCCTTGCTTTCTCTTGATTCCAATGGAAATACTGTGAGGTTTTCCCCATTTAGTATAATGCTGGCTATATTGCTGCTGCTTCAAGTATACTGGAAATGTGTCACACCACTGTCAAATATTTACTACATTAAAACATCTTAGAGTAAACTTGAACTAGCTTTTAGAGAAAAGCAAATTAGAGATTCAATAGGGCTAGTCGACAATGTACACAAGACAATAGAACAAAGCAAAGGACAGCAAACATGAAGAGAATTGTATTAATATTGACCAAGGTCTTAGTTTATGTTAGGAACTTACGTACCAAAGCCAGTGTATGTTAGTCATCTGAGGATAGATAGTTCCTATTTAATTGCAAGTTTCGGGTCAGTAGGTCTCTAAGATGAGGTACTACTGCAGTCTGGGTAGTCATGGGTAGTCACTCACATTGTATAGTGAGGGGCTGAGTGTTCAATGTGGTAACTATATGTGAAAAGGAAAAAATGAGCTTCGTGTAAATGGTGAAGTATTCTGACTATGATACTGAAAAGATTGATTTAAGTATAAATGATGGGGCAGAGCTGATGGAGTCAGACAAACCTCTATGAACTAAATTGAAATTTTAGGAATAGCCACGAGATGAAGATACAACAGGATCAGGGGAGAAATGACTGTCTGAGAGGTCAGGGTCTTGATGGATTTTGAGATGTAAAATACATTTGAAACAATGGAAACAGTCAGTAAAAATTCCAAAATTCAGACAAAAGCTCAAGAGAAAAAACATTTCCATTGCAAAAACTAGTAAGTAAAGAGAGCTGGTAGATGTGACAAATGGTACCCAGGTGCAAATGCTGAGCCATCACATCTAGAGACATCTTGGTGTCAAGCTTGGCAAGCTTGGCAGAAAATGGAGGAATATGGAGCCTTCAACTGAGAGATACTAAATAGGTACCTATTAAAAGAAACCTGAGAAGTTTGGGGGAGTTGAATGCTAATTTTTGAGAGGCTATTTTTATGAGTCCATAGTGAAAAAATAAAGGGAATGAATGGAAATGAGGACTTAGATTCTGAAATGGATCTGGAACTTCTAAAGCACTGTATAAACATTGGAGTGCAGAGAGTAAACAAGCTTCCGCTGAGGTCTTATTCATAAAATATCAGCAAGCGTTTGTCATTCAACTTCTTATATAGTTACAGTCCAATTCTCTGATCTGTCATGGTCCATGTGGCTCAGCTTATTGCAAGAGCTCAGGCCCAGTGCTCTTCAGCATTATTAGTTCTGTGTGCTGTATATTTTCAATTAAAGCTGTTGCAGTTAAACTTAATTTTGAGAGGATTCTAATTGTGTTGTGGCTCCAAAGACTGTTTTGATGAGAGTGGCTTCCGTTCTTAGAATGTTCTCTCATTCTGTACATTCACGATTATGGTATTTGTTGTGGCAGGAACCCTATGTGGTCTCTCAGGATAGATCCACTTCCTTTCTCCATAACATCATAGCTATGCTATAACTTTTTCAGTTATATGAATATCCAGCTTCCTTCCTGTTTACCTACAGTGAAATGTGAGCAAGGATGGTTGATAAGGAAAATGCATATGGAGAGAAATAAGATCAACTTGTATAACACAATCTCACACAACCTTTATAACACAATCTCATATACAATGAATATATACCATGAAAATTTAAAACCAAGTCCAAGATTGCCTACTCGTTACAATGGCTGATGATAATTCCTTAAAGAGGAATAAGATTGTGTTCTGCCACACTAATTTTATTCTATGACAATAGGAACAGTGGTAAAATAACAAAGCACTTCACATTATGGGGCAGGAGAATGATATGGTGTGAGCATAGAACAATAAGCCACCTGAGCTGGTTCTCCCATGTCCCTGAGTGGTTATGAGCCCACACTCAGAATCTTTCAGGAGAGAGAACGTTTGCATAGTATATTTAGAATTTCATTGCACTAGCCAAAAAATATTTTTAATCAGTGCAGGCTACTTAGAAAAAGTATGAGAAGCCCGGCAGATTGTTAGACTTCCCAAGCACAGGCTACCATGTCATCCTATAGCAAGGTTAACTAGTAGAACACCCTTCTACCTTTGCCTTCATCCCTGAAGGCGCTACACACCTGTTCCCTTATCCACCCTTCTCTGATAGAGGAAATAAACATTTCTTTTCTGGGAAATCCACACTTTCATATGCACTCTTGATCATATCTCTTCCTGACCCTTCAATGACATCATGGATTCCCACTTTCAATTTTTTTCTTTTCTTTGAATATACAAACTTCTGAAACTGTAAAATGTAATTCTTCAGATACCATTTTCTTTTACTTGAAATTATTGAAATAGTAGAGCTATGTATGCTGCTTCCATTTCCTTTTTGTTTACTCTTTAAAAGTACTCCACAAAGCAACTTCCTATTTAACTACTAAAACTGACATTTTATGGCCAGAGATGTGGCTCACTAAATTTGACCCCTAGTACATACACGGTAGAAGAAGAGAACGGACTCCCACAGGTTTTCCTTTGAGCTTCACACATGTGCCACAACATGTATGTGTGTGTGCATACAATAAATAAATTAATTGAAAAATTTAAAAAAATAAAGATGAAATTGATGTTTTAAAGATTTTGTACTATTTCAGTGGCTGGGTTCCATTCTCTGCCGTCTGCAATGCTGTGGAGCCAGGGATGTTTGTGGTGCAGCAACAATATGGTATGAAGGCCAGAGAACGAGGCAAGGCAACCTTACGAACAACAGCCCAAGGGTGGAAAAACTGAGATGGGAGAAGATAGCCAGGGCTGTGAATCAGGGAGGCTGAGGCAAGGTAAGATTCTTCTTTGTCTGTTTTGACTCACTCAGGGTTGAAACTGGATGATGACTAACTATGAATCAGAGGTCATTCTGCATCGCTAAGCAGATGGAATCAAATGTAGTGTCTCCCAGAAACAATCTCGGGTACATTCAGAAACAATATTTAATCTAGATATCCATGGTCTTCTCACATTGACTCATACAGCTAGCCTGTACAAGCATCTTTTAGTTTGTTTCCTTATTTATTAAAAATAAATACCAATTAAAATACATAATATAAATATCTAATATATAAAAAGTTCCTAAAATGTAATTTTACATACAAACATATAGATATTTATCCATATGTTTATGGAAATGTGTATGTGCATATAGATTTTTAGGAGTTAGTATATATCTTGATGTTTACATCTGTTTTTATATCTTTTAAAGATAAATTTATTAAATTAATTTGCATGTAAATAATTTAATATTAAATATTTTCTTATTTAATATTTAATGTGTCATGGCACATATATGGATATCAGAGGACAGTTTGTGGGAATCATTTTTCTCCTTTCACTGTGGGCTCTGGGGACTGAATTCAGATCCTTAGACATGGTGACAAGAGCCTTTACCACTTAGCCATCTTACAGATCCCATTTCTTTTATGCAATGTAATTATGTAGCATTCTTCTGAAAATGAAACAGCTTGAATTCTCCCCCCCCCCGCAACTCTTTTCCCCTTCTCTCCTCTCTCTCCCTCTCTGTGTCTCTCACTTTCTCTCATTTTTTAAGGCAGGGTCTTATTATAGCTCATGTTGGCTTGGAACTCAATCTGTAGTCCAGGCTGGCCTTGAACTCATGGTGATCCTTCTACTTCACAACACCCAGCTAGACATGATAGCTTACCAAAAACGTTATCTTGTTGCTACCAAGAGAAAAATTTCATTAAGTAGATATACATTATTTTAAACAATAGTTGATGGTTGCTTTCAGGTTTTGTCATAAACATTTTTAGAAACAGCCATCCCTATGCTATGCTTGCTTGCTCTTTCTTTCTCCTTGATTTTGGTCTTTTGGGATGGATTCATCAGTTAGGATCACTGGCTGCTCTTCTAGAGGACCTAGGCTCGGTACCTATTACCTCTATGGATGCTCACAATTGTCTGTGACTGCAGTCCCACAGGATCAGAAGGTCTCTTCTGGCCTCCAAGGACACAGTGTGCAGGTGACACACTGTGTGTATCATACATGAAGGCGATATACATGAAGGCAAAACACTTATGTACATAAAAATAAAAAAGTATTGTTCATGAAAGGTATTTTTCTCTGTAATTTTTATATCCAGTAAAAGCAGAATAAGATGTAAATATGAACTAACTCCTCCATGAAATGAGACCATTCTCCTTCCTCAGTGCCATCTGTCTGAATTTAGGTTGGCATCCCATCCTCATATTTCAGTATTTACTTACTTGTAGGCATTGACTATACCTTAAATGTCTTATTGATGTGTTATGTTAGGTAAGGAGTGAGTCTCTATGTTCTCCATTCACTCAACAGCTTTGCATCTTGAGAAACCTCATCCTCTGAAGTCATTTGGGTCTCATCTATGAGGGTTCTTTATGTGTGTGTCAGAAAAAGCTGGAAAAAGAAGGAGTTAGGTAGAGAGGTTTAGAAATTTGCTGCTTGTTATGTTACATGTAATATTACCAATGCACTCATCTTCTAGAATACAAGCTACCAAGAGTCATGTCTCTGTTGTCAGCTCAACTGACATCTGAAGAAGACTCTGCTTGTGGCTTTAGTAGAGTCACAATGACATCACACACAAGAAGAGAGCCAGAGGATGAGAATGGAGCAGTCACCCAGGAGAAGAGACAGAGCTGGGGAAGTCGACATTTATCAGACAAATGGGATATTCAGAATGAAGTTGCTGAGAATCTGGCCTGTAATTAGAGACTAACAAGCAGATCTTTCTTTGCGAGGCTCTGGGTAGCAATAGGAGACAGAGAACTCCTGAAAGTTAGCTCTTACTTCCCCTGTGCCACATATCAGATGATCTCGTTATTTCTCTGTCATAGATCTCAGTTTGTGTGTCATAGGTCTTTCTGGCATTTTCATATCTGTTTTACTTTAAATATCTAATTTGAGGCAAATGAAGTTCAGAAGCTGTACAGTTCAAATCTAAAAGAGATGGCATTTTCCAATGTTGACAGCACCACCCCTTATCCTGTATAATCTGTGCTAATGTCACCTATTTGAGCTGCTATAACAAATTGTCATACATAGACAAAGGTGGATCAAAAACAGCTGTAATTAGGACACACAGTTCTGGAGGCTAGGAAGTTCAAATGCTGGTAGACTGGTTCTCAAACAGCCATCTCTTCTTACTGACTTTTCATGGTAGAAGAGACGAAGGAGCTTTCCAGCATCTCCTGGGAAGATACCAAACCATGGATGAATGTTTCACTTATAAGACTCAAGCTTCGTTCCAAGGCACTACCTCCTATTGGCACTGTGCTGGGTTAGGATTTAATATGAAAGGTTTGTGGTTGTGGTTGTTGCTGTTGTTTTGGTTCAGGAACACAATAAGGATACCACATCTGTTACTCATCTGGAGGTAGGTTTCTTCTCTCTAAATCCAGATGGACGTATGACTACTTTAGGCAAGAGTCTGTGGTAGATTCAATGTTCTGTGAATTTCATAGCATGGCGATGGGAACCCGTGCAGATTGCTCTTTATGTTTGCCATCCATAAGAGCCACCATCCAGAAAGCCACCCTGTGATTGCAGCACTTCAGGTAAGCACTGGTTACACAGAGAGGTCACTTGTAGGCGTGAGTAAAATACCTCTCCCTCAGTCCAACTTCTACTTTTGCCAGCATTGTGGTATTGTCCCTGAGCCTATAAACATTATAAAGCAAAGACAAACCACTGTGCTACCCCAATATCTTGATACATAGTACCTGGCTATAAGCAATGACATGATTACAGCTTTATGACCGGAAATTTAAGATGGTTTGTGATCTGTCAAATCTAGTTAGCATTACATCTAAGCTAGCCTCATCACTGTGATGATGATAATTGATGATGATGATGAATAAGTTTATTGATTGACATCCTTGTTGCATTTGATTTGATTTGATTTGATTTGATTTGATTTAATTTCTAACCAAAAAGGAAGATGAGTGAGTGTGAAGCCACATTTGAGAAGAAAGGATGCTTTTGTTTTCAAAAAATAAGGTAGTAGAATTGAGACAGTATGTTGAGTGTCACTCAGCCTGTAATGACAAATGCCCCTTTCCTTGTCATCACCTGGGATTATGAAACTTACCTGCATGATCTGGACTTGTTCTTAAAAGACAACTAAGGAGAGACACAGCCTGCCCCCACCACTAAGTACCCTTCTTTTGCCTCTGCCAGGCCAATCATCATGAGCCAGCAAACACAAACTGTTGCCCTGATGCAGAGCAGCTGTCTAATTACAATTTTGTTATTATTAATTACAGAGTAGAAAATCATTTGTAATTAGCTCAGCCTAAATCATAGTTTAAACAGCCAAAAATTACATTACAAACTAAAGTGTAATTAAAGCACTACACTAAAGTGTTTATTTAAACCCGGTTTAGTTGCAAATTTTTCAATCAGCTTTTCAGACTCATACATGGATTTAATTAGTCTCCAGTACTGACAGTTTAGTGCATTTATTCATTAAGCACCAATATTGCCGAACAAATGTAAATAAAATATAGACAGAGATGCTTTAAAGGGGCAGTCACAGGAACATCTGGGCAAGATAATGAGGCTGGGAAAGATGAGAATGTTAATGAGTTTCCCAAGCTGCTGAAAGCTCTGTGGCTCTGGGAAGCCAGGCGTGTCAGTGTGGGTGGGTATGCGGAGTAGCTGTCTGCCACAGCAGACAGGACTGGTCATGTGGCCAGAGCCATGCTTTCTCTTAAGGTATGTTTCTGTCTGCCGTTGGCACTGTGTCTTGTTGGCCATGCGGGGTGGGGTCGGAGTCAATTTAATTTGCTTCTTGGAGTTGTGATTAGGCATATCTTAGGTGCCACTCAGTAGAATTCTGGATGAAGATGAAAGAGAATATCTCTATCAGCTAACCTTTGGGGCTCTCTTCACGTCTTCTCAAGAGCTTCTAAAGATTTCCAGGGAGAAGCAGCTACTTTCTTGAAGGGTTTAGGGGAAGTGATCTCTAGCATGATGAGTGTCATGCACATCCCAATGAGGAAATTTTCTACTCAAGGGCCATTGTTTGGAAAACTGTCCTTGCCACACATGCAAAACTGCCTGAATGCACTTCTAAATGAGCTGCAGATTCTTAAAAGCACTCACAAGGGAGGCTCTGCACTTGCTTGGTAGGACTTGCAGTCCTCAAAGCTCTCTTTGAAGCTCCTTTGAAGTGCCTTCAGAATCGCCCTTGTTTTTGCTGGATTACCTCAATAGGCTCCAAACATGCCTTCCATTTCCCGGTCTTGTTTCACCACCAACTTTTTCTTCCTTTTCATCTTACTGGCAGAATTGCTGCTCAGAGAATGCCGCCCTCTTTATGTCATTTGTTTGCTTAGAACTTTGGGGTAGTATTTCACTCCTTCCATAGTCCCAAAACTATGTTAGTCAGCTTCCTAGTACTGAGACCTAAAACCCAAGACAAAAAAAAAAAAAGAAGTGGAAAAGGTTCATTTTTGGTTTTAGATGTGTCAATCAATGGTCACTTGGCTCTGTTGTTTTGGGCCTGTGCTGCCTCAGTGCATCCTGGTGGGAGCACAGAGCAGAAGAGATGTGTTCATCTCCTGGTGGAGACAGGGAACTGGGCTGGAGTCCTAATTTCCCTCAATAGCATTATTATATTATATCCCCACGACCTATACTTTATCTCTTTAGGTCGTACCTCCCTATCTCCTACCTGAAAATCACCAAAATCTCCACATGCAGTATGAGGCTTTCACTATTTGAGGCTATGGATACACTTCGAAGAAAGGAAGTGCCAACCTGACTTTCAATTTCTTCACTTTATCATTTAACATTAATTTTACAGGACAGCTTTTACTGTGCATTGATCTGAGTCTGGGAGAGTTTGTTCTGCTTAGCATAAATCCAACTAAGTGCACCGACTCAGTTGAGAGCCCCACAGAATTACCCCTGACCTCCAATAAGGCCATCATAAACTGTTCAGTAATACTGGTCACTCTAGTTGTAAAAACAACATGTTCATGTACAAGCCCTTTTAATAAGAATCTATTGGAGAAGTTTCTTTGTGTGGTTTGCATTCCTCTGCCTTTTTAGGACTGGGTTTGCACATCTTATTCATGGCAACATATTACTAATGGGATAGTGTTTTGTTACATGACATCCACAATTCTTCTCTTCACTTCTTCCTGATTCTCAATGTTCTTTTTTTAAATACTTCATCTACTCCCTCACAGTTGTTAAAACAATAATATACAATGTATAATTGAATATCCTATGTATCAATGAATCTTTTTTATGTATGTTTCATAAGATGGACTAATATAAAATACAAATTAAAAGAAGAAAGAAAAGGAAAGAAAGTCTTAGGAAAGAGGAATAAAGAAAAAGGTTTTTAAACACCTTGAAAATTCATCCAAAGGTAGTCAGGCTTTTGGAGTGTCTTAGGAGCAAAGCAGATAAGTTCTGTTCTCCTACAGACTATGTAGCTGTTGCTATCCAGTGACACCTGCATTTGTGCATTGACAACGCCTTTATCTCGGTCTCGCTGTCATGAATATTTGCCAAGCATGCTATTGATATTTTATAAGGATCATGTCTCATTTAGTGTAGTGGCACGATGAGCTCTTGAACATACAGGAAACATCAAAGCCATCTAGGTTCCAACGGCCTTGGAAAGCACCTCTGTCGGGAGACCCATTATCTATGTATGCATTTCTTAGTCCAAGTTGCTGTTCATTTTTTTTTTAAGTTCTAATTTATTGTTGCTCTAAGCATAGGAATACCATAAAGGATTTTTGAGTTTATTATTTAAATTTTTGTCTTTCTGTGGGAGTTTTTTTTTTCCTTTTATATCATCTAAAATGAATTCCGAGCCATTATAAAAGCCTGAAGCAGTTTTCTGAGTTGACTACTTCCACCAAAGTTCTTCACACTCTGACAGCAAATTGTTTGAAGATTCCAAGGTTATAAAAACACTCAGTCTTTAAGAAAAAATTAAGTTCTCTTCTGAATATATTTTTTAACTTTCCTTTGCATTGCCAAGTTAACATGGAAAACTAAAATGTAATGGGTAAATGTATAGTATTGTTATAATGTCAGCTGAAAAGACTTTTGCTTAGTAAGTGATCTACAATTCCATCCCAAGAGTTACCCCCAAAATAGTCCTCCTTCCCATCCCTCAAATTCTTCAGAGAATAAAAGTCATCATGCCATAATTAGATATAAAGTTTATTATACAAACAGCCTAAGGAAAAAACCACAATTTCATAAATTCATACTAATATAAAGAAGATCAGTACCACCCAGCTGCAGGGCCACAATTGGAAGGAAGCTGAATTACAGTCCAAGTTCTAATTGTGAAATTTTGAGGTCCTTTTTCCACAAAGCATTAAGACCTAAAGCTACAGGGTGTTTGATGGACAGGGCACCTGAGCCTGACAAAAGAGAGTGGCCTCCAGCTACCTGGGACAGAGTCCAGAATTGGCAATGGTTCTGTGACAAGATGGAAGGGTTCAATTGCGGTTGTAGAGTCACTTTCTCTAGCCAGTTATGTGGAGATATTTGGTGTATCTTACGGCCTTCCACCCCCCCACCCGTATGCTTAAGTTCTCTGAGTAGATGGAGTAGGCATGCCCTCAAAAGAGCAAACTATGGAGCTACAATCACTGCCCTCTTTTTGAGGTAAGATGCCACAAGATTTGTCCTTCAAAAACACAGCTCTGTTTGTGGCACTTTTCAAGTTAGAATGTAAAGTTTTTCCTCTTAATACACATGGGTTTGGAGTGCATTGCAGTCATTATGAAGTAGATGGCCATTTGGTGAATGGCCTCTCTTCTTCCCACCCACATTTTATCCTCAAAATTTATTTGAGGCACACAGTTTTCTTGGCTGTATACTTAGTTAATACAATGCAGTAGTTATTATGATACTCCTTCTCCTGGGTACGTATCCACAACTTTTCGTAGGAAATAATCATTTAATAGGATGAATTTTAAGTCATTTCAAGATGAATAGTCAAATAATGTGTTAACTTTTCCAGTGAAATACTTAACGTTTTCTTACTTTCAGTGGATATAAACACAACACCCCAGCCTTGTGAGATGGTAAGCAAATGGGAGGGGGGAGTGTTCCTGGGCTTGCTGCTGATCAATGTCTTGTGAGAAAAAGCTCCCAGCAATATAGATTGTTTGAACTGCTCACTGTGATGTCAAATTCACTTTAGCATCTGCAAATAGACATACTGTATGAATGCTGGGGGCAGCCATGCTTTATCTCCTTGCATCTAAAGGTCTAAAGTTGCATAGATTTTTATAGTCAACTAAGCTTTACAATTCAATAATGAGTCCTTCGTTTAACCCTTAAAATGCTTGATTCCTTGAGTCAATTTCTGTCTCTCAGTTAAACAGTAAATTCATAGATGTTTCCCCCATTGAGATGTAAATATAAATAGGTATTTAGAATGAAATCTTTGAGTGATTGTTGTCATTCCATTGTCAGAGTTTATGACCCGTTTGTGTTTCTCTCCCTGCAAGGCTGATTTCACAACCAGTTCAGTTCATGTGACCCCTGGGGGTGGGACACCTATTTACACAGGACTCCACCAAAA
Source organism: Cricetomys ansorgei (assembly GCA_026225945.1). Taxonomy (NCBI): domain Eukaryota; kingdom Metazoa; phylum Chordata; class Mammalia; order Rodentia; family Nesomyidae; genus Cricetomys; species Cricetomys ansorgei. Next base: position 1,561,964 of record JAMJFZ010002601.1, on the reverse strand, counting down.
TGTACCAGATGCTTTCATCTGTACTCACCCATTTTCAAATTCTTAAGGCTTAATAGGCAGGAGCTAGGTGTTCTGTGCGTATTGGTGAGTAGATGATTGGCTTCAGCTTGCAGGTGTGTGCCAGCTGGAAAGGCACTGAAGTAAAAATCCCAGGGACAGGACCTTGGTCATGGAGTCCCTGTCATTCTCCAGCAGCACCGTGGCCACTAGTGCTCATGCACTTACTCATGCACTCATTCACATGCATCATCAATGGCTTGGACTGAGGGCCTATACTTTCTTTTTTTTTAATTTTTTTCTTTTATCTTTGAGATTATAATATCATCACCTGATTTCCCCATTCCTTTCCTCCACCTGAACCCTTCCACACATCCTTCCTTATTCTCTTTCAAATTCACGAGGGCTCATATTTTTCATGTTGACTTTAACTTTCTGGTAGCAGAAACATGCATTTATGCAAAAAGTCTTGCTCAACCAACCTAAACTCTGTGCCTCTGTGGTAATGTATTCTTCACCTGTGATCTATCCACACATCAGAGAAGCAAGGCCTTCGCCATGCTAGTCATTAAGAGTTAGGAAGATCCTCCACCCTTGTCATGTATTTAAAGAATTAATTCCCAAAATGATCCGTTCACTGTGTTGCTTTTACGAAGTCGAATAAGAGAGGTTTGATTCTTAACTGTAGCATAAAATGCTGAAAAGCCTTCCCCGGACTTGTGAGATCCAAGACATCAAAAAGACAATAGAAATGGCTATCCCATCTAAAACTGTGTGATGGGGGAAGAAGGTCAGCCATTCTAGTCAGAGAGAATGGTGAGGACTAAGGCACAACAGAGAACATGATGATGAAAACGTTCTGAAAAGCTGATGGACACCAAGAAAGCTGGGCTGCCTTGAAGTAAATCTAGGAGGGAGCAACAGGCATTGGGTTTGTAAAGTATATTATAAAGTTCAAACTTTATCTTAGCTACAAAAGTAAGTCTTCTTGGCAAAGATTATCATTGTCAAATTTTTACTAGCTGTGGAAACAAAGTTTTGAAATATTTTAAGAGTAGGGAACTCAGATAATAATGTTTATTACTGAAATCCAGGCAACAAAATAGGAGACAAGGAGAGATAAATTATGATAACCAAGATGGGGAAAAATGGATGCAATCAAGAGGTGTTTAAGAGGTAAGGCCATTTGTCATGTGGCATAAATTATGCAACTTGAGGTTTCTTTTTCTTAGCTTATTTTCCATCTATCTATCTATCATCTATCTATCTATCTGTCTATCTATCTGTCTGTCTATGGTGTATATGATTTTTATGTTACCTACTTATTCTGAACAGGAGAGATGGGGGAGAAAGAGAGTAAGCATGAGAGCAGGACCAGGGAGGGGGATTGAGAAACACATCTATCAACAATAGGGGAAAATACTGGAAATTGGGTCTGCCTTGGCAAATCCTAGTATCATTGGTATTTGCACTGAGCTACCACATTGTGGTGTCTCTCTCTGAGGTCACTGAATACAGAACTACCCATGTATTAGGGGCCCAGAAATAATTGATAAACTTCAACGTGCCTGAGTGAAACCCAAAAATGAAGCAGTCCAAACTGGGGGTGCACATGGTTATGACCTATTCTACATACAGTGTTGCTAAATTGCTGGTGTCGTTTTTATGGCCTAGATTGAATATACTTAATCAGAAGTCATAAACTGTGGAGTTTCACAAATGTCCTGAACTTGATGCCCCATTGGCTGACATCAAGTTCATCTTTGTTTCCAGTTCATAAACACACTTGCCCTCGGGCTGTTAGAATGTTAAGGGCTTTCATTTCATATGAAGCTGGTCTAATTGATTTTTCTTCCACACATAGTGGGAGTGTGATAACCTAGACCTTGTATTTATTATCTAAACTCATCATTAGCAGTGATCAATCTGAACATTCGGGCCTTTGATAAGTTTAAAGCACGTGAAGTGCTGGGTGCTCATTCAGATTTCCATGCAGCTGGCAAAGTGCTGGCTGCCTTTCCCTGTCTCTCAGATGTTTCCCCACAATTGCTTCATTTATAAATTCTTTTCTATATAGTTCTTTATCTTGGTTCCTTTATGAAGTTTCAGTACAATTAGTTTAAAGAAATTTTGAACAGTTTGGTTTCATATCATGCTAGGGTAAAAACACAAGTACAAATTGTAATGTCTGGCACATTGTTAGCATTTCATTCATTTATCTTTATATACTCTAGTTTGAGTCAGTTCTAGATGTGTTATACAGTTGGGTGGATGATTTATTTGTTTAGATTTGGTTCCTTTATTTAGTAAATAGTGATTTAAAAAAATTTAAGCCACATGTTAATAGTAAATAGGCACATGCAAAGCACATTTCTTTTTAAATGAAACCTAGCACATAATAAATGGTTAAAACTACTGACTCCACTGCACTCTTTCATTTCATGGCCAACTTACTTATTAATCAGGGAGTAACTGTCTTAACTCCCAACTCTATACTTCCAAATGATCCACAGCCTGAGTGACTGTATCCCCAAAGCTCTGATTCTGAGCTTTTGCTCACTTTTTGATATGTGCTCAAAGAACTTTTGAAAGAATTCTCAAAGTGAACTTGTTGGAAAGGTTACAAAGTTTTCCCCAGCACCTAAACAAAGAATGTTCAAAATGGTCTATACAATATCAGGAAAATAGTACCAGGTTAACATTTTGGGGGTAACACCTATTAACTTCTAAACAAAATACTCTTAGAATACAAAGAAAGAAAGAAAGAAAGAAAGAAAGAAAGAAAGAAAGAAAGAAAGAAAGAAAGAAAGAAAGAAAGAAAGAAAGAAAGAAAGGAGAGAGAGAGGGAGGGACGGAGGGAGGGAGGGAGGGAGGAAGTAAGTAGGGAAAAATGGTAGTCAAAGTGAGAGTAGGAATCAGTCTAATTCATTGGTGATGTCTATCTGGAATTATGAACAAGGATCTAAACTGACGGTATAGGTGGCTTTCATAGTTTTGTCATCTTGACACAAGACTAGACACCCCTGGAAAGAAGGGATCTCAATTGGGGTATTTCCTCCATCAGCTTAGCCTGTAAACACATCTGCAGAGAATTTTCTTCGTGGCCGATTGATGCAGGAGGGCCTCTCCCACTGAGCCTGAGCTATATAAAGAAAGAAGCAAGCCAGGAAGCAACTTTCCTCGGTGGTCTCTGCTCCTGTTCCTGCCACGAGGTTCCTGCCTTCAGCTCTTGCCCTGGATTTGTGTCCTGTGAGCCAAGTAAACCGTTTCTTCCCCCAAGTTGCTTTCCATCAGTGTTTCAACTCAGTCACAGAGTAGAAAACTGGGACAGTGGCTCCTACTGCATATCTATCACCTTGAAAGACAACAAGGAGATCTCCAACCAATCACACATTCTTACTGGAACTGAAATGGCAAAAGCTGTAATCTATGCCATCTAGAAAAGCAGGTGGCTATCTACTGCAAGGAAGTATGTTCTGCAAGCCCAATAGCATTCTTTTTTCTTCTTTAATAATAATTGTTTCCTTGCCACCGACTCTAAATTGGTATCTAGTCATAGTAGCTGTTCATACTATTTAAATAAGACACATACATAGTTAGCCATGGCTGGGGACAGGCAGGCAGGACACATGCCACACACACCTATGAGCGATTTATGAAATAATTTATAGGTGGAAAGCAGTTGATTATAAGAGATATCAATGTGGAGAAATTAGTAAGCTGTGTCTGGGGAAGAATAAAATCAGTTAAAATAGAACTGGGACTAAAACTCACAAACATGATTTGAATTCCAAAATTCATTTGGACAGGACATGTATAGAATGCAAAATACTCATTTGTAAGTTACAACTTGGTTCTATGCAAGCTTTCACCTATTTTAACGTAGAGCATGAAGTAAATGGGATGTTTGTAGGTGGAAATAAAAATTGGTAAATTCTTGTCCTAAATCTTTATTCTAAACATGGAAGAAATACATGAGAAATTTGAGACAGGGAAATAAAGACGCTTCTGGATGTGGTATGGCAAATGTGCAGTGTTGTGCTGAAGCTGCCCCCTCCCCAAGGCCCTATGCATATATGGTTACATTTTCTGGAAGTTTTCAAGCCCTTTGTCTAACATAGTCACTTTGAGATCGCTGTGGTGGGAGTATCTATACTATCAAATTGGCCAGTGCTGCTGTTCATGCTTTTCTCCTTCATTTAAGTACTAGCTGTTATGTCTTACTCTATTTTCTGATGTTATAACAAAAACCGCAAGACAGGTAGTTTACAAAGAAACTTAGTTAATTTGGTTCACAGTTCTAGAGGTTGGGAAACCAGGACTCCACTTGGCATCTGATGAGCCCTGACTGCACTGTAACATCTCAAGATAGAGCAAGCACACAAATACTCTAGCTTCCTCTTTGGATAAAGCCACTAATACTGCCCATCAGAGTGGTTCCTTGGTCACGATATAATCTAATTCTATTGGCCCTTCCCTACAGACTTTGTATGAGTGTGGGGGCAATTTTATGTGTATGTGTCAAGGCCAGAGAAGCCTGGGAGTCCTCTTCTGTGATTCTTCACCTTATTTTTGAGGTAGCTAGACTGACTGGCCAGTGAGACCCGGGGATCTGCTGTCTCTGCTGTTCCTGGTATGGATTAGAAGCCTATATCCATACACTTGGCTTTCATGTGGATGTTTGATATCCTAGAAAAGCAAGGTCTTTTCCATTGAGCCACTTCTTTATGCTACCAAACACTTTAACACGTACATTTTGGTATAAACTTTTTAATGCACAAACATATTCAAGTCATAGCACAATACACTGTTGGAAATGACTAACAGACATGCGTAAAAACTAAGAAGGCCAATTAGGAAGCTTTTGAAGTTTGCCTGGAAGAGATGATGGTTCCTTGGGGCAAGGAGTTAGCTGTCACTTGGTGACTGCTCCAGCTTGGGACAACTATGAAGGACAATCAGGTTTACAATTCTCCATAGTGTCAAAGAGTCTGTACCTCAGTTCAACTTCTCTTTCTTCATAGCCTTGCTTCCCATCCCTCCATATCACACAGCTTCTTAGAGATTGCTTCACCAGACCTCCATGTTAAATTTTGTCTTAGTCTGCAAAGTGTGATATCTGCAGTATCATTTTTTCCTATCGATATCATTATAAATTAATCACTGTGGAATTTGGTTTTTCTCCTTACATCTTTTAATTTTTTAATTTAATTTTATTTTTTTGCATTTCCCAAATCCAAATTTAAAAGATGCTTTAGCAATAAGTGGTCAGTTAAAATCTATCATGCAACTACAAGATATATTAGGGAAGTATTGCTAAGGTATCTAGTTCCACGTGAAGTAGAGAGAAAGACCAATATATTTTAAGTTAAATTAAATTAAGAAGGTATATATATATATATTGTTTTTAGAAGAAAGTCATACTTATAAATAAATAAGAAATGATGATTAAAATTACGTTAATAGATCTTGTGTGAGAACTCACAAAATTTAGTTAATGGAATGATCAAAAGGTCTTGGCTAAAGATAGCACAGTCAACTGAAGGCTCTCAACTGTAGAACTTAAATCCATTATTGGGTTGACGTGGAAGCCCTGCTTTCCTTGCTGCTTCATCTAAGGACTAAACACGGCCTGAATGCTAGGATAAGCTACTCCTCAGAGATAGGGCTTCCTTGGATAACTGACAGAGTTTAGGACTCTCAGATGGTCTTGGTATGACTTTTCTGAAACTGTACACAAGTATGAGGTACCATTACCCTCCCTTCTCCTGCCTGCCTCCCCCCCTTCTCAAACTCCTTTGTTTTAATGCAGTTCTCAGTTTCTCCCACCTTCTTTCATATACCTCCCCTAAAGTTGTTCTTGCACGGCCAATCTCATCTTGGTGCTTGCTTCTTGGAGGACACAGACAGACAGACATCTCCCATTTTTCTTGGTTAAACACATTTGCAGATAAGAGGGGCAAAGGGGATATTTAATTCTCATTTTTCATGCTCCTGTTTCATTTGTATCTTCTTTCTGGCTTGCATATATTTGTAAAACTCTTAATCGTTAAAATGTCAGCAACTATGTGTAGGTAGAGATCTTGGGAGCATTTTATATTTCTTCTTTATACTCCCCTGGGATTTATAAAAAGAAATCAACTTAGCGTTTTTATTATCCTCTTCCCTTCTTCCATAACTTTTAGGAAACATTTCTATCCTCTTGGGCATCAATGCATAAAGTACCTTTAAAAAAAACACTTCAAATATGTTTACCTAGTCCAGAGAATAATATTTATTGGTAATGAGTTCATGGAGAAAAAAAAAAAAAAAGCAGACTATCAATCCCCAGAGAGCATCCCAGTTAACCCTACTGACATTTCCTGTTGCCATTTGGTGTCGCTGCGGAACACAAGTTAACCGAAGCCTGGTGAGGTCCTTTTGCATTCCAGGAAGCTTGATGGTGGCCAAGGGGCAGATGGTTAAACAGCTGGCACTCCAGTAGGTACTTATGCACTGTCACAAGCACAGAAGAGACAGAAGACAGAACTACTTGCCTGGCAGTCATTTTTCAAGGTTTAAAAGGAGTTGAGGCAAGCCTTCTACTGGGCTGCACTAGGCTATAACCATGGATGCCTGCTCCCTTTCTTTAGACTTGTGCTGCCTGTGTCCTGCCTCTTCATTGTATTGTTTTATAATGCACTGACATTCTTTTCTTTGCCAGTCATAAACTGTTTTCCCCTTTTTCTGCTCCAGGGTATACAACCTTCCCTTGTTCAAAAGAGCAGAGAGGAGATGATGATGGTTAAAATTTTGAGATTGAAAGTAGCATTTGTGGAGACTGGGGAGATAGCCCAATAGTTAAGAGCACTGACTGCTCTTACAGAGGACCTGGGTTCAATTCCCCACACTCACATGCTAGCTCACAGCTGTCTGTAACTCCGGTTTCAGGGGATCCAACATCCTTACACAGACATGCATGCAGGTGAAACACCAATGTAAATGAAATAAAAATAAATAAAATATTCAGAAAAAAAGTAACAGTTGTTTTTTGCCTGTCTTTGCTTGTTGCAATACCATTGTGGGTTTTTTGTTTTGTTTTAGAAAACATTTTTAAAAGTATGCTAAACAAATTGTTCAACTGCCAGATGCCCCATTGTTTCCATGCAGATTAAGCAATATAGAACCTTTAAGATTTTCTTAGTCTTTCCTTTGCTTTAGACATTGCCAAACTAGTATATATCCATTTTGGCCAGGCACACAATCACCCAGGTTTGCTTTATAGGATAATGAAGAAGCTGGCAACATGTCTTTTTCCCAGTTGCACCTCTTAGCCACTCACTACTCACATTTCTGTCTCTGAGCTCACGGGGAGTGAATGCTTGTCACATACCCATCATACTTACAAGCTGTCTTTTGCTTCTGCTTTTATCATCAAATACTGAATCTCTTAGCACTCACAGTTTACTGTGATGTCCCATGCATGCCAGACTTTGCTAATGAGAACTGATATGTTCTTCAGGGATGAAGGGAAAGCAGGAAAGCAATTCTATGGAGATACTATGCCTAACTTCTCCCTTACTCTCATACCCTCATTAAAAAAGAATGTGCTTAATAAAAGTGAGAATTTGAACAAACTTAGAAACTGGTTATGGAGTATCTAGCTTTGCTGTCACAGATACGTTACCAGAGCAGCCTTAGCCCACATTGTACCTTAGGCCAGTGCAAAGGCGTTGGTTTGATTTTGATTAATCTTTGCTTATTTCAGAAAGTTCTAGGATGGGTGTGCTTATTATCTGTACTATACATGCAATGGTCTGAACTGTGCTACCCTCAAATTTTCTGATCTCTAGAAGATGACAAAGATTAATTAAGGCAGCATCCAAATGCACAGAGCTGGTACCTTATAAGAAATAGCGGAGACTCCAGGAAAGGGAGAGAAGGAGGGAAATGTAGAAACACGGAGAGAAAAAATGAAGAGGGAAGGGGGTAAAGGAGGAGAAAGGAAGGAGGAGAGAGAGAACAGGGGGTGAGGGGGAACAGTCTCAACTATGCTCTTATGTAGAGACATGGTAAGAAGGTGCAATCAATGAACCAGGAAAAAGGTCCTCAAAAGAAGTCAATCACAGCCATGCTGGAATCTTGATCTCGTACTCTCTGGCCCCAGAATTGTGCGAGAACAGACTGTCTGTCCTTAAGTCTCTTCACAGATGACGTTTCTTAATAGCAGCCTGTGTTGCCTAATATCACGCTACAAGAAGACAGCAAAGGTCCTTTCTGTCGTCACAATCACTCACTTCTCTGCAGGAATGGGTGGGAATTTACAGAAGTAAATGTTTCGAGAGGGACACTAAATGTCCTTCTAATTCCTTACTACATGTTCCAACCCTTCCCTAAACTCATCTTAGTAAAATCAAACGCATATCCACGGCAATGAAGTGAATCTCCGTATACAAACCTGAGCACTGATGCTGCACTTTCTCACAGGTTTGCCAAACTGTTTCGAACAGGTTAGCATCTTTAAAATGCACACACAAACACACACACGGTCTCCTTAGCACTTATGTAAGGAGTAACCTCACAGATTACACACACGCCAGATTTCGCTAATGCAATTTAATCACGTTTGCTGTCCTTACCACACTTGTAATTCCTTGTCTGGTATCTGTGTTCTCAGCTGTACTTTAAGCTCTAAAGCAAGAAAGTTTATATTTGCTTTGCTCCTGAATTTGTCTCCAGTAGCTACCACAGTACTTGCCAAAGAATAAGTGCCTGTGAATTTTTATTGAGTGAATGAAATTGAATAAATGAATTCCTAGTCCGTCATGGTCTAATTTATTTGGGGGCTCAGCCAAACTCTTTGACATCCTAATTAAATCGACAGTTCTGTACCTCCTGGCAGGATTATTGGAGATCAGACATAAAGATGTCTGGATGCACCCTCAGTTTGGGCGGCAGGGAGGGGGTGTCATTTATTAGCATCAAATCACCCCTGTCTGTCTCCATTTCAGTGCTCTCTAAGGCTCTTCTCTACATATCTCACACAAATTTGTAAAATCCTAACCCCTTTCCTTCTGTTTTGAGATTCAGGGTTAGCTGCTAATATCTTTCAAATACATTTTAAAGTTCAGTCCTAGGACTCTGAAGTTTGCATAGAGAGGCTAGCAGCATACAGATCCATCCACCTCCGATGGCGCTCTACACTTTGTAAATTCAGCCAGATTCGGATACTCTTTTGTCAGGAACGGTGGTCAGAAATGTAATTATTTTAAAATACAGCACAACAGAGGGGTCACACCTCAGCTGTCCTCAAATTATGATCATGTGTTGTGTCTGTCACTCTGCATTAAGTGACGATATCCTAATGTAAGGATCAGGGATCCAGGAAGAACTGGGCATCTTAGGTGCCTCTCTGCTTTCAAAAATAAAAAGCTGGGGGCTGGCGTGGTTAGGAGCATGTACTGCTCATACAACCTACACTCATTTCCCAGCACCCATGTCAGGAGGCTCACAACCTGCAACTCCAGCTCCAGGAGATCAAACATCTCTGCCCTCAAAGGCACTTGCATTCAAGGACACACATTCACACAGAGACATAATTAAAATCAATCTTAATAAAACATATTATGGTTGATCTGGAGATTGGCTGGTTTTCTAGGTTATTTTGTCTCTCCCATTAGGGCTCCCTTGCAAGATCAGAGCTTCAAATCAATGTATCCTGTGAAAGTCACTCATGGCTGTCACCTTTGCAGGTGGCACAGATGAGAAAGAATTAATAGTTTTTAAGGCAGCTCATTTTATGTTTTCACAATTTTATATCAAGAATTCTTCTTTTGATGTGAAACTTATGCCATTTACATGGAGGATGTATGTGTGTGCGAGTGTATGTGTACGTTTGTGTGTGTGCATGTGTGAAATTCTATAGGAAAAACAAAATAATCCTGTTCTTCCCCCTGTCACCTTCCCCTCCAAGCTGTGCTGGGGTCCCTATTCTTTTTGTGCGATGTAGGTGACATTTCAGCTTCTGTATTTTGTTTGCATGATTTCTAGAAAATTTTTTAAAAGAATACTTTGGCTATACTTAGTCATAAAAGTCTCGTTTCTGTACCTTATTTTCTTTTTTGATGTTGATCCAATCCAATGCTTCTTTGCATGTGCTAGGAAATGCACTAGCACTATGCTATTGACTGTCTTACATGCTTGTTCATGAATGATCACCAAGATCCTAACATTACCGTGGACCCATATGTCACCTTAGCTGCCCTTGGCTTAGAAGTCCTGAAATGAAATAAATGGCCAGCTTTCTCTCCGACTCTCCCACTTGTGCTTTTTTTTCCAGGTACCTTTAGGAAGGGATCAAGTGGAATGCTCATAAAGGTGCAGATTTTACCTGTCATGGTTCAGGGTAAATGGTACTGGTTCAGGTTTGGAAGCTATTTCCAATGATTGGCTCATTCAAATTAGGAACTTGAGTTGCGACTAGGGATGCCTTCTATAAACTTCCTTTAGCATGATGATACCTTTATGATACTTTCCTAGCCTCTCTTCTAGCCCTCTAGATGACTTTCTAATTGGCTCCTTTGCAAAGTTCATGCCAGGTTAATTCCAAGCTGAAATTTTTCTTCTGTAAGCCTCAGATGTGGTCCATAGTGAGCACTTAGACATTTTGGCCAGAACTGCCTTCATCTAACCTTATTGCACATTTGAAACCATGCCCCACCAGAAAGATGAAGGCTTATAGAGCTTTTACTTTGGAAAACTTGTTAGTAAGTTTGTAGGAAAGAAAATGCACTCTTTTCAGTGGACAGAAGCATCTCCTCCCTGGAGTAACCAGCGAAGGCTGAACATCCCAGGGCAGCTTCCCTTACTCTATTGTCCTAGGTCAGAGTGACTAGCTTTCCGAAGTCACCCACCACCTGGGTTTTTAGTGATGTATGTCTGACAGCAGGCTCAGCTACACAAACACATACACATATGCACACACATGCACACATACATACACACACACATACACATGCACACACACACACACATACACTTGCAGGCATTCACATGTGAATAGCCACAGAATGCAAGTCAAGTTCTCTTGCTTCTACCCGCCCCTCTCTGCTTTCTGATATGAGCTAGCATGTCTTCTTCCAACAATATAGAATGGTGCTGCTCTCAACTCATGAAAATGATAATTCTTGGACAGTACAATATTAACTCAATCATGTATAAGGACTGTCTACTTTTTGAATAGAGATATCGCATGTGAGATGTGGACATATCACTTACTAGTTTGTTCCTAGTTTTTTGTGTTTTAGCTAAAAGAGAGACTAAAAATTGTTCTATTTCATCATCTTTGCTCATTCATATGAACAGTCCACATGTGTGGTGCTTTTGAACAATGCAGCATTCTCTCTCATTTACATTCAACAGCTCAAATATTTGAGGACAGGTAGTATATTTTCTATATCATCTAGTTCTCTCTCTGTCATCCAGTCCTCAAAACTGACAGTAGCTTTCAGACTCTTCCCCATCCTGATTTTCCTCTTCAGGTCATATGCCAACTTATCACAGTCCTTAAAATGTTGACCTGTAATTGAACATAATACTCCAGATGTGGTTTGATCAGAATATAGAAAGACGATTACTTCCCATAAACCAGAAATTACTCTTTTATTAATGCAGTCTAAGATCCTTGGCTTTTTAGCAGCCACATCACACTGAATTGAATTACAGAGTTGACTGTAATTCAAAATAATATCCAATTTAAAGTGAGTGCTATTCCCCTGCCAGCTGGATAACGTTTCCCATTTAAATGGAGCATTTAAGCCAAAACGAGGTTAATATGTGACCGGAGGTGGCATTAGACCACCAAAGCACGTTGGATTCCAAATTGGTTGACTAATAAGTGTCTCAAATCAGTCCAAGTAAAACTGGACCTGTCAACTGCCCCGACTTCTTGTCTTTGGAAGGAGAAATGGGGGTTGGTGCTAGCAATAAACAAGCCATCTTTCAGAACTAGTCACAGGTATTTTGTTTGAAGCAATCTAGCCATTTATTACAAAGCATTCTCTGTGTAGAAATTTAAAATCAAATCCCCTTTTTAATTTACAAGTGTGTTTTCAAATTTAAAATACTTAATCACCGTGGAAATTGGAGGACATACTGTAAAGTATAAAGATGAAAGTTGACCTGGGTTTCCATGGAGGCTTAAGTTAGTGTCCATGATTTGTTACTGAAATTGCTTCAGCTGGAAGGACGTAGTCACTAAAATCAACACAGCTTTGAGACTACCGTTTTTAGTAACCACAGATAAATCTCAGTGCTCTTGGTTTCTTCAACCAGAAACTACTGTCCAAAATAATGCCATGGAAGTCATGACTAATAACGTGTTTAAGAATTGGAGAAAATCAACAGTAATTTGTCCATTGTCAGTGTGTTGAAAGATATCAACACTGCCACATTTAAAAGCAAATATGTGAGTGTGTGTGTGTGTGTGTGTGTGTGTGTGTGTGATTTATATCACATGGTTCAACTTGCTGAATTTCTTACAATTTTACAAAGGGTTTCTTGAATTCTGTGGGTGTTTTAAAACAATTCTCATACACTTGATATAAGTAGCTCCATTTATCTGGATAATGTCAGAGACTGGAAATACACAGGCTGCCCACACACATTTTTCAGTGGTAATATATAGCTAGAACTGTCAAAAACTGGAGGAGTAAATGTTTGTGTATTGAGTATATTTTACCATAGTTTGATGTGCTTAGTGATTATAATTGGGGGTATATTTCTAATATATGAGCTTATGATTGACACCACCAATGTACTTAGCAGTGGTGGAATAATGTAAGCATATCTTTAGTCTCATTCATTGGAGGGCAGCCCAGGCCTGTGTGTCCATACAAACACAAACACAGTTTCAAACTGTTGAATGAAGCATCCCTCTCTTGAATAAAATGTCTTAAGAAGAGCAGCAGGAATCTAATTATAGATAGCAATCTTCCATGTGGGTAGCACTTGAATAAGATACATTTGGAGCAGAGAGGCTGGGTTATTGTTTAGTGATCAACTCTTCGATTGAATTAGGTTTTATTTTCTATTTTCTTGTCTTTTAAGGTATATTTAAAGCCTGATGTCAAATCTCACTTGAGGTTTCATCAATAATGTCCACTTAACCACTGTTAAGGAAGCCAGCCTTTCGGTTCAGATGAGGAGACTACAGTTCACAACTTGGCTGTACAAATGATCTGGAAAAGCAACCCCTGGTAAACTAGGACTCACTCCTCTTTCTGGTGTGTGTGTGGTACTGGGGGGGAAGGGGGACACGGAGGGGTGGCATTAACCTCCAGCACTCTCAGGGCATTTCTTTGTCTAAGTAAGTATAAATAATTTAGATTTAAAATACAACAAGATCAAGAACTTTTTTCTTCATGTGTAGGTGAAGGAGACTGTCTAAGAAAACACTTATTACACTATGCTAGAAACAGAAGAATAGCTGTACTTCTGCTGAGTAAGCTTCCTGGCAGGCTAGCACTGGAAAGGAGTGTGCTCAGAGGTACTCCACATAGCCACAGTGATGGCCAGAATGCAGTTTGCATGGTAAGTATGTCATGTAAGTAAGCTATTATTGTCAATATTGCTTCATTATGTACAATGCAAAATGGTCTCCTATTTACTGCTTTTATTGATCTTCTCAACAACTTTGAGTGCAATCATTTCTGCTTCTCACAGAAGAAACTGAAGCCAGGAGAAATTGACAATACAATGGAGTAGGAACTTTTACTTTGTCTATCTGTGTTCTTCTCGGTGTCCCCCCAGGGGCTGAAGTGTCTCTGTGTTCTTTCCATTTTCATTAGAAATCAGATACATAATTGCAGTCAAGATCAGTTGTAAACTGGGAGTGGTGCTGCCTCCTTGGTGTGCCAAGCACTTCAGATGAGAGGTGAAGGCAGAAGGAGTACAAACTCAAGGCCAGCCTAGGCTATGTGACAAGATACTGTCACAACAAAACAAAACAAACTCAAGTGGTAGAAGCACTCATCTCCCTCATAGAAATGAGGAATGTCAGAGGTGGTGACCTTGTACATATTAAGATGGAGACAAATCCAGTGTCTAATTTCAGGTCAGCAATGAAGCTAGAGTGGAATTTGACAAGTTACAACTTATTATCTGTAGTATGAGTTATAGTGAATATATATTTTAGTTTAATTTTCCAAATATTATAAGAAAAGCATATATGCATCTATGTCTTTTAAATAGAGTTCAACTAGTACAGATTTGTATAAAATATGAACTAATCATCCCCACCCTACTCCCCCACTGTCATGCCCATGCTTCTTATTAAATTATAATCACGTTAATTATGTCTGATTCTACTTAACCTGATTCTTATCATTGTTACCATGCTGTACAAATTATATGCTTACTTTTAGGTTCGTTGCTTTATAAATTTAAAGATTTTATTTAAGTTGTAAAAGATGAGCAACTTGCCAGGAATGGCAATACACACCTGTAATCCCAGCACTCAGGAAGCTGAGAGAGGAGAATCTTGTGTTGGAGGGGCAAATCTGGGCTCCAGAGAAACCCCATCTTAAAGGAAAAGGATGTGTAAACTCATTTTTTCCTACCATCTAAATTGTTCAATTCCTATTCTCCTACCTCTAAAATGCGACTGTTATATATAATACAAGCTTATATTATTTGCTTCTAATTTTCTCTCAGGTACCATTATATATAAGAGTAAGATGCCTGGTTAAACAATCATGTGAGACTGAAGCAAACTGGTAGAGTTATGAATGAAGGAATCATCTCAGGCCAAAGGAGAGAATATGAGATTTCGATGAGAAGTCTTACCACAAAGCTAGCTCCAATTTATTATATTAAAAATGATAAAATTGTTAACCTGCACATATTTAGGAAATATTCTTTATAGTAAGAAGCTTCTGTGTTTAATTGCTAAAATTTAGAATTATTTCCTAATGTTATATCTCATCAGTACAGAAGATAGATCTACCTAATGAGTAGATTTAGGCAAACATGTCACATTCAACAAGAACAAAGATTATTGGCCAATAAGACTTGATCTAGAAATGATAAAAGAGGGGAAACAATTCTTGGAGTCTAGAGACATGGGCCTGGACAGGTGTTCAGAAGTGTTTGAATAAACAACAGTAGCCAAACAGCCATGAGCGTGACTGGTAACTCCCATCGCAGGCAGGCACCAAGCCTGCGAGTTCTCAGCCATCTTTAGGTATGTCTTCTACTCCCCTCCCATTGGTATGTTTATAAACAGCATCCATAAACCAAGTGTTGTTGGATCAACTTTGATTTGCCTATCCAACTTGCTAATCCTGTGACAGAGACATGGGCATGAGAAATTGAGGAGTCTATTCTCCTGCAGGTCTCTGAACTAGGACAGGATGCTAGAAATTGACTCTGTCACTGTCTCAGTTTCAGAGCTCACAGCTGGAGTGAAGTCTGTCTCAGAATGACTCATTTTCTGAATCTCACTACACTGGAGTTAGGTGATATTTCTATGAGACTTTAGACTTTTGAGTTTATGCTGCAATGAGTTAAGACATTAGGGCAGCGGTTTTCAACCTATGAGTCATGACCTCTTTGAGAGGGTCAAATGGCCCTTTCACAGGGGTTGCCTGAGACCATCCTGCATATCACCGATATTAATATTTATGATTCATAACAGTAGCAAAATTACAATTATAAAGTAGCAACAAAAATAATTTTATGGTTGGGGGTTCATTGCAACATGAAGAACTGTATTAAAGGGCTGCAGCATTAGGAAGGTTGAGAACCATGACATTAGGGGCTCTTGGGATGGAATGAATAAATTTTGTCTATGAGAAAAATATGAATTACTAGGAGAGGGGTAGCAGTTATGAAATTCTATGGTATGAATATGGGTGGCCACTCAGCCCTTAATATGGTATACTTGATGGGGGGGAGTCTTTGGGAGAGGAAGAGCACGAAGAATTTAGAGCATCATAGATGGGAACTGTTCTATTATGAAAAAGCCTCTGCAGGAGGTCCCACGCCCTGTACCATTGAAGACATAGTAAAAAGTTAGAGTATGTGCAGAAGTGGACTCTCTCCAAATAACAAATCTGCCTTGATCCTCAACTTTTTTCTCTCCAGAGACATGAAAATTAAATTTGATGCTTATAAGCTACCAAGTCCATGATACTTTGATATAATAGCCCAAACGCACTAAGGCAGACATTCTCAGAAAAAGTAGTGTACAAATATACACAAGCAAATACCTTCTCTGTACTTGCTCTTAGAGAAATGAGCATGGCCAAGATTCTGCGATTTTCTGTTTTTTTTCCCCCATCTTCATTGAGTAGAAATGACACATGAGATCTTTTCTTGGAATGTGTGTTGGGGGGAGAGGTCCTCTACTTTGAAAAAGACATAAGATCTCAAAATTGGAAGCAAAATTTTGATCAATACAGATTTAAATATTTAGATATTCTTTTGGGTCAAAGTAAAAACTGAAAATAGTTTAACATAGAATAATGTTTTCATCTTGTATGTGAAAACTCACACTTCCTACAATCATAAGCAGGCAAAGGTGAAATTAAGGGTGAGATCAGTCCCCACACTCGAACAAACATCTTGTGTAGGTTCACAGCCTATTGTTTCTTCTCTATCAAAATGTGTGCTGGTATACATGAGGTTATATTGAAGAGGGTGTAGTGTTTCATCATTACCTTTACGGAGAGAGCTCTGCAAGCATTTTAATAAAGAAGGACATAAAATATGTCACTCTTGTTGCAATAACTTCTATCAAAATATGTTCCATCATCCAGTGCCTCACTGTCTCGTCATACAGTGTTTTTTAAATGGAACCCAGGGCAGCCAAATTTTCCAAGATCTACAACAGTTAATACTTTGAGACTCTACGTGCAAAAACCAAGTTGATAAACATAACCAATAGTCAATAATGTTCCATTAAATATACTGGATGTTGCTATAGATTTGTGTAAGTCTTAAATTCCTTTCCTAGGATGCCTTAGAAATTTTCTTTTACCTATATATTTAACTGACTTGGAAAGAGAAAGAGAAATAGGCACTGTCTTTTAATATCTGTCACCGAGTGTGTTTTCTTCTAATTTGGGTACATTTCATTTACATAGTTTTAAGATTTTTAAAATGGTTATGAAAGTAACACCACAGGCAACCACAATTATTCAGAGACATGTTGATTCATCCTGGTTCTTAATATAATTTTCATATGTAAGGAAGCTTGAAGATTTGGGTGATATATCCACGAAGCAGTGATGGATGGCCTGTGTCTACTGTGCATAAGTATCTAATCTCTGTCTTGGTGATGACGGCCGTGTGTTATGTTCCACTGGCTGCAGAACTGCCGTAACACATGTGTATCCTCACAGTGTGATGACATTCCAAAATAGCCAGTCTGCAACTTAAAAAAAAAAAAATCCTCTCTGAAGCTTTAGAGTAACTGTTTCATGGATGTAGCTTTTCATTTTTTCTGATGTTAAAGCTCCTCACTTCTAACTGAAAACAATACCTGAACACTCCCCTGATTTCCATCAACTTTTACCACACATCTGCTGTTTTATCAACTGGTAGAAATGACTATGAGATTCATTAATAGTTATATGTTGTTTATATTACCATGTTAGTTGATGGGAAAACCCCTACCTACTGATTAGAGCCTGTATACGTTTTAAAATACAATCATGGTAGACAAGTAAAATAGGAAACCTCAACACTTGCATAAGTTGGTATGTTTTGCATTTAGTGTGTGTGTGTGTGTGTGTGTGTGTGTGTGTGTACTACAGCATGTGTATGGAGGTCAGGAAACAATTTGAGAGAGTCAGTTCCCTTCTATCACCATGTGGGCCCAGAATACTTAATTCTGGTCATCAGGTTTGGCTTCAAACACATTTACCCACTGAGCCTTCTGGAATGCCCCCAGGTTATATGTTTTAAATGCCAATCTCTCAGAATCTAATCTACTATAGGTATAGATGTGTAGCCGGGTAGTTATATAAGTTTCTAATGTGAGACTAGATATTTTAGGATGTTATGATCTGCATGCCCTGTTGTCTGCTTCAAATGTGGCTCTGAAAGTTCATAGCTAAGAAGAGGAATTGATGATATTTACAGGGGCAGAAGGCACTGGCTTTCTCCTTCTGTGTACAGAAAACAGAATTTGACTCTTTGAACACTATCTGGGGACCTCGTAACTTGAGAGTAGTAGAGCATCAAATAGGCATGTGGTAGGCATTTAGGAAAGGCTCCCTGGATATTGGGTGATGTATATATGGAATGAGTATGAGTAAGTAGTATTGAGACGTTCACGAGGTTAAGGGGTGACTCTGGAAATTCAGGAACTCAAGTATTCTGAGTAACAAAACTTCCAGTGATGTCATTCTCACTTAATGTTTCCATAGACAAAATATTACCTTATTCATATTTTAAGGAGAGAAAAAATATAATAGGTAAAAATATGTATCCTTAATTGGAATATTGGAATTAGGAACACAAAACTTACCAATATAATTTTATAAGCTAATGGATGAGTTTCAAGATGCTTGCAAGTTTTCTCTCAGGTTACAAAGCATCACGAAGACAGACTTCCCCAGGGACGTACTCTACACCGAGCACCAAGCATCACAGATGCCAGCGTTTACTGGAGGATTTATGTTTGCTATTTTAGCATAGCTTGTCTTCTTTTGATTTTATTTTTTTCTGTAACAGATCCATAAATTTTACCTGAGGAATAAAGCAATTCTGCAGAAATCAGTCTCCGATGCTGATTTATTCTGAGTGGTTTGCGTAACCGAGTGGGAGATAATTCACAAACCCTGTCTGAAATTTGTCTGCCAATGGGGTGTTGAAGCCTGGCCAGACAACAGTTGTATCTAATCCTCCTCTTCACCTCATCCCTAGAGAGTCTTCCCTCAGCTGGTCTGTGAACAAGATTTGGGTGGTTGGCATTTGGTAAGAGGAAGTTAGAGAAGGAAGGAAGGAGGTAATGGGAAGGAGAGAGAAAAGGGGGCAGGACCAAGAGAGAAGGGGAGACAAGAAATAAGATCAAGAGAAAACCTTGCTTTGGTCTGATGAGAACCATGTTTGCTGTGCGTGTCAGGGGTGGATGTTTCCCATCAGAATAAAATAACCAGTAATTGTGGGTTAGCAAAAGGTCTTGGTTCATTAATGGAAATGTGATAATTTTCTCAACTGAGATAGAAGCTCACAGGAGGAAGTTCCGTAAACAATCATGATGTGTGGCTTTGCAGCTGTCCTTTGCAGCCATGAACATTTTTAATATGGCAGGGAAACTCAGGGTAACATAACAGTCTTCTTTTGTCTTCTCTTTCAACGTAGACACGTATGTAAACACACGGGTACATAAAACACCAGGCAGATCTTTAGTGATTAAGACTTTAGGGCTTAAATTAGCTGGAGACACATTTAAAAATCATAATAAAAGGTACAAAAAATAACTGCAGAGAAAAAAAAAAACAACCAAAAAACCCACAGGTCAGACTGCAAAAGGAATGGCCCTTTAAAGGGCTTTTATCTCCTGCCCATCATCTCAAATTGTCTTGTTTACCCCTCTGAATCCCGATCAGGCACCATTACTGCACTCAGTGTCCACAGCACTCTTGTGAAGGGAAAATTAATTCTGAATTACTGGTCCCATAACTGCCTGCTTTTTCACATTATCTGTCAGGAAAATAAGCAGACAATAGCCAGCTAAGTGGATTTCTGCTAGCTGCCATTCAAAGAAGAAGGGGCAGGTGTTCAATGGGGGCTTCTTTCTTTCCTCAACTGCTATTTAACAATACATGGAGGAGGAGTTTAATTGCCTGCTCCCACCTGCACCCTTGTCATTTCTTGGGTTTATTGGTTTTAATGAAAATATTAAGTGCACTCTAGGAACCGAGGCAAAGTGACATTTTGATTGAAACACACAAGGAAAAAAATGTATAACAGAAGCGGGCACTGTTACAATGCTAGTAGAAACTGAAAGAGGGAGTATCTAGAACAACATTTCAGCTATTGTTATACAAATAGGTGGTCCTCAGATGGAGGACTGAAAAAAAATGAATGCTGTTAAAAGCATTATGCCTTAGCTACTGAACTTTTAATTTTTCCATAGAAGAACAATGTGTCCATGCCGTGATGCATTTTCTCTCATTAGATGTCCCTAAAGTGGCATATGCTACTGTGTATATACGGTTTGTTCCCACTGACGCACACAGTGAGGTTTGGTGCTCAGTGTAGCTGTGTTAAGAAGAATCGGTGATTTAGGAGGTGACTAAGTTGTTAAAATGGATTAACATTTTTTTCCTGGTTGTCATGGAACTGGACAGATTATCCTGAGAGTGGATCTTTATCTTGTTCATCATGAACCTCTATTCCACATTCACCTACTTTCCTTATGCTTTTATGAAGTATTTCCAGAAACTAGATTTATATAACCATGATCCCAAGTAAATTCCTTTTCTTTATAAATTATCAGGTCTTGGGCATTCTGTTGTATAACAGAAAACAGTCTAAGAGAGCTTCTGTAGTTGATTATAATTGAAATTTCATTCTCTTTTCTGGGATTGCAACTCACAAAGTTTCTAGAGGAAGTTTGAATTTATTGACATAATTCATCACAACTGAACTTGGTAAGCATCAGTGAGAGATGTGTTTGCCTTAACCCACTTACTAGACTCAAAGAAAGAAAGAAAGAAAGAAAGAAAGAAAGAAAGAAAGAAAGAAAGAAAGAAAGAAAGAAAGAAAGGGAAAAAGCCAAGTGAAAAGTCTTCTTAATGCATGCAATGGCTTTGGCATTTATTGTATTTCAGTCTTCTTCATAAAAATATTAACATGAGCAATCGATATGAAATGAAAACTTGTATTCAAGATGCACGCATGTATACGCATGTACAAATCACCAGTTTGCAGTGGTTCTCAACTTTCCTAATGCTGTGACCTTCGAGTACAGTTCCTCTTGTTGTGGTGACCCTGAATCATAAAATTATTCTTGTTGCTATTTCATAACTGTAATTTTGCTACTGTTAAGAATCACAATGTAAATATCAGCTATGCACATAGTCTTATATGACCCCGGTGAAAGGTGTCCCACTGCAGTTGTGACCCATAGGTTGAGAATTGCTGCTTTAGAGTGTAAAAGTACACTAAAGAAAGTTAAATATCTCATAAATTCTACATCTTTTGCTTAAAAGTTCGAGTATTCCAATAGTTACTGAGTGACAGCAAACAATAAGCCCTTCATTGAGAAGGTTCCTAATGTATATCCCGTTTAAAAGGACAATCCACATCCTTTTCCACAGTAAGAAAGTTTCCATTCTTCCATGATTTAAAATAAGAACTCAGCATATTACAAGTATAATGTCAAAAGATAATACGTAGATCCGAGGAACATTTGGCATATACTTGTGTATTATCAGATTGACCCAGATATTTTGTCTGGCACCTAAATAAATGCTCTCATATACAAAAGAGATTCACTGTCCATATCAGAATACTTTGACTATGAGTTACAGACTATTCAATTAAAAGTGTCTTGAATAACAACTCATCTTTTGATTTATTAACAAGATACTCTAGATCAGGGGAGTTCCACATTTAGTACAATGATTCACTAGGATTGAATCCAGAATCTTGAGCTCCCGACATGCTAGACAGACTATCTTCAGTATACCACTGAGTTGAAATCATTTTACCTGATCCTACCTCCACTCAATGCTCAGACAAAAGTAGGGTTATATTAGAGAGAAAGAAGAAACAGTTGTTGCTGAACATGATGCCTACAATGTTGGCCACAATGCTGTATCTACATGCTCAGCATGTAAATTCAGTGTTCTCTGGGTTTCAGTTACTAAGAAATTTGTTTATATCCCTTTTGATCAGGGGATCTGATCACTCCTGAGGGATCATTGCTGATCTAGCAGTGAATAGTGTGCCCTGTTCTTATAATTAGCCTCAACGGGACAGCTATACACACACTAGTTGTGGGGTGCTGCACAAGCAGAGGGGAGCTACTCAAGTCAGATTGCTCTATTATCAGGTTGAAGTTCCTGGTCAGCAACTGAGTCTTGTTGAATTAAAGCAAACAGGATGCATATGATATGAATAATTGATAAGATGTGGTCAAGAACAAAAAAAAAAAAAAAAAAGCTGATATCCAGAAAGTATAAAAATAGGAGAATCTAAGAGGACACAGAAATGTAGAGAGAATGTTCTCAGTTCTTTAAAATTGTGGTGTTGTGGGTCAGCCTAGGGTCTTGGTATTTAGACAGGTATTCTACCACTGTGGCGTACCCTAGCTCTGACCTCAATTTGCCATCTCCAAAGTCTTCCCTTCTTGAGGCCCAATTGTTTCTCACTTGCTGCCCTTCATTTTATTTTTCCATTAGACTTTTTAAGTAATTGTTTTTTTGAACTTCAATATGTTCCTGTTCCTTCCATGAAAAACAGAACAACCTTAATTGGAACAGAATACAACAGAGAGCATGAGTCACTCCTGTCCTTGGTGAGTTCATGATCCATGGGGCCACACAAATGAACCAGCAGGCAACTGCTTTCCTGCCAAGGCAGTTTGTGTGACAAGTAGTACAGACAATGGGAGCATACCTTTGGCCAATTGCTGCTGGCAAGTCATGTTTAAAGGCTGCTAGACACATCTCGACTTGATATGCCATCCCAAGAAGCTTACTCACTCATTCTCATACCAAGACGATGTTTCCAAGCATAAATTTTTGAACCAGCTGAACCCATATTTGCTTCACAGTCTAGGTTCTTGTCTGTTGGACTATTTACTGTCAGACCCAGAAAAAATGATAGTCAAGTGTGACCAGAATGTCTAAGCCGAGGCAGAAATTCTCATTAGTGAAGGAAGGCCCTGAACATACGACACATTTATCTCCTGGGACACTAAGGAATGAAAAGGGTGTCATTGTTTTATTTAAAGATAATCTGAAGAAATAACTTGTTGCAGACACAATAAAACAAATAGCTAAAGAAAACAAAATCAGAATTTAAACCATCTAAACAGCTTTCTTCTGCAGTGAGTTTTGGGAGTCTGTGTCATGTAGGCACACTTAAATTCCCATGAGCACAGTGCTCTGTTTTAAGGGGCTTTAGGGCACTTGATTACATTTTACAGTGAATGTAAGCTATAGACAGCATATTTGGAGATAGATAAAGTTTTTTTTTGTTTGCTTGTTTTTGATAAAATACAAAAAGACTTTGTCCTATATGTCATGCGACCTCTGTCCTGCCTACTTTCTGTCCCCCCACTTTACCATTGCCTTCCACTTCCTGAATCAATTCTAGATTACACAATTCCATCCAATTATCTTCGGCTCAACCACTGTCAGTTCAATTGGTTAAGGGGGCTCTTTGCCCTCTGCTTTAGCAGTCTTGTTAACTGCTGCAAGTCCTATAACTGCGTCTGCTGCCTCTTACTTCTTTGAGCAGTAACGCTATCTCTACTCCACTTATGAATGACAGAGACTGCCAATACAGCGTGCCAGAACCACATAAATGTATTTCACCTTTATTGTGATAGTGAAAAATATATCACTATGAACATAAAAGATGTGTCCTACCAGCTACGGATTTGTAGTAGGGTAACCTTTTATATAGTGTCCAAATTATAAGTAATTCATAATGATCAAAAATAACCACATCTGTATTTTTAAAATTTGGGTCATGGATCACTAGCTTTAAGATCCTAGGGATGGAAACCTGCTGAATGCAGGAGTTTTGTGGTCCATTTCAGACCTGTCCATTTACAGTAACTGGGATGTCAATTTGAAATCTTATCAGTCTGTATTCCTATGTGGTCCTGATGCAGGATAAGATATGAAAAAGACTGATTCCCATGATGCTTCTAGGGAAACCGGTAAAAAGTAAAAATTCTAAACCCAAGTTCCCGAGTTTAACATAAGCATCTCTTGAAACTTTTCCTTTTTATTTACTTTTGATTCTCCTTTGAGTATAATCATCCTCACTAAATTGTTGAAATAGTGCCCCCTGTCAATTAGAGGAGGCTAATTTACATAAACAAATCAGCCCTTAAACATCAGTGGCTTAGAAAAATAATTTTTTTCTTTTTTGACATGTTTCATTCATGTGTAAGTTATCTGAGAGTCCCCCTCCATCTCGTTAATGCTAGGACTAAGGCTGCCAGAGCGCTTCCCTCATGGTCTTTGCAAGTCCCCTTCATGGAGGAAGAAAGGCTTCTGAGTATTATCAGGAGCAGATAATACAAGGAAGCAGTCACTTCCTTGACAGTCACTCTGTCTTCATTCCATGTGTCCCAGCCGAGTGCTAGGCCTGAAACACAGTTCTCCCTTCTCTCATGGAGGGGAGAGGAAGAAGTTTCTCAAGGAGAACAATCACAGTGGACACACTGAAACACTCACTTCACTGGAGGCCTTACACAGGACAAAATCAGACAGCCTCATTCCCCACTTTACCCACTCAGAGAGAAAATAAAGTCCAAATATCAAAGAAAATTATATTTCAGGCTATAGTGAATACAGTTTAACCTCATTATTCATTTCAGTTGCATTATATAAAGTATCCCAAAGCAAAAAGTTTGTGAATGCTGAATAA
This sequence comes from Cricetomys ansorgei, assembly GCA_026225945.1. NCBI lineage: Eukaryota > Metazoa > Chordata > Mammalia > Rodentia > Nesomyidae > Cricetomys > Cricetomys ansorgei. The sequence goes on along the minus strand of JAMJFZ010002601.1, from coordinate 1,537,364 downwards.
TTGCTCCAAGGGAAAGTGGGGGCCTGTGAGCTTCAAGTCAGGACATTTTCTTACTCAGTCAAGGCACAGTCCTATTCTGGTGTGGTTCCAAATATGGTCAAATCATGAGCATTCATGAACTTGTAATCCAGCACACTCTGATTGAACAGAGCACAGGTTTCCTGTGTCTTGGAACATTCAGCCCTATGTTAGGGATGGAAAGTTGTTTTTTAACTAGCAAAACCACCTAAAAGGAGCACAGAATGTGAAATGTAATGGTAAACGGACTGCAGATGGGCTGCGGTTACAGTGTGAGGGCTGAAGCAGGAGAGCTGAGGGCCACTAACTGCTTTCACTGGAACTTGGGAATCAGGCAACTCAAATTTTGCCCCATCCTGTACCACAATGACCATGGAAATATTGTGAATATTGACAGTTAAACTTAAGAAAGAAGGAAAATATACAAATATGGAATCTGTGAGTGTGAACTATCTACCCAGACTGTAAAAGAAAAACAAGTTTTCACTCTTACAACACAGTAGTTTCAGGTGTGTGGGCATATTAAACAGTTCTCCAACGATGCCACTCAATGCTCTAGACTTTAGCTCAATTCTGACATGATCTGGAAGAGTTAAAGTTAAAGTCATATCTCAGCTTGGCAGCTCAGTCCTTAAGAGCTCTCCTCAATTTGGACTACCATGCATATAGAGGGCTGCCACCTATCCTTCTCATCAGTTCCTCATGAACTGGGCTTTCCACTGTTTCATTCCTGGATTTAATTTGCTGGGATAGCTTGCAGAACACAGGGAAACAACTTTCTTACTTTTCTAGTTTTGTGTATGTTCTTCTGATAAAACACCATGGTCAAAAGCAACCTAGGAGACAAAAGGGTTTATTTTAGCTTATGGGTTGTAATTCATAATTGATGAAAGTCAGGCAGGAACAGAAGCAGGAACTTGATGCAGGAACCATGGATAGATGCTACTTGTTGGCTACTTTGTAGGCCTATGCTTAGCCAGCTTCCATATAGATCCCAGGGCTAAATGTCCATGGAATGGTGCTGCCCATGGTGTAACTGGTAACTGATTAACAATCAAGGAAAATCCCCCATAGACATGCCCAAAGGCCAATTTGATCTAGACAATTCCTCTCTCAGATGACTTTAGGTGCGTTAACAGTCAGTGCCTATGAAACACACTGTTACAAAAGATCCCTTAAAAGGGTCAAATGAAAAAAACCATATAGACTAAGGTACCCCAGGATGTTCATAGACTTTTCATGTACTTTCTAAGTGTAGCACCCCCTAAAAAGCTCTTCACACCCTGTCCTTAGGGATTTACAAAGAGTTATCCCATTAGAGGTCATTGGTGTCTTTCTTTAACCCTCTCTTCATTTGAGGTTCAGGGGCAGGGCCAAAATGTATAATCCCCAACTACATGGTTGATTCTTTTGGCAATTAGACTCAATAGTGTGGCCATCCAGGTTCCTGTAGGAACTGACTCCATAGAACAAAAGATGCTCCTACTATCAAGTAAATTCCCAAGAAGTTAGGAAAGTGTTGCAGACAGTTTCTCTTAGGCTATTACAAAGTATGAAATTACATTTGTAATTCCCTAAGAGAAACTACAAAGTCCTTAGGAGACAGTATTAAGGAACCAGGACAAAATCTAAATATTACTTTGTAGATTTGAAATTTAGAGGGATAAAATCTATACACAGTACTAGTCACTAAGCTAGTCCCTGGTCCTGAGAGCATGTTTCTTATACCACAATATCATACTTTATATTGAGTGTGTCTGTCATAATTTTGACTTCTAGCATGTTCTTTTGAACTATAGATTAGCTTGTTCATCCTTACAATTTTCATACAGGAAGGTAAATTTCCTTTTTTCTTGAAAAATCTCAGTTGATTTTTCAGTCTAATATGCTTTCAACCCCCAGTTCTACTAAAGGATTTAATATTTTTGAATGTCAGATTCATCATTTAAACATGGAAATAAACAACACCAAAAGTCGAGATGACTGTGGTAAAAGTAAGTAAATGGAGAATATAAGACAACCCCTATGTTATCTAGCCTGTTATGAGGTTTAATTATGAGGCAACTGCTCTAATATCTACTACAATGACCACCAGAGCAAAATAAATAGATCCTGTGAATTTATTGCAGATACGTAATGCAAACTCACTTACAAAATCAATCACTCACTCACAGTTTTAATATTTAGTAGATGTATACAACATGTCAAATATTAAAAAGCACAGAAACAAACATTAAGGAAATCGCATAAATGTAGAAATACATATTTGTTGAAGAAAGGGCAAACTGGTAAGATTTTAAAAGTATAGTTGCTAAGGATACTAGTCTGAATACTTGGGCTACTTGTTATAGATAGCAAACAGTCTTCCTGTAATTGTTATAGATGGTAGGCTGCGTTCCTCGTTGGCTGCTTTACCAAGTATGCCGACTTCTTAGGCTCGCTGTTGAGGATAACAGCTGAGTTTCCTGGGATGTTTGCTATCTCTAGGAGACTGAAAACCTAACATGATTGCAAAGGTGGTAGACTGACCTCCTGGGCTAATTGCTATAGATAAGAGACTGATTTCCCTGTAGTAGCTGCTGTAAGCAATTGACTGAGTTCCTAGAGTGGTTGACAGAGAGGGTAGACTGAATGCCGGGGCTGATTACTGAAGATAGTAGATTGATTCCCTGCCCTTGTTAATACACATAGTAAATTGACTTCTGGGATATATAGGCAGACTTTCTATGACAGACACTAGGTATAAAACACTGACTTGCTGGAATGGTTGTTAGAGATAGTAATGCTGACTAAAGACCTGGGCTGGTGCCTACAGTTTGAAGATTGGCTTTCTGGGATGGCTAGTTTTGTCAACTTGACACAATCTAGACTCACCTGGGAAGGGAGTCTCAGCGAGAAATTGGATTAGGTTCTTAATCATGTTAATTGAGGTGGGGAGACTTAACAACTGTGGGTGGTACTATCCCTTAGGCAGGAGATCCTGTACTCTATGAGTGAAGAAAGCAAGCTGAGCAGTAGTATTCATGAGTTAATCCATAGCTCTCTGTTCTTGACAGTAGTTGTGACTAGATCCTTCAAAGTTCCTTCCATCTTAGCTTTTCCACAATGATGAACTAACTATAAACCAAACCCTTTCTACCTTTTATCAGTGTATTTAATCTCATCAAAAAGAAACTAAACTAACCCTGTTGCTATAGATAATAGACTAGCTTCCTGTGTTGGACACTATAGATAGTAGACTGACTTCCTGAACTAGTTGCTAGGCATAATAGACTGAGTTTCTGGGATGGTTGCTATAGATACAGGAATTGGTAAAGTGGAGCATCTTTTATTTAATTGAACTGCCTGAATTTATACTTATCATCTCAAGAAAAAGTTATTTCTTCATCCCTTCTATCCATTCCATTTAAGGTAGTCGTTTTTCGTACTGTCTTAGAAATACTGAGCAATTTAACTTGGTGCAATGGATTAGCCAAAGTTTCTGATTTGATTCCAAGTAGGATAGATGAATATTTGAATAGTCAAAAGCAGAGAAGGCAGCCTGGCAAAGCTGCAGGGGCACCAAGCTAGTATATCCATCATCTTGGTTGTCTATGCTCACCAGAAATGACATGAAAAAAGAAAAGAGAAAAGAGAAAAGCAGGGATTGAAGGCAACTGTCAACAGATTGTTTCAAATTGTCAGGAGTGAAATATTTCCTTTGCCTCAACTGGTGTCATTTCTAGCCAGTCAGGGTAAAAGAGTAAAGAAGATGCTTGCCTGTAGTCAAGTCTCTCTGGACCATCTCCCCTTAATTTACCTGATCCAGCTTGGTTCTTTGAAGTTTGTAGATGAGTCACACCTGAAGAAACATCTTAACATGTCTAATGAGTCAGCCCTTTAACACCCAGAAATGCTTTCTCTCAGACAATGGTTATGAGAAGTGACAATAGGACTTAAGAGTACTTCCTATCTCTTTAAACGGGTACTTTAAAGGAAAAGAAATTAAAGGGAATATCTACCCAAGTTTAAAGATAAAAAACTTCCATCTCATTGGTCTTTGTGTTACCAGAATTACTGAAGGGTCAGAACTCATGAGGAACCATGAGGAAACCCTTCATGTAGTCTTTGTGGAGAAAACACCAACCTTCAACCACAAGGTGTTTTTTTTTTTTTTTTGTTGTTGTTGTTGTTAATTGGAAATATGCTAAGGTTTTGTTAATTAAGAATGTAACAAAAGTGTTGTTTGATAATTGGCTGTATGCAATAATTTGCACAGTCATTTGGTTCAAACTCTTCAGGTTTTCATGGCTTTACCAAAGTGGCCCCTCCAGATAAGCCGAAGGAGTAAAGGCCTCTTTTCTAGCAACAGACACTGATTCACAAAAAAGACCCGTGGAAGATGTTGAGATAGCCAGCTGCAGACAACCATGAGACTTGAGACTCCTACTGCTTACAAAGTGATAGGCGTACTTGATGTGAGTTGCTGCCTAAAGCACCTTACCACCTACCAAGGAAAGCACTTCAGAAGCTCTTTACCATGTCTTAGTAACTGTTCTACTCCTATGAAGAGACACCATGACCGAGGCAACTCTCATAAAAGAAAGTTATTTAATTGAGGGATTGCTTACAGTTTCAGAGGCTTAGTCCATTGTCAACATGGCAGGAAACATGATTGCAGGCAAGCATGGTGCTGGAGAAGAGGCTGAATATTATATTTTGATCTGTAAGCAGAGAGACAGAGAATGGGAGGAGGGGGCACTGGGTCAGTCATGGGCTTGAAACTTCAAAGCCCATCCCCAGTGACATACTTCTGCCAACAAACCACACCTACTCAACAAGGCCACACCTCCTAATCCTTGTAATCCTTTCAAGCAGGTCAACTCCCTAGGGATGAAGCATTCAAGCATATGAGCCTATGGGGGCAGTTCTTATTCGAACCACCATATAAGGCAATGTGCATGTCTTTGGCACCTTATTTTCAAGATAGGGCCTCTGACTGAACCTGGAGCGCTAATCTATTCCTCCCTGTCACTAGAATTACAGATGCATGCTACTGTGCCTGACTTTCTACCTGTATACTGGGAATCTAAACTCAAGTCTTCATGCTTGCGTGACAAGGACTTTCTTGAGTGATCCATCTCTCTAACCCTCCAATGATATTCTTAAAATTTAGTTATGTTAGGCATCTGACGGGAATCACCAACTCAGGTCAAATTTAAACTAACCTTGAATAGGATGAGGAGTGTGAGTTTTCCAGAGTATAGGACTATTATAAATTCTAGCTATAAATACAGGTTTATCTAGGCTTTGGTTAGTAAATTTTAAAGAACTAATTCTTTTTCTTGTTTCTACCAGAGCAGAACTGAAAAAATTGACACTGAAAAATTCACCTACAGCTTCATAACTTGTCTGAATGGCTCCCAGACTGAAACCAGCAAAGGGAAAGAACAAGCCCTAGTGTGGTCCAGACATGGACATAAGGAAGACTCTTTGGTAGGTTCAAATCAAATGCATTGTATGACAGCATTCACTACTCCCAGCACTGATGCTGTCTGTGAGCATGAAAGAGTGCACACCAAGGAAAAACATCCAAGCCTTGGTGTCTACAGTTTATGTTGAAGTCAGCCAAACACACAGGACTGACCACCCATGTGGCTGGCTCTAATCTCTAGCTTCTCTGGGCTCAGATGAAACTGCATTCCACCCCCACCTCCATCACATTGCCCTATCTGCCATAGTGTAATGACATTTCAAAGACTTACATACAGGTTACCTCTCAGGAGCAAGGGGAGAGGAGCAAACTGGCCTTGGAGAAAGGGCAATCCTTTACTGAGTAGCATGAGCCCTTATCAGCTTCCTCTATGAGGCTCGTTCTGAATGTGTCTCCCCTCAAAGATCCCAGATTTAGTCTGTGTCTTGGAAGTTATATTGTATTTTACTAGTCTTTATTTCTAACCCCTACCAAGTGATACATTAAAACACTAGGTCAGATCTATCTGGAATGGGTATATTATTGGGTCAAACTTCATCTCCATCATTTTCTCATCCCACTATGCAAGAAACTAATTTTTTTCATATTTAAATAATTGCAGTACCTAAAGATTTTAATCTTCATGAGTTATGTTTTATGTAAGCATCCAAGATTTTGAATTGTTAGTGATAAAGATTATAGATTGGGATTGTAAACACTAGAAACTTGTTTGTATTTTTGCATTTCATACAGAATTCATTGGTGAGAAATAGCCATTTACTTTCTACGTAGATTGAAACATTCTCCTCAGAGGATAGTCTAAGTACACCCACAAGAAAACACCTTCCATGGATACTGAGATTTCCTGATCTCCACTTTTCCTTTTCATAGGAAACCAGACAGAAATACAGAAATCTCTGAGACTCTAGATAGAAAGACAGACAGACAGAAAGACAGACTGAGAGACAGACACACACACACATACACACTCTATGTTTACAGTTAGGAAGGAAGTCATGTGATGTTTTGAATCTTCTGTTAGTCATCTTTTGCTTGCTTTTAGAGAAGATCTAGCACAGGCCATATGGCAATTGCAGCTGCTAGACAAAGTCCTGGCAGGCCCTGCTAGGGCTGAAGCCATCATGGCACCTTTTTACTTTTATTTTCAGTAATTATCTTATGTATAGTTGGGAGTTCCCTGATTTGAACCTACCAAAGAGTCTTCCTTATGTCCTAAAAGATGTAACACCATTAAGAAATTTGGTATTGATACTAGATACCTTTAATACATCTTCCCCATTAAAGCCATCTGAGGGAACAGACCTGAAGAGCTGTCTGTGGGAAGAGGGACATAGATCCCCCCTCACACCACACAGGAATGTATATAGATGAGATAAGGATGCTATGGAAGAGTGAGAAGAGAGTTAGGTATAAGGATTTGACTTTGTCTGAGTGTGTAGAAGGAGCTGGCCATATTGTAGGACTAAGGAGTAAAAAATGTTATATTTAGACAAATAATACTTCATGAAATACTGCAAAGGGTGTACTTTTGCTTCTGCTATAGAGACATTTCTAAGCACCTAGTTTCTGCCTAAGAGACATTATCTAAGTCTAATAATCACATGCACCACTTATAAAGACATAGACCATAAAAATAGTATGGTTCTGTGATTTTAATGTCTACTAGACTCTGTAAACATTTTTTGTAAACGCTTGCTTCCTGGTTTGTTGGTAAATGCTGTCCTCATGAGAATTTAGATTAACATTTCCAGATTAACCTTTCCCCCCTGGATGCTCAAAAAGTAAGGAAGAATGGTTCCAGGGAGCTGGACCTTATTAGCTCATGGGTTGAAATCACTAATCAGTTATTGTACTACTTAGCTGATGCTTGCCAAATTAGGATTATATAGTCAGGATTTATAAATAAGGAGGCTCGCTGGGAATTAAGAAAGAGACCATCTGATCACCCTCAGACATGTGTCCCTCTCCTTCATTCTTAGGGCCTGAACCCTACTACAACTAGACTCTGGCAAAGATTCATTTACTCTTTGTGTGTGTGCACACAGGTGTGCATGTGTGTGTTTGTGTGTGAGTGTGAATATACATCTACAAGAACACATGTAAAGAGATCAGAGGACAATTTGCGGGGTGAGTGAGGATTCATTTCTCTTCCTCCATTTTGAAGTAGAGTTTTTATCTATGTTACTATGCTCTATGCTGGGTAGGTCAGCTTATAGCCAATTCAGTCTCTTTCATATACCACAAGCATCAGTCTTTTAAATATCTTTTTAGTTCTTTGAGAATTTTGTATAATGTGTTTTCATCCCATCCCCAACTACCCCTGTATTCACTCTCCTTTTCCCTCCCTACCCACCCAACTTTGTACTATATGCACACACACACACACACACACACATACACACACACACACACACACACACACACACAGGCCTGTGAGTTCAATTTATGTTGCCTGTTTATTCTTGGATATGTGGCTTTTCACTGGAGCATGGCATATTTTCCAGTGCCTATACTCTTAAGAAAAACTGACTCTCCCTTTTCCAGAAGGTGTCAGTTGCCAATAGCTTTTTGGCTAGTGGGGAGTTTGGTGCCTACCTCCCTACTTTGTGTTGGAATTTGGGTTGTCTTGAACTAATGCAGGTCTTATGAATGCTTTCACAACCACTGTGACTTCATATTGCTGTTGCCCTTCTGTGTCTCAAAGCATTACACTTTTTTTTTAATGTTGGTTCTGGGTATCAAACTCAGGAGGCCAGGTGTGTGTAGTAAGTGTTGCTACCTGCTGAGCCATCTTGGTGGATCTTCTTGCTTGCTCTTTTGGTATAGCTATATAATACCTATGCCTCTCTTAATCTCTGTCTGTCTCTGTCTCTGTCTCTGTCTCTCTCTCTCCTCTCTCTTCCTCTCTCTGCCCCCTCCCCCACAGAGTCTCTTGGGTCCTTTCTTCCTCTTTCCCTTTCTCATCTCCTTGGTCTTCATTTATTCTGAAAAAAAGTAGGCAGATCTTGCTCTCCAGAACCACCAAGAAAATAAATGAAGATATGATTCAAATCACAATTAATAGTTCATCCACCCAGATATTTTTTCTCGTTATTCAGTTAGAGACTTAATGTCCAGGAAAGGGACATCCTTTTCAACTCTGTGTCCTCTCCTATAGCAACAACCAAGTCCTGAAACCTCAGGCTGCCATCTACAAGCCTTCTCAGCAGAAGCAGTAGAGTTTAGACCTAGCCTTATACCCACTAAGAAATAATCACATTCAATTATGTTAGCTTGTGATTTCCATATTATTGCAATCAGAGGAATCAACATGTGATCCTGTGGAGCGATGCTATCTATTTTAAAGTTTGCTTTTGTTTTTATTGGGAAGAGCTCTCATGTATCCCAGATCCCAGGCTGGCCTTGAACTCACAGCATAGCAAAGGTTTGATCTCAAACTTTTGGTTCTCTTGCTTCCACCTTGTGTGCGATTGTATTTCAGATACATCCCAGAAAGCCCAGTTTAAGTGGTACTGGGATCAAAGCCACAGCTTCAGATACTCTAACAATTCAGCTGCATCCCCAGCCCCAAGTAGAACTAACTTAAGAGATTCCAGAGAAATTTTTTTCCTGCTTGACCTCTTGCATCAGTTGTACCACTTTGGGCTACCTAGTCTTCACATTGGCCATCAGACAGTGCGTCTTCTCCAGGAGACGGATGACTAACTAAGGCTGACTATGACTGTGACTGTGGGCCTACCTCAAAGTGCGTTAGAAATTTGCTGAAGGTTTCTTGAATGGAAATCAACCTAGTTATAGATCTTTTTACTGAAATTTATTTTTAAAGCAAATTTTTACACTTGGCTCTAGAAACCCTTGCCTGCATGCATATTCTGTCCAAGAACTTTTTAAGGGATTTCTGTTACTAAATAATAAATTCGAGAATTCTCATTCTGGTAGCTAGTACAATCTGCTGCTAACCTGACTTTCCAACTACAATTTCCACCCTCCAAAATATGCCCATTACATGTTTGCCAGCTGACTCAGTCTCTGTAGATGAACCTTGACTGCAGAGTACACGTCAGACTTCTAAACTCAACCAACTCCACCTCAAATAACATCTCCTCCAGACAAAGCTCTGATTCTTCCCATAGTCATTTAACTATTACCCTTTCACAGTATTTATTCCTCCCTCCATTTTAGACTGTAGTTTTCCATGCTAATCACCTCCTTACATTGGGCTAGACCAAGGACATTTTGAAGGCGGAAGTCTGCTTCTGGTTCATGTCCTTGTCCTTTGCTATACCCAACTCCATACCTTACCAATGTCATTGTCAGGGAGTATATATTTAGCTCCTATTATAGTTTCTAAATTTTCTTACTGTGTAGCTCAGAATAACCTTAAACTTGTGATAGTTCTTCCTCAGCCCCCAAGGGCCAGGACTACAGGTACATCTTGTACTGCTCTATGACAGTGAATCCAAGACCACTGGAGCACCAAAATTCATCTCTTGGCTTCCTGTCCAAGAACACAAAGTGACCAGTTGCCTCAAGCCCACAGTGGGATGACTTCTAAGCCATGATGGACTGTACTTCTTCAAACTGTGAGCCAAAATAAAGCCTTTTTCCCCTGATTTGCTGTTTGTCAGGTATTTCATTGTGTTACACAAGCATTAGCAGAATGCCAGAGGCCATTGAGGATGATCCCTCACTCACAATCAGCTTTAGATTCCATCTTCTATATCCCTGGTAAGGCTACAAAAGGGAAACATCAAAAATTCTCTCCTCAAGATTTAACATACCATAAGAAAAGCTGGTGGTGTCAGTCTTTCTTGAGGCCCAGGAAGTGAACACTGCCTCCTTAGGCTCAAAAGAATGGAATTGGAGTTCTACTTCTTGCCCTAGTGAGAACATGATATTCCAAACTGCACCATTTATTAGGTTACCGCATGCTACTGTCTCCTCCTTAAGGATTAATCCAAATGGGCCTGTCAATCATCTGGCCAAGAGACCATGCCTGAGGAAAGCAGATTCATCTGAAGACATGCTAAGGATATAAGAGGAATAATTACTCCATTATGCATCCTAGAAACCCTCCACTGCTTCTCTGATACATTTGTTTATAGATCTTCATTGCTTCACTTGCCTACTTTCCCCTACTTTTCTGAGTTCTAACTCAAACATTTTTTAAGTCTCCTTTTGAGATGCTGTCTGAAAGTCTGGGCATCCTCTCCTTGACACCGTGGGCTCTCATGCTGCTTTTCTGAAGACCTCTTCCTGTCTTCAACTACCTGCTTATCTCCACACCTAATTTATAAGACATGATTTTTCTCTCCTCTTCATCTCCTTTCTCTTGACAGCTACCAGGATGCACAGCTTGACTTCCCTATTTCTTGGTTCAAACACTAATAAAAGGATCGTTGAAATTTTTTATTAAGGAAATGAAGAACTCACAAAAGGGAACCCTGATTCCCCCATAATATTCACATCAGTGAAAAATGTCTTAATGTCTGTGCTTATCAGTATGAATCCAAAGGCAAGAGGCAGGACCACTCTCTATATTTCTAACCAGGTAAATCTGGGAAGCATCTAAAATTTACATGTCTATCACATTTGCAGATGACATTGCTTCTATTCTAAAAGCCACACTACAAAAAGCACTGATTGCTGATATTACAGTTGCCCTCATGACATCATTTTATTGAATGAAGATTAGTGAGTGATGGATGATGACAAGATTGACTACCAAAAGATAAAAAGATGATCTGGAGGCCCACGATTCCTTTTCTGGAAGAGGACTTTATTATTTTAGTCAGAATAAAAGTAAATTAGAAGGGAAGTTTACAAAGTAGAAGAAGGAAAGCAAAAGAAAAGCAAGGGAAAGGATAGGGAGGAAGGGAAGAAATAAAGAAAGATGGGGGAAAGGAAGAAAGGAGGTAGGAAGAGAGAACATGAGGGCAGGAGCATAAGAAAAAAAAGAAGGAGAGGAGAGGAGAAGAGATAGATTCTGAGAGCCAACTTGTATTTTAGACTCAATAGTGTCTTTTAAACTTTTTTTAGATTTATTTATTTTATTTTATATGTATGAGTGTTTTACCTACATCTATGTATATGCACCATGGTCACGGAGGTCAGAAGAGGGCATCAGATCAACTGGAACTGGCATTACAAATGTTTGTGAATTACCATGTGGATGCCGGGAACTGAACTTGAGTTCTCTGGAAGACCAATGATTGCTATTAACCACTGAGCCATCCATCTCCCTAGGCCCCAAATTAATAAAAATTTGTCTACCAAGAACTAATTTTCTTATTTTAATATTGTCACATACTGAGGGAATAGGAAAAGAACCCCCGGAGAGTTGTAGGTATCACTTTAATCCTTGATTGAAAGCATTCTAGAATGCTGCCACATTTCAAAGCCAAATGTTAAGAAAGCAACTCATTTCGGGGCCCACAGGAACAAAATTAAGGCTTCTCAAGGTGAGTTTCCATCAATTAGAATGAAGTTTCAGCAACGTGGGTCTTTCCTACATTAACTTTTATGAAATTTCTGAGAACTAACCTCTTCCATTTTTTTTTTTTTTGGCTTGAGACATGACCTGGTATGTGACCATCAGCATATAGAATTTGAGATAATGAGTTTAAAAAGTCAAGCTCTACCACTTAGGGGTTTCCATCTGAAGGCAAGACAATTACTGGAAAGCATAACAAAAATAAACAGATAGAGTTTCTTAGAGGTTATTGTCTGGGTTCATAATGTCTCTAGCCTGTACTTCAACTCCATTTTTCTACACTTCTGCCCATCTGCATTGATATGCCTGCACTCCTCACAGGGTTGTGCTACTGTCCTTGGAATTTCTCAGTACACTGCCCTACGTGCAGGAAAATGATCTACGGAATCCTCTGTCTCAGGCAGAGCTGTATATGACCCAGTTCTCAGTCCTCATATATAAGGTACAGGAATAGGATCCTTGCCTTCCAAAGTGAAATTTTTCTTCAGGCCTCTTTTCCCTATTTGTCTCGTTTCCTCAGTCTGGAAAAACTTTCTATTCCAAACTCTATCATTCACTTTTCTTCCATTATTATTATTAATTATTATTATTGTTACTGTTATTATTATTATTATTATCATTATTATTATTATTATTTTCAACCATTCCCATGGTAAGAGCTTACAGAGCTTTACACCAAAGCATTCTCCATTGTGAGCTTTCCTTAAATGCCCACATTGACCCAAACATGTTTTCACATAATTTTCTGTGGAAGGGCAAATTATTCAATAGAGGCTCTTCAAATTCAGTTTCCTAGAAATTTTGGAAATTCCTTCTCTAAAAGAAACCATTTTGATGATGTAGTTAAACTAGTATTCTAACTGAATTATCCAAGTGCTCTTCACTGTATTCAGTCATCTCTTATAAAAAGGATGCAGAGACATGATGGACTTTAAAGGAGAAAGCTAGATAGCGGAAGTCAGATTAGAGTGACATCATCTGGTGACAACATCCAGAGTTCTTAGTTCCAGGTTCTGAACTCTACAGCCTTAACAACAGGCTTATATGTCTACCTTTAACAGCTGTGCTGGCTAATTTATGTCAACTTAACATAAGCTAGAGTAATCTGAAAGAAGGGAACCTTAGTCGAGAAAATACCTCCATGAGATCAGGCTGTAGGGTATTATCTTACTTAGTGATTGATGAGGGAGGACCAAGTCCATGGTGGGTGATGCTACCCTTGATCTGGAGGTCCTGGGTACTACAAGAAAGTAGGCTGAGTAAGCCAGTAACAGCACTCCTCCATGACCTCTGCACCAGCTCATGCCTCCAGGTTCTACTGGGTTTGAATTCCTGCCTTAGCTTTCCTCAATGAACCGTGACTTGGGGTATTTAATCCAAATAAACCTTTCCTCCACAAATTGTTTTGTTCATAGTGTTTCTCCACAGCAATAGTAACTCTAAGACAACAGACCAGTTAAATAGATGAGTAATAGTGAAAACAGATCTATTCGCTGTTACTACACTGGGAAAAGGAACAAATGAGGAGGTCTAGTGACCCCGTAAGTCTACTTTGGATCCTGTGGTGGGCTTAAGTTTACGTAGAGGGAAAGATTTATGTGTGACTAAGCAGTCCTGATCAAAATATGGCCCCACCCATCACTGACCCATCATTGTCTTAGGTGCTCTCTCTCTCTCTTGCAAACTGGTCTGACTGCCAAAACTCCCCTAAATATCTTCCTGAGAGACAAGTTCCAGCTCTGGCTGGCACCGGGCTTCAGTCTTTTCCTTCTCTTAGCATGAGGCTCCCAGGAATTTCCAATGTCTTGGGGTCTATTGTTTAAATAGTCTGACAGCCAGTGTGGTTATAGTTTAAGACAGGAAGGGAACACATGCCAAAAGGATACAGGAAGACACCAGAAGCTGGGGTCAAGGAAATGAATACTCTCCCAGAGACTCTAGAGGAGCTGAAATCAGCCAGCACTCTTTATGCACATTTGAACCCTTCTTGAAATTCTGGATCTCTACAAATTCACAATGTTTGTAATATTTTAGAATGCTGTTTGCAATGTTTTGTTACATCTTCAGTAGGAACATAATATAGTTAATATGGACTATTTTCAAGTCAACATCTTCATTTAAGATGTTCTCATGCTTTCCTGGTTGTCTGTATACTTGCCTTCCCACATTGATCAATGGAGTTGGAACTCTATCAAATCTAGCAACACATCATGTTATGTACTTGTCAGCCTCCTAAAATGTGGTTCACCTACATTCCAAGTTTAAAAGGTGAATCTGAGCCAGATGGTGGTGGCACACACCTTTAATCCCAGCACTCTGGAGGCAGAGGAAGGAGGATCTCTGTGAGTTTGAGGTCAGCCTGGTATACAGCCTGGTCCTGAGTTCCAGAACAGGCCAGAGTTACAACAGAGAAAACCTGTCTCAAAAAACAAACAAACAAACAACAACAAAAAAGTGAATTTGAAAATATCCTTCTTATAGCACACGGAGCAATAAAAAAAAGCCAATTTCTGGTAAATTATTTCTATATGTAAATAGTTAGGCATAATCATTTGTCAAGACAACTAAGATATATATGTATATGTGTACCATATATATACATACATATATGAGCTTATATAAATATAGAGTTGCATGGTAGAGATAGGTGTGATCTATTTGTGATTCCAATCCCATAGAGGCATTGCTGCCCATGATATTTATTGATAAAATCACATGGAATTCTTGTTAAGTCCTGAAAACAAATCATACAAAATATAATTATTCTGGCTTTTATGAAAGTGCATCCATAGAGAATTCACCATAATTAAAACAGTGTGAAAATTATTTCTGTTTATTGGCTAAAATGCTTAGAAAAGTTGAAAGATATTTACCACGTAAAGGTCCAGGAAGAGTCTGTGAAGTTCAGCAGGATGATTCTTTGTGGGTAGAAAGACTTTGTCTTCTGAAGATTCCAGGGTTAGCCAGTGCTTTCTTTCTCTACCTCTCACCCAGGGTTCATTATCTCCATTACCTTCTTCTACTGGTAACATGGAGGCTCTTTTCTCTGATTCCTCTAGGGGAAAAGGGTGAATAGCTTTATTTAAAAGGTAGGGAGTAGGGTGGAGAGATGGCTCTGTGGTTAAAAGCACTGGCTGTTTTTCCAGATGGTCCTAGGTTCAATTCCCAGCAGCCACATGGTAGCTCACACCTGTCTGTAAGCCCAGTACCAAGGGTTCTGACACCTTCATGCCAATGCACATAAAATAAACATTAAATAAATTATTTTTTTAGAAAGCCTAGTTTTAGTTCTTAGTGCCTAACCACAAAGCAAATCTGAGAATACAAATAACTCATTCCGTGAACCTCTATGGCTTAAATTTCACTCCCCTACAAGATACGCTTACGTTTTAGTCCTCAGATTGCCCTAGATGTCTCTAGATCCCTTCTGGTTTTTTCTCTAGTTATTTTTGGGATTTAGCTAGGGTTAACTGTTATTTGCAGGAGGATAGCTTTGATAGGAGCTTTTATGCTCCATACCAGAATTATGCTAATTTCCTGAGGGGGAAATAGTTTTGTTTTGTTTTTTTTTTAACAGTGATATTCAAATAAATCATGGGAAATTAGTACTATATTTTGCACCTTATACATTATACACCTTAGCTTATCAGGCACAAATCAGAATATGCTCATATGTGTGTGTGTGTGTGTGTGTGTGTGTGTGTGTGTGTGTGTGTGTGTATACACATACATACATTCCCAAAGTATTCCGACTATCTTACTCTGGAAAGTCAGTAATTTCTATGGCAATGCAGTTTCACATCTCTGCATGGTGGAGTGCTTGTGTGAGGCTACTACCAAGACTCTGTGAGAAGTGAGAAGGTTCTGTGGCAATTTTGCAAATGGATAGAAATACTAGTGGGCTTTCTTTGAACTCACCCAGGGCATTAATTGCCCTCATTTCTGAAGGCAGCAGGGGAGAGGGAAGTTGGCAAGGAAGAGTAGAAGCAGCCAAGCCCGGCTTCTCTTTTCTCTGTGCTCTAGTGAAAAGGAGATGAAACATCGCAGAGAGATGAAAATCTTTTAGTTTGCCCTGAATCGGGCCAGCATGCTTGATGACTCACAGAAGGCACTGATGGGTACCACGTTAGAAGAAGAAAGCAACAGCAAGCGTGGGTTATGGACATATTGTTCTGCCTGTAAAATATCCACTTGCCTACTTGCCCCTTACAAAGAACGATTTATCCAGCAAGAACACCCTATAGGGAAGTAGATCAAAAGGAAAAACCAACAAGTGAGATGGACTAGAGCAGGGCTTCGCAAACTAATGTGGAAGCCAGTCTCCCCTGGCACCTTGGTAAATGCAGATTCAGACTGAGCAGCTCGGAGGGGAGCCTGAGGTCCTGCATTTATAACAAGCTCCCATAAGAGGCAGATGCTGAGCTAAAGTACAGTCAGCAAATGGATTTCGTGTGGTGGCATGTTGCCTAGAGCTGACCCTGGTGCCAAGTTGAGGAGACTCGAATGATGATCTCATTTATTTTACTGCCAGAAAAAAAAAAAAAAAATTCTGTGAGGAAAGCAGCAATTTTTTTTTTTTTTGCTTGGGTTGGGCAAAAAAAAAAAAAAAAAAAAAAGTTCATATTCCAAATATGATGTTAATTTATTATCAGGGAAAGCACTTATTAAGTTCTTATTCATTCTGGCTGTTCTGCAATAATGCAGCTTATTATGGGTTAGGAGGTGTCAACAGCTGTGTTATTGATGTTTATGCAATTTTCCCCACAGATAAATATTGTAAAACCACTATTTTATGTTTCAAATTTTTATCTTGATATTGCTTGGGAGATATTTTACGTTATGTTTTAAATCCATGGGTCTTGCTCCATCTGTGAAGTAATAAATGGACATCTATTTATAGATGTCAATAAGATTGTTTTCTAATGTTATATTTTACTATAGTTTTTAATATTTTTTTCTATAAGAAACAACAAAGGTAAAACAAGCAACTTATCCTTTACTTTGTAACTGCTTTCTCTGAAATACAAGTGGAGATTGGTGGAAGGGCAAAGATTGCCATTCTCCAGGGTATGAAATGCTATTGAAAACAAGTAAGTAAACTGTCAGCTATTAGAAGTTATGTGTTCCAGTTTGGTTTCTGTTGCCACAAAATGCTGAGAAAAAGCAACTTTAGGAGGAAAGAGTTTGTCTGGGTTACATTTTCACATCATAGGTCATCATTAAGGGAGGTTAGGGCAAGAACTCAAACAAGAATCTGGAAGCAGGAACTGAAGCAAAGACCATGGAAGAGCATTGCTTTACTGGCTTATTTCCCATGGCTTGTTCATTTTTCTTTCTTATGCAACCCAGGACCATCTTCCTAAAAGCGACAGCACACTGCAGTAGGCTGGCTCTGCTACATCAATCATTAATCAAGAAAATTCCCCACAGATATGCCCACATGCCAATTTGATGGAGGCAATCCCTTAGTTGAGGTTCCCTCTTCCAAGGGGACTCTAATTTAGATCGAGCTGACAAGATCTAACTGGCACATCGTAGCAATTTGATCATTTAGTAAGTCGATTGGAAAGAACATAAGAAAAATACTAGGAATTTGATAAATAAGGTTGCTTGTGTTAAAATGTAATATCAAATTAATCTTGAAAATTTATTTGACTCTTCAAGGCAATCCGTCCATTTCTCTCAGTCAGTATCTTAGTGATACTTGGGAAACTGGGGCTCCTTTTTGGGTTCTTAGTCTCTGTCTTAGTTACTTTCCTATTGCTGTGATAAGAAACTGTGACTGAGGCAACTTATAGAAGGAAGAGTTCATCTGGGGCTTACATTTTCAGAAGATGAGTCCATGACCATCATAGTGGAGACCACGGTAGCAGGCAGGCAAGCAAGGTGCTCAGGCAGTAGCTGAGATCTTCTACCGTGACCCACAAGTACAATGCAGGGAGCGCTAACTGGAAATGGCGTGGGCTTTTGAAACCTCAAAGCTTGTAAGGTGTTTATCACAGCAACAGAAAAGTAAAGTAGAATATCAGGAAATTGAACAAGTCCCATTAACAAATTTTCATAAGTATGTATCAGAAGACTAAAACTAAGTAGCAGGAATTCTGTAATCTAATATCACAGGGCTTCAAGCCAGCACTCATGGCCAAGACTGCGGACATTTGTACAACCCTGATGTGCATTCTGGGGAGTGTGCAACTGGGCATTGAAAGCACAGTAGTTCCCAGTAACCTCCCAGAACTGTATGCCGGTCATTCTGGACTCAACTCTTTCACAAGGTATGCCTGAACTACATAAAACTGTATTCAGGGAAATTTATCCCAACCAAAAAAGTACTTCCTCAGAGACGCCCCCTCCCAAACCCTCACTTGTGATATAGACATTATATTATAGCCTTCTAAAGGTATCTCACCTAATCTACTTAGGGTAAGTTAATGTATTTCTCACTGATCCCTTGCCCACTACCAGTGGATACTAGTCTATGGCAGACAGGGGTAGAACAGAATTTGTTGGAAGAATGGATGTGTGAATTCCAAAAACCTTTTGGAATTTATGTGAAGATGTGAAGGCACAGGGATAGGAGGGTGTGTGTGTGTTTATAAAATAATTGCTGAAAATTCATTATGGGTAAATTAAGCACCATTCTAGCTCATTTTAAGCCTCAACTATTTTTGCTGGGAGGTATACAAGGGTTATCATTTCCACCATATTTAGGTCAAGGTTTGCATAATCTGTTACTAGAAAGCAATCTTCTCTTAATCACAAGAGTTTAAGAAAACATGATGTCTTAATTTTCCTCCCCTGATTCTCTGGATTGATGGGATGATTCTCAGTTGTTTTCCTTCATATATTACAGTCAGAAGTTGAATGGGGCAGGACTCACCTGGGATGCTCTGGCAGCTGGGTCTCTCATGCTCTGTGTGGTTTCTCTAGTCTGTCTCGCAGGAGAATAGGCCTTCTTAGGAGATTCAAGGTTTCCCAAATTGGATATTCCAAGAGAAAAGAAGTGAAATCTTCCTGATTTTGTAAAGTTTAGTCTTGAATTTGCACCTGTGACATATTCTGTTGGTTAGTATGAGTCACAAAGCTAGACTCACTTTCGATGTGGGCAAATACCAGGAAGTACAAAGATATCAGATGCGATTATTCACTGGAGACCATCTCTGAAGACTTCTACTCTGAGTAACATTGAAACTCTAAATTAGATAGTATTAGTAGACATTTAAAGAAGTAAACACCATTTTTGTTTTGGCAGAAGCACTGTATGGTATGATTAAAGGAACGCTGATCTGGTTGAAAGCAGAACAAAGAGAAGAGGAACAAAGGACAAAGCTTAGGTTTATGTTTGAGTAGCTGTAAAAATAAAAAAGTGATGTTAGTGATCACTGTCTATGCAAGCAATGGTTTAAGGTGAGTTATTTATAAAAGGCAAAACCAGAACCCATTTGAAGGGTAACATTATCTGTTTGACTGACTACACTTGGATTTCCAGCAAGATAACACCTGAGATAAAAAGACCAGTATATAAGGTTGCCATTCATGATGAATAAAACTTTGTAAAGCTCTTTTTATGGTTGAGAATGAATCAGCAAAGGAAGTAGGAATAAATCAAAACAGAAAACGAAGTTACATCAACATGGTGTCCTCAAACGGGTTAACAATCTAAAATATTCCCAAGGAGCAGAAAGACGCAGATGCCTGAGAAACAGGGCATTGACTTAGGCAACCAGAAGGTCAAAATTGAAGAAATTCTACTCCAGAAAGTCTTTCAATCAGAGATGTTCAGAAAACACAGATCGGGTACATTTTGTCTCTTTAGCAACACAGGAGGGAGAGGAATTGATACTGAGTGGGTCACTGATGAAACCCCTGCTCTTAGTGTCCTGATGTGCTTTCCATTTTTATTTAACTTTACTTTTCTTGTCAAAATTGTCTACATGTTGTTGAATAAAAACAGTATTAGTGCTTTTTAGCTGGACTTCAGAGGAACGTCTCTAATATTGCACACTTAGTTAAGGAAGTTCAATTCCTAAAGAAGTCTTTAGTCCAGGTGACTACATTGTCCCTCGTTCTGTTCATTATGTGATTTATATGAATAAATTTCTTTGTGGAAACTAACCTTGAAGCTTACGGAAATTCTTTAAGTTCCCAAGAAATGTTCAGATTGATTATGAATTATCATTTGGGGTTCATTGACAAACAACCTTATTTAAAATTAATTTAGATAAACAAATAGACTATTTGAAATTATTAATTTTTCTCAGTCTTATCACTTGATAGTATTCCTATCTTAGTAGTGTTATAAAATCAGTTGAAAAGATATTTCTCCACTTGATTTCCTTGAACTACAATGAAATAACATATGGGTCTGTTTTTAAAACATAGGAATCAAGGTTTACAGGAAATCATTGGTTGGTAGAATATAAACCACATTGAGTAAACCTGCTATAAGACAATCTGAGAATATAATTTTTGCAGTAGTAGAAAGTCTTTGTTTAAGTTTTATAATTATTGCATTTGCTTATTTTGTTCTTTTACTTTTTATCAACTTTAATTACCATGCAAAATAGCAGGTTTCATTGTGACTTTTTATACATATATTATTCTCATTTTTTCTTACTCACTTTTCCACTATAGTCCCCCATTTCCCTTGCTAGGCCATTTCCTCATAGTTTCTCCTTTGGTGTACTCGAGTGAGAGCTTTGATGATACAGAATCTAATGTTTTGTTGGTCTTCATTTCCTGTCCCCTCAACTCCCACTTGGGCTGTTCGTTTTTCTATACAGTGGTTCTCAGCCTTCCTAATGCTGTGGTTCCTCATGCTGTGGTGACCCCCCAACAAAATAATTTGTTGCTACTTCATATCTGTAATTTCACTACTGTTACGAATCATAATGTAAATATCTGATATGCAGATGGTCTTAGGTGATCCTTGTGGAAGGGTCGTTTGACCTCCAAAGGAGCTGTGAACCACAGGTTGAAAACTGCTATTTTAGGACTGCACAGAGAATTAGGATGAGGCCAAGGATGCATGGTCACACAGTCCTGGTTGGGCTATGGTCTGGTAGATCTAGAGCTGGTTTTGTGGGGTCCTACAGCTGCAGGGTAATTATTACTGCTTCAGGTGACGATTCTGTGCCCACCATGCGATGACTGCTATTGCTCTAGCAGCAGCTTTGGCTCCCATCATGGAAGGATCTGCCTACAAGGTTTACTGTTCTTGTAATCTTGAAAATCTTTAAGTTGCTCTTTTTACTGTTTTCAAGATAATGGGGATCAAATCCAGGGCCTCATCTAAGTACAATGCCATGGAACTACTTCTCTAACTCTTTCTAAAACAAACAAACAAAAGCATTCCCTCTTTTTATTTTGAGAGAGGATCTGACTAAGCTGTCCAGGTTGGCCTTGAACTCACATTAAAGTGTAGCCAGGCATTGAACTTGCAGTACTTCTGCCTCCATCTCCTGAGTGGCTGGGCTTGCAGACCTGCACCACTGATCCCCACCTCATGGTTGCTCTGATTTGAATGTTTCAGCACATAGGAGGGAAGAGCAAGGTTATATAATCCGGACTGATCCGCATTGCCAGTGTTTAGACAACGCTCCTTAAATGATCAGCACTTCGAAGTGTAGTGCGGAGCAGGAATCTGACAGAGCATCAGAACATGAAGGCAGAGGGTCCCAAATCTTTACACTCTTTCCCCCATTGTCCTTCAGCTCTTCTAAGGCCTCAGTGAAGAATCAGTGTTTTAAAGACAGCCGTTTGTAAGCCCCTGTCACAGGTCCTGCTGGTTTTATCTTGACTTTATAAAAGAAGTATGTTATATTATGTAGACTCACTAGGATCCTGAGAATTGAAGTGCATTTTTTTTTTTTTTAGAGCAGATCCAGTGGGGGTGAATTAAGGTGATTTACACAAATTCTTAGTTACAAGAAGAACATGCTACCGTGATTTTGACAGGGAGTTACATATGTAGCTGTTGTTTAGTATATTTGGTTTCCTTGGGACAATAGGACTTTCCTCTGAATTTTATTTAAAGGTAAAAAGAAAAGAAAACTACAGGGAGTTTGAATACTTGATCACCATTTTTACCTGTTTCACCAGCTGCTAAGCAATTGCTGCACCCTCCTTCCATCTGTTTCCCTTTCTCTCTTCCTCTCTCTCTTTCTCTCTCTCTCCTCTCCTCTCCCTCTCTACCCATGGGTGCTTTATTCTCTGCCTCGCTCCACAAGTGACTGGCTGTGGCTTAGCTTTTTCAGAGCTATTTGAAAGTAAAATACAGACATCACGACATCTCATCCTTAAATAATTCAACATGCACATCCCAGGAACAGCATTTTCTTACATAACCACAGTGCCATTACCATACCCAAGAAATTTAACATTGACTCAATGGGAAATGGTACCTTTTACCTTTCTCTGCATTAGAAAAGAGGTCAAAACGGTGTTTACTGAAACTGGATACATTATCTTTCATTTTTAAGTTCAGGAAACGCTTTTCCTTGTATCAGGGTTGACTTTGATGTCTAATGCTGTCAATATTCTGCCAGTCCCTGAAGGTGAATTTTCTACTCAATTCCATTCAAAATCATTTCCCTTCTGGGAGCAAATTATTGTAAATGTAGCAATTTATTCCTGTTCTGCCCCTAGAGTCGAATCAGGGTTAGTTGAACCTGCAGTGCTGGAGTCAGCTCTGATAAAACACATCTGTTTGGTGTTGGCAGCTGCAGCTTTGCTCATCGGATTTGTTTCAGAAGAGGAGAACAGGTTAGAGCAGAAAATGTTGTTTTCCTGTCTGATTTTAATGATGTCCACACACAATGATGGGGGAGGGGTTGTGCTCCTGCATCATTTATGATTCTGAAGCCCCTCGCCGAAGTAAGTAAAACCAGACAGAACAGAAAAACATGAATCTTCTGTTCTTTAAAAATCCTGGATGATAGGAGTGAGTCTGAAGCATAGGGATGCAGAACAGCTGCTGGAGCCATAGTGGTCCCCTACGCATCGCTTATCTCTATAGAGATGGCCCTTATAATAGAGATAATTGTTCCAGTTACCTTCAGTCTAGAGTGGGTGTGGTATGCATACCTATAATCTCAGTAATCTGGAGCCTGAGTCAGGACAACTGGAAGGTGGTGGCCAGCCTGGGCTACACAGCAAGGCATTGTCTCTGAAAACGTAACAACACAAACAACAACAACAACAAAACCGAAAAGAATGGTCTAGGTCTAGAATCTTAGGAGAGGTGGATATTTCTGAAATATAAGCAACTTTCTGGCTTCTGACCCAACTAATGGCCCTGGCCTTCTCTCAGAGATATCCTTACTGTACATTTAACTTGCAAATGTTGAGTTTTAAAACCAGATAAGCTTTTCCTACACCAAAGTGTGAACATTTCTGGGAAAATGTAAAATCTCCTACCTAGACGTTCCTTTAACTGTCCTAACACCTGGAGCTTCTCACACAATGAAGATGCTCGCATTTTGTCGCGCAGTCTTGTAAAACTTTAAAATGAATCCAAATGGTACTTCTCACTGTTTGCATTTCCTTCCAAGAGTTGAAAATTACGATGGGAATTTCAAAATTGTTTAAATCTGAAGATACAGAAAATAGTTTGTGAAGAAACCAATCCTTATTCGTAGACTAAGTATTGAGGTCCCAACTATTGTCCTGGATGACTCGGGAAAATGTCTATGGGCTGTCTGATAGCGCTCTTGATGCATATATACAGCAATAATGGATGTTAATTTAGTATTTACCATGCATTATGATGCATTCAAGCCTTGGGAGAAAGCGCAGTTAAGGCTAAACAAACCTAACAAAGAGGGAAGACACTCGCTGAAGCACTTAAGGGAAGTAAGGACTGCGGGAAGTGTTTATCTGTCACTTCATGTTTTATGCAGTTGCAAGATAGTCTAAAGAAAGAGAAGAGCATTGTGATGGAACTTAGAAATCATAATGAATCATTTTCAGAAAGAGGAATTAAAATATTTATTGCAGACCTGCCACTACATGTACAGCACCTTTAAATAATGAACTACTGTTTTACAAATTAGTTCCTTGTCAAAAACAGGGACACTGTGTTTTCCCTTCAGCCCCTGTTGTCAGTCTCTCAACTCGTGTGAGGTAACACATGCCAAGCATCGATTGATGCAGGGGAGAGGAATGACGCTGTACAATTCAGATGCAAAGCAAAAGGAGTATTTTTTCCCCTCTCTGGTTCTGCACGGTCCTTCGTCTAATACAGGAAGTAGAATGTCTGAATGCAGGCGAGATAACCTGCCTTTGCCATCCTGTTACCTGTGCTGCCCGCACCATGTGGACTGTGCTTCCTCACCCTTTTGAGTTGATTTTTGTTATTCATTCGACCACAGTCATTACCTCCAGAAAGAGCCTTGGGATGAGATCCAAGTTAGCCTGGGAGACCCAGCAGCACTGTAAGAAAATGGAGCCTCAATAGAGGGAAGAAAAGGCAGTCGGTAAAGGGTTGTCTCTTCTTTGATAGACATCTGAAGTTGAACTATGTGGAAAACTGCAAGAGGAGGTGTTGAACACTCAGAGGCAATGGAGACGGGCATATCTAAACACCAAACCCTCCACTCTTAAGCTAACCCTACCTACAGGGGAAGTGGTCCCAGCCACCTCAGAAAAGCTTTGCAGAATGTGAAGGAAGATAGTAGCAGCTGGACATTGACCACAGACGTAATCCTGGCAGTATGGGTCCCCCACAGGTACCTCCTGCAATGCGGCTTTGCTTATTCTTATTCCTGCTGTTCCTTCATACTGTCTACTAAAGAAGATTTTTCTTTAAGTCACCTTTTAAAATCTCACTTATTTATTTACAAATTATTTGCTTATATCAGTACTCAAGACTGAGCCCAAGGCCTTACACATACAAGGTAAGTGCTCAACAGCCCTAGTTCTTTTTTATCATTTATTTTGAGACAGACTCTCTGCATTGTTCAGGCTGACAATCTGAACATCGTCCTCCTTTAGCCTCTTGAACAGTTGAGGATATAGGTATGTATCAAAATCCACCTCTAAATCATCTTTCTCAGGAGCACCAAGTGGAATTTACCCCTTACTTACTCGTCATCCTGTAGAACGCCTGTTCGTAGCTTATGGTATTTTGTTCCGAGAATATTCTTGGGTATCTGCCTCATTTTTACAATTAGGAAATGTAATTGAATGGGTTCATTACAATGAAACATGTTTTGTAAGATAAAAAGAAGTAGGACTCTATGAACTCAAAACTTGTTTATGCATAACTGTCTTACACGCAAGTGACAGCCTGGAAACCTTTTTACCCAGTGGATTTGCTGAACCACTGTGCCCAGAAGACCAAGTACCACTGGGAAATCAAATGCCAGTATTTTACTAGGAATATTTACCTAGAAAAATGTAGATAATAATGTATATATTATGAAAAATACATTTTATTCATAGCACCAAATGGAGCTAAGATTCGAAAAGAGAAATTCAGAACACAAAAATGACTGACTGTATGTTTCTTTTAGACCTGACTGTGATAAATTTCCTTCAGGATTTTTTTTCCCCCCATCTTTTTATTATCTGATTTGAAGCTCTCCTGCTCCCACTTGTTAAACGCAGTTTTAGTATTATTTACAAAGCTAAGTAAGTCCCACAGGATGGAAACCACCATGGTTGAAACTTTTAGTATTCTCACAGCAGGGAATATGTGCATATCCCATGATGTGGAAAGTGGTTCCTTTTTCCTAACAGCCAGAAGACATCTTTCTCCAGCTCTTTATGCCTTTGCAGTGAGTGAATCTGGTATCACTCTGTATTTTCAATTTGCTTTCCTGAACCTTTTGCCCAAGGCTCTTAGTTCACTGTCTGATTTCATTTGTTAAAACACAATCTGCATAAATTAAATGTACTAAAATTACATTTTGTGTTTAAATAGTTTTTTTTTTCCACTAACGAAATAGGGGAGAGATTTTGACAATTGAGCATGTATGCACCGATGGAAAGAAAAACACAAAGAAAGGCAAGTGGAATTGAAGGGTTTATTGGCCGACTTCCGGCAATGCTTAAAGCTTTCTCCCACAGCTCTATTTGAGATGTAGACATTTCAAACTAGGATTTTGTGAATGTACTGTTCAAGATAACATCAAAGACTTATTGTTCAAGGACAGCCTGAGACTAGCCCTGCAATAGCTCTTCATCAGCTTTAGGTGAAATCCCATAAGTCCACATAAGAGACACATCCAGGGACTATTTACTACAATTAGCTAAGAGTGTAAAAACAGTGTTAAAGACTGTGTTTACGTGTGAATGAGGCATGTAAAATGAGTCATGCTATTCCATAACTTCACAGATGAGAAGCTCTGTTGCCATGTGCAAATATTTGACTAAATTTGTCTTGCTACACCAAAGGGCACACATTCATCACTATGGCTCAAGTCATGGGTATAAGATAAACTGAAAGGTACTCACTTGCCTTTGAGTTAAAACTTAAAACATTATAGTGGCTTTAATACTTCTCTCTAAACGTGGATACCTTTAATTTCAAAAAGGATGGAAGGTTAGCATGCAGCTCAGGAAGGATGTAAAAATAACTGTTATATGAAAACAAAATTTCATCTCTACCATGATATTTATGCAACAATATTTGTATACTTAGGGACTATGTACTAGAGACAGCATGTGGTACTTAGCCACACAGTGTACTAACAAATAAAGCTCAGACTTCAATCATGAGGTGGCATTTCTTAGAAAGGAGCCCATTTCCATAGAATTCAAAACTTACTTCAGAACACCAGATTTAAGTTCCACCCTGCCATTTTGGCTGTATGATGTTGGGGAAATCACATCTGTTTACTAACTGCTTTCTAACCTATTATATGGCACAATCCCTTGTATATTTATATCTTAATATGAGAATCACAGCACCAGAGGAGTGTCACCTTTATCTCTTTGGGCATCCGATGTCCTTTCATTATTTTCCCATTTGCTGTTTTCTAAAATGAGAAAAAGTTTCTCTGTCCTAATTCAATTTCTTTTGCTGCTAGACCACTCAGGAGAGAACTTCTGGTCACTTAAATTTGGTCAGACATGCTAATAAACACCTGTTGGGGCCAAGCCAGCTTCCAAAGCCTTACCTTCCTGAGAGAAAGAAAACCTCCTTGAAAAGAATTCCTACAGAAACCAGGGAAGCAGAGTTTCCTAATGGAGCATCTTTCTCAAAAAAAATTTAAAAAAAAGCATACAATAATCTTATGAAAAATATGAAGTTTAAGGAGATTTAGTAGAAGGAAAACAGTATATAATCAGAGATCACTCATAGGCACTATTTGCCCCTAAAGCATCTTAATTTGTTATGACTAGGAGAGATCAGCTGGATAAAGGGCTCAGGGAGATCACTGCTGGGAAAACATCACCCTCTTCCCTTGTGACCGTGTGTCATGTCACAGCCACCAACTTCCACAGTGCTGCTTCAGCCCCTGAGGAACACCCCCGAACTTATCTTCCTGAATTTATTCTCAACGTTACACATGTCTGAAATTTCATGTACTCTGGGAAGAGTATCTTTAGAAGCATAATTCTAGGAATGTTTCTCTTTCCCTCAGTATTACCACCGCTTTTGCCTCAATTTGGAAAGAACCCTAGGGAATATCTTACGAATCCTGCCTGGGATGAGCACTCAAGTTTTATTACAGTGACAGTACAACAGAGGAAGTCCAGGTGCTGTCAGTAGTTCCTTTGGACAGATCCACCTGTGAAAAACACCATGCATAAATATGATAGCTTCTACCCAATTCTTTTGACGATTATTACTGTATTGTCACCATTGTTTTGGTTGGAATGTCATTTTCTTATTTGTTCTTGAAATAAAACAATGTTCTCTTTCCTCTTTTATTGAAGAATGTGTGAAAAGCACATTATATGTAACTAGTTAATTTTCTATTGCTGTGGTAAAACTCCATGACCAAGACAATTTATAAAGGAAAGCATTTTATTGGACTTATGGTTTCAGTGGATTAGAGTTCATGATGGCACAGTAAAGGCATGGTGGCCAGAAACAGCAGAGCGCTCACATTTCAAACACCAAGCAAGAAACAGAGATAGTTAATATGAAATGGCATGGGTCTTTGAAATCTCAAAGCCTGCCCTCAGTGACACATCTCCTCCAAAACCATGCTTCCCTAATCTTCCCAAATAATTCTAGAGGCCACGTATTTAAATATACGCATTTATGAGGCCCATTCTCACTCAAATCACCATATTATCTACAACACTGACCATTTCAAACTACACAAAAAAAATCTACATAAAATTCAAAAATAAGTAATAAGTGGTCATTCAGTTTTATTTACAATGTGGTGAATATTCACAATGGTTATTACCTTTATCTGCTTCCAGACTATTTTAATTACCCCAAAAAATAAGACAGAAATGTTAGACATTTGCCTCTCACCCCAGCCAGGGACAACCACTGACTGGCCTTCTGTTTTCTATGGTTTCACCTACTGTAGACATATCACAGAAATGGAATCAGACAGTGCATGGCTTCATGTCACCACCTTCTTTCCTATAACATGATGCTCCCACGATTTGTGTGCCTTGTAGCATGTATTGATACCTTATTCTTTTCAGTTATCAATTGATTGCCACTGAGTTGTTAATGTTTCTGACTACAATGAATAATGAGGCTATGAACAGTCATTTGGGGAACATGTTTTCTGCTCCCTTGGAATACGAATGCACTAATTTACATTTCCATAAGCAATGTAATTTCTCCTCAATCTCACTTAACACATGAAAATGTATTTGTCAAGGGGAGCTTGGTTTTTATTTTCAAATGTTGCCATCCATTGAGGATGATGTAGTAATTTTGGATGACTTTGCTTTGCATTTAACCAATGACCAAACATCTTCAGCATCTTTTCATTATTGGCCATTGGTATATGTTCTTTGATGAAATGTCTGTTTAAGGGCTAGTGAGAAGGCTCAGTGGGTGAACGTGCTTGACACCAAGTCTAATGTTGTTTGACATGAGTTTGATTCCCCAGGACCCACCACATAGTGAAAAAGGAAAAGTGACACCTGCGAGTTGTCATCAGACCTCCACATGCTTATTGTGACATGTACACACACAAACACACACACACATACACACACACACCAACAAATAAATAAATGAATAGAAAGATAAATGTCTTTGTTTTCTGTCCATTTATTCTGTTCCTTGTATTGAATTTAAAAATGTTTTCTATTATCTGTATATGAAACCTTTATCAGATATAAGATTCAAGATATTTTCTTGCATGCTGTGAGTTGTCTTTCAACTTTTTTGCAATTGCATTTTGAAGCACAAAAAATTTTACATTGACAATGCCCAATATATTTATTTTTAAAATTTCTTCCTTGTTCCATTGGTGCCACATTAAGAAACCATTATCTACACCAGAGAAACAGGGACTTCTACCCATGTTTCCTTCAATGTGATTTACAGATCAAGTTCTTATATTTACAGATTAAGTTCTTTTATATTTTGAGCTACTTTTTTTTGGTATGATGTAAAGTAGGAACAAAATTCTTTCTTTGAACACAGACACTTCATACTGTAACATTATTTGCTGTAAGGACTCTCTGTAAAGACTCTATGAGTGGTCTTGGCAATCTTATTAAAGTCCACCCACCAGGGATGCATGGTTTGATTTCTATACTATTGATTTGATTCCATTGAATTATATGATATTTATGCCAGTTCCATTATGATTTTATTAATGTTTTACTCTGACATGTCTGGAATTAGGGAAATGTGACTTCTCAAAGTTTATGTTTCTTTTTCAAAATTACTCCAGTCCTTCAAAGTCCCTTGAAATTCCACAAGCATTTAAGGATAATTTATCCATTTGGGGGGTTAAAAACAAGGATTTTTCTTTTTCCCTTTCTTTCTTTCTTTCTTTCTTTCTTTCTTTCTTTCTTTCTTTCTTTCTTTCTTTCTTTCTTTCTTTCTCTCTCTCTCTCTCTCTCTCTCTCTCTTTTTCTTTTTTCTTTCTTTCTTCCTCCATTCCTCCCTCCCTCTCTCCTTCCTTCCCTCCCTCCCTCCCTCTGTTCCTTCTTTCCTTCCTTTCTTTTTTTTTTTTTTCAAGACAGGGTTTCTGTGTTGTAACTCTGGCTGTCCTGGAACCCACAGAGATCCACCTACCTTTGCCTCCCAACTGCTGAAATTAAAGGTGCGTGCCATCATCTCCTGGCTAAACATAAGGATTTTCATCTAGAAAACAATGACGCAGTCTATTTGGGAAATACTGCTGTCTTATCCATATTAACATTCTAAGCTCTGAATATGACACACACTTCCATATTACGTCTTCTTCCATTTTTATCAAAAATGTTTTAAGCCAGGTGTGATGGGATATACCTTTAGTTGCAGTACTCAAGAGGCTGAGATAGATAGATTTCTGTGAGTTCGAGGCCAGTCTGGTCTACATAATGAGTTCCAGGATGGCCAAGATTACATGTGAGATTCTGTCTCAAAAACAAACAAAGTTTAATGCTTTACAATGTGCAAATCTCATTTCTAAATATTTTAATGTTTTTAATATTGCAAGGAAGATTATTTTAATTTCACTTATAGATTATAAATTAATGTATAAAAATTTTTTTTTTATACTTCCTTACATGCAGTAGTTTAGTTGAACTTTTGAAAGAATTAAAACAGTATTTAAAGGTGAATTTCTTAAGATTTTTCAATGATAATAATGTCTCTGAGTAAAGATGGTTTTACTTCTTTTGTCTTTGTGACACCTCTGTAGATTTTTTTCTGCTAAATTTCCCTAGCTTGAATTTCCAGTACAATATTGAGTGACAGAGAGCCAAGTGAATGTCTTTGCCTTCTCCTGATATAGAAGAGACACCTAGCAGTCTTCTGTCATGGTGTATATTGTTAACTGTAAGGGTTCCAAAGACACACCTTGTCTATCCTGAAGCAAGTGCATTCTATTCCTAGTTTGGTGGATGATTTTTAGTTGGGAAAGATTATTGTGTTTTGTCCTGTAATTTTTCTGCATCTAGTGAAGTTATCTAGTAAGGGACTCCTTTATTCTGTGACCATGGTATAGTACATTGAATGCATTCTGATATTGCACTGTCCTTCTAAGTTCTAGACTAAATCACTTGATCATGATACTTGTCTTTTAACCTTTCATGTATTTTAAATGGGACAGTTTCCATAGTGACTCCCACATGCATAGTCGTAAGAAACAGCAGTTTTTATCTTTCTTTCCTTGTGGGAACTTTTCTTAATTTTGGTAATCAAAGCTCTAGGTTAATAATCTACAGAATGATGAAAAAAGTAGCCCACTATTTGCATTTTTAAGAATAATTTGAAAAAATATTCGCATTAGCGTTTTAATATTGGGTAGAATGCACCTGTTAATCTCAGATGTTAAAACTAAAATATCAATACAGAGGCATTTGCCTTGAACCCAATGACCACACCCACTGAAAAGAAATAATAACCAAAGTTTACTGATGCTCATAACTAAGAAATTCCAGGTCGAGTCAAACTTCAGCCATAGTTACACTCAAGGATTAGTGTGCTGTTGCTAGGATTTTGTTCCCCTCCATAACTTTTAGTTTTGATCTCTTTTATCTATAACCAGCATGTACTGGAGCTTGGACTTTGTCTTGATTACTTTTGGTCAATTTGACATAAACTAGGAATTGGGAAGAGGGAACCTTAATTGAGAAAATGCTTCTGTGAGATTGATGTGGAGGGTATTTTTTTTTTTGATAATGATTGACAGAGGGCCCAGCCAATGTGGGTAGTGCCACCCAAGGGTATAAGGTCCTGGGCAGTTTTACTTTGTGACTGTGCTCTAGTTATTCCCTCTTGGAGTACAAAAATATTTAACTTATTTTTGATTTTACAGGATCCCACAGTTGACAGATGGACATTTTAAAGAGACTGAACTTCTAAAGTGTTTGAATTTTTAAAGACTGAAGGGCTTTTAAAATTATATTTCATACTATCATATTGATATTAATATAAAATATAAGATCTTGGAGATGGAAAAAGTTATGGTTTGATAGTAACTTATTAGTGTGTCAATTTAACAAGGGGTCAATTATTCTGGTTAGTTTTTTGTCAGTTTGATACAAGCTAGGAGCATCTGAGAAAAGAGAGAAACTTAACTGAGACAATGTGAGCATTAGGATGGTCTGTAGGCATGGCTGTGGGGCATTTGCTTGGTTAATGATTGATATGGCAAGACCTAGCCCACTGCAAGGGTTACCATCCCTGGAAAGGTGATCCTAGGTTATACAAGAGTAATCCTGAAGTGCTCACTGGGTGAAGACCCCCGAGAAACCACCAGGACTCGAGATCAATGCAAATGCATGAGGCTTTATTGCTAGTGCACTAGGGTCAACACTCACAACTCGAAACAAGAGAAGGAGTGAGACCCCGAAAACAGCTCACATGGGGTTTTTATAGCATTTTTAGAGGCAAAGTCAGTTACAGAGTATTTGGCACATTTTTCATTGGTTCACAAAATAAGCAGTTTGCCGATCTTTAAACTGATTGGTGCTGGCAAGGGGTACATCGCTGTTAGGGTAGGAGAATTCCCAGCCGAGAGTGCTTGGCTGGGAACCCTGTAACTATAGTTCTTCTCAGTATTGTTTTTCAGTTCGCATTTCTGGGAATGGGCTGTAATAGTCAGGGACATGAAACTTAGGCCTCTGTCAGGAACATGAAACTTAGGCCTACTAGCTTTTTGTCAAAACTGAAGCCTTTAGCCTTTTTAATCCTAGGTTTTAAAAGAAAACAGACTGAGTGATCCAGTAAGCAGCAGCTCCCCAAGGTCTCTGATTAGGTTCCTAACTCCAGGTTCCTCCCTTAATGGGCTGTGACCTAGGATATATGTAAGCCAAATAAACTCTTTCCTCCACCAAACCACTGCTTTTGTTAGTGTTTTATCACAACAATAAAAAGCAGATTGAGACAGATGGCTATAAAAAGATTGGGACGTGTGTGTGTGTGTGTGTGTGTGTGTGTGTGTTCGGGTGAAGGTAGCAACAGCAACATTACCTCCAAAAGTAGAAGGTTGTCTACCTAATTTTTTTTCTTTGACAGAAAGCAGACAGCAAAGAGGGGTGAAATACTTCCTCCCCTATTTATTTTGGGTTTCATAAAACATGGCACTTGAAGGTATAAGTATATTTCCTTACTCTAGCTCCTGAAGGTGGATAGTCTGTAGAATTTCCAGACTTAAGTAATTTAAGTTTTCTATCAGTCCTCATTTCTGAGAAGTGTGAACTTTTTATCTTGAGCTGTTTCTCTGTAGGTATTTTAGTGATATATTGGAGAGATTGCAGCAGAAATCCCCAGGCAGATGCACTTTAAGGTGGAAAACAAGTGTGTTCTTTGTGTTCACACGTGTCCTGAAGCCAAAGTGTGCTATCAGACTCCTTCGGAGGGATTTTTTTCCCCCAGAAGACCAACCTCAATTTAAAATCTTCAAAGCTTATGGACTGTAAAGTGATCAGATCCTCCTGACACTATGCAAAGCATGATGCCTTTGGGCTCCACAATTTGTGCTGGATTTAATGAGCCATACAAAGTAAAAGGGAATACCTTACCATTGTGAGAAGCCTAGCACAAAGACAATTAGCAACAAGAGATGTCCAAACTTGTCTGAGACCCTAATACCCTATAAGAGTTGGTTTGGCTGTCCTGTGTGCTCCCCAGTGAACTGAAATTCTGCATGGTTAGGTCTCTGCTTCAGATAAAAACCAGAGTAGGATCATTCAGAAGCATGGATGCCCAAGTTGTGTTCTCTGCATGTGGACTAGAAGGTACACACTTTTCTCGAGAGTATTGATTTACTTTTAAACTTGAAAAAGAACAGGGGGTTGCGAGGAAACAATTGAGTCACCACCTGCAAAGTACCCCACAAGCATTGCACACAGTGTAATGAATAAGAGACGTCAGTGTCTTAATTTTCCATGGGTAAAATAGGATAACAAGGAGTTAAGACTTACGAATTCTTACGGTGTCATTGAGTTTTCTAATACCTTTTAGTGAATCGATTCATTTACTCTTCCTAAGAGCTCTATCCTTCTATCATTTTACAGTTGAAGAAATCAAAGGAGCAAAGAACTTAGCTCTCTTGCTCCAGGTCATGCAATACTCAGCTGTTTAAATCCATGATCTAAGTTGAACTGCCTGAGGCAAATGATTGCATCTTATATAGCACTGTGGTCTGTGTACATTCTCCCAAGTTCTTATGTTGAAGTCCTGGCTCCCGGTATGAATGGTTTGAATTACAGATCACATCTTTAGAAAAGTGGTTAAACTATCATCATTAGAATGGCTTTTAATCTAATATAACCAATAAATTCCTAAGAGAAAATTAAAGTGCAGACAGATACAGAATGAAAAAAATCTGAGGAGAGAAGAATCCAACCCTGCTAACCAACTGATCAGGCATCCACTTCTAGAATTGTGGGAATAGCTTTCTTTTGTTTGAACCTCCTAGTATACTGTGTTGTGTTATGGCAGCCCTGAGAAGCTAATTCATGCAGCATGGATTCATATAAAATAAATAAATGCTACTGTTAAAATAGTCAAATATAGATTCTCATTCACTCATCAAATGTTTTCTATCTTGTATGTTGGTTTTTGGAAGAGGTAGAGAAGTATCAGTTTATATGATTTGTCCATAAATTGATATTCAAATGACTTCTTTTCACTCCCCTTCACTAGAACTCAAGTTCCATGAAGGCGAAAGAAGCTGAAGCAACACAGATGAGATGTATGAATGAGTAAGACTATAGAACAAGGCCTATCAAGGTTGAATGCTACTGCAATCAAAGAGGCATACTCTAAATAAGAAATTATGATTTTTTTTAAAAAGTATTTTTAATTTTTATTTTATGTACAGTAGTGTTTTGCCTGAGTGTATGTTGGTATGAGGGTGTCAGATCCTCCGTAACAGGAGTTACAGACAGTTGTAGA
Source organism: Cricetomys ansorgei (assembly GCA_026225945.1). Taxonomy (NCBI): domain Eukaryota; kingdom Metazoa; phylum Chordata; class Mammalia; order Rodentia; family Nesomyidae; genus Cricetomys; species Cricetomys ansorgei. Next base: position 1,502,390 of record JAMJFZ010002601.1, on the reverse strand, counting down.
CTGCCATGTGGGTGCTGGGGATTGAACCCAGGTCCTCTGGAAGAGCTTCTGGTACTCTCTCAACTGCTGAACCATCTCTCCAGTGCCCATTACTACTGTGTTATGTTTCTTTTGTTCTTATCTTTCAGGACCTGTCCAAACACCAATGGAATTAATTTTTCTCTCAGATATATCGACTAATTCCTTTGGCTCCTCCTTTCTCAGGCTTCTGTAACATTTTTGACTGAGTTTTTTCCTTTGTCCTCCATCCTCACAGATTTGCCTCACTAACTCCTGCCGTGATACAGTGTATCATATCTCTGACTCTGTTTTTAAGTGGTGGTAATAGAGACATGGTGACTAGAGGAAGAGCTGAGATAGATAATGGCTGACTTGGCTTAGCTTTGGTGGGCTGGATGATGTAAGACATTTTTACATGATGTCATTTTTATTTCATAAAAGAAGAAGAATTCTGTCTTCAAGAGCCTACAGTCCAACAAAGAGAAAAGGGGGTAAGAACAGAGGGGAAAGTGCTATGGTACATGTGATTATTTCCTTGTAGTGTGCTTAGCTTTGTCTTTTAGTTGTCTATGTAACAAATCACCTGATAGTTAAGAGCATGAAAAGAATAGGCATTTATCACCTCGCAAATTGTGAAGATCGGGAACATGTATATAGTCTGCTCATGTGGTTGTGGGCAGAGCTCACTAGACTCAGCTTTGTGACAGAGGCCTTCTCCACCAGGCAGCTCACAATAGAGTGGCTAGTTTCCCTCTGCGACAGCAAGCTGGGAAGTGAGGAATGAGAGGAAGGTGAATGTTTTCATCTTTTGTTGTCTGGTCTCAGAAGTGACAACTTCTCACTTTTGCCTGGTTCTGTCTATAGAAGCAAGACACAAAATACATCCCACACAGGAAAGGAAGAGGGGACACAGGACATGGGCTGCGGGTGGTAGGGATGGTGTGACTCCCTAGAGACACCTGACAAACTGCAGGTACCATTAGATTATCACAGTGTGAGGGACACAGATAAGGACTAGGACAGGGCCATGAAGCAAGCTCTTTGGAATACTGTGTATAAGAATTTGATCTTGTGGAGCAAACAAAACACACATATAGATCAGTGATTCTCAACCTGTGGGTTATGACCCTTTGGGGGTCAAATGCCCCTTTCACAGGGGTCACCTAAGACCGTCTGCATATCAGATAGTTCCATTACAACTCATAATAATCGGTTCACTGTAACCACAGGTAAGTAGTAAAATTAGGTATCAGTAGCAGAGTTAGATTTCAAAAGAAAGTTCCTCCTGGGAGGATAGCTTGAGTCTCAGAGTAAACACTCCAAAAGCTGATGGTGCATTCTAAACTACACAGGAAAGGTGGTTTTCTTACCTACTCCCTGTTGCCAATCATAGTACACAGTTGGCAAAGAATAAGATAATGGGCACATTTATCTTTGAGTGGGCAAATGCATCTGCACAGAGAGAAACATAAAAGCTATGTACTCGGTAAAACGTAACTATCACTGACTCCTTGGAAAAAATTATTCAGCACAGTATGCCTTAGCTACTAAGTTCCTGGACTAAGCACAAGTACTCTGAAGCCCATGGCTGTATATTGTAAGCAGCTTGTATTTAGGCAGTTGAGAAAGAATAATTGAGAATAACAATTAAAAATTGTTTTATCTTTCCACTTGTCACATTTTAAAAAGAAACATTTGTTTTTATTTAAAATTCATTGCAAATTTCAAAGATATACTTTGAGTCATTTATGGATATGGAAAAGCCTGAAATCTTAACTTTAAAAATGTTGTGGCATTCTTATTCATTTCACTGTTCCTTCTATTGCCTTAACACCATCAGAAATTAGGAGAGATCTTTAAATTGTAAATGGCTGATAGAGAGGGCACATAGATGACGTGTTTCTGGGCATCGTAAGAATATTCTCCCTTTAAAAGGCAATGTTAATAAGACTGTGGATTGGTGACTGAGTTTGGGGGTGGAGACACTGCGGAGCACAGGAGATTTCCATAATATCTGTCTGCAATATTCTGCTCACTGGACTGGGGCTGATCTTCTTTGTCCCCTCACCTCCCTCCTGGCTCCACTGTGCCCCAAATCTTCTTTTGGGAGTGAAGGGCATCTCACCAACCACCTGCTTGTGCTGCAAGAGTTACCCTGTCTCTTGATTCTTGTCCTACTTAGGACACAACCAAAACCAGATTAGAAGAGGAAAGGATTTATTTGGCTTACATTTCCATGACAAACTCTGTCCCTAGGGGAAGTCAGTGCAGGAACTCAAGCAGGAACCTGAAAGCAGGAAATGAAGCAGAGATGGCAGAGGAGCAGAAGAGCATTGCTTTGATTGTTTTCTTATAAAACCCAGGACTATCTACCTCAGGGTGGCATGGGCCTCAGTGGGATACTCCCTCCCACATCAATTATTAATCAAGAAAATGCCACATGCACGCCCATAGTCCAATCTGATGGAGGCAAGTCCTCAACTGAGATTTCTTTTTCCCCAGCTGACTCTAGCTTGTGTCAAGTTGACAAAAACTAACCAGTATAACTGACTTCTTGTCAACTTAACACACAAACAAATCACCATTCAGCCATAACTTTTCCTTATTTCTAGTATTTCGTGTTAACCTTACCATCACAGTACAAAACATGATATAATTTCAAAAGTCCCATGGTCTTTTAAAAATTCCAATATTTAAAAAAAAATCCAAATTCTCTTTAAAATTTCAAAGTCTTTTACCTATGGGCTCCTGTAAAATAAAAAAAAAAGTTATTTTTTATTCCAAGAGGTAAAAATAAAGGCCCAGATACAACCAGATTAAAGCAAAAGCAACATCCAGCAGCATAAAAGCCCACTGTCTTATGTCTGGGACTCACCTACGATCTCCTGGACTCCAAAGGGCTTGGGCAGCTTCAGTTTTCTGACTGTACCATCCACAGCACTCACAGCTTGTTTAGTAGGCTCTTGCTGATCTTGTTGATCTTCCTGATTTCTGTCTAGTTTTCACATTTACTTTTCATTTTTTTTCTTACTCCTAATTCTACTCAATGCTGTTTAAAGGAATTTCTGAAAAAGTGGAAATGTTCTTTGTCTGTGCCCCTCAGTACATTTACTCACTGGGTAAGGCTGTTGATCACACGACAATGTGGATGACAAGCTGACTTGCCTTTTTTTCCCCCCTTCAAAGATTTATTTATTTTTATCTTATGTGTATGAGTGCTTTGTCTACACGTATGCCTCTGTGCCCTGTGTGTGTTCAGTGCCTGTGGAGGCCAGAAAAGAGATGTCAGATCCCTTGGAACTGGAATTCCAGTTTGAAAGCTACCGTGTGGGTGCTGGAAATCAAACCTGGGTCCTCTGCAAAAGGAACAAGTACTCTTAACTACAGAGCCATCTCTCCAGCCCCAGGAAGCTGCCCTTCTAATTACATTCCATTTTAATTGATTCTAATTGAAGGTGTAAGGCATTACCATAGATTACAGAATTAGACAGTGGAGTTAAAGATGCCTAGATTTCCCAATATCCTCCTCCCATGCTGGTTTCTCCCCTAGGAAGAAACTGCAACTCTATATTGTCTCCTTTCCTACACAGCCCTGTGTTTTATTACCAGTTCCCACTGGGCCTATCAGAAAGTGGAGGCCAAACTGTCTGAAGGTGGAGGCTTTGAGGATGGAAACACTAAGACCGTTGCCATGCAATGCGCTGGGATAGTTTAAAAAAATAGTCCAAATGTTCAAAGGCATAGAAGTCTTCTCTGGATGGTACTTCATTTTAAAATTATATTGAAACACGCTGGAACTTGCTGTGTGTTTGATATTGGTTTTTAACTTTACGGTGTCTAGAATCACTCATGGGCTAGGTCTTTGGGCACATCTGTGAGGGATTCTCTAGATTAGGTTAGGCACTGAGCACATCTGTGGGGAATTATCTAGATTAGTTTAGCTTCTGGGTGCAATTGTGAAGAATTACCTGGATTCCTTGAGCCTCTGGACACACCTATAAGTGACGATCTAGATTGTGTTAGCCTCTGCGCACATCTGTGGGGGATTATCTAGATTAGGTCAGCTTCTAGGCAGATCTGTAAGTGCTGATCTAGATTATGTGAGCCTCTGCACACATCTGTGAAGGATTATCTAGATTAGGTTAGTGTATGGCATACTTGTGAGGCACTTTCTCGATTTTGTTAATTGAAATGGGAAGAGCCACCCTTCTGACAGATATAGATCAGAGGGAAAGCTTTTCTCTGGCTGCCTTCACATCTTGCTTGTAAATGCATTTTGCCCTATTGGTTATTGCTCTCCTGGGGTTATAGCTGCTTCTGCAACCCTTCACTGATATCAGCATGTAGATTTTAGCCTTCCATCATGCACTGAAGTGAGTCTCCAAAAACCCTCCAGACCTTCAGTGTCCGTGTGGACTGAGCAGCTTCTAGGTTCTTAGGCCCTCTAGTGTGAAGGTAGCCATTGCTGGACTACCCAGACTGTACTGCAAAAGCCCATTTTATAAAAGCCCCTTTAATATATATTCATATAAAGCCCCTTTAATATATATTCATCATATTGGTTCTTTGCCTCTAGAGAGCCTTGACTATACACATCTTGACTTGATTTTTTAATGATACAAACAGTAATAAAGATGCTTCTCAAGACTTCCCCGATTTGCAGAGGTTTTTATATGTGGCTGGTTAGTTTGCTGTCACTCCATGAAAGTGATTTTACACCTCCAAATCATACACGGTCATGCCTCTCATCATTGGTCTCTATTTAATCTAAAAATATATCTTGTGCTTAGTGTTTCTTGATCAGAATTAGCTGAGCCATTTCTATGTCTCCATGGCACTCATTGCTGAGTGAAATGGACTACAGTGATCTGTAGCTCTGTGGCTCTCCTGACTGTGGGTCTTAAAGGCTGGTGGAGGTCTCTGTAGCCCTCACTACTGAATAGATGTACCACATAGCAGGATAACACCAACTCTTCGAGGGACTTACGGCCAGTCTGCTCCGAGTCACATTCCTTCACAGACTACTCACTTTTCTCGAGGCTCTAAGTATTTTTCATTTCATTCAGCACCCTGCTTGCCCTCTTACCACTGCCAGCACACATTCCATTTAAACAAGTGTGTTTCTGAGAGCATTCATTTACAGATTTATTTTTCTGCGTATATGCTATGGTTAAATTGTATTTATTTCTTCTGTTTGTTATATAGTTCTTTTTGCATCTCATAAATTACACAATAAGAGAAGTGATACTATCTAGTAAATGCCTCCCACAGTCAGAGGCATTATTGTGTCTCAGCATCTTCTTCCTAATCTGTGTGTCTCTCCTTTTGCCTCCACCCATCTTTCATCACTAGCCTTAATTATGCCAATAAATCCCTCCATGGGACTGCCCCCATTGTAAATCCTCTATAATTATTTTCCCCTGCATATGCTAGATGCATCCAAATTCACAAAAGCTCAATATGCATTTGACAAGTTATTAAATACTAAACCAAAATGTGTTTCAACACCTACACATGTGAACAGTTGCAGTAAATAAGAGGTTTATGATGAAAGACATTTATCCTGTTTGATGATTTCAATTAAACCATTTTAAGTGGTGCAAAGCACTAATTTTCTTAATCTTAGTTGTCTTTCCTTGACAGTTTGAACAGGACTCTTGGATCCCTTTGGTTCAGGACACAGTGCTCTATTGATCCTTTTCCTAAGTGCAGATTTGATTTTCAGTCACACTTAGGTTCGCTTCCTTTTCAGTTATTATTCTGTTGACACAGAATCACTGCCGTTGCTTCTTCAGAACTTGCGTTGAGTTTAGTGGCTTGTAGAAATGTGGTCAGGGTCTGGGCCAAGTTTTTCCAAGTTATTGGCTCTCCTTCAAAGAACTAAAAATAAGGGCTCGCATGGATTTGTAAAGAAGCAAAATAACTTTATTTGGAGCAAAGCAATAGTACAGATTAGAGAGTCATGATTGACAGAGGGCCACAGTAGTAAGAGTACTCGAGGGTCCAGCTATAGTTCAGTGCTTCCTTTTATGAGGCTCAAGAGAAGAAGGAAATGATTACTAAGGGATTTAGTGAGGGTAGTTTTCTATGTTGATTGATGAATTCGGTTATAAATTCATTTTTTTCTAATGCACATTTTCCTTCCCATAATGCATCTAATTCTAATCACATGCACATTCAATTATGCATAGGCATAAGATGATAAATAGGGGATTCAACCTAAAAGTTTGCTGGAGGACACAATTTTGCCTTGCTCTGCATGCACCAATACCCACTTCAGGCTGGATTAGCTATTCTATTCTTCATACTTGGATACATTGAGGATGTTTTTGAATAGAATTTGTCTAAATTTGAATGTTACTAGGGGAGGAAAATTTTTATTGTTCAGATATGAAAGTCCATGTAGCCTGATGCAGCTGGAGGGTTGAGAGGTTTAGAAGATTTCTAGATGCATTGGTTTGGGAGCGGAGTATGGAGAGGTATTATGTGTAGGTGAAGGAAGTAAGCAGCTAAGTGTATTATTGCATGAAGGGGACAATATGCATAACCCCAAACCAAATAGGGTCTCAGGGTACTAATATGTATCTCATGTTTACCTGCCTGATTAAAACATTTTCAAAACTATTTCAGCAGCTAGTGACATGCTGGTGAGTTAGAACAGACTTGTGCAGGACCTCTATTGCTGGGTTCTAGAATCCACTGCCAGGCAGGCTTTCACCAGGCAGTGAAGAAGAGTTCTTGAAGACTGACAGTTCGGGGAGATGCTTGAGACAGCATAGCAGCTGTTTACCAACTGGTGCTGACTTGATGAATACCAGGCTTGCTGCTGTCTTCCTCTAGGAACCAGCACAAACAAAATCACTGTTCAGCACCTAGAATGTCTCAGAACTTGTTTCTGGTTAATGTTTGTCTGCCTATACTTCTCCTTTGGTTTGTTCGATTGTATCTACCATTAAATGTTTACAAAGAAGACGTATTTTCTTAGAGGCAAAATCAACCTTCTTGTTGAGAGACGGCTCATCTCAAAAATGAGAGACCTGAACACACAGCATTGGCTCTTCAGAGCTCAGGGAATCATTTAGGAGTCATTTCTTAATGTGTATTCAAGGAAAAAAGAGGAGCATTGCAAAGGCTCAACATGAGTGGAAGCTTGCCATGTCAAGTTCAAGCAGCCTTGAGTAGGTTATAATGGTAAGATGTGGGAGGCTGTAATGCTGCAGCAGAAACACGGGTGTTGTGGAACTGAATTTCTAATTGTGTATAAAATAATTGTTTTGTACACTGTTGGGAAAAGGACTTCCTAGGCCTTGACACCTTGTATTGCCTGCAGGTGTTAGATTTATGTGGGGGAAGTTTGGTTGGTCATGATCTGCACATGTTATCAGTAGAACACCTGAGGAGTTCTGTATCAATAAAAACACCTGAGCTGGGAAGCTCAGGTTCCACTGTCTAATATGGCATTTGCCATAATAGTAAGGTCTGCTGAGGTCTGACACGGTTTGCACATGTGAATATGTCTCCTTATCTTCCTTGGTGAGCTGTCCCAATGGTGTGCAACTACACATAGGAGACAAGGCTTAAAAGATCTGGGAATAAAAGTTATTAACAAGAGAAAATGTCCTCTTATTCCAAGACAATAATGACAAAGGATTTGGAACTACAAGGAAGACATTTATTTTAATATAGATGATAATGTCAGCTCACAGTTGGCCCTGACCAAGGCCTCATAAAGCTTTTTCACTGAGGAGGGTTCCAAGTGCCTCCTTTCATTACAAACATTCATTTGTAAAATCAGAACATTTACAGCTTGTTATATATAAGAGGCTTTCTACATAAAATTTTTAGAACCACAGAATAGCCAGGGAGAACTACTGGAGTGAAGCTTTGTGGTAGTCAAACCCACTTATTGTGTATTTGTGTGTGTTAAGGTATCTTTATGCATGAAGGCAAGATGTTGTAAGCAATCAGAGAGTCCTAAAAAGATCTGCGTGGTGGTCTCTATCTGTGTTAATCTGGGCCACTAATGACATGAACATTGTCTCTCAGTGTGGTCTTGTTTTTCTAGCAAAGCTTAGGTAGTAGCTACCAGCCATTAGCCATATGACCATAACCCACTTACAAGTAGATCCTGTGTAACTCTATGTCTATTAAGACAGAGGCCTCCCTCATGAACAGATAAGCTGGGAATTTACCCTCTTCAGTCCACTTCCTAGCTTTAGCACTTCTAGTGACAATTGAAGATATGAATACTAGAAGAGGGAATCCCCTGGATAGGGAAATTGGGAACAGTTTAGCTGACCAGGCAAAATGGCAAGATCACCACAGCTTTTTTCTCTAAGTGCTAGAAAGTTTGAAATGTTCTTTTTAAAAAGTCAGGCAATTAGATTAACTTCTCACTCTGAACTTTTAAAGTGTGAAACAGGCATTTAGAAACCACTTTTTTTGAAAAACATTGGCTCCTCACTTGGTCCTTAAGGCACAATAAAAGCCTTATTTTGTATCTTTCTTCTGAACCGTACATATCAGCTCGGGGATTACCTTTGCTCACAAGTATGTCAATTCTCCAAGGGTGTTTACCTATCTCACCTGCCTTCAGGCTCTAGGCACAAACATAAGTATAGCTGAGGCCTCTTTCCCTAGGCTTTTCAGTGTCCTGTCTCAACCCTCCAAAACATGTCCAAACATCTCTACTCATTGCTATAAACCAATCGTCGCCTTAAATTCCAAAACCAGCAAAGCCTGGCACATCACCCCCAAATTAAGCTAGTTGTCTTCAATGATAAGCAGGAGAAAGCTTTTGATGGAAACTAGATTAGTCCCATCATTTGAACTAGATTAGTCCCATCATGCAATGGGGAAGTGTCCTGCAGAACCAGAATTGGAATCATGGTCAATCCATCGAGCTTTGACCAACATTGCTCAATTATGCATCCCTCTGTCCTTCTGCCATAATTTTTCCTCTGTTTAAATTCATGTCTATTCTTACAGACAGACTTGGAGTCACTAGAGTCCTTTATCTGTTCTCCTAATGAGCCACATTAATTAACTTTTCTTTTTCTGCTCTCCACCATCACTCGTCTCTTTAATTGGTGTATTGGGGGCAGGTGGCTAAGCTCGCTCTGCTGGGACTTCCAGAACCGTGGCTTCTGCCCTAACACTAATCTTCTAATAGCAAAATTATTTGCACCGATACAGCAGGAATAGAAGAGTTTTAAGTGCAATCTTTTCTTTGCAGCATCTATTTATATTTAAATGACCTTTTGAAGCAGAAAACAAAACAAAAATAATCCTATTTTTTACAGAATAGTCAAATACCAGTCTACAGATCAGGTGTACAACAAACCTTCACATGTCATTGCTCCCGACATCTTTATAAGAGTCAATAAATTCTCATTCTTTCTTACTACTTACTCAGTTTAAAACATGGAAGTTAGTCAACAGAAAGAACAGATTTACCCCTAAGAAAATCAGCCAGTTTGGGAGTAGCTGGGTCTAAATTCTGAGCACAGTGATTGTAGTTGACCGTAGGGAATGTATCTCAAGATACCCTGTGTATATCTGAAACCATGGACAGTTTCCAGCTATATAGTCACTGAGTTTGCTATGCAGATGTAGTTATGCCGTAGTCGACTTGTAAACTAGGAAGAGTAAGATTCTAAAAATCAGTAGTGATAATATAGACGTCATAATTATCTGCTGAATCGAAAGTCAGGTGGTTGTATTTCCTCTTGATGCACTCTATGTCTTGGCAGCTTCAGCATACAAAAGTTTTCTTTTCCGTATTAAGTCAAGCGCACGTTTTCACTGAAAGGAAATGCATTCTGACTTCCCTTGACATTTGCAAATTGTCAGTCTCACAACTCTTACACTCTGTAGCTTTTGCTGGGTAAAATAAGGGTGACTTGAACAGAAGCCGTGCATATCACGACAGCAAATCTGATGATTAAGATGCTTATGAAGGGCTTCTTAAACTGTTGTTTATGACCGCTTTATACCTGAGAAAATGTTATGGACCCTGAGTCTACTGGTATATAAAATAAGTATACATTTCAGGTATTTACTGATAATAAATCAGAAAACAAAATTGATTTTGAAACAATTCTTTGCTATCCATAAGATCTTATCATTTATCAAAGATAATACAAGTTTGTGCACTAATGAGATGGACGTGTTTGTTTTTCCTGATGTGAAGAGTTGACTATTTGAACTGGAGACAGAGTTCAGTTGGGAGAGTGATTAATAGAGAACTCACATGAAGCGCTGGGTTCTCATCCCCAGCACTGCATTTCAAAAAAGAGTGTGGTGGCCTACACACCTACACTTGTAATTCCAGCTCTTAGGTGTGGAAGTAGAGGGCTCAGAAGTCCAAGGTTATCCTTAGTGAAATAGTAAGCCCAAGGCCAACCTTGAATACTTGAGACCATGTTACAAAAAAACAAAACTAAACAAAAAACAAATGCCTTTCATCTTGGCTGGATATTTGCTATTTGATAGTGTGGGACCCAGAGAATCATCAACATTTTCCAATATTTTGATTTTATATTCATGAATGCTGAGAACACTGCTTTGTGTAAACAGAAAGTACAAAATGGCAGAAGTTTGTTAATGGCCATTTCAGAAATAGTTGGAAATAATATCTGAATCCAAAGTAAAAAATAATTTAACAATTTTGAATTTAAATAAATTAGTGGCTAGAATAAAAATTTTAAAATAAAAATTGAAAAACATACCCAACGTAATCCAAAGACATAATAAATTGATACTTACAAAGGAATGCTGGTAAGAAAATACTGCAAGTCTTTATTTTGAATGATGAAGTCATTGTTTCTATAGGAGAAAAGTCTGTAAAATCTTTGTGGAAATACTTCAATTCATAATGTGGCAATAGTCTCAAACATGAATTGAAATATTTCAGGTATCATTTGTTGACATTCCTGGCATGCCTGTATGTATGCCTGTACACACGTACACGTGTGCATGTTCAGAACCTAGGCTACAGTAAAGTCACATGATGAAACACAGGCAAGCACTGCCAGAAATACCTCAAATTCATTCCACATTTTATTTAAAATTATTCTTTGTTATCTGGCATTCAGAATCCATTTACTACTGTTATTTTTTGTTTGCCCCATATTCACTTATAGGAAGCCAGGTGAGGTCACTGATCACTGTTTAGGACTATGTTCTGACCTACGAATAAGTGTATACAGTGTGGCTGTGCTGAACCAAAGGAGTGATTTGCCTCCACGTAAGGTATTTTCACCCTCCTTAGAACAGAACATGGTCTAGACCTTTTGAATTGTTTATTTTATAATTTTCTCCTTAGTGTTGTAGGACTAATAACTGATGGTAGAATATCAGATAGAAGGTAGAATATCAGAAAGGAGGGATAACAGAAAAGGAGTATATGTGGGGGACAGGGCAAGTACCATCCTGTGCTTCTACCAACTATAAGAGATGGTGGTCTAGTCATTGTGTGGTCCCTGACTTGTCAATTTCCCCTCAGATCTGAAAAAGTGTTTGAACACAGTTTGTATTGGAGCCCTCCTTGCTTATTCATCTAGCCCTTTCATGTGTCCATGCTCTGGTTCTGGCTATTTCCTTGGCCACATGTGGTGAGACAGTGATTCATGACATCTTTTGTATGATACATGTATAAAGCTTCTTCTCAGTAAACTGTAAAGGTCTTCCTTTCCTGGACTGTTATTTCCAAACTGACAGTACATTCATTCATTCAGCAAACATGTCATAGTTACCCCTATGAGAGGACAATATTCCATATAATGAGAAAAAAGCCATTGAATACATTCACAGAAATTGTTCACTAAGGATTTGTAGATAATAAAGAGTTAGTGAGATAGTTCTGAGGGATGTTGGGTCCTGTCACTACATACAATAGGTTAGCTTAGTTTTGACAAAAAAAAAAAAAAAAAGCAAATCTTATTCAAGAATTCATGTGCTGAAGATGCTCCTAGGATCTGGAATAAGTGGATATGATGGGGAAAGTAGGGCACAAAGGATGAGATGGCAATAGGCACTTGTAAATAAGTCTATCATCAATAAATCACTGCCCCATCCAGGACTCATTTGGGTTTGCTGGTATCTTTGGAAAAAGTGTATAGAATGATCCTCAGATTTCCCACTCAAGATTGGAAAGGCAAAAGCAGGCATAACTTGATACATACCCCATTCCACACTGATACTAGGTATACCTGTTGGTCAGCTCTGGTTCCAGTTTACAGATTTCTACTTACTAAGCAAGAGCAGGATATAGTCATTGCACTGTGAAGTTCAACACTTTGAAGAAACCATTTCTGGAAGCTAAGGTCAAAGAGGCTAGGTGAAGATGTCTTTCTCTTCTGCTTCTCATACTCACTCATGCTAAAACCACACTAAGTCAATGTTCTGTGGAAGTGGTACTTTGTTCCAATCTCCACAAATATTTAACATGCAAGCTTTAATGGGACATGTCAGTTTCTACAACTTTAATGGGTCATTAAAGCATTAATTGTACCCATCCTTAAATATCTATTTTAGCTACCTTTATTCCACCTGGTATGTATGGTGGTAGCCCAGTCCTTCATTCCTGAAGAGTTTATGCTTTAGTTTCATTGCTGTTCTGAGCTATATTTGCTGTAATCATTTGTCCACTGCTTTCGTTGGATGGAGTTGCTATTTCAAGTCCAGTGGAATTCTTATTGTGTCTTCTCATGGAAACATCCTGTCCCTGGAAAATATAGTAATTCAGAAGGTTCCAAAAGTCTGGGGTTAGGAGACATAAATTCCTCAATAGGTCACTAAAATCAATGATGAGAAGCAACATTTGAACTTCCATTACTGGACTCAAATGCTTAGCTTTGGACAGCAGATACTGGGTATTTGGAAGACTAAACCAACAGCACACACTGTTCTCCTTAACCTGTACCTCAGCCATTCCTTCATTATGGATTTTCTTTTTGAGTAATATAGCATATAGAAGGACTAATGGGGTCTGGTGATCACATGTTCCATCTCACCATCCTTGAACTAAAAGAGATGCCTCTTACTTTGAGATACTGTTATATGTGATGACGACCCTAGAGAGTGTGCTGCCCTGTCCACCTGCTTATTTAATGGATCTCTGTGAACTACGATGCATGCTAACTTAAGACATAATTTTCTACATATTTTATGGAGTCCCCAGTATGTTCATACAGAACTGTTTGCCCAGCTATGACAAGAACCTGAGCTGAGACTACAAGAAACAAGGAAGGTACATTCAGCATCTCACAGAATACAACATTGAATTATGTGTTTGGGTTGCCACATTTATCCCCAGATAATAAGCCTATTTAGTGAACAAGCTACATCACATTAATCTTCTTGCCACCAGAACTTAGCATAGTCTTTGGGACTTAGTGAAGCATGCATGCAAATGTTCTAGATATTGTTTTGGTCTGCCTACCTTATGAGTAAGGGGGAAAATAAAGACTGATGCTGGAAAAGGACTTGTATAAATGTGCCTGTCTATGCGGAAGCAAAGGCATGGGTGGTTTGTTAGTCTGACTGCAAAGTCACAAATCATCATGCCACAATACTTCCTGCAGTTAAATCACACTGGAGACTGAGCCTAAATTTTAACTCAAGACTACAAAAGAGTATGGGTCTCTGAGCAGGAAGATGAGTCAGAAGATCATCAAGGATTATAAAACTCCATTACCAGTAGATAAAATTTTTACATATTCTTTCATTAAAAGAAGCACACCACCAGCTGTGGCAACCATCTTCTAGTAATCTGCCAAAATGATAAACACTAAGGGAATGAGGAGAGGTACTCACTTTATGTTCCCAAGGCCTTTTGGGAAACAGTTATTCCACTGGCCACGTATATGTAAGCTTACAAAAAGGGTGATATGTTAAAGCCATTGAGGAAGTGGGCACTGTTAAAAAAGGAGCAACCCCCAAATATTATCAAGACATAACTGGAAGCCTCTGCAACACCACTCAGCATGTTGTGAGCATCATTATAAACAGGCAAGCAAAAGCAAGACTCTTGCCAAAAGGATCAATGTGCAGATTGACCATATTCAGAACTCTAACAGCAGAGATGGAATCCTAAAATGTGAAGAAACATGATAAGAAAAAAGGAAGCCAAAGAGAAAGATATCTGGGTTCAAACTAAAGGTCCAGCCTGCCCCACTCAAAAGAACATACTCTGTGGGGATTAACCAGAGCAGCTGGTGCACATTCCCTGTGAAGTCATGGCTTCACATAAAAATAAATAAATGAAAGACCTAGACTATGAACAAAAATTAAATAAATAAATAAATAAATAAATAAATAAATAAATAAATAAAATGCACAGGTGATGTTCAACTGGAGGCAAAATATTCCCCAAATGTGTATGAACTTCCATGTGTTTCCATTAACTTTGTCCCCTCTTGTTTTTCCATGAAAACTTAAACTAGTTATCAGTTAAGGTCACTAACTTAGACTGAACGAAGGTGACAGACTGAAATTTCAGAGAAAAGAAACACACACTGATGTCAAGAACAAAATCTCAACTCCAGCCAGGAAAGCAGGTAGGCTAATCTTCACCTTTCTCTCCTGTTCTCTAAATCCAGTCTCCTAATCTCATCCCTTGATGCAGCCTCCACTCCCTCCTTCCCTATCTCTACCAGGTCACACAGGTCATCCCCTCTGAATTTTTTTACACCTACTCATTGCTTTTTCCTAGCCCCCAACTCCAGAAGTTACTCCCTGGGAACACACAGTCCACTCCAGCCAGAGAAACAGGCTCAGTGCTCAGACCTTTACCTCCCATTCTTCCATTCCAAATCCAACCTCCCAGTCTTATTCCTAACTAGTCTCTCTTCATTCTCTGTCCCCATTCCCAGGAGACTAAGAAGATACTAGTAGAACACCTTGCTTTCCTTCCACCCATGAGCTCCCTAAGTCTTTCTTAAGCCTGTCTCCATTCTTACTTTTCAGCTCCCAATACCTAGAAACACATTTTACCCAGAACCTCCTATGGCCACACATATCAGCATCCCAGAAGAATACCCAACCAGGCAACACAAATCCACCACACCCTTCTAAGGTCAGAGAGAAGAACAAAGGAACAAAAAAACAAGGAATAAAATACCTACCCAACAAAGACAAGACCAGGTATCAGGAATCCTATTATAATCCTATTATAATCTTCCAAAACCCAGATGCCTAGACACTACCACAAAATCACAATCAATAACAACCAGAATAGTATGTCTCTAGTAGAAACCAGTGACCTTACCTCAGGAGCCTCTGAGAATTGTAACATAGCTGAAACACAAGACAAGACTTTAAAATAGCCTTTCTGAGTATTGATAGAGGTCCTTAAAGAGGAAATGAAAGAAATCTATGAAAAGCACACAACAGTGAATAAAAGAGTTCAAGACCTGAAGTGGAAATAGAATCAATAAAGAAAACCCAAACTAGAGGAATTCTGGAAATTAAAAATTTAGGAATTCTAGGAGGAACCTCAGAAGCAAACTTCACCAACAGAATACAAGAGACAGAAGAAAGAATCTCAGGCCTTGAAGATAAGATAGAAGAAATGAATACTTCCATCAAAGAAAATGTTAAATCAAAAAACTCTTGCCACAAAATACCCAGGAAATCTGGGACACTATGAAAATCCCAAATCTACCAACAGTAAGAATAGAGGATGGTGGAAAAAAATCTAGGTCAAAGGTGTAGAAAATATCTTCAACAAAATCACAGAAGAAAGTTTCCTTAACCTAGAGAAGGAGATGCAGATCAAGTGAAAGAAGCACATAGAACACCAAATAGACTGAATCAGAAAACAAATTCCCTTTAGCACATAATAATCAAAACATAGAACAAAGAAAGAATATTAAAAGCTTTAAGGGGAAAAGACCAAGTACCATATAAATTCAGACTTATTAGAATAATACCTGACTTCTCAATGGAGACTCTAAAAGCCAAAAGGGCCTGGACAGATGTACAAAAACAACCTTACAAAGGTGCTAGGAGAAAAACTCCAACATTAAAAGAATCACTGTACCCATGAAAACACAATAATCTCAGACTAGCAAATAGAAAAAGGAAAACGCACAGTGATAAAATAGCAGGAATCAACAAGCATTGGTCATTGATATCTCTCAACATCAATGCTCTCAATCACCAAAAAGACACAGACTCAAAGAGCAGATATAAAAGCAGGATGGAAGAAACATACCTAACATCAAGGGCAGACATTACTCCGAATAAAAGAATGGAAAAACACATTCGAAGCAAAGGGACTTAAGAAGCAAGCTGGTGCAGCCCTTTTTATATCAGAAAAAAAATAGACTTCAAACTAAAACTAATCAGAAGAGATAGAGAAGGAACTACATGGTCATCAAAGGAAAAATCCACCAAGGAAACATTGTGATTATTAACATCTCTGCACCAAATACAAGGGCACCCAGGTTCATAAAAGAAACACTACTACAGCTTAAATCACATACTGAATCTCATACACCGATGGTGGAAGACTTTGATACTCCACTCTTGCCAACAGAGAGTTTAGCCCAGCAAAAACTGAATGCTGGAGATAGCTGACATTATAAACCAAATGGACCTAACAAATAATTACAGAACATTTCACTCAAACACAAAAGAATATACATTCTTCTTAACACCTTATGGAACTTTGTCCAAAACCAAACACATACTCAGACACAAAGAAAGTCTCAACAGATACAAGAAAATTGAAATAACACCATCTGATCTGAACACCACAAATTAACACTGGATATCAACAACAACAGAAACAATAAAGAGCTTACAAACTCATGGAAGTGAGCAACTCACTACTGAATGAAAAATGGCTCAAGACAGAAATTAAGAAAGAAACTAAAGACTTTATAATTAAAGAAAAGCAAATACACAACATATCCAAAGTTATGGGGCACAATGAAGGCAGTTTTAAGAGACAAGTTCATAGCAACAAGGGCCTATATGAAAAAGTTGGAGAGTGCTCATACAAGTAACTTGTCAGCACACTTGAAATCTCTATAACAAAAGGAAAAAGTCACAACCAAAAGGGGTAGAGAGCAAGAAATAATCAAATTTAGTGCTGAAATTAATAAAATAGAAACAAAAATACAAAGATAAAATGAAACAAAGAGAAAATTAATTATGAGAAAAATTAATAAGATTTACAAATATCTATCAAAATTAACTAAAAGGTAGAGAGAGAATATCCTAACAAACAGAATTAGAGATGAAAAGGGGGACATAACAACAGACACAGGAAATTTAAAGAGAATCATAAGAACATACTTTAAAAATCTGTATTTCACCAAATTGGAAAATTTAATCAGATGTATGGTTAAAGAAAATGTGGTACATTTATACAGTGGAATATTACACAGTAGGTAAAAACAAAATGAAATCATGAAATTCATAGGTAAATGGATGAAACTAGAAAAAAATCATATAACCCAGACCCAGAAAGACAAATATATATTCGCTTATATGTGGATCTTTGCTGTTTAGTCAGTGATAACCAAGGTACAATCTGTACACCCCCTAAAGTTAGGTATAGGAAAGGGACTAGGGTGGGTTTGCGGAGGGGGCAAATAGATCTCTCTAGGAAAAGGGGAGAGGGGAAATATGGAGGGAACACAGGGAGACACGGCTGAAAATAAGGGCCATTCTAAGGGTAGTAGGTGTGGGTTTCCCCGGTGTTCTAGCCTCTCCCTCTCTGCTCTCACCCTCTTCAAGCTGGCTGGGCAGCAAGGGAGGTAGAAGGCGAGAGCTAGGAAGGAGGGGTAGGAAGAAGGAGGAAGGGCATGGGCTCAGACGGACACACACCGATCTGAATCTCAGTGCAGAGAACGAAAGAGACGCAATGAATGAAGACTCTGGACTTTCCATTCTGGTGGAATCAGTGGTGGTTTATTCAGAATGGACCTGGGAGATTTATAGGGTGTAGGGGAATAAGCAGCTATAGTCCTTCACACGGTTTGCACATAGAGGAGGTGGGCAGTGGGCAGTGTGACACAAGCAGAAGGAGAGGCCAGTTTCTCCCGCCTTGGAGGCGGGGACTCTTGGTAGCACCCTATGACTCCCACTGAGTCAGATTTTCCCCCCCACCCCCTGAGTCCATGGCATGGCAAGAATGGACTAATGCAGTAGAAGATTCCTAAAATATATATATTATATTAAAGAGATCTAAATGAAATTGCTAAATAACGGTGGAGAAAGAGAACCAACTAGGTATCTCTTGTCACTAAGTGAAGCTTCTAGTACTGGTATTGGGTTACAACTAATGGGATTGTTTGCTAAAGGAGTCCCATGGGAACACCAAACAACTCAGGCTTTTCCCAAGACTATAAGTTGCTCTATACACACACACACACACACACACACACACACACACGGGGGCTGGGGGGGGAGGGAGAGAGAGAGAGAGAGAGAGAGAGAGAGAGAGAGAGAACAAAATATCATTCTACAGAGCAACCCAGCAGCTTTTAGTCAATGACATAGTCTCATACAACATGATCCATACTCCATCTCTTGGGTACCTTGTTCATACAGTGTCTTAGGTGAATCCCAGTGGATGACAGAGGAATGCTGGGAAAGTTTTCCTGAAGTGTTGCTGGTATCATGGCTGATGGTGAAGGAAGCTCCATGTCTTTCACTAATGGACTTGCAGAACCATTTTATAGAAAACAAAATAATAGTGATCGGAACAAGACACTCAATATTCAGTCTGAGTTTCAATGGTTCAAGGTTGCCTGGCAGCTCCATGGCATTCGTGACTATTATTCTACTTTGATTATTTGCCATTTCAGCATGCATATGTCTTCAAGACCAAAGTGACTCCTCTGAGAGAAGGTAGGAGGAGGAAGAGTCAGGAAAAGTGGAGTGAATATTACACTTTTGACTAAGGCACATTTCCCAACTTGTATCTCATTATTCAGAATACAGATCACATGGCTACACCTGGCTTCAAAGAACCATTGTTGACATTGTAGTTAAGATTATGCTAAAACTTGTGAATACAGTAGTAATTCAACACAATTGATGTTTTTGTTCTAGCACCATGGATAGTTCTTCCCGCTCCCCATGGATAGTTCTTAAAACCTTCTTCTGAGTGAAGAAACCCTAAGAGAATGAGACTAGACAAATAACTATCGTGTTAAGCAGGTATAAATATGTAGATAGATACTATGAACAGAAATGGGTCATAAAGAACAAGACTAGTAATGTTGTGCTGGAAAAAAAACTGAAGGTTTGAGAGCTGGAGCTATATTCTAATTCTAGTTCTGGTCTAGAACTAGATGTTCTGGTCTAGAACAAATGTTCTAAGAACTACATTCCTGATCTGAAGCTATAATATACCATCTTCATCTTCTGAAGGTGAGATAAACTTTTATATTTAAAGCATCTTCCACAGTGCTTACTACATAGTAAATTCCCAGTAAATTAACTGTTACAACTATGCTTTTATTATTGGTATCTGTTTACTGTTTGATTTTTGTCTCCAAGGAAGGGTCTCACTATGTATGCCAGGCTGGCCTTGAACTTTCTTTCCTAGATCCTCCTGCTACACCTGTTTCTTATTGTTATTAGAGAATTAACCTGAATGTCCGAGATTGGGACTTTGGACGAAGTGGACTCTTGGCAACTATTGGTTGGGTACATGATTATAGAACAAAGAATATACTGAACACAGTTAATGGAATGAATTGGAGAGTATGAAAGCTATACTCAAAATATTTACTTAAGTATCTCTCGTGTATCAGGTCCCTACAATCCAAAGACGAGTAAAAATCATCATGAAATCTGCCTGGGAAGGAAAGAGACAACAACCAAAGTTCCACAAATGCATGGGAAGCTCCAGCTCTTATTACTACACTGAGGGGCGAGAGCTCTTTTGTTTGTCTGTCATGTAGGGGGAGGGGAAGGAGGATGGACTTGATCTACTCAGAAGACAAACAAGAAGTAACAGTTAAGCAGGAAGTTCTGACTATACACATCATTTATTTCAATACAGGTTTTCCTATAAGAAAAGCCATTTAAATATTTACTGGAATTCTATCCCTCTATCATTTTCTGTCCAGATGATCTATTCAGCTAGTAAATGAGAATTATCTAATCTAGCCAAGATCCATATCAAGATTTCCCAAACAAATTAAGTCCTTGTTTTTCCACCTTTGTGTGAACGTTCATCCAATTCCAGGTGTTTTCTTGTAATTTTCAAAGAATTTTTTTTTCAATCTGCTGGTTAAATCCCCAAAGAAGACTATACCAGTAACCTCGTTTGGGCCTATTTCTTTTTCCTCTGAGTTAAACACACATACAACATTCTTTGCTCTTCATAGCCCCTGGCAAGATCTGTAAGGTGTGTAACAAGTTTTGAAAGAGCTGAATATCATCCTGACTTGAGTTAAACTGAAGCCAGCTGGCACCATTTATCTCTTCAAATTACAAGAGAATGTGAGAAACAACAGGGTACCTGTGTAGGGCTGCTCAGAGCCCTAAAGGGCAGCTGCTTATGAAGGAGTGCAGCCAGGCAACGAGCTTGAGAATTAGGTGCAATCCCAGAAGTTTAACTTGACAGAGCTTAGTTTAATGTGACTTCATGATCAGATTTTAAGATTTATTTTTCTATCCTATCTGGCTACATCCTCATTAAACATTAGATATTTCTACATGAATGATAATCATGGGAGGAAATTTGTCTTACTTTTGTGCTAAAAATCAATACACAGCAATTGAAGGGTCCCTGAAAATTCAATTTGATATTGAACTTTAAGTTCTCCAGTTCTTTATTATTTTGTTGAGTTCCACCATACCAACATTGGACGGTAGGTTGAGTTTTACAGTGCGTTAACCTTACAAAGAAGCAAAGCCTCCTTTCTAAGCATTTTCATTTCTATATGAGTTTAATATCTTACTCAAAACTCATAAAGGACTTTTATGCCAGAGAACATGTTATAACATAATCTATTTGAAGCCACATATGGAAAGATTAGCCAAGATAAATGTATGCATGGTATTTTTAGAAAGTAGAAATAACTAGAAATCTCTTAGCACTTCTTTTTGTGTATGCCTTAGTGAAAGAAGAAACTACCTAAGAAAACTCATAGATGCTAAACTTGGAGTATTAGAAAGAAGGCATAAAGGCTCATCCTTAGAATAGATTTTCTTTCATATTCTCATTACCACATTTAAGAAAATATAAGAACATAAAGATGGGATATTTCATTTTTCAAATGCATATAAGTATAGAATTATAGGGAGCTGACTATATGTGTATTATTTTGAGAAATGTTTGTACCTTCAGATAAATAAAATAAAGTTTTAGTACTTTTTAATTTTTATGGGGCATCAAAAACAGGCACTATCTATTTCAGGAACTATGGAAGTAATCAGTATAATTTCCAAAACCAAGAAAGAAATAACAAGATGTGTACTATGAATGAGTTTACTAAGAAAATAAAAAATGAAAATGTGTACATGCCTTTTTTATTATGAAGGACAAATCTTGTACTTACATAGAAGTAAATGTAATTTTGATACTTGGGCAGATGCTTTGATTAGTCATGAAGCACCACAAAATTCGGGATTAAAGAAAATCAGCACTGCTTTGCAGAAAGATTTTTTGGTAGCATTGTTCAAGAATGATAAAAGTGGAATACATACAATGGAAGTATAGATAGGATCCTGGGGGCTTTACTTCTTACCTTCTAGCCTTTACATTGCACCAGGACCCACCCTAACATGCTGCTGGCTCAGCAGTTCTTAAAATGCCCATCTTCAAATCCACCTCGAAGAATTTTCTTTATGTATAATACTTAATATTTACTGTATCGAAAATATAAAGTGAAGAAGCAATAAAGTACAATAAATATAAGCACACATCCTGCTAGCCAGTACTCACAATATCAGCATGCATCCAAGTAGCCTTTAGGAGACTCCAGCCTATGCTCTTGAGTGAGAAAGAAGAAGGTGAACAGACTAGTAAGACAATGAATCCAGTTTCAAACCCAGATTCCCCAGGCCTTGGGGCTGCCAATGGCCCTTGGACACAGTCTGGGAGTCTCAGTGCTCTGAGTTGGTAGCTACAGTGTAATGAGACACTTAGTGAATGAAGTAACTAGGGGAAACAGATGCATTACTGTCCCTCAGATGAACTTGGTCTGATTGAAAGTTAGAATTTTTCTTGAGGATTCCTGGATAATATCTTCAGGTATATGGCTTCCATTTAAAGGATAAGGTATCATTTGAAAAGTGAAGGGAGAAGAATTGACAAACATTTGTTGTTACCAACATTAAATAGAAGACACTGGAGAGATGAGAAACATCTAGATGTGATATTATCCCTAGGAAAGAGCTTACAGACACAAGGTTTACAGAGCTCAGAGTGAAATTTCCAGAGAACTTAGGGGAGAAAGGTTAATTCAGCCACACCATTTCAGGAAGATCCTACAGAAGAGGTGACATCTGTGGCCAGGTGTGCACAAGGAGCATGGATTACAGGCAGGAGTGTACATGGCAGTGTATTTTGAGAAAGGTGTCACAGACAGACATAAGGAACATGAGTCCTGGGAAGGAAAAGTGTCCCCTAGCAGGAGCCACAAGAATAGAGACAGGTGAGGAGTGTGGGATAGATGGTGGTGGGAGAAGTCAGTCTTTTCCCCCAGTGAATTGTGTTGCAAAATCAGCTCAAGTGGGTTTGTGGAGATAAAAGGAAGAGAGATAAAACCAGAGTCTGGAGAAACACTTCAGCACATCCTGGGGCAGACTAAGCAAGAATCAAGTCACACTGCAAAGACTTCAAAGTCAGCCTGCCAGTTGGCCTGGATTCAAATGATAACTTCTCCCTAGGTTTGGGCCAGGGGGTGGTGTTGGGGACTTGAATTATGTAACTAAAGTCCTAATCCTCGGAGTTGAAGAGCAGTGACAGAATGGCAAAGCATTAAGCAGAAGAGAGTAAAATAAAGGGTAAACAACCCTGACCCATGACAATTTTGCCATATATTTGAGTTGTCACTATTTGTAAAGTAACAGGGAAAAAGATATCCACAGACCAGGATTTACGAGACTTTTTTTCCTGTGGAAATGAGCAGATAGTAGTGAGAGAGTGACATTATTTTAAGTGCTTGAATTCAAGAGAATCCAGGGCAACGGGGATGAAAAGCAATAAAGAAAGGGGAGAAAGGGCACCCCAGAACACAGAAAAATGAAGATTTACTTTCACACAAATACTTTCTATAAAAATGGTGGGAAATGCTTACCACAACACCTCACATGGTGTGAAGGTGTGGCGCGTGTGACTGAGGATGGAGAGTGTCCAAGAAGTTTTAAGAAACAGGATGAACTAAGCTATTTATAGAAAATCTCACAAACTAAACCGAGAGAAGGAAAAGGTACCTAACCCTCTAGCAAAAACATTTAATTCCTCATTAAGATCAAGTGCTGTCCTTGAGAGCTGGAGAATGCCATGTGGCCTTTAGGAAAGAATAAGTTGAAATTAAACCAGAGTAAAATTCTTTTTTTCCTTTAGCATTAAAATTAAAAAAAGAGAAGAATATGATTGTTGTATTATGAGGGAAACGTGCTAAAATCTAGGCAGCCAAATGACTTTATCTAAATAAAATTCTCTTATAATAGGTTAGGTTTGAAATAATAATGCTACGTGGAGTTTTTATTTATTTTCATGGTCAAAATGTTGTAATTTAAAAGAAACACAAATTCTCTAAGTGGTGGGAAAACCTCTTTGGTCTATCAACTGTTTAAATGGGGTAAGTAAAATCAGGAATAAAGGCATGTCTTCCTAAATACAATCAGGGCTAGTTTGCAGTCATGGTGTTAGAGCTATGTGTAAGACATTCTTTGGCTTCTGTTAATCATTTTGCAAACACTTGGCAAAATTCTCAAAAACACAATTACTTGGAGAAAGAAAATTCCTAATCTCTCTCTCACACACACAATGTAGAAATAAGGGGAAAAGAATTAAACCAAGGACCTGTGTTACAGTAATATTTCCAAACCACTTATTTCTTAAAGATAGGGGAGTGGTGACCAGGAATGAGGCAGAGTCTCTTAGGAATTTAGAATAGCTCATAGGACTCAGCCAATTAATTCCATGATATGTTTCTTCACATTCAGATATTGGGTATATTTTATTATGTGTAAATTAAAGAAATGGTAAGGGTTCTGTATTGACAGTTCAATCGAATAACTTCTCTCCTCCTGATGCTTGAATATATTGTTTAGTTCCAGAGAGAATTGCCCATGTCCTCTAAGTGGATAAGGGCCTATCAAATTCAAGGTCACTCTTAGGACTTATAGTTGATCCTGGGTATGTCTGGAAAAGCTACGTCTTCCATATCTTCTCTCAAATAGCATTGATTACCTCTTCGAGTGGAAATCTGGGTTCATAATTTTCTTGGTAAACAAAAAGGATGCTGCCCAAGGCTGTGACTGTCCTAGTTCAGTATGATAAGCCTCTGTCTCTTGGTATTCTGAGTCCTCCCTGAGTCTGTAGTACATGCACAGAAACCCTCTTTGCTGGTACACCCTCCTTGGGGTTATAAAGTGGGTGAGATCTTTCTGGGATCTAAATATAAAGGAAGGCAATTTTAACATATTGTGTCATTAAGAAGTTTAGGAGCTTTTAGACACAGTCTGGAGGTAGTGGGAAATTAGATGCAGTGTTGCATTAGACATGTTTTTAGTATTTTCTTCTTTTTGTAAAAGCTGTAATTTTCAGAGTTTAGAACCAATTTAATGTCCCTGGAGTTACAGCTTTTTGTATCCATTGTCCATTAGGTGAATTACTAAGCCAAGAATGGAATCCATTTATAATGTATAAAATACTGTGAAATGTCTTAAAAACAGTCTTTGCAGGGGGAAAAAAAGCTTTGGGAGTCCATTAAATTTGAAGACAGTGAGTTCTGAGGTTCTTATAATCATATAATGTTTTTTTTGTGCTTTGATAATATGATACATTAGATATTGGAAGATTTATTTAAAAGTTTGAATTCAATGAAAAATTACATAGAATGAAGGAAAATGCATTATTTTTGACATGTCAGACAAATTTTAAAACTGAGTGTATTGTCTAAAAGTACTTTAATAATATTTATTATATTTTAATAAAGATTAATAGGCATTAAAATGCTACCAAATGTCTCGTATATGACGTTGTCACTATTGCTGACATTTAATGAGCTTAGAACAATTTTTTTAAATTCTTATTTTGAAGAAATTTCAATGTGCTCTGAAAATAAAAGATGGCTGGATGCACAGCAAATGTGAAGCGAGTTGTACATATGTGAGTGTATGTATATAGTTTTTTACATGCATAAACTCATATCCAATTATCACATCTTAATGAATGATATATTGAAGATCTGTGACTATGTCAGTTCAGTCAATTGGTGCCACATTGCTTTGAGATCCCAAGGTGTAATTAATGTTGTGCTAAATTTTAAAATTATACAGGAGATTTTCAGGAGAATTCAGTTTAAAATTCTTATTTACTTAAAACGTAAGTCAATAAAATTTCCAAATGTGTTCCAAGGATGTGTTTAATGTTAGAAATAGCAGCTGCTAGGGTCCAGACATACCTTATACCTGGTACTATGTGGGACATTGAGTCTTGTGGAACTGTCATTTATTGGTCAAAGCCAGGAGACAGGCAGCTATTTTCTGAGGTTTAATTCAAAAGTAATTTTCAGTGTTCTGAACGATGAACTGATGCTACTGTATTATGGTTGAAGTGTTATCTCTATCAAAGAGCTAAATTATGCTTTCTATAGCCATGCAAGAAGAGGAATTGTGGCATGTGTAATAATGATTCCGGTAAAAATCTTTACTAAAAGCAACTTTCCTAACTATTAGGGTTCCCTAACAAGGTCTTATTACCCATGCCTTGATTAATTCTGGAGATGATGTGTGTTGACTTTTTCATGCTTACTGTGATATCAGTATTTTTGGTAACTGACAACTAAAGAGTTTATTAGAAAAGTTATTAAATCCATAGGCAGTCAGAAGGAAAATAGCATGGCAGGGGCTCCGAGCAGAGTTTAGACCCCAGCACTAGGAAAAGAAATCATAGTGATGGGGAAGTTAGTTGTTTTGTTTTGTTTTTCTTTTTTTTCCAGCCTCAAATTACTAGAAATTTATCCACTCATGACTGAAATAAATGCAAGCTGGTTTTCTATCACATAACCAAGTCTGGAAATAGAAAGCCAGGGACTGCCTGATAGTTCTGAGATGTGACCATGCCTCAGCGTCTCATCAGCATGTTTAGCCTGATAGCTGACAGACAACTGCAGCATCTTACAAGAAGAACATAGGCAGCCTTAGGCCAGCATCTCCAAGCCCTCTTATTAAGAGAGCAAATGTTTATCCACACAAGTCTCAACTTATACTACCTATGGACAGGGAGGTGTCATCTGAACTGTACCTGAGCCTGGCTAGAAAAAACACATTTTTTTTCCTTTTTTTGTAGTTTTAGAAGTTGAGGGAAGGAGAAATAAGGAAATACTAGGACAATTACCTCTATTACACAGTACTCAGAAAATAAATTATAAAGACTTAATTAAATAGTGTATACTCCATTTTAAGTTTCTTTTTTAAAACAATACAAAAATGAGGATTTATTTGTGAGGAAAGGGCACATGAATAATCAAATCATTAAACTAATGGAACTCTGAAATGGCACACAAATCGCTTAATGCGGAGCCTGGCAACTGCTTGTTCTAGTTGAAATCAAAATAAGTTGGTTACTGTAGGAGTTCCTTGTATATAAAAGGATGGGCATTAGATGCTGAGAAGTAGAAAGATGGATAAGAATTATGATGAATAGACTCTCATGGGAAGAAACATTCCACATTTGCAGCCAGTGATGACAGCACTCTGATGTTGGATTGATATTAATATTGAGTCCACATTGCGTGTAGATTTCATAGCAGCTCAACCAGTTACTGTGTGTTTTACTTCATAGCATTTAAAGGTATCTCTCGCTTATTATTCATTGATGCTCATTTCATCCTAGTGAGGTTGCTTGCCTGCTATGTCTGTTTAAGACCATTAAAAAAACATTGAATATTTTGTGTTGGTTTTTTTTTTTGCCAATGGTTGTATGTATTGCTTTGGATTCAGAACTCAGACTTCTGTAGTCCCTGAAAGTTTCTGAAGTCACCAAATAAAAGTCAGGCAACAAAAAGGACCAAGTTGTTAAAGGGTACTCACCACCAGATTTTCCCAGTGACTTGTAGTACCGATGGTACTAAATGGACAAACCATGGTGCTGTGAGATAAGTCACCATTACTTTAACTCCCTAGAGTCTTTCTGTCATTGGACAATCAGGCTGATTGTGGGACAATCAGGACTGGCTTGTGGAATCACATGCTCCATGTGGGAACCATTTGTCAATTTTACCATTTCTTCCCCTACTACTTTTTAACCGACTGTGAATCTGTAGGTCCACATATCCAACAGTTACTTCTAATAGGACTCTGGGCCAGCCAGGTATCTCCTGCTAAAACCATTTTATAGATATGATCTTGCTCTACTGTCTTTTTGCTGGTGAACATAGTGTATACACTGGAGTGTGTGCTATAGAGGTTTGAGTAGCACTTGAATGAGCCATCTCTTTTCTGCCAGATGTTCATGATAAGGACAGATT
Organism: Cricetomys ansorgei; assembly: GCA_026225945.1. NCBI lineage: Eukaryota > Metazoa > Chordata > Mammalia > Rodentia > Nesomyidae > Cricetomys > Cricetomys ansorgei. Next base: position 1,474,710 of record JAMJFZ010002601.1, on the reverse strand, counting down.
AGATGCTTTGATGTATTGTTAGATCTAGAACACAGGTTGTTGAAAGTGCAATCAATATGATAAGTCCATGTAAGAATTTTAAAAAATTACAGTTTTGGGTTTATGCCCTAACATCCCTGTGATTTCTATTCATTGGAAGTGGTTATTCTTCTTCCATGACCATAAGTGAAATTCACACAAGCCAATGATTCTTGGGAATTAAAGGTTCCTATTGTTGTGCTCATTTGTAAATACTGGCCCAATTTTGAAATTAAAATGTTTAGACCCACATTTTAAATTATTCCTCAGTTCGGTCCCTCTTTGCATTGAAAATCTAACTGATAGACAGGTGACCCTTCAGTCACAACCACCACAAAACAAATTGATCCAAAGACTTCCAATAACTTTTTTGTTGTTGTTCAAAATTCTATGGAATCAGCCATTTAGCTGCTTCCGGTGGGTGATTCTTTCACTGGTCCCATGGATCAACCACTCACATTGAGCAATGGCCTCAGGTGTCTGGTCATTGACAGGCCACTTGTCTGGGACACTGACATTCAGATCTCACATCATGTACCAGGCTTACTTTTACAGGTTGGTCATGACATGATTTACAGAAAGAAAGGACAAACCCCAAGTATGTATAAAACATGCCTTATACTTTTTATAGACATAGCCAAGGTCAGTCAATCAATCACTCTAGATAGAAGACTTGAATAAACGAGCTGTAGTTTTTGATAAAACTGTTCCTAGTCTCAAATGTCAATAGACATGTCAAAGGCATGTGAATAGACAGAGCGAAGATGCAGGTGTTCTAATCTACCTTGAAGTAAACATCCATTCCTAAACTTATATAGTCTCTCCGCTTTGCTCATCATTCACTCTGACAGATTCAAAAGAGGAGGAAGGCAGTTTTAAAGTCACTAAGAGAGCTTCTAGTTGACTGTGCCTTCAATAATTCAAGTTGACCCTTGTGTCTGAGAAAGCCATGATCCTTCATGATTCTCTTTACTAAAGCTCTTGCTTAGCTGGGATCTTGGCCAGCTGCTTCTATAGCCTGGAGAATTGCTTATGATTACACTATCATCATATCCGATTTTATACCTCCAGACACATAAATAGGACTGATGGCTGCTAACATCTGCTTTCTTTAACTACCGCATGGCCCCATCAGACCATGGGATACACTCCACACTGCTATCCCAGCAACTCTAGCAAAAATTCCCTGTACCTATTCTCAAAACAGTCGAGCAGCCTTTCTCTTTACCTCTACATTTCCTGGAGGCATTAGATTTAACATTTACAAGACCAATACCAAATCCCCATTTCTCCCAGAGAAATAGTCCCAAGCTTTGAGTGTCTCTAGGTTTGGTATCATAATATAGTACGTCATTCAGTGAAAGGAATGGGGCTTATATCCTAGAAAAATTTGAAGACATTTTCCTTACTAGTCTTTCATCTTTAATTTCACCCTGGTCTCTAATTATGTCTTTGTCTGCAAGGTACAGAAGTCATAGAACAGATTCCATTTGTAAATTCTGCATATGGTGTGCCTATTGGCAGAAATCTTTATTCCCCTTGTAGATTTTGCATATTGAATTCAAGAAAGGGCATATTGATGCCTCAATGAATAAAACTAAAACAGAAAAGATTTTATCCTGATAGGGAGAAAAGAAGGAAGGAAGGAAGAAGTTAGTTCACTCGTAAGTATAGCTCGTTCATACTTATTTTGTGAATGTTGACTTTAAGTCAAGGCAATTACACCTATATCGTTTATAGACTACCAGCATCACTGCTGAAATCTTTATCTTCCAAGATATATATCTTAGCCTCTTTTTCTACAATACTGAAATCCCCAGAACTAACAAAATAGACTGAAAAAAAAATTCCTTCATTTGAACAGTTCGTGGGTCTCAGGGTTCTGAAAAGAGAGATTATTTATGGATGCCTGGCCATGAGAGCCAACCTAAGCAACAATGCACGGAAACTCATGTGAAGTTAAATTGGCAATCAGCTCTAGCGTTTCTTATGGCAGAGCTGCCTATTGGGTAAATAATATGCATTTTATAAAAACATTCATAAATGTAAATTCACACAAGAGACTGAAATGGCTCCTTAGGGTTAAATGAAATACATATTAACAACAGTTATGAATAGTAAATAGCATGCACTTTTAAAATGTGCTCAATGTGTATTTACATAATAGCTGATAAGAGTTCTACTGTCAAGTAAATAATACCATAGCTGCCTTTAAAAGTCTTTAATTACCTACAGTATTTGCAAAGTACATTGTAATGGATTTCTGGTTTGTATAGCACTCCACACACTTCCCTTTTCTTTTCTTCCCTGGTTTCAAATATATATATATTTATGAAAATGATTTTAAATTGGCACTGAAAGAAACCACCTATCTAGGTAGAATGGTCTTCAATGGTTTCACTTATGCGAAGGGGAAACTTTTAAAGTGAGATACTAATATCATGCTGACATTGTGCCCATAAAGACCATCTTATAAATCAAAACAAGTAAACAAAAGAGAATACCTTGGTAAACCGAGCTGATGTTTGAGCCCTTTCCTGTGTGTTTGTGGGACCTGGTATATCTCAGATTCATTTCTTGCTCTATCCAGGATTCTGATTCCTGCAAACTGTGATGCTCAGTTATCAAGTAGTTTCTGGCTCATTTACGGCAAGAGGAAATACCACCTGGAGGCTGAAAAGGAAGATTTCTTGTCATCTCTCTGCTTTAGGCACCAACAACCTTTGTCCCATTTTTCAACCTGCACCACAGGTCTGGAGCCTAGGCCCTAGACTCTAGACACACTGCCCGCTTCGTCCAGTTATCAAGAGGCTAGTTTTTACCTATATTAGTTAATCTGTGCTACTTCATCTTTCTTTTGGGCTTCAGTTTGCTAGTTCCTAATAATATATTTTCTATGATAAATTGTCCCACTTGAATCCCGAGTATGGTAAGTTTTGTTTCTTGAATGTTCTCTGAGGTCCTTGGATGAGAAAACTGGCATGTGAAAGTGCTCCTTCTTAAAGAAGTTATCCACGGGCTAAACCAGCTTCAGCCAGAGATTTGTCCTCTTTTGCACTCTCTACATTAAGGCTCCTAACACCCAACTGCTATTTATACCTTTTTGAAGAAGGAAGGAAACAGAGACTACATTTAGGTAGGTTGAAGGTAGGTTAAGCATGGCTCCAGAGAGCGCACTGATGCAAATAATGGCTTGCATTTGACCGTTTGATCACGTCTTAGCACTCAGAGCTGCTGACTCTAAGATGGGCTGCTTCTTGCTTTTTCTAATTTCAACACCCCTGAGTCATGCAGCTGTGACTGAAAATGGTGCCAGAATATGATACAGAATAGAAATCAATGCAAAAGCGATAGAAGGTATCTTGATAACAAAAAGTATGTGTCTTTTTGAGGAACAGTCTTTGCTTTTAAACTAATGACACCACACAAGTCAGACATAACAGAACTATGGTTCCTTCCAGATCCTACCCTTTTCCTAACCATGATCTGTCCTATTCTTGTCCTTAAGATTAGCAGACTCGTGGGTCTTTCCCATCCCCTGGGTTCCATCAAGATCACTAACTCTTCCTCACTATGAGCGACTTCAACCCCACTCACTCTGGTAGTTTGTGGCCTGCCCATTCTTTCATGAGAACGACATTTGAAAATTCACTATGAGAAATCCTCTGTCTTGAAAATGTTCACAATTGCAGTTTCAACTTTACTTTATTAATAATACAAATTTGTACTCAAATACTACATGTTTTATTTAATGTTTACTTCAAACATCACTGTAGCTAGGTAGAGAGATGAAGAGAGAACATGGAATTCTTACTGGGAGCAAGGCACTACCCTGGGTGTTTAATTCATTTGCTCTATGTTCTCACTTCCCCAAAGCTTCACCTATGATTGACTGACTATAACTGAGAACAGTGCACCTAGAAAGAAGATATTGTATCATCTAGAAAAGGTGGGAGGTGGGGAGAAATGGAAAAAGACACTAAAAACAACTTTCCCAGCTCATATTAACTGGAACTGAGAATTATCCTAGTTTAACGTGGCTCCATCCTTCTGGATCTGGGTGTGTTGAGGAAGTCATAAAGTCTCTCTTACATTCCATCCACATTGTGGGAGGATCTACTCTCCATTAGCTACTATCAGCTGGGAGTGGCAATATCATAACCTAAGAGAGGAACTACATTGCCTTTGCATGGCAAGCTACTTCCATCATTCACATATTCCATTCTCAGAGGCTCCATCTCTTCTCTGCCCTGCAATAGAATCCGAGCTTCCAAAAACAAATGGAAAGCCTTTTCATATTTCCATCAGTTGACATCCAGTATTAGCAGTAATAATGAGGGTTTTGTTTGTTTGTTTGAGACAGAGTCTTAGGTATCCCACATGGCCTCAAATATATACATACATGTTACCAAATATAACCTGTTGAGTCTGTATGCTACTTGCATGTATGTTTTCAGGGCTGACCATTTGGCACTAAGCAACCACTAGGTGTGCTCTTCCCTGGGGAGGCCTCCTCTCCCACTCCCAGCTTTCCATAGTTGTCTGCAGTTCTTTTTGTAGTACTGAGGTCTCGTGGGCTTTGCTCTGGCCAGTTTAGCGTGTATATTAGTGTCATCATTTCTTCTCTGTCTGTCTGTCTGTCTGTCATCTCTGTCTCTGTCTCTCTCTCCCATTTTTTTTTTGCCCCCTCTCCCTCTCAGAATTCATCTGCCTGTTTCCTATCTATGGTGTCTACTCTTTACTAAAATGTTTACTTCCATTCTGGTTTGGTAAGTACTTTCACCTCAATGCCTTAGGCCCTTTTTTTCTTTCATACAGTGACAGCCCATGTATGCCGGCATTGCCAACACTTTAACTCATTGCTAAACTTTCATTCTTGACCTCAGGCATTTATCCACTGAGGAATAATATGTTCCAATTTGCAAATAGTTGTGCTTCCTTATCTATGTAGCATTCTTTTTATCTGTGTGGATATAAACATAATTGCATACAGATACATTAACCATGTTGACAGTTAAAGTTTTTTCTATAAAAAAATTATTGAATTTTATCAAATTTCTATCATTATCTAGAAAGATATTTATATGATTCCTTTTTCAGACTTCAGTATAAATGTCTGATAGATATTTCTGTATCTGAACCATTCCTGCATTTCTATAAAAAGTCCACCTGCTCACAGTGCATTATTTTTCAATGTGTGTTGAATTCTTTTTGATAGTATCTCATTTTCATTTTTTTGCATGAAGATATATCTAAGATGGGTCTGCAGATTATGTGTCTGTGTATGCCAATTTTATCAGTTCTAAAGCCAGCATCTAGCTTAGTGGAGAAACAGTAAAAAGAATTTTTTTTTCCTTAAAATCAAGAAAAGACAAGAGAACTAGGTAGCACTGCTAATATATAAAATATTAGAGGTGTAGAGAATTAAAACATGCCATTGTCTGTATTTACACATGATATGACAGAACAGCTAGAAAAGTCTTCGAGAACAATAAACAAGACATTAACACAAACAGTAAACAAATCAAAAATTGTATGCTAAAATAAACAGAAAAATTAAGTCTGAAAGTGTATATAAACTATAAACATCTAGAAGATGAGATAAAAGGCAACTCCTATAGTAATGTAAGTTTTAGAAACAAAGTTAGCATGAAACAGACAAGAGTTTTCAACGGGAACTTCAGAATATCCTTGAAAGACATAGAATTATCCTTCCAGTGTGCATCAATGGGATTTTTCATAATCTAGATATTGAAAAATCTTGTCTAGTTAGTCATAATAAACAAATGAACATACCAAAAGCAGACAATGAGAGAACAGGTTGCTCTGTTCAGTGACATGGAAAGGACCTGGTGCCTTCAAGACAAGGGAATCAAGACAAGGGAAGTGCTCACTGCCCGCCAGGACCTTTGGTGGTCCACACAATAGGCAACCATAACTAGGAAGCATTCAGAACACGATATTTAAATCCAGAAGTAAATGCTTGCAGTGGTCAGGTGATGTTCTTACAGTTTACCAAAGGAAAGCACACTGCTTATCTTGTCTTCTGTAACTTGAATAAAGTTCATAACAGATAGCTTTAAGAGTCTGTCTTAGTCACTCTTCTATTGCTGTAAAAAGACCCAAGACCAAGGCAACGTGTAGAAAAGAACATACTTAATTGGGGGCTGGCTTACATTTCAGAGATTTAGTCCATCATCATCATGGCAGGTAGCACGAGGCAGGCATGGAGTTGGAACAGTAGCTAGGAGCTACATTCTGATCCACAGGCAGGAGGGAGGGGGCAGTATATATGGAGGTGAGACACTGGGCCTGGCATGGGCTTTTGAAACCTCAGAGCCCACCCCCAGTGACACACTTTCTCCAACAAGGCCACACTGCCTAATTTTTCTAATCTATTAAAGAGTTCCACTCCCTGGTGACTAAACATTCAACTATATGAGCCTGTGGGGCCATACTTATTCAAACCACCACAGAATCTATCTATCTTTACATTTTCTATTTATCAGTGAATTACCATGCCTTTTTAAAAATTTTCTAATGAATTAGATGTTCAGCTAAATTACAAATGATTAATCATAAAATCCCATCTTGTCACATTAAGGATAAAATAAGTCATATAGAATTATATACATAAATATTATTTTTCAAAATAGCTTTGTTAGAAAGAAGTAAATACTTTGCAAAATTCCCCACATTGTCTACAATAACTGTGTATGTCTTCTATAATGAAGAAAATAAAATATTTACAAAGTATCAATAAAAGTAACTAGTTTTAAAGAGCCAAAGAACAAAATTGATTTTGCAGATTAAAATGTGTTTTCTAAGACAATAGAATGTCTATATCTCATCTTCACTCTATAATCCCAGTTCAAAGAGATATCCAGGAAGAGAGCAAAAAAAAAAAAAAAATTTTTTTTTAAAGTAGCTTTCACTTGGAAGATTTTTTTTTTTCTAAAATATGTTGTATTCCATCATCAACGGCTTTCTTTAAGGTCAGCGGAACCAAAAAGGAGCTGATGAGCGATTTGATAAAACTCGTTATTGGACCTGTTGGGTTCCAAACACATTCCCAGGCCTCTGCGGGATCTCATTATTTCGCTCAGCGATCCTAGGAAGTAGGTGGCATTTCCCCAATTTCATGCATAAAAAAATCAAGTAATAAAGACATTATGAATTGTGCTTTAGGTCATATAACTGCTAAATGCGAAAGCCAAAATTTGAATCTCAGTCTGAAGCCAAATGCCAGGCTCCTTTCTCAAAGCTCCATGTGGAACTCTGACCTGAACACAAGCCTCAGATTCCCAGTCCCGTCCCGTATTTTCTCTGCACTGTGCTGACTCCCTGCGGTGCCGAGATAATGCTCTTAGAAACATCGTTAATGGTTGTTTTGACACCTCGTTACACAGAATTTTCTCCCAACTAAACATTTTTTGGCAAGGCAGTGGTTCACTGGAGTGCTTTGTTAATTTAAAGAGCAGTGGAAGGGAAGTCCTTTTCCTGGTGGCAGCCAGTGTGGGATACCCAGAGGCATGGGTGGGACTCTCTGCTGGGCATCTCCTCTTCTGCTGATTCTCACTGCACCACACAGGGTGAATCCACATCTCCTCTTCTGCTGATTCTCATGGCACCACACAGGGTGAATCCAATGGCTGGGCTTGACTGGCCCACCTACTAAAGCATTGGTCTCCTTGGCTTTCTCCTTCCCTTTTCCTCCATGAGGAAGTCGTGCATGACACTGGCGTCCGGAGCTACCTCCATGTCACAGGAGGCGGTAGAAAGAAAGATCCATCATTTTCTTCCATCCTTGCTTCTCACTTGTTCTTGAACTTTCCTGTTATGCCGCTTGATAACATCTGGCATATGTTCCTTACTGAACCAGTAACTCTTAGCATTAGAAAAGTCTTTTTGGTATTTTTAACAGGGAAATAGGAAAAAACCTCCTGTGCTGAGGACTTTGTCGCTCCGCAAAAGCTACTCATCAGAGAAGAGGGAACCTCCATTGAGACAACGCCTTCATCACATTGACCTACAGGCAAATCCTCAGGGCGTTTTCTTGATTAACGATTGACATGTAAAGACACAGCTCACTTTGCTTACCCACCACTGGGCAAGTGATCCTGGACTGTATTTTTAAAAATCTGGAAGCTGAGAAAACCATGAGGAGCAAGCCAGAAAGCAGTGTTCCTCCATGGCCTCTGCTTCAGTTCCTGCCTCCAGGTTCCTGCCTTGAGTTCCTTCTCTGGCTTCCTTTAGTAATGGAGTGCTACCTGAAAGTTGTAGGGTGAAATAACCACATCCCTCCCCAAGTTGTATTTGGTTGTGTCATTTTATCACAGCAACAGAAAGTGAAGGACCTAAAATCCATTCTCTTTGTGTGTATGTGCAAGGTCCTTCCTCTCAGGCCTGGTCCAGGTCCGCAATGTACATTCTCAAGCTCCTGATCTGGGCCTGACCCTACAAGCTAGTAAATCTCAGGAACAGGCCACAGGACGCCCCTCCCCCCCACCACCACACACACTCTGAGGGCAACCAATCAGACATGAGGGCAACCACAGTGTAGCCACAGGAATGCAGGAAGGCCTTATCTCAAGGCCGGACATCTGTGCCTGGTACCCCTATATGACAGGAGGTACGTGTGTGTCTTATCTTAAAATTAGCCAATCCCAAATAGACCCACATAACTGTCTCACTGACCACCAATCATGTTCCCTATTAACTCACCCATGCTGAAATTCTCCTTACAACCTATAAAAAGGCTAGTAAGCCTTTGTCCAGGGTCAACCATTTTTTCATTGTGCCTGACCGTGGCATGCTAGTTTGCTCTGCAGAATAAAATAAAAGTCCCCTTGCTTTTTACATACGATTTCAGACTCCTGGTGTCTTTGGGGACCTCACGATCTAGGCGTAACAAAAGCAATTTAAAAACACTTCTACTCTAGTCTTAAAACTTTGCTTTTATATCCAGTTCAAGTTTGTCTTTTCCCATGGTCATTTGCCTAATCTCCTAAATTAGGGTAGAATCATTCTACTTACTGCATATTGTCTATATTTAAGAACCCATCACCAGCTGTCTATTCCAAGTTCTTGTGTTCCAAAACAAAGAAATGGACATAAGCAGGTAGATAGTAAGTGAAGCAAGTTAGAATGTACTCTCCCAAGGGAGAAGCAGGCCAGTGCAGGGAGTCACCCTTCCCTACAAAGAGCTGAGGCTCTTATGTTTTTATGTTACCTCAATATGGATTTGGGACTCATTGCATAGTGTGGGCTTTTGGGTGCATGCCCTGCCTGTTATATGTAGTTCTGCATACAAATTCTCATGCTACATGTATCATTGCCATCATAAATTTCCATACAAGGCTATTTGTTTTTGGATCACAATGAGCCATGGGTTTCTTTTGGACATCTTGGACAGCCTCTGCAGTAGCATCAGTATCAGGAGCTGGTTTCAGTCAGGGTGTTGGGTGCTGGTTGGTCCAGTCTGTGTCTTTAGCAACTTGTTTTTTGCATGCTCATGTTGTAAGACATCAGATAAGGCACTTATCCTATTCTGCCTTGGTCTGCTTTCCTGAGGATGTTCTAAAGCAGATTTTCTCAAAAGTCCACTTCAGCTCAACATCTCAGTGAAATTCCCCATCCTCAATTGTCACTGCTGGAGTCTTCCACTGTAGAGCATCTGCAAGGTGGCTCAAGGTGACCTACTTCTTGGGGGCCCCTTGGCTCATGGGAAACATATACTCTTGTCAGAAGCTCAAAGTTGAACCTGCCTTTTTCATTCACCCTTAATTTATCTATAATATCTTTCCTCTTTCTCTTATGTAGGAACAGAAGAAAGCATATCAAATGCAGTATTAAATGCACAACACTTCAGCCCATGTTGGACATATAGGTGCAACTTTTCCCTTCTTAATATTGTCATCTCTATAAGAAACTTTCTCACCTACCACCCTCTGGGAGTTCTTTGACTCCATGTCCCCAGAATCTCTGAGTATGCCTCATAATTAAACTTGGGGGTGTCATCAGCAATGGACATATATTTGCTGCTTTTAACAAGTACTTCAAGACTGCGTTTAGAGTTTTAGTTGCTCTCAGAATGAAATAGCCTCTTATGCCTACAGAATTTCCCTTAGTGTTAAGACAATGAAAAAGTTCCACTTCATTTAACATTAGGATTAATGTTTGGTTCTTTCTTTCTTTGTTTATGAAGTACAGTAAAATAAAAGTACCAGAAAGTAGTATTGTTCCCAGAGTTGTTAGGGTTCAAGGCTGAGCCTCCTTGGTAGCCCTGAAAAGCTACACTTGGCCATCCACCTTCAATGGGCCAATTAAACAGACGAGTAACAGTTAAAAGAGTTTTATTCAATATGGTCACATTGGGAAGAGGAGCAAAGATGTCCAGTGATCCTCAAAACCCATCTTCAGGATCCTTATGTTAGGATTAGGTTTAAGTAGAAGGCAGGAGGTGTGCACAGCTAAGCAGTCCTGTCAAGGTGTGCTCCATCCTGTCATGTCTTGGTTCCAGGGTCTCCTACAAGGTAGCTTGACATGTGCTCGGAAGTATCCAGTCTCTGCCTGGGAGCTAAGCTCCTCCTCTGGTTGGTCGAGGCTTTAGTCTTGTCTTTCTCAAAGCATGAGATTCCTGGGAAATTCTAATTTCTTGAGATCCATTGTCTCATTAGTCTGATAGCCAAAAGAAGAGGCCCAAATCATCTCTTTGGAAAGGCTTTGCTCCTGTAAAGATGGTAATGCTTCTGCTATTAGCTAAACACAGGTAATTATCCAATATCCAAAATGAGAATTCATGCATTAGTCTTAGTCACATCCATTGAAAATGTAAGGAGGACTACCTTATCCTTGTTCTCAAATATCTATGGCAGAGTATTTTTGGAAATTAAAAACTACTAAATTCAAATGTATCCTGGACCAGAGAAACTTCTCAGTGCTAGATGACTTGCCCAGTAGGCATGAGGTCCTGGGTTCAATTTTCAGCACTTAAAAATATTTAGAAGAACTTTACCTTATTTATGTAATAGCAGAAAAGTGATATTTAATGCTTCAACCATGAAAAACTGCTTTCTCACAGGGCTGTGAGCACTGTTACTACTTGAAGTAATAATGACAATGATACTTACAATAATACAATAAACATAAACAATACAATAAAACATAAGCTATTAAATGCTAACCGTGCGCCAGTGGTACCTAAGGGTTGTACATGGGTTATCTGACATGCTCATCACAGTCACCCTAGAGATATTTATTACAATTCACAGCTGTGGAAAATCGGGCTTAGTGTAAGTAACTGTTTTCCTAACCAACAGATCACTTGCCAAGTTCATTGCATTCCTTTTTTTCCCTTTTATTGAAATTAGATATTCTTTTCTTACATAATATATCCTGATTATGGTTTCCTTTTCCCCTACTCTTCCCAGTTTCTCCCCACGTCCCACCCTATCTGGATCCACCTCTTTTCTGTCTTTCATTAGAAAGCAAACAGATTCCTGCATTTTTAACTTTTAGACAATGCTGCCTCCTGGGCTCATTTGTTGCAAGCATTTCATGAGGTAGAATATTTTTGATAGTAATAGTATTGCAGTAGATAGTTCTTCAAAGCTGTGGTTTAATGAGAACCTTATCCTTCCAGATGGAAGAGACAGCACTAGAAGCATGTACCAAATCCTCTTTGATAGTGCCATCTAAAAAGGGAGACAGGAAGCTAGCCTTGTGTCTGCTCTCTGATGGGGGGGGGGGGGGGACTTGGGTTCCAGACATTTGCCTGCCATTGTCTGCTTCAAGCTCACCAAAGGCTGCTGACAGGGTGACACATTTGGAAGCTGAACTTCTGCTCCTCTTGAACTTTGCAAAAATGTGAGGTTGCCAGTTACTATAAGTTGAAAATAGCACCAATATTTAGCCAAGAGTTTTCAGAATTGCAAAGAGGCTCAGAGATATTTTTAAGAGCAAATGGAATGAGGTAGGATTTTCAATAACGCTTAATAATAAATAAAACTAAAGAAATATGACAAGTATTTCCAAACAAATACACTTAATGATGTTAAATCATATCAATTGTTCTTGTTTTCCTTTCTAGCTCACTGAAAATAATTCCCTAGAACCTTCAAAAAGGAATACAGGTACTAAATCTGACTTCCTGGAAATTTTTCTCACTTGAAATTTGATGAAGGTGCTTTCTGTAATATTAAGGAAGTTGAGTGATCTAAAACAGTGGATTCTGAAGCCAAAGGAGATTGCCAGAGTTGCAAGTGGTGAATGCTCAAAAGATATCACTACCAGAATGCAATAATTGGTTTAAACAAGCTCAGCCCCAAAGGCCAAGGATCAAAGGAAACCAGGCTACAAATTCTGCCTCCTGGAAGGAACTCTTCTTATACAGAGTTGCAGCTTGCTAAAGCAAACAAAACAAAACAAACAATGACAACAACAAAATCAGAAAACAAGCAAACAAAACCTTTGGGATTCTACTACTTCATCTTCTGTGTTATAGATGAGGAAACTAAGTTAGAGAGAAGCTTCTGAATTGCTCAAAGACAGATGCTCTTTTCACACAGTTGGATACAGCTTTCTCTCAGGGTGACAAAGCACAGGAGCAGAAGATAGAAGATGGTCACTGCTGTGATCTAAACACATTTGCCTTCAGAACATTCTTTGTAGGGCCATCTGTGCGACAAAGACAAAGTTATACATCTTTCCATTTTCATTATTTTTGTCCCTATGTATGGAATGTTTGCTAACAATAAATATTAACCCAGTAAGAGTTTTCAGTGTTTCATTGATTTTTTAAAAAAAATTTAGCCCTAGTCAGTAAGGGGAAGTCTACTTATCTTGAAATGACAGAATGAAGTTTGAAATGAAATTATCAACCAGAGGAGACTTGTCAATCACTAGCTTGGCCTCACTGAGTGAAGCTGAGACAGCTGTGGCTGGTGCACCAGCTGCACCTCACTGTCAGCACTCTGTCTCCTTACCCATCATTCCTAGAGGGGCTCTCAGTGTCACCCGTCTGAGTGTTGTGCAGTCACCACCTTAGGTCCTATCTCATGTGTGCATTCTAGGTAGGCAAAAGAAAGCAACAGAGAGCAGGTAATGAGACAATATTTGAGAAAAGTCATACCCTGAAATCCCCTGCCCTCTGTGATTTGGGATCCCCATTGGCCAGACTGTCTTATGAGCAGTCCTATCACCAACTGGGGTTGGAGCATATTATTACATCTCTCCTCTGACATTAGGATTCAGATATTACAAACAAGGAGATAAAGAGTATTTAATAGGGATAATTAGCAGTACTTACCACAAAAACAGGGATTTCTATTATGTAAGGTGTGGTATAAAATAATAGCTATCAGAATCACATACCTGTTAAAAGTGACCAAGATGAACTGAAGCTTTCTATAAATTGAAAATGTGCCTCAATACTGAAGAATTAATATGAAAAAGAGTATAAGCTATCTGATTAATAATTATATATCAGTTATATCCATACTGGGTTAAATATATTACTGAAACTAATGACACCCGTTTTCACTTATTTTATTGTGGCTTAGAATATTTAAGTTGTATCTGTCCCATATTCATGGCTTACATTGTATTTCAAAATTTAGAGAAATCTTCTTTGACTTAGTATACTCTATATTTATTTGCAAATTACCTTGAAGAGGTAAGCAGAGAAGCAGTTTTTAAAAGAAAAAATAATAATGTCACCCATCAGTGGGGGGTGCATAACCACATGGCAGAAGCTGAAAGGATTTCAGCTGGTTAAAGTAAGAACACATGCAGACTGAAGTGAGGGCTGAGCTCCAATGGGCATTTCCAAGAAAGTCCTGCTAAAGAAAACAATACATGGTTTCCAAAAAGCTAAAGTTTCAAATGTAAGATAAAGACAGAGGGAAGAGTAAAAATGACTTTAAGATAGGAAAAATAAAAGGGTGAAAAGAGTCCTGATATTAAAGTGTCTCTGGCTCTGTGGATTATTGGTGCTTATAGGACATACTGCTTCCAATTACTCAGATCTACATCTTCCTACGTGGACACCAGCCTGTGCTCTTCTCTAAGTTACCCCACACTGTGTAAAACAGTGGCTCTCCTGCTACTCCCTTCTCTGTGTGACTCCATCTGGTAAGCAGCATTTGTCTCCATTTTGAATGCAAATGCAGAGGACTCTGCATCTCACTGTGCAGGCTGACACCACTATCCTTCCAACACCATCCACGAGATACAGGCTGATAACTAACACATTCCTAAAAGTAAAAGCACTTCCATTAGTCAGGGTTCTCTAAAGGAACAGAACTGGTAGAAGGGATGCATGTATTTAAATATAAATATGTATTTATAGCGCATTTACTAGATTGGTCTGCAAGATGTGGTGCAAGTAGTCTAGCAATGGCTGTCACTAGAGAGACTGAGAACTAACCCAGTAGTGGCTCAGTTCACAAAGGGTGGATGTCTCTGTACTCCCTCTGTACTCAGGTCCTCTGATATTGAGGACCTGAAGGATTCTGGAAAGCTACTGGTCTTTGGTTTACCTTGGAAACCTGAAGAATTTAGTTCTAATATGTGTGGAGAGATGCTTCAGCATTAGAATAGATAAACTTGCCCCTGAGAGTAAGCAGGCAAGCAGGAAAAAGTCAAATTTTGTTTCTTCAGTGTCCTTTTCTCTAGGCTACCATCTGAAGTTACTGCCCATATTTAGAGTGGGTGTTCCTACTTCAAGAAATTTGATCAAGAAAATCCCTCAAAGAAGTACCGAGTAACTTGTGTTTTAGCTGATTCTAGATGCAGTCAGGTGAACAACCAAATTATCGGTCACACTACCTATAAACACACAAAGATAGACTGAAACAAATGAAAACACAAGCATATTAAAACCGCATCAGTATATCAGGTCCCCAAACTCACCAGATTGAAGAAGGATACAGCACCCTTATATGGACCTCTGAAGGAGTAGCAACAACTGTCCACTGTTTTCAGCTCAGTCCCCACTAGTGAGTACCCACTTGAATTGCCATTCTTCTGTCCATGCCTGTATCTATGCAGCCAGACCTGGTCCTGTACTGGTCCTGTCCTGTTGTTAGTCTAGACCTCATCTCTGGAACTCAGCTCATCCTTGATGCCTAGCTCATCATTGTGGTCCTGCAAACCAGCCTCCAGCAGCTCTCTAGCTGTGATTGTTAACAGCTTTTCTAACTTTAGTAGCTCTCTGCCTCTGTGTCTAGTAAGACCTCTTTCACCTCCTTGAACTCTGCTGCAGATACTTTAATCCTTTTGTAGCCACTCAGCAATCTACATATATGCATATGCACACACACACACACACACACACACACACACACACAGACACACACACACACACAAGGGGGGGTATTGTGTGATGTGGTCTAAGAGTTAAAATTACTTATTAAGACTGAAAAAAAAAAAGAAACTGTATTTTCCAATAGCCATCTATCAAGAAAATTGGGACTACTTGGCAAATTGCAGCCAAGAGAAAAATTTATGTAGCTTGTAAATGCATTATTATTCAATAAAATCTAAGATGGTAGAAATGCACAAATGTGCCCATCTATGTTTCTGATAGCGAATTTACAATGTGCCTGAAGGCTTTCTCCTGCCTATTGGATGTCATTGTCTACATATGGCAGGCCTAAAACATCAGGGAGCTAATCTATTACCAAAAACAAAAACAAAAACAAAAACAAAAACAAAAAAAAAAAAAAAGAAAGAAAAGCTAGTGTCTAAATATGCTGCTGCCTCTATAACCTTTTGCTGGCTCTGAGAATATATTTTAAGCCAGATCCTATGCTTCTCTTGGGGAACCTTATTCCAGTAAATCTCAAGAGAACACTGTATTAGCAATCCTGTATTGATTCCCTTTCATTTCCCTTCTCACTTTAATGCCCTCTAACTAATTACAGAGAGAAGCCAAGTGATTGCCTGTGACTAGACAGAGTTTGATAGACGATAATTTTTAGGGCGCCAGGCTTCTTTAGAGGACAAAATATTTTTAAATTGGGTATTGATAATTATTGACTGATTCTATGAACATGATAAAAGAGAGTGAACCATACATTTGAAATGGTATATGATGTAACCACTCTCTCAATTAAGCTAGAAAGAATGACAGTCATGAAAGTATTGGACAGACGTGAAATAAAAATGGGTTAAATATTATTAAACCTGACCATAAGAAAATAATGGAATATAAACAAGGGACAATATAAAAAAAAGAGCTAGGGTGTAAATGTTCATTTTGTCAAATTTTTATGGCTAGAACTAATTTCATCCAAAAATACAGGGTTTAAAAAAAGCATGTTGTCTCCACCTATGTTGTTATTTATTATCTATTTTGCTTTGCTTTACTTTTTAATCTCATGGAGATGCTTTGGGGAAGTAATATCTGCAGGGATCGATATTTTTGAGAATTTCACTATCATTTTTAGTTGTGTTATTTTCTTTTTGCCATATTCTAGCAAAATAGATCCATTAAGTCTGAAAATGTGATTGTCTTTAAACATCTCCGAAACCTAAGATCTAGCCATGCTCTCATCAAAGCAAGGCATGGCTCTTATCTCAGAGGGAACAGAGGGTCCTTCATCCTGGAACCAATTATAAGTAAGAGGCCATGGCCTAAGAATGTGGGCTGCAATGACCACAAATACTGTGTTAACACTGTAATGGTTTCATGAAGTTTTTGTAGTAACAGAACAAAGAATGTCATAAGCCAAAGTATTTTTAAAATGCATTGATGGGAACATCTCATAGACCAGTTACAACATAGCAGGAAAATCTGTTGGGTTGAGGGAAACCAGAGAATCATAGGGGCATTAGGTCAGAAACAGAGGTAGGTAATCATCAATAGCAATGAAGGGGAAAAGACACCCCAAGATAATATGGTTCCAAACCTGCTACATTCCATAAGCATAGAAATTTGAACCAATCAACTAGCCTTGTAAAATACTATTTGAAAGCTTTCTCAAAAAATCTAATTATGATATGTATCTGCATGTGGATATGTGCACACAGTGTGGATACCTGCTGAGGCCAGCAACGTCAGATGGCCCTGGAGTTGGAGTTATCGGAGGTTGTGGGCACCTGCTGTAGAGAGTTGGAAAGCTAACTCAGGTCTTCTGGGAAAGTACCAATGCTCCTAAATGCTGAGCCATCTCTCCGGGCCCCTAGTGTTATACAACTATTAACACAGATGTGGGTTTTTCCTTAGAACTTCAGTTCACACTCTTGCTGTGGGAAAAGGAAAAATATAAAGAGCACAGTCTTAGTAGATTCTTTTCATAGCGGTGAGTATAAGCCACAAATACCAATTCAACAGTTTACTGTAAAGAAAAGCCTGCTGGGGAGTCTAACAACTTCTATTCCTGTTTAATTTTAGAGCAGAGATAACCAAACTCCCTTTTTTCCCTTAAGCTTTCTAGGAAACTTTATCCTTTTATCTCATTTTTTTTCTCTCTCACCCTCATCTTTCTCCCCCCCCTCCTGCCCTCCTTCCCTCCCCTGCTTCCCTGTCATGAGCACAATATTTTAGAAACATAACGAACATGTTGATCATGCTTGTGTCTTTCCATAATGTCAGATTTATTGATAACAATAAATTTACAAGATAGGTGTTTTCACTGGCAGCAGTTTGCAAGATACTTCTATCTTTCTTGATAGTCCTGACGGAGACAAGCATGGCCTATTTACCCATATTGATTTCTGCTATTAACCCTCAGATCACACATTAAACATCACAGAGAAATTTCAGGAATCCCAAGGAGCAGAGGAGATGGTGTATATAATGGAGTTTATTGGTGTCAAACCAAATCAAGAATGGCAGTAGGTGCAGCTAAAGAAGCAGCTGTGGCTGCTGCAGCATCAGGGTCAGGGTCAGAGTTGAGCTGCAGGAGCTAGGTGAAGTGTGGGACAGTACTGGGTTCAGATGAACAAATGGGTTGATGGGTAGATGAATAGGCAGACGGCAAGTCAAGTGGGCTGCATCATCAGCTGTAGTGAGCCAAACTGATCTGAAAACCTTTGGGTAGACAAGCATCCTTTCCCTGTCCAACTCTTGGTGCACACATCCAATAATAGACCACCATAGTGTTATGTGTCCTCCTTTTTTATAGAGCCCAGATGAGGGAATTACACCATTTCCTCAGCCTTACACATCAAATTAATTCTCATTTTCCTGATATAATTTTAATATGCCTATGTGTTGCTGCAGTTCAGATTCACCCTGTTAAAACTATAGGATGGCACCTATTCTACAACTGGGAATAAGTCACCTAACATTCTGTGTCATGTGGGTGGTGCTGGACAGAAGGTTCTGCTCACATGACAACCCAAACACAGAGTCAGCGCCATCCTCAGAATGGAGCCTTTCAGGTTATGACATGGTCTGAAAACAAAGGCTTTTATGCATATGGAGTAATAAATAAGGGCCATGAGTAGAAAGAATGAAGATTGCAGAATAAAAATACCATGAAACAAACAAACAACTCCACTATTATATGCTCCTGTAGGAGACCCAAGTGGGTCTGTCACTCACCTGTATAAGAAAGTAAGTGTTGGAATCAGTAACAATTCTCCCCAGTACCCACATTTTAAAAATAATATTATAATAATGAAAAGAAGACAACACAATCAAGAGGGAATATTCAGGACGCTGAACAAAGCTTCAGCTGGCTTGTCCTTTATTGTAACTGTGGCATTCCATATTGTAGCTGGATTGGCCTGTCTGAGTTTCATATTCTTTTTCCATAAACTTGGAAAACTACCAAAAAGTTTTTTGCATGGTTATTATGAAGATGAGAAACTGAGAAAACAACATGTTTCCAGTAAGTATCAAGTGTCAAACAAATAAATTGTACAACAATGAGGATTACAATTATATTATTCTACTATTCATTCATAAAAACACAAAACTACGTCTGATGAGTCTGTACTTGGTGAAATACATGAAGAGTGAAACATTTTTGAGTATGACTCTAAAAAGGAACAGGCACAGATTTTTTTCATATTGATAATAGTAAAAACAGACTCTGAAAAGCTTTCCTTTCTCTATTAAAACTACAAACATGCATGGATCACATCTATTTGTTAAGCACATACTTAATACCATGGGTGGAGAAAGAGCACAATTCCTGGCCTTCCACAGTTCCCAGAATAGGGAAGTGTGTACAAATGTTATATGCATGAGGGTTTACAAATAACCACAAGACAAAAACAAATGATGACAAAGGAGCACGAACATGTATGCATTGACTTATTTTGTGCTGACATTGTGATAAACAATATACATAGAGACACTAATTCTTATTCCCACCTTACCAAACTGCAAGCTAAAGAAATGCTGTAGTTACATACACAGGTACAGTGGGCTGTGAACTAAGCCCAGAGAAACTGACCCCTAATGAAAGAAGATGGGGAAAAAGAAAAGAATAGAATAGAATAGAATAGGGAAAAACATGGTGAGGGCCTGGAAGACATCTTTCAGTTCAGTCAATGAAAAATCCATGGATTTTGCTAATAAGGAAGAGGTCTGGGTAGATGGTGCATTGCTTATGGAAGCAAGAACATAAAGAGAAGCAAGGAGATAAGTGGACATGCAGCACAACTGGTAGTCATAATCAGCACCCAGTGTGTCCAGACTCCATAGGCACATACAGGGGGAAATGCATCTCTAGGTTCAGAGCTCTCATCCCAGTTTCCTACTTTGGAATCAATCGGAGTAAATGATAGTACTCTTGGAAACACTCTAGATCCTTCTTTCAGATCTAACACAAAATGTAGAAATTCAGTCTGTGGGTGGAAAACATGAGAAAAAAAGAAAATAGCTTCTTAGTTAGAAAAAGGATTAAGTATATTTTTTAAAAACTTAAATACAGGGCTGGAGAGATGGCTCAATGGTTAAGAGCACTGACTGCATTTCCAGAGGTCCTGAGTTCAATCCTTAACACCTTATAGAGGCTTACAACCATCTATAATGGGGTCTAATACCCTCCTTGGTCATGCAGGTATACATGCAGATAGAGCATCAAAATACATAAATAAATAAATATTTTTAAAAGTTAAATACAATTCAGTGCATTTTCTCTGAATGTCTCAAAATATAAGCCCGCAAACGATGTAGATGTATGTATTTCTAGGTGGGAATATGAGATTTAACAGTGTCTTTCCAAAAATATTACCCATTCAGGATGTATAAATGAGGCCATATTTGTAATAGGTATTTTCATATATAGTTAATGTATATGACATCATATGTATTAAAGTGCGCTTAAATCCAAAATTGGTAAACTTGTAAGAAGGCCACAAAAGACAAAGACACTTCCAGAGCAAAGTTAGCTATGAGAAGACAAAGGCAAGAACTAGCAAGATATATCTGCAAATAATAACTGCAAAAAATATCTGCAGGAATACAAAAGCCTCTGGCAAACTTGGAGAAGTGGAAGGAGGCAAGGAAGATTTCTTTTCGAGACTTTCTGAAGGAATATGATACTGCTGAAATCAAAACTGTGAGGAAAATGCAATCTGTTGTTTTAAGTCTCCCAAACTGTTGTACTTCCTTGGCTGCTCTAGCAAGCTCCTAGAGTGGGCAGCTGAAAATCATAGGTAGTCAATAAATTTTATTGTAATATGGTGTCTCCCCTAAATTAGTAGAAGTAATAAATCTTACAAATGTCATGAATTTTAGGAAGACAAGGGGATACAACATTCCTGACAGCTGCCACTTTTATGAGGCATAGGAATATAGACTCAACAAATAAAATTTTCTCAACCTATCTGTGCTAGATGTCATCATTTGTTCCCTAATAGAAGCTCTAAGATCAGCCAAGAGCAAGAAAAACATCGAATCAGTTCTCTTTCTCTCTGCCCATCTGTCCATTCTTCCACCTATCTATTCTCCCTCCATCTATTCACCCATCTCTCCATTCTTCCCTCCAGCTACATAATGCTGCATTAGATCAGAGCACATCAGTGCTATTGACTCTAGAAGTATCCATGAAATAGGACTCCATAGAATCAGTGGTTGGAAAGAAAAGGAAACCATCTTAAAGTCAGACTTCAACCAACAGGAGATTATACACATTTGTTGCATGTGGGGAGGTGTTGAGAGAGTCCATGTGCTGTTATAGCTGATGGAGTTTTAAGTATATCTATGTAGAAAGAGCTTGGCGGGTTGAGGCTGGGGACAAGAACCCAAGCATTTTGCCATGAGACCCAAGCAAAAGAGAAGAGCTCCCAGGGGGCCCCTGGAGCTGGGAAACTCTGGCGCTAGAGTTCTACCTCTCACCAACTTTCTTTCACTTCATCTGCCAGTCCCTCTTCTCTTCCAGCTACAGATTCACAGTCAGGCAGTGTCAGTATCTGCGGTGAGCTGCAGTGAAGATGCAGACACGTTTTCTATAATGAACATATGGGCAGCTCCAGTTGAGAAGTGTTCCGATCCTATCCCAAGCCTGTTATTGGCTGGGACTGCAGAAAAGCAGGCAGCAGACGGGATCAGGAAGCATGGAAGCAGGAAGGAAAGGATGTGTGCTTGACTGCTGCTTCAGATCCTGAGAGCTACTGTGGCTTGCCACAGCCTCCTTCACGCCGCCAGCTGGTGTGGCGTGTTGCGTTCCATGTGTCTAATGCAGAGCGTTCATTCTACCACCCATGTTCTTATATAACTGGGAAAGATCCTCATGCAAATTTTATGTGCATCGAAATTTTAATGTAGTTATGATTATTTAAAATTTTTTTAAATTATGAAGTTAAGCTAAAATACACATGTAAGCAATTTCCACGCGTCTGTAGGCCTAACCATTGTTAATGTTTCCTATTTTTTCTTATTATGTATGCATGTTAATATAAATATGTGCATATATACATACGTAAAATATATACAACTGTGCATTTCACATTTATAGCTAAGTTATTCTCTTATATCTACTATACTAGCCATGGGATCTTTGCACAGTTTTATTTTGCCTTGCTTAATCAATTTCAATAGGGTGACAGAGATTCAAAATAACAATTTAAAACTAAAATTATTTTTTTCTCTCAAAGCAATTCTTGAAATGTCAACCCCACAATGTGTTATTCAAGATCCATCTTTTCCTTCTGACATGGAAGGAGACAAGCATTGTACAGATCGTTCACTGGTGATCACAGCCATGGCAAGTGCCGTGAGTCAGACGGAGCACGACCGTGGAATGCACAGAGAGACAGTCAAAGGCCAGGAAAGCTGTTGGGATGTCAGAAAACTGCAGCTGTCCGCTTAGTCAAGGATATTTACCAACCAAGTAGAATTGTGTCAGCAGATGTGTAATAATTTCTTCCCTAGCAATGAGATTTCCCACAGTGCAATGGCTCATAGCCATTGGTCTCGCTCAGGTTTACAAAGGAGTTCTCCATCCAGGTTGAATATGATAGTGTTTTGTTTTGGTACATATAAAAGAGAATGAGAATCCAGTAAGTACTGGGTGGGGTTGCAGTAAGTACTGGGCAAAGTAGAAGGTAATATTAGGATTAGAGGTGTGTTGCTCAAGTCCATTGTACAGGACTTGAGGATTGGCTGACCACCCATTTAAGTAACAAACTCGATCTCTAACTCTTCTCACAGAATGCTCTGCATGTTTTGCTGAGTGTCTGCCTACTCCATCCTCTTCATTATTTCTTTGCAAGACATAATTTTTATTGTGTGTTTGTGAATGTATATGTGTGTGTGTTCCTGCACATGCCACAGTGAATGTGTGGAGATTGCAGGACAACTGCCAACAGGGTGTGCTCTCCTTCTACCATGTGGATTCCACAGATTAAACTTAGTTTGTCAGGCTTCGTGGAAAGCGCCTTTACCAGTTGACTATTGCTGGACCATGGTACTGTTGCTGCTTTTCCCCCTCCTCCTCCTCCTCCTCTTCCTTTCTCTTCTTCCCCCCCTCCTCCTCCCCCTCCTCCTCCTCCTTCTCTTCCTCCCCCTCCCCCTCCTCCTCCCCCTCCCCCTCCCCCTCCCCCTCCTTCTCCCCCTCCTCCTCCCCCTCCCCTCCCCCCTCCTCCTCCCCCTCCTCCTCCTCCCCTCCCCCTCCTCCTCCTCCTCCCCTCCTCCTCCTCCCCCCTCCTCCTCCCCTCCTCCTCCTCCTCCTCCTTCTCTTCCTCCTCTTCCTCCCCCTCCCCCTCCTCCTCCCCTTCCTCCTCCCCCTCCCCCTCCCCCTCCCCCTCCTCCTCCCCCTCCTCCTCCTCCCCTCCTCCTCCTCCCCCTCCTCCTCCTCCTCCTCCTCCTCCTCCTCCTCCTCCTCCTCTTCCTCCTTCTCCCCCTCATGCTCTTCTTCCTCATCCTCCTTCTTCAATAAAGAGAAGCATTGTAAGTTTTCTTTGGAAATAAAATCACACAAAAGAAAAAGGAATAGACCACACAAGATAAATAAAAACTCTATTCCAGAAAAAAATTATTCCAGGCAACAAATAAAAATTATGTACAACACATGTACTTCTCATGAGCATAGAACAAATCATAGATCCTGGAAGGTATGAGACCAAAACAAGAAAAAGATCAAGCATAAGTTCCTGTGACAACGAAGTGAGATGACAGTGTGGCGGTGGGCAGAAGCATCCATTCATCAGAGCAGAAATGTCTTTTCTAGAACGTAATCAAATGCTAAGACTACAGAACTAGTTTAAAGAGATGATACTTTACTGAGAATTCGAGGAAGACAGATTGGCCTGTAGTATAAGATTATTCATAAATAAGGAGCTTTAATAAAGGTAAGATGCCCATATTTCTTAAATATCTTCCAAAGTCAATAGAAACTGAAAGAAAATTTAAATGCTATTGAGAAGATAAGACTATTTTCAGATCACCCAAGAGGTATAGAAATGCAAAAGCCAGATACTTTAAGAAAGAAGTAAAGAATGAAGGCTAGTTAAGCCACACAGATAAACACATTACAGAGCAGCATGTTTAAAACAGCATCATTAAAGAGGTAATTAGATATGGATGCACTGGAGTCTCTACTAGGAAAGGTTACTCTCCCATTCCCTTTTAAATAGGCTGCAGAAGATGAAAGTGTATCTGCAGAGTGTCTTCATCTCTTTTTACAGAACAAGAGATCATCTCTTCAGTGTCAGTTTATGCTTGGCAATCTCTTCATCCCCAAAATATTGTGCTAAAGCCACTTGTCAGCAATATTTCAGTGTATGTCAGCAAAGCCTTCTTTTTCCAGCTACAGCTGTAACAGATCACCACAATCAATAAGTACAGCTCCAAACAATAGAAAATCATCACTTAGAATTCTAGAGGGCAGGGTATTTCATGGACTTCTGGGATTCCAGCAGGGTTTGTTCTGTCTTGAGGCTCCCAGAGCATCTGCTCCCTGCCTGTTCCAGTTCTTGGGAGCTACCCTCACTCTAACTCACAGTCCCAAGGTATGTTGTCCTTTTGGCCCTGTCTCCATTGTTATATCTCCCCTCTATGACTCAGCCTTTCCTGAAAGCCCTGTGATTATATTGGACTCATCTGAATACTACAGGATCATCTTCCCATTTTAAGGTTCCCTAATTTAATCATAGTGTCAAAATCCCTTTTACTGTGCAAAACAACATGTCTATAGGTTCTAAGGTCTAAGATGTAGAGAGCCCTACGGAGGAGCTAAGTCTCATTCAATTGATGACATTTTCTTGTTATTGTCCTAGTTATATAATTATAAAGAATCCACTAAAGAACGAAAGTCAGTCTCATCCGCATATTCACTTTTATTTGTGACAATAAAGCAATGAAAAAAAAACTTCCTAGATGCTGCTTAATCTTATATGTATCATTAGCTCTAGTTCAGCTCTGCTTTCCCGAGAAATTGATAGGCAATGACAAATACTCAGCTCATTAACACATGAAAAGTATGAAATGTTTTCATTTGTTTTGCGTTTATATAGTCACTACATACTTATATATTTAATGCTTAATAACATCACAATTATTATTAGAATCTTAATAATTGTGGCAGTAGTTATACTAACAGTAGCTGTCATTTATCAAACACATCCTATGGGTCATTGTGCTAAACCGCATGACTTATTTGTTTTTAATCATCTTGTAATGAGGATATTATCTTCCACATTCTAGAAGCTGAGAAACCCAGGACTGAAAGTGCTTATAGAGTGTCAGGCTGGCAGGTGCTAGGAACAATGTTTTGACCCTAAGGACCTCAACTTCATAATCTTTACCTGGGCAAGATGCTGGACACCAAGGAGCAGTAAGGTAGTCTCCTTCACGTGCTTGTCTTCCAGGAAAGAACCAGATTGACAGGCAAAAGCAAAATAGGAAGAAATGTGCTGTGATGAAGAAAGATTACAAAGAAAGGCATGCATGGACAGGCGTAAGCCCAGACAGAGAGTCATTTCCCTGGAGACAGCAAACACTGAAGACCTCCTATAAGGACGGGTTAAAGAAGAGAGGAAACTCTAGTCTGAGTCAAGAGAATGAGAGCTGGCTTCAAGAAAACCCAAAGGTTTAAAGAGATTGGGGAACATTCATGAAGGCTGGGTGAACTGTCAAGGAGAGGACAGCAAATGGCCAGGGCAGGTATGCACAGGCCAATTTATACAGGACTTTAAAGCAGGCTAATGGGCTCGAACTTAATCATAACTTCACCAGTGAGCTTCTTTAAAGGTGTTAAGCCAAACAATGATGTGATCAAGTTTGCATATTCCAGTGGAAAATGTCAGATAGTGACAATACCAGAAACAGGGAGATTAAGCAGAGCACTTCTGTAGAAGTCTAGACATTGTGGAAGGATTCCAAATCTAACATTGCATGCTAAAACATACATGTAAGTATTGTGAAGAAGGCAACATTCGTGTGGACTTCTAAATATGAAAACTTCAAGGATGTATTTGCAAACAATTCTGACATCTCTCTTCCAGTCAACACTCCACACTCCCCCATCTCTTCATACATTCTGCTCTATCAGGAGGAGGAGTAGGCCAGCAGACAAGGCTATAGAAGCAGCAGTTCTTGGGAAGGTCAGATTTTGTCAGACTTTGCATAAGTTAGTGTCTGAGTGTCCCTAGAAAGCTAAAGGAGATAGTTGGTGTTGGAATGTTTTCAAAGTATAGGAATAAGGGGCAGAAGCCTCATAAAAGTGGCAGCTGTTGGGAATATTGTATCCCCTTGTCTTCCTAAAGTCCATGACATTTGTAAGATTTATTACTTCTATTAATTTGAGAGAGAAGGAAGACAAAGACAGTAACTATTTGGTAGAAACTTTCCAAGGTGCCTAAATAGATGCAGCTTAATGAATCTCCATAGATGGACTAGGAAATGCATGTATGCATGTATCTTCACACCCAGGCTTCTACCACCCAGTGTTCCAAGGACACAGTTACAAGAATGAGTGCCCAACAGGTTCTCACTAGTGTCCAAGAAGCTCTGAGTCAGGCCTGGGAAGACCATAGGCCCCAAATGAAGTTGGCACAGAACAGTTGCCATAGTCATAGCTGAACACAGATGTGGAACCATGATTCATAACCACTCCTTGTTGTTTGGTATAGTTTGTCTCCTCATTAGATTATAAAAACTGAGTCATCTTTTCTTTTCTTGCATCCCTCCAATCCTAGAATTCTTCCTGTCTTGAGCAAGATTGTTTGGTTAGTAAATGACTGTGAACTCCAGAGCCTCTGGTGTATAGATGGTTGCCTCTTTAAGATGTAGCTAATTTGCTTGCAGAAAGAAATTCACCTACTATAGTGCTTATTCTACCTACTACAGACCAGATGGAAGACTAGCTCAATGGCTGAAAGCCAGCTATATACATTGATCCTGGAAAACTCCAACAGGCCTGTTACAAACCAATGCTTACAAAAATTCTATTCATGTCGAAACTACACCGAGATGGTAGTAGAATCTACACATTGTAGGTCTTCGGAAGTCACATCAGAATGCTGTGCTTTGTATCAAATCTCAAGAGAACTTCAATTTTAGAACTAGAAGCTATCTCTAAATTTATTTTGTTTACTGTTTTCTTCCCTCCAACCACCATCACTGTAATGGTGTCCCATATGTGATCAAGAGGAAATTAAGGCTCAAGAAAGTAATGTGCATGAGAGATCTTAAGTCATAAGCTATGCTTTTGAACAATGACAGAAACAAATGGAAAGCCAATCTGTGTGGTGTAACTTCTTTCCCAGATTATTCAATGGCGTGTGGGCTACTGGTAATACCAAAGTGGAAGGTTTTTGTAGGGGCCATTGAATTCCTCCCTCCTCTACCTCAACTGCCTAAAGCACACAAAATAGCCTGCAGATCCTTGCAGGTTAGAAGTGTGCCCTTATCAGGCATTGGGCACATCATGGAATCTTAAAAAATGTTTGTTGTAAAATAAATTTCTATGGATGTGGTATTAGTCATCCCAAAAGAGGATGATAACCTTTTCCCCACAAATACATTTTTTTCTCTGCTCTCCTGGCTATGTGTGTCTGTCTTTGTTTATAGTCAATCAATAGTGCTATTAAGGTGCCTCCAGCCTGCTTGTGCTCAGGTTGGAAGCTTGTCTGTGGGACAGCCCGACTTACCACAGAGATATCAAACACCCTTTCAAAACCTATTACTGGGTCAAGCCTCAACTCTCCTGCCTTAACAATCATTTCTTCAAGGTTTACTTTGAAGTTTTCTTTCTCCCCATGTCAGCAGGAAAGCTGTGAATTTCTTATTTTCAACAGATCCTTCTTTGAGTAATGGTGACCCAGTAAGAGACTTTCACATACAGTAAGGTCTTCCTGTCAGGGGCTTAAACTTTCTCCCATTAATATGTCTAGAAAAACAGCTCTCTCTCTCTCTCTCTGTCTCTTTCTCTGTCTCTTTCTCTGTCTCTCTGTCTCTCTCTGTCTCTCTCTCTCTCTCTCTCTCAATTTTTACCTCCTTGCCTGATGTCAGTCTTTCCATCTGGTCCAGCAAAATAGATGTACTAAACTAAACAGAGAATTTCATTGAAAGACTAAAATTTGTATTCTCTGGGCTGGCGAAATGACTTACTAGTTAAGAATATGTACTGCTTTTATAGAGGACTGGAGCTCAGTCCCCAGTTCCCAAAAGAGGGACCTCACAACCACCTGTAACTCCGGCTCCAGGAGGATGCAATGCCTCTGGCCTCCCTGGGCTTTGTTGTTCACATGCTACTATCTACACACAGACACCCCCACCCCCACACAGTCATCCACCCACCTCCACACAGACATACCCGCACCCACATACCCACTCACCCACCCGCCACACACAATACACACAATTTAAAAAAATTTTCCATCCTTAAAAGTAATTTTATCTTTAGGTGTCTCTTGTTCAAGGTAACCTATATTTGTTAGATTCTGAGATAGACAGGCTACCAGGAATAGATTTGGGATCATCATTTGAAAAATACTATAAGACTGTGTAACTCTGGATTTAGGATTTATGTATTATTTTGTCCAATGCATATTGTGTACCCTCTTATGTATCTGCGAAATTAACAAAACACTGTACCTTTGAAAGGTATTCAAAGGCTATAGCAAGTTTATCAGTTATTTGGCTCTCAGTGTGGATCATTAGAAGAAGCTGGCTAGGAATTCTCTGAACAAAGTAGAATTAGGAAAAACAAACAGAGACTGTTGAACAGGGTCCAGAGCTGAAAGTGTGGGCACTGTGGAAAAATCTAAGCTGAACTACAAAATCCCTATTTGGATAACCAAGGCCATTCTAGGGAGAAAAGATGGTGGCACTGAAGGCAGAGGATAAGACAAGAGCAGGGCGAGGGTAAGAGTGAAATCAAGCAAGTTCAAAGATGAATGGGAGGTATGAGAAACAAAAAGATCAATGGAGATGGGGTATATGCCGCAGCTAATGCAAGAGCTGGTGCCAAAGGGCGCCCTTGGTTACTCACAGAATGCCATGTCTACTTCAGGACTTAATAAACACAAAGATCTCCTTGAAACATCTTTTTTTCATTTACTCCAATGAATAAAATCCATAAGCATTTGCCAACGAAGAGCAGTTATCACTAGGTTGTTTAAGAAATATCTATTACTAACCACTATAAGTAGCCACTCAAAGAATAGTTACAAATAGTAACTGTCTTTGGGAACAAATCATTTTAAAGTTAGAAAAGTCGACAGTAAGTATAAAGAGTAACTTGATTGTTTGTGGTAATAGTATTTACCAGCACCTATTACGTTCCTAACAGTTTTTAAAGATTTGTACATAAAAGACTAACAGAAATCATAACTAAATGCTTATAACTGCAGAATTATAACTAGGGAAGAAACTATAAAATTGTATTATTTAGTTTCGCAGCGCTTCAATGAAATACTTGAGATAATTAGCTTATGAAAAGAAAAAAAATTGATGTTCATGAAAAGTTTTGGGGAGTTTCAGTCCAAATCACACATCTGGTTGCTTTGGACTCTGGCAATCTTATAGATTGTGGGAGGGTCGTGTGGCAGAGCAAATTGCTTCCATTATGATCCAGAAAGGACAGGGATGGGTCGGGCGGGTGGCTCTCACCATGCTCTTCCGGGTTACATTTTCAGTGACTTTCCATTAGGCCCTACCTTCCAAAGGTCCCAACATCTGTGAACAGGACCACTCTGGTGCCAAAGCCACCCTAGGGCTGAAGCCTTAGTTCATGGACCTTTGAAGGACATTCATCAAACGCAAAGCAAAGTTCAGGATTGTTGATAGAATGCCCGAAGATAGACTAGTCCTACCAGAAATCCTTCAGGCCTTTAGTTCCTCATTGAGTCTGCTGAGGGACCCAGACATGCGGACTAAACAGAGACTGAGCTGGTCTCTCTGGCATGCCAGTGAAGACTGCTGAACGGCCGAGCCCCTACCATGCAACCCCATATAATAAATTGCTTTGCCAAATGTTTTCTCCCCATCAGTTCTGTTCCTCTAGGAAACCCTGAAGAATACCCCAGGCAAATGCTCACCACTAAGGGTTGTTTCAGAAATGATCATCCAGGGGAAGTCATAACTTAAAGCTGTGGAAGCAGTTAGATACAAAACCCACAAGTTTCTATCAGGATTCTTAGAGAAACATCTCTCCGTGTTCAGAAGACAGTAGCATGAATGGTGTGTGCAAGGCAGGGTTTTGAAATTTGGTGAAGTGATAACGTAGATAAGGCCAAGAGGGTATCACTTTCAAAGACTGTACCGTAGCTTTTGATTTCTGCAGGGAATTGTATTTGCTTTGTTTTTCTCCACTTCTGGTCCTTTGCTCAACACCTAACAATGAGGACAAGGCATGAGGCTGACTGCTGCCAAGGGCATTTCACAGGGCAACTCATAAAGCCACCAGTAGAGGGAGCTCTCTCCACCTCTCCAGCCAGAGACACCAACATGGAGCGTAAATGACACCCGAAATTTAGTGTTAGATGCAGCAGTCGACAGGGCTGCAGTCCCTGGCCCAGACCTACAAACACAAATCAAATTCTAATTCTTATGATCTTCCTCAAGTAGCCTACTCCCGCACAATTCCCTGTCCAGAAAAGGTTGCCATTTGTGGCCTTAAAATGTCAGCAGCACGAGAGATGCCAAAGTTCCCAGGAAGAACAGGAAGTTCCCAGGAAGAACAGGAAGTTCCCAGGAAGACTTATATGCAGTGCATCCTCTAATAACACCCCAACACCTCTGGGGAAAAGAACCACTGAGTTCTTGGTTCCCTCCACACCTGCATCCAAGGAACAAATCATTCCTCAGCTCTGGCAGCTTTACCTCCTTTGAGTTTTTTTTTTTTTTTTCTGATACCCAGATCTCCAGGACATGCTTTGTAATTATTTTTCTCAATCACTTGATTTCATCTGACTAAAATTTATATGCACAATAAACTCTCTTTTGAATATTTCCAGCTACTTCCCACTCCATAGAGTATAACTAGAATAAATATAACTATAATTAGAATAAATATAAATATATGTTTATATATTATATATATTATATAATAAATCACATAAGTTATAATTATTATATAAAGAGTTAGCTGCTGACTAACCTTAGAAGACACTGTATGTATGTATGGCTTGCGAGTCCATATATATACACTTCAGAGAGAGTGGGTCCCACCAACATTGGCAGCAGAAGCAGAGCCTGTTTTGTTTTTGCTTTTGTTTTGTTCTTGTTTGGTGTTCAGTAATTAAAATAACATTGGCATTTGGTTACTTTCTTATACTGAAAAATAAATAAGAAAAAAACTAAAATAATTATTTATACGTTTTCAATGGCTAGCATAGGCTGTATTTCAGGTAACTGCATAAAAGGAAAACACAATACTCCAAATAATTAATTATGTAAACAAACATAATCCTGACTAGAAATTTTTCATATGAATAACGTTGCATGTTTTGTATTATCTTCAAAGAGACACTGAATAAAAATTCTGTATATTTTTTGAGGTATTTCTATATGACTTCACCATGTTGTCATACTTGATTCAATCAAGCTTATCAAATAGTAAAATATATGATACCAAAGTAGACACCAGAAAGCCTATGTTACCAAAGACCAAAGCACAAAGTCTCAGGAAGACAATTTGGTGGAGCAAAGAGAAATGAATTTAGCCTCTTCATATTATTTATTCCTTAGAGCACGCTCATTATGAACCAACTGTACATCAGATGACTTGCAGCATGAGCTGGCAGTGTGAGGAGTGCTCCTGCGGCCCTGCATTGTGATCGGAGTTCTGTGGCACACAGAAGAGAAGAAATAACAGAGCTGGATAGACACCGCAGAGAAAGCGCTCTGCTCGAGGAGTGGGAGGCTGGAGGGAACAAGAAATCAGAAAGTGTGCATGCTGAATCATGATGTGTTTGAAATCTTGTTCACTCAAAAATGCAACGGTATCAAGTTCTAATGGAATAAAGCCATATTTGCTCCAGTATTTTGTTAGTCATGATCAATGATTAAAGATGGGTTCCTTTAATATTAACGGAAGCTGCTGTTTTCTACTGCTTGTTCTAACCCGGGAGTATCCTCCGCTGTCTTGATTATTCTGTCCACCAGTGAGTCGGTGCTGAAGCCATTCCTGCTTGCTTCTCTCAACGAAATGCAGCCTAACCAACAAATTACTTCCTTTGTCTGCAGCTGCCGTGTTCACAGTGGGGCTCTGATTTGAACAGACCTGAAGATGTCAGGCTGCATAAACACTCAGGGAGGGATATATTCACAAAGGTTCCTGCTCTGGAAAATTACACACCACTTTCAAAACGCTTCACCACATTTAAAAGTGTAATTATACCTTTTTCTTAATGACTGACATGACATATGTTTACAAGTGTTTTAGCTGACTTATGACACCACACAGTACCGTGTTGTATATTTGGTGGCAACATCTAAAATTCCATGGTAAGAACAACTGAGGCCAACAGGTAATGTTGTCCGAGTGATTGGCAATAACCAGTGCAAACTGCCTGAATATTGCACAACAAGTTTAATTGTCATTTTCTTTGGAAGAGCTGTTTGCTCACTTCTACTAATCTTGTTTTGACATCCCTTGTTTTTCTTAGGCTGTTTCTTTGAGGGGATTTCTGTTGTTTGCTTTTTTCAGTGTTTGGCATTGAACCTAGGACTCATACATGTACTCTGTATTCTGTCCTTCTCTTTCCTTCTTTCTTTTTATTGATTTTTCAGTATTGTTGGTTTGGTTTGGCTTGGTTTGGTTTTGTGATTTGAGACACAGAGTCCCACTAAGTTGTGGACTTACTCTATTGCCTATGGAAGTCTTGCACATTCTCCTGCCTCAGCCACCCAAGCCTGTAGGATTTTGGGCCTGCCTTCCTAAGAGATTTTTTAAAAGTAGCATTGCCCAATAAAACTTGATAAAAACCATGATTGGAAATGTTCTGTGTCTGTACTGGTAGGATCAGAGCTACTGAGCACAAAAGCCTTATTGGTCGGGGAGAACTAGTTGAGTATGGAGAAAGCATCTTTTCACTACATAAAATTTCATAAGCAATGGTGTCTTGTCTGGCTATCAGTCATAGGTTAGTGCAGCTCTTGGAAGCTCGCAGTGTACTGTCATATACATTACCTGATTGCCACCCTAACAGCAATGCTAAGGGAAGGCTAGCAAGTTATGAAAACCACCTTCTAAAGGAGCGTCTTGAAAAACCAATTGCGTATGGCAATTAATTCCACAGGCAAACACAAATGCAGATTTGGCATCACTAATCCTGTTACTGGCATCAAAACAATGTACAGTTTTTTAATAGGAGGTAGAGAATCTTTAGATTTACATGCACGGGGGTTTAACTGCATGATATTTTCCCAGGACAATTTAATTTTCAAAAATGAGATAACAAAATTCACCCCCCCTCCCCGCATACCTAGTTTTAAAAGGAAATCACACAGAAGTCCTAATATTCAAAAGCATTCACATCAGTTTGAAGGATTTCAGATTGCTATTTGGAGCCGTAAAATACCCTTCCTTATACTGAGCCAGAAATCCTCGTGTAAAAATATCACTTACTCAAGCTGTACTCGTTATACAAGACTCCCCTGCACCCCGTTTTCCATAAGGGTTCTTACAAAGTTGCTCATCTTCTCTTGAAAAGAACAAAATCCTAGACTACTTCAACTCACCTTGGCAAAAAAGGACGGATGTTAACAGCAGCAAAGCTTCGGTGCACTCATGTGGGTTTCCTCCTACAGACAGAGTTTCCCAAATGCGAGATGCACCAAGTTTGAAATGCAGAAATATGAAGCCATGTTGCCTTTACTTCGTTGAAAGCAATTAATTGAAAGAGATTGATAATTTGCTCTCCTGCCTACTATGCCATTCTATAGAGACAGAAGTGGTGAGTGGAAATGGAAATTAGAATAACTAGAGAAATTGTGTACCCGAGGTGAGGGTGGCTCAGGCCATTTGTGAAGAATTAATCTTCTATGGAAAAGTAAGCTGGAGTAGAAATGGCATTCATAGTGAAGAGAGAAAAGAGCTCAAACAACAAAAACAAGAAGAAGGAATTAGATGTAGACAGAAGCAAAAAATTCAGTAAAAGAAAGAATAAAGTTCAGGCCCAGGGCTGAAGAGATGGACTGGCTGGAAAAGTGGTTGCTGGACAAGCATGGAGCCCTGTATTTGAAGCCCCAGCACCCACAGAAAGAGGTGTAGACGTGGTGGTGCACACTGGAAATCCCAGTGCTAGGCAAGTGGAAGAAGGAAAGAGTTCTGGTGCTTGATGGCCAGTTAGTTTACCTGGATCACTGAGCTCCACATTCAGCAAGAACCTTTGCCTCCAAAACTTAAGGTAAAGAGTTACTGAGGAAGATACCTGGCATTGATCTCTGGCTTCCCAAGTGCTCGCACAATTCTTGTGCATACATACACACATGAACAGACACAAGCTAGTTTTGTTTTTTTCAAGACAGGGTTTCTCCGTTGTAACTCTGGCTGTTCTGAATCTTAATATGTAAACCAGGCTGGTCTCGAACTCACAGATATCCACCTGCTTCAGCCTCCTGGGTGCTGAGATTAAAGGTGTGTCCTACTACCACCCGAATTCAGGACCCTATTTGTATAAAGGATGCTCAAAGTGGACTGTGTACTTCAAGCGTTGGTGAAAATACCAACAAAGTAGTAGGCAGGTTGCATTTATTTGGGTGAGAGGAAAAAAAATTTGCTGAGCATCTGCCCACTGTCAAAACTAAAGGCAATCAACTCTATATCCTAAAGAAGCTAGGAACAAGGGTTATTATATGAACACATTTTGAATTTTAATAATAATGTAATACCTCTACAGTATCAATAACTGGATTTTTTTAAAGCAAAAAGGAAGTATTCAGATTAAAACACTTAAGAAACTGCAGAGACATGTAAAGCAACAAAAGGTGCTCATTCCTCAGCTTTATTTTCTCATGGTAAATTGCTTGGGGGATGGAGAGACAATGCCATGATGAAGAGATCATGTCCTGCTCTTTCGGAGGACCTGAGTTCGTACCAACACAGAGCAACTCACAACCCGCTTGTAATTCCAATTCAAGGATCTGACACCTCTGGCCTCCACAGGCTCCTGCATTCATGTGTACATGCCTACATACACATGCACATAATAAAAAATGCATACATGCATGATATATTCTTTGGCATTTCATTAAGACAGCATAAAATGGGCTTTACCTATAAGTGGTAATTCTTTAAAAACATTTGTATATGTTTTTAAAACATAAATAGTATTATATTAAAATTTTGAACTTGTATATTGCTTTCTTTTTTTGTAAGTAAACATTCCATGTAAGCAATGAATAACTTTGTAACTTCTTGCTCTTGACATATTAAGTTAAATTTCCAAAGTGATGTACATGATGGCTTGCAATCTGGACTCTGGGATCTCAGTGATTTCAAAGAATGGGCATCCTCTCCCCCTCTGAATTCTCATTGTCAGAATTTAGAAAGTTAAATAGCAAGGAAATCTTGTACATATACTTTTTAGAAACTTGGGGTTTTACTAGGAATGCAGCTTCATGTCTTAATGTTTTTCAATTATATAGTGTAGTGACAATTACAATAAGAATAGGTTTTTATTAACAATAGATGCCAGAGAACAAAGGAGCACTATGTTCAAAGCCGAGTATTGGAAAAAAATAAACAATGAAGTCAAAATTAAATATGCAGCTAAACTGACATTCAAGCATGATGTTAGTATAATGGCTTACTAAATTAGATTTCCTTTAGACCTTCATCAGTCTTGAAGTAATGGTTAAACATTGCAAGGAATGTCTAAGGGAAAAGAAACAGCATGTGAAGTACAATAATAAACACAAACTTAGGGAAATGCTTGCGAAATTAATTAATGTTTACTAAAACAATAATTTTATGCATTTAATGGTAATTACAGATAGTATGAAAAGCTACAATTAAAAAAAAACACGTTACAGATAAATATAGTAAATATGTCTTAAAAACATAATTAAACTCCCAAATAAAAATGTCTTTAAGGACCAAAAATGAGAGAAATTGAAACAAGAACCCGAGATAAGGGCTACTGTTTCTGAAGCAGAAGAGAGGAGCAGATATGATTTCTGAAGTTGTAGTGATGTATAGGACAGGACAGGAAATGACGATCTGGTCAGAAGAGATGGAGCATTCAAGTGTAGAGCCACACTGGTCTTCAGATAAATGTATTCTTAGGAGAAAAGAAGAAAGTTTTTGGTCTTTTGTGCCAGGTTCCACATAAAGGGTGTGGACATTTCCCATAAGACTTTATAATGAGGAATTATTGTCATGTGGCTTGAGATTAAAACCCATTTTAGGCCTGTAATGGCCACAAGTCATTTGGAAAAAAATAAATGTATAACTGCTCTGAAAGCCTATATTCTAACAAACTTCATAAGCTCTTATTTGATGTGACCATTTTAAAGATGAGCTCATTATTAAGTATCAGAAACTATTAAGAAACCTTTAAACTAAAAATTTAACAAATAGAAACATTAGACTCCTAAGAACATCAGATAATAAAGACTATGAGGGAAATATACATGAAGAAGATTCATTCTATGCAAAGAATACCAAAGCAGAAATAAAAGGACACTGTGGACACAAAGTACAGATATTATTTTTAAAAATAAAAGAGTAGACTTCGTAGAGTAGGATTTCAATGAGCAGTTTTACCAGCACATTAAACACAACTGAGCAAAGAATTTATGAACAGGACTACAGCTCTTGGG
Organism: Cricetomys ansorgei; assembly: GCA_026225945.1. Classification (NCBI taxonomy): domain Eukaryota; kingdom Metazoa; phylum Chordata; class Mammalia; order Rodentia; family Nesomyidae; genus Cricetomys; species Cricetomys ansorgei. The sequence continues at coordinate 1,438,016 of JAMJFZ010002601.1, read as the reverse complement.
AAATTAGCCAGAAGACAGAGAAGAAACAAAAGATAAGATGAAAACAGATTACTGTGTGTGAAAGATGTGTAGAGACTAACCAATAGACATGATTTCCTTAACATGTTTTAAGATAACTGATTTCAAATATCTGCCTGGTAAATAAATATTTGAGTCTTGTAGTATGGTTTCTACAGATAGCTTTTTCCTATGTAGAGATCATACTTTCCTACATCTTGTCAGGCCTCAAAAAAATTTATCTTTTTACCATGGACATTTGTAACATTTTGATGTGAAACTCTGAAAAGCATATTTACTCACACCTAATTGGCCTGAATACATATTGTAGCCATTTTCGTTTAACAACTCTACAGGTATATTTTGTAAACATTCATAACCATTGGAGTGTCTGTTCCACCAGCTTAGCAGTCAAGAGCTAGGAGGTAGTTTCCTCAAATGCTTTTGAGGAAACGAAGCAAACAAGCAAATGGTCCCATTCTGGAGAAGAGGTTCTGTATGTTTTAGGGCATGTCTTTAACATCCACCGAAGAGATGGTCATTCATCATTTTTGTTTATGAAGAGACACAAAAGCAGACAGAGGTGAGCATATAGACTTGGAAGATACTTACTGAGGATATGAACGGCCTGGGCCTGGCTGTGTCTTCTAGATCCTGAGTTGTGTATCAGGGGACCCCAAGCTTTTATTCCTTAGACCTTCTCATTCCCCAGCCTTTCTTCCCAGGCTTCTTGATTAGTCCCTGCTCTGCCCAGATAGCAGTTCATGGCCTCAAATAGCATCTACTACCTCATAACAGGTGTAAGGAATGTGGGTTATAATTTTTTAGACTTCCACTAAGGTGATAAGAGGACAGGACTATAGTAAGAGGAAATGAAACAGGAATTCCTCTTCTTATTGATGTTTGACTACTTTTCTTAAATAAATTATCCTTGCATTGTATATTGGTTATTCTTTTCTCAACTTGACACAAGCTAGAGTCAGTCAATTGGGAAGAGTGAATTCAATTAAGGACTTGCTTACATCCAATTGGCCTGTAGGCAAGTCTGTGGGGCATTTACTTGATTAATGATTGATGTGGCGGGTCCCAGCCCTCTGTGGACAGTGTCATCTCTGGACACATTGCCCTGGGCAGTATAAGAAAGCAAGCTGAGCAAGCCAGCAAGCAGCACACCTCCATGGCCTCTGTTTCACTTCCTGCCTCCAGATTCCTTCCTTGAGCTCCTGTTCCGACTTCCCTTCATGATAGACTATGATGTATAAGATGAAATATTTTTTTCATTTTTCCACCCACAGTGCTTTTGCTCATGGTGTTATTAGAGCGACAGAAAGCAAACTAGAACAGATTGCTATCCATTTTGGTGTTCAGAGTCCTGAGAAATTGATTCATTGAATAATGTCAATATTTTAATCTTTACTTTTATGAAGGGATGGAGTCTGGGAATTCCATACATTATTATTTTCTATTTTCTCTGATAATAGAATTGTTTTTTAAGAAAAGAATGCCCATCTATTTCCCATAGCCTTCATTTACATCTATTTCCTTAGTGGCAAAGTGTTAAGGGAAAAGCATTGTAAACAACTTAAAAGTCTGCTCAAGAGTTCTCAGGGTTGGTGGAATATGTTAGTTTTGCTAGTAACTGCAATACTAATCTACATTCCATGAAATACTTACAAACCAGGCATGGTGCCGAGTGCTTTCTATGTATGATTTCTCTTAACCTGTGCAACAATACTATATTGTGGTCATTTTATTACCTGCATTTTATGCCTGGGGGGGGTGGATCTTAAGGAAGTTAAATCCAAAGTTATATTAGTAGCAAGGGTCAGATTTGAGAGTGTTGCTGTGAACCGTGATCCCAAGAGAAGAAGCAATTCAAAACTCTGGGGCATCTGACTTTAGTACATTGATATTTTGTTGTTACCAACAGTATTAAAAATAAAATAACAAGCATTTATTACATTGGATGAGAACCAGGATAAGTACATCAACCAACAAGTACTTACTAAATTGTCGCGAGCGAGATTTAGTCAGGTGGGAAGAAGCCTCGGAGGCGGTATTGGTTCCACAAAGGATTTTATTCTATGCTCCTCACATCAACATGTTACACATGTTCACTCACACAGTCACACCAGTACCTCTCCTAGTCTGGCCTCAAACACAGGCAAGCCTTGCCATCTGTCCGGCGGCGCTGTGTGGTCAGCGCCGTCTTCCTCTTCAGGCTCAGCAATACTGGCACTCTGGTCCGGTGGTCTGCGACAAGTCTCAGTAGCAGGATACAGTCTCGATTGGTCACCAGACTGGCAGCATCTCCAGAGGAACTCGAGAGGAGTGTGTCCAGTTGGGCCAGACCAGGGTTGTTAAGCTAAATTCAGCCAATCACACTATGGGCGTATAGGTGCAGTCAATCTTATCATTACTGTCCAGATGTGCATGCAGGCACTTGGGTACATCAGGGCGTGCCTAGTGTCTACTTTCTGGACTTTAATATTGCTTGTTTACATTTGGCTTTTCAATATTATTTGTTATTACATTTTACATTATTATACTATTACATTTATTCTTATTCACTACACTGCCTTTTGCCACTCACCTGATTCCCGGAGTCTGTGTCCTGACTCCGCGCCAACTCTACCCCCTCACCTGAAGGGTCCCGTGGATGGGTACAAGCAACCCAGGCCCACAACCTTACCGAATTCCCAGTTTTATTTAAATATGGTGTCAGATATCCTGTGGTGGGTTTGAACTAAGTAGTACAGGGAAATTTTAGACATCATTAAGGACATGTCTGAAAGCTCCAGAGTCAAAACGATCTTCACACCGTCTCTAAAAAATGGTAGAAGTTGTGAATTCGATTTCACTCACCCCGCTAGGGGAACACAAGCCTCCTGGGCATAGTGTGTGCCTGAGAGCATTCACATTTCTCAATCTAGAGCAGCAAGCTTTGTCCCTTCCTGGCCTATGGTGACCCCCCCCCATATACATCTATGGCAAGGCAGCAGTGCAAATAGGTAGCTATGTTACATACTGTCTGTACTAGTTTGACATGAGCCAGAAAAAGGAGAGTCAAAAGTCCTTAATCAAAATAGTTCTTGGATTTATAGGTAGTACAGAAGGCAGCCACACCCATGTGTGCTTCATCTCCATTGTTTTCGTAGCTCCGTCCAGTATCCACGCTCTCCTCCAGTCAGAATTAGGACATGGTGTTTTCAGAGCTACACTCCTTGAACTCTTCATTTTTTTCTGTTACTGGAAGCAAAAGAGGGATTTATGTGTTCTAGACAACCTTATTTGGCACCTGCATGGTCTTCCTTGATGTGAGACTTGCTTGTCTTAATCTTTCTTCCCAACTGTACTTCAAACCATTTTATAATCTTACAAACGCAAGTGAATATTAAGCTGACTCGGATTTTCTTCTTCATTGTGCTTGTAATTTGGGTTCAACATATTTTGCAAAGCATTTTTTTCTTTCGTTGCTCACACATATTTCCAATACACTATTAGATAACTTAAAAAGAAATCTTATATCCCATCAGTAGTTTCTGTGACTTAGGGTTTCCAGAAGAGCAGGGCAGGAAGAAGGACAAGCACTTGGGCTTTGAGAAGCCTTTCTCAACAACCAGGAGATAATGGAACCAGGAGTCAAGGAAGTTACACTTAGACTCTATAGAATACATTGGGTAGTGACTGATCTGCCAATCATAACCACTTCTGTAACACACCAGAACAAGCCACAGGTACAGTCATCAGAGACCAATCCAAGTCTACTCAGAATCTGTTGTGGAAAGACTTGTTGAAGTACCTGAAATGGACAGAAAGGGAAGAAAATTTAATCAAATTTAAAGTAATTGCTCTTTATTCTGCTTAATTATTAATATGTCTAATTGTATATTGTTATAAAATTGAAAAGTAAAACTTGTATTCTTCATATATTTTACTGGAATTAAATTGTCAATATGAAAATATATTTTTGCTGGCACACATTATATTTGTACAGCTGCCTCTTGTTTTATCTGTGGGGCATGGGCTCCAAGACCTCCTGTAGATACTAGAATCTGCTGATGATCAAGTATCTTACATAAATGGAACAGTATTTGCATATAATTTAATCTCTTGTATGCTTTAAATCAGCCCTGGATTACTTAGACCATGTAATTTAATGTGCATGCTATGGAAATAACAGTTATACTGTGCTGTGAGAGTGAGGGTCCAGAAATGGGGGAGCCTTTCACAGGGTGTCCCACTCCTTACTCAATTCATGAACATTCAGAATAGTGATCTGAGTCAAGTAAGGGGAAGTTTTACATTTTTTGGAACTTTCTAGAATTTTAAATACTTAACAATGATCCTTGGCTGTTTGAATCCACAGATGTAGTACTTGTACCTGGAGAGCCTATGTCATATATTTCAGAGTCCAGACTAAAGGCAACATGTTTCTGCTTCCACTTTCCCTCATGAACATTGCTGTCTTCTCTCTGAAAACGAAAAGCCAGAAAATGCATTGCTAAACGTTAATGATTTTTAGGTGCTGAGTTATTTTCCCTGAGTCTCCACCTTCTCTTCATGCTCTGGCTTCTGATGGCTGTGCTTTTCTCTCACATATTCCATTTCAGACACAGGGAAGAATCAGGATCCAATGGCACCGCTCTCCCTACACTAGAAGTGCTGACTAATCCAGATTAGTAGTGGTCATACTAATCTACATCTCATCAGAGAATTGATGCAGCTATTTTATCCATATCGTCTCCAACAGCATTTTTATTCAAAGTATGTGATTAATATTTGACTTATAGTCATGAGAAACCTGAAAGAATTATGAATGAATTACATTTCAAATAAATAAATAGATAGATAAACCTAAGGCAGGCCACATACAGCTCATCACCAGATTTTACAATCTAAACTGAGATTTGTGAAATTAATGTTTGGTCAGGAAAACACAAAAGAGAGAAAGAGAGAGAGAGAGAGAGAGAGAGAGAGAGAGAGAGAGGGTGGGAGGGAGGGAGAGAGGAAGGAAGAAAAGAAAGGAAAAAACTCTAAACGAATGACCATTAGTTTTTCATTTTTCATTCAATAAGGGTTTTCAGCTCAGCATATGAAGGAAACCATGTCATCGCACTAGGTTTACTTCCCATGATGCTTTTAATACATTGGTGAGTGTCCTGAGTATAGCTGACTTTGTTCAGAAATACATTATCCTGGGCTGCCATCTAATACAGTGCAGATGAAATCAGAATCAATAGGAAAACTAATCATTTAATAAATTGGTTGTTAGGAAATTTGTTATAACTCACATTGAATGAGGTGGCTCACACTGGTGACTCTGGCAGTCAGGAGGCTAAATAGTAAAAACATTGTGGCATCCTCTCACACAAACAACAGAAAAACAGAAAAGAACAAAGAAAAACATAATCAACAAAGAAAACTAGTTATATATTTATAGGGGAAAAGTATTTTCTAAATATGTACCTTACAGAGCACACAATGATTCACAGAAAAGTCACAGAGGGAAAAAAATCAGGCCTTAAAAGCAAACTGAGATGAAAGAGCAGAGTTCATATCATAGTTGCAGAAAGGGTAAGAACCTCCCAGGTTCGTAACCAAGGTGTGAGTCCCAATTAACTCCCTGATACCGATAGCTTCTGCTAGTTATCAAAAATCACAGCAAATTGATCAAGGTCATACCCAGCTAGAGTTTTATTCTTAGTAGGAGAAATGTAAGAAAGTAAGCTCACGTTCCAATCATAAACAATGGCATCTATCCAGCTAATGGAATATTGTAGATATGATAGTACTAATTGTAATAAAAATCATGTATGCATTAATACGAGAGACAACACTGGATAGACTAAGTAATGTATGCTAACATGAAAACTGACTTGCAAAATTTTAATTTAATAAATTTAAATTTTCCTGTTATGTGATAGGAGCTATTTTAGCTTTTCTATCTCTGTTCCAAGTTCTGCTTAAGGGATTTCCTCTCACGAGGGTCTTCTGTTGTTGTTTAGATTACTCTGTACTCTTTTTTTTTTTTCCTTTATGAAATTCCTTACATTTTTTAAGCTCAAATTTGAAGCTACTTAAAATTTGTGAATCCAGTATTCAAATCAAAGAGTCAATGACAGATGGTTTAACCTTCAGAAAACACAAATACCCATCTTCAGACTTCTGCTTACAGCTCTGAAGGAAAATCACTTTCGCTCACTTGTCAGTACATACTTTTAACATTTTAACTTTCTAAACATTTTAATTCTTTAATTGCTTTGCAGCTTCTCAAGTGCTCATCAATGCTGTCTTTCACAGTGTGGTTCTAAACACATAGCTACGATATACACAGACACTGATCCTCCGGCTGCCACCCCCTAGTCATCTTAAAGCCCCCACTCTGAGCCAGGGTCACAGAAGTGTCTTCAGATGGCATGGCACATCTAAATACACAGAGAAGACTTGCCACTGGAGGTGAGCCATGGGAAACAAACACACAGGGGCGAGAAAGGACATCGCAAAGGATGAACGAAACACAGTATGGAAATAGCACAAAGCAGTCTAATTTCTTCTTATTGTTGTAGCCAATCATTTCTCATTCTCAAAAAGAAATGTGTTGTTTTGTCTAATTAAGCACTATTACAGCCACTCTCATTTGTAATCATGTGTTCCTTGGGTGAGCACTCTCTCTCTCCCTTCTGTGTAGTATAATTATAAATTTATAATACAGGATTGAATACATTTATTTTCTCTTGTCTTGTTTTCCATATATAAGAATATTAACATACATATATGCATTTATCTAAAATATTTTGGAGATGTGTTTAGAATGTGGGGTTTTTTTGTTTGTTTTTAGCTTTCCATTACACCACAGTTTCCTAGATTTTCACTTTGTATCAAGCATTTTGCTACTTTCCTGGTTCTTTTCTACTTTCTATTGGTTAGCATAAACTGCAATATAAAACTTTTTTCTTCCAAATTGCTTCAAGTCAATTTACTAAATATTTCTACCTTGATTTTTAATACTTATTTTTATGATAGGACAGAAGTAGTAAAAATTTAGATAATTTGATTTAGCTTACATTTGAAGTCGGAGAACTATTTTTTTATTTGCTCATTTTTTTTCATTTCTTTTATTATTATAAAAACATTTCACAGCTGGGTGGTGGTGGTGGTGGTGGTGGTACATGCCTTTAATAACAGCACTCGGGAGGTAGAGGCAGGTAGATCACTGTGAGTTCAAGACCAGCCTGGTCTACAGAGTGAGTTCTAGGACAGCCAGAGTTATGACAGAGAAACTCTGTCCCCCACCAAAAAAAAAAAAATTCATACAGTGTATCTTAATCACATTCTTTCTCCCACCCCCAACTATATCTAGATCTTCCTCCCTACCCACCAAATGTCATGTTCTTTCTAATAAAAAAAAATTAAAAAATACTAAAAGAAAAAGCACGCAAAACCATAGAATCTGTTTTGTATTATCCAGCTACTCATTGGCATGGGGTCTATTCTGCAGTATGGATGATATACCCAGTGACACTCCATTGGAGAAAACTAATTTTCCGTTCTAGCAGTTTTCAGTTGTAAATAGCTTCTTAGATTGGCGTGGGTATACATTTGCCCTTCTCTATGCTGGGGGTATGTCTAGTCTGAACTTGTGTGGGTCTCATGTGTACTATTACAGTCTCTGTGAGTTTATATGCACATCAATCCTGTTGTGTCTGGATGATGCTATTTCCTTGGAGTCCTCCATCACCTCTGGTATTTATAATTTTTTGCCCCTTTTCTGCATAGATCCCTGGATCTTGAGAGGATGGTTTTATTCATCATCATCATCATCATCATCATCATCATCATCATCATTTATCACACTTGGATTCATTGCTCCAAAGTCTCTCCCTGTCTGCACATTTCCCAGTTGTGGGTCTCTGTTAATTACAATTTACTGCAAAAATAATAATAATAATAAAATAAAAATAAAAAGGATGACCAACTCACTAGTCTATGGGTATAACAGTATGTCATTAGAAGTTATTTAATGCTACGTTCATTTAGCAGAAAAATAGTAATAGGTTTTCCAGTGGTGCAGTAGTAAGGCTGCTGTGTGGTCTCACCAAGAGAGATGAAGAGGAGTTTTCATACGTGGAAGCCCTGCCAGACCTTAGCAGAGGGAACCACCATCCTGGCCAGCGCCATACTCAGTTGACAGTGGAACCCTGAGCATCTCAGCTCAGGTGTTTTTATAGATTCAGAACTCCTCAGGTGCAGATCATAAGCAATCAAACATCCTTCACAGAAATTCAACACCTGCAGACAATACAATACAATTGCCAAGACCTAGGCAAACTTTTTCCCAACACTGCAAAAACAATATTTTAACATAACTAAAATTAAACTTCCCCAACATTTCCCCTTTTCTGTATTAAAAGAAAATGGTTTGCCTTTACAACACAATTTAACACTATACCAGCAAAACTATTTACAAGATTCACTCATGATCTTCTGGGCTCCTCCAAAGGGCTTGGATCACTTCTCTGGCTCTGCCTCCTGCTGCACACACAGCTTGTCCTCCAGGCTCTGACTGGCTCCACTCCCACTGCTGCTGCTGTTCTTAGTGGTTGTCCCATGGTACTGGTATTTCAAAAACTGTTGGGGTCCCTTGCTGCAACTGGGCTGCCCTTTCACTAATAGCCTCATGGCACCTTCATGGTGCCAAGTCTCCGTTTCTCTGCATGATCCCTTCATTCTGGGCCTTCAATTGCCACTGAGGCTGCACCTTCACCAATGGCCTCTCCTGGGCACTCTTCATGGTGCCATGCCTCAGTTTCTCTCCATGACCCCTTCATTCCTTTAAAACTAGCATCACCTGGGTAACACAGTACAGAGTTCAGCTACCAGCAGGAGATACAAACTTGGCCAATTCTGGAAGACAGTTTCTGTGTGTTACCCTTAGGAAACACTTTCCAGATTTTAAGATAGAGTGTGGTTTGCAGGAAAAATAACTGGTCATCTTGTCTTCAGTAAGCTGTTCCTTGTGGGTGGAATTTCCATCACCATCACATGTGTCTTATCAGGACCTCTTGTAGACAGGGTTTTCAGAAAACAAACAAACAAAAAAAAAAACAAAAACTGGTCAGTTTAACTAAGCAGCTTTTTGGCTCCAAGCTGTGGCTTCCAACACAGGGGTTCCTGGTCCGGGGTGAAGAATCTCCAGTTGAAACATTCTGGTGGTTTGGCATTTTTTCTCACCACTGCTAAGTAGAAATATATACCCTTCTTCATAGACCTAAAACACAAGACCCTGAACTTTACATATATAATACAGCTATCAGAAAACTCAGTGTATAGAACAATACTTTATCACTAGCAGCAGGAGGGAGCATTGGCTCCAAGATCAGGAAAAGCAGTAAGAACCTTGCTTTTTCCTGCTCCCAGCTAAATTCTTTATCTCTAAGGGCCTCCATTCTGTGGCTCTCAACTCAGAGCTTTTTTCCTCATCTATTTATTAATATCTCAGTCTTTCTCATAGAGGCTCATTTCCTTTTCTCTCTCTCCTCTTCCTTCAGGATCCGTCAATTAATACCTTAATCTCTATCTTCTAGTAGCTTCCTTGAGTGTACTTTACTGGACTCTGAGGTCTGCAGTTTTTCTCTTCTTCTCTGTCTCCATGTTGGATTAGTTGGTGTGATGTCCTGCCCCACACTGATACACCATTCGTTGTAGTACACAACTGTGGTAGCTCACTAAAGAAGACAGGCAGGAGTATTCACATCTGCAGATACTGCCAGACCCCAGCAGAGGGAACCATCTTCATGGCCAGCACCATCTTCGATAGTAGAACTCTGAGCCTCTGGGCTCAGGTGTTTTTATTGATCCAGAACTCCCCAGATATTCTACTGATAGCACATGAAGATCATCAGGAATCAAACATCTCCCACAGAAATCCAACATCTGCAGATAATACAAAACACCGAGATCTAGGCAGCCCTTCACCCAACAGTGCATGAAGCAATTATCTTGTACATAACTAAAAACAAACTTCCACAACAGGTGAAGCTTCTAGTTGGGCACCAGGTCAATTTCTCCATATTTGAATACATAATAAAGTGATATCTTTTTCAGTAGGGCCTTACTGTCAGGTTCTAGAAGGTAACCCAATATCCTTAGCAATAGCTGGGAAAGGGGTCTGAAATGTCCAGCAACACCTGAAGATGCAACCCATTCTTGGCACTGGAGGTTTTACTTGGTGGCATAAGATGTCTGATGTGTGCATTGTCTTTCCCTTTATATGTTGACTTCAATTACATTTTAATTCCTTTCCTATATGCATATATTTTAGAAAGTTTCTATAGTAGTAGGTCTTCATATGGCTTTTTGAAAGATGTTTAGTGTTAGTTGTTCCTCTCCGTTTTCCTCACTTTACCCTGCCCTCCAACTCCCTCTCCATTCAATCCTCCAATTCTAGTTTCCACTTTAACGTTTTAGAACACTGTATTCTACTTCCTCTTCAGTGGGAGATTCCCCTCCCTCCTCCCACCATGGATCCTTACTAGTTACCTAAACTTTGTGGTTATTATGTATGTGGAACACGCATGAAGTTTAAAACTTAACATCCACAAATGAAACATTCAGTGTTTGTCTTTCTGGCTCTGGGTTACCTCACTCAGGCGATTGATTCTATGTATCTCCATCCATTTACCTGTAAATTTCATAATTTCATTTTTCTCAACAACTGAATATTTTCCTGTATAAATGCGCTACATTTTCATTATCCATTTATCAGTTAATGAGAGTTATTACTGAGTAGTATTTATTAATTCTTGTTATTGTGTATTTTGATGGTATTTTTATTAATTGTTTGGAGATTATTTAATCTTTGTGTCAATGCTGGTGTGGTTAATATCTTCAGATTGAATTTTTCCTTCTAGTGCCTTCTGAAGAGCTAGATTGGTAGACAGAAATTGCTTTGACTTGTTTTTAATCATGAGATGTTTTTCTTTCTCCATCAAATATGATTTATAGTTTTGCTCCATACTGTAGTTTTGGTTGGCATCTGTGGTCTCTGAGAGTTGGTTGAACATCCATCCAGGTCCTTCCAGTATTCAGAGACTCCACTGAAAAATCAGGTGTTATTCTAATGAGCCTGCGTTTATATGTGACTTGGTCTTTTCCCCTTGAAGCTTTTAACATTCTTTCTTTGGTCTGTACATTTAACATCTTGATTACTATGTGTTCTGGGGAGTTTCCTTTCTGGCCCTGTCTGTTTGGTATTCTGTATGTCTCTTATATGTCCTCCCATATGTCTCTCCCTTCAGAGACATCTTTTCCTTTAGATTGGGGAATTTTTCTTCTATGATTTTGATAAAAATATTTTCTATGCCATTGGCCTGGGTTTCTTCTCCTTCCTTTACATCTATTATTTTTAAGTTTGATGCTTTTATAATATCCCAGATTTCCTAGATGTTTTATACCTGGATACTTTTAGATTTAACATTTTCTTTCAATAAACTATTTCTTCTATCTTGACTTCAACACCTGAAATTCTCTCTTCTACCTCATTTAATCTGTTGGTAAGGCTTACCTCTGAGCTTTTGTGTGAGTTCCTGATTTTTTTCAAGTTTTATTTCAGTTTGGGTTTTCTTTAATGATTCTATGGTTTTGTTAAATTCTACTTTTGCGTCTTGAATTGTTCTCATCATTTCACTCCATTACTTGTGTTTTCACAGTCATCATTATAATTTTTTTCATATTCTCTTTAAGATCCTTGAACATGTTCATAATTGATATTTTAAAACCCATATCTTATGTTTCAGTTAAATAGAATTTCTCAGAGCCTAATACAGTAGTTTTGCTGGCTTCTGGAGGAAACATATTATCTTGGTTAGTCATGTTTATGTTTTTGTGTTAAGATATAGGCACCTTGAGTATGATGTTTCTCTTCATGTAGATATCTGGTCTTGCCGTTCTTAGTGGGTGTTTCATTTTTTTGTTTGTTGTTCTTGAAATCTGGGCCCTAGCCAAGAGTGGAGGCCGAGAAGTTCCTGGTAGAGAGTAGTTGTGAGTTCCAGATACAGGTAGTAGCTGTGGGGTCCCTGAATCCCAGCCCAGTGTGGCAGCTGTGGGTAGAGAGAGTCTACAGTTGGTGGGAGTCACAAAGTAAAGGAGGTGGAATAGAAGTAGTGGCAGAGAGAGGGAGCAGCAAAGAACCCAGAGGACTACTTTAAAGGCCATTTTCTTGACATCCCATTTCACCTCCCTACCTAGTCATACATGTGCATACAAGCGCAAACATGTGTGTGTGTGCTTCTTTGTATTTTTCTCTTTCTACAGGAATCTCCTTGCTTTATCTGATTTCTTTCTTTGTTTTGGTGTTTCTTAACAAAGTTTCTTAAGAAAAAAAATCATTTTGTTTATTTCTTATATTTCTTTTGATGTTAGATTACTCCTGAAGTAAACTGGGAATAAAATATCATTCTGTTATGTTGTGTTTGTTGTATTTGCTGCCTTGCTTTTTGTTTTTCTGAGACAGGATCTCATTCTGCAACCTGTGCTGGCCTGACACTTAGTATGTAGCACAGACTGACTTTGAACTCACAGCAATCCTCCTGACTTTGCCTCTTGGATGCTGAGATTACAAGTGTGAATCACTACTATTTCACTATTATTATTGTTATTATTAATTTTTATTATTATTACATATAGAGATAATATAAAGTTCGAAGAGCTAGTGGGTCTTATGATAAGATATTGATCCTTTTCTCTAAAGTGTGTTTTGGGACTTCATGCCACACTTTATTTTTTCCTTCTCTAAAACCTGATTTGCATGCAGCAAAGTATGCAGAGATTTTAGTCCCTTGAATTTCTTGGACATTTGAAAGTGTCTGAAACCCCAGAATGGGACATATTAGCATATAACCAAAGAGTTAGTCTCAAATACTATTTAACCGCTCTATTTTTCCATTATGGGTCTGTCAGCAGGAACATGCTGCCCTATAGTACATGACAAGCGAAAACGCCAGTAACATTGTTTTTCATAGACAGAAAAAATACCAAAGAAGCAATTTCTTAGCTAAAATGTCACCTGTTAGATGTATAGGACTCACTGTATTTTGTTGCCCTGGTAACGGCTGGTGTAAAATGACTCCTTTGCACTGCTCCATCAGAGTGATTGCATCCTGTTTTTTCCATCATTTTACAAGAGGCTGTTTTCATTCTCCCTTCCTGACCATATTAAGTGTAAAGAGATTGAATTACTGTGCTGTACCCTCTCCATTCGATGTGGATTTAAGAGTTGATATTGATGTACTGAGAACCCTGTGCTTCTTCAAGGAAAAAAAAAGCTACAAATTATAATGAATTTGACTTTTATGTATCGACCATTGAAGAGTTGAAGTAGGGTTTCAGCACCCAAGGGATAGACAGGACCCGATCAGCATTTTTCATTTGAAGGAATCCAATTGATAAAGCAATATACTTGGTGTCACTTCGCTTGATCTTCAAGTTTAACAATAGTCATGCTAAAAGTAGATACATTACTCTATAAATTTTACCCATAAAAATAAAAAAAGTGCTAGCCATAGCTTTCTACATCTGCACTCCTTCCAACTTTTAACTGAGCACGGCAGAAAAGGAGCTCATTCCAAAGTCATGCTGAGCCTGTACAAGAGCACATGTGGGCAGGGAGTATTCAGGTGCCACCTCGTGTCCCTGCCCACAGCTCATCATTGCCGAGTCTTGCCTCTGAAACCGGTTCTTACTTTCTTCTTAGCAGAAAATTATTCTCCCAAGTGGCACGTTGCTTTGTAATTACCAAACTGTTTCACTATGTCACACTGAACAACTTAATGCCTCAAAAATCCATTTGTTTGAAATGTTCATTTGTCCTGCATTTGAATCGGGGGAGTGATTTTCTTAGAGCAAAGTTTTTTGTTAATGTGTTTGGGAAAATTTAAATTTTGACCATCAATACATAGTACTTGTCATCCTATGACTTTTTTTTAAAAAAACTTGGAATCACAAAGAGAAAATAAGTGTGAATATGCAGAAGAAATGAAGATGGAGAGGCCATTTCAGAAGAGTGAGAAACTCTCCTTTTCTCTGCCTAGGTGAGGAGCAGCAGGTGATCCACTTTACTTCATTAGCATTATGTCATAGGAAAATCTCTCTAGTTAGTTGCTTGCCCTGAACATCCACTTCCTCTCAGTACTATGTAAAGACCATTGTAAAATCCTACTGCTTGGTCACAGCCTGGAGAGACACACACTTCTGCTCACATTGCTGATTTGGGTAATTGTGTATTTAGACATTTTTAAATGACTTCAACTATGATGACCAACAATCACTGCCCTTTATCAGGGAAACATCACAAACATTTAAATAGCTAACTAATGACCTTTTTATTGTTTGATGATTCTTAATATATACAACAGGAAACTGGTATCGATTCACTGGTTGTCACTCTTCTCTGGAAAGCTGGCTATCAAAGGTCCTTTGTTCTTTCCTCTTTCTCCTCCTCCTCCTCCTCCTTCTCCTCATCCTTCTTTTCCTTCTCTTCCTCCTCCTCTTGCTTCTCCCTCTCCTCCTCTCTACCTCCCCCTCCTCTTCTCCCCACAGTCTCATACTTTCCATTGTCATCTCTCTGTTTTTTAATTTTTCAAATTCCCTATATTTCACAGACTCATTGATATAAAGTATCTTTGTTCCCTCAAATCCCTTCAATTAAACACTCCTAAATGTGTTTTTTATAAAACTCTACCTATTCCTACAAGTGCAAATTTATATGTCCTCTCTTCCTGTGACTCTTCATGTGCAATCGCACCCTAAATCAGCAATGTGGCACCTGTTCCAATAGCAGTAGGTTCCACTAAAATCTAGTAAGGAATGATGATGATTAGCCTACCTCAGACCTATGACATCAGATATTGTGGAGACAGCCAAGTGATCTGTTTGAAAAGTCCCCCAGTTGGACATCAGTTGGCTCACAGCAAGCTGGGGTGATGCAGTCCATTGCCAGGAGTAAGCCAGCTGATTTCAAGTGACACTACTATCATAAATGCTATGGTCACATGGTGCCCTTTTCCAAAAGTAAACTTTTTCTTACACTTTTTTAGAATTTGGGGAACAAATTCCTTGAAGTAACTTTGAGAGAGAGCAGCCAACTGATAAGCTTTATTGGGCAGAGGTGACCTCCTGCCAGGTCACGGTCTTGAGAGTGGAGTCCAGTCCCTGCTCGGCCCTAACTTCCTGTTCTGTGATAGCATGTGAAGAATGTCACTTTCCCTATTTGCAAATAGAAATAAACCTAGTCAAGTCACAGAAGCATCAAAAGAAACCAGACGGAAGCTGGGGACATGCCTCTCCTTGATTTTCTAAGTTATGAGAATGAACACATTCGAGAAGATGCTATTAACATCACACTTCGTCTTTAATAAGAGCTTCGGGTGGGGGGTTTAGAAAGTGAGCACACACTGATGTGGGACGCCTTGGTCTGCTCTATATGTTCCTGAAAAAATAGGGGACTTTTAGGAGAGAGGTCTTTTCTGCTTTCTCTTTCTCTTTTCTTCTGTTTCTGCCCAGGCCTCCCTGCATAAATAGCCTGGCACATCATACCACCTGCTTGGAAGATGGCGAAAAAGAGTAGCTCTCATTTTGTGCTCAATCACAGAACCAGTCCCTCACCCATATTTTAAGAAAGATGAGAGAGCTGCCAGGCATCAGGGCCTTGTAAATACATTTTCTTTGCAGGATTACAGGACATGGAGGAACCGACAACTATAGATAGTCCTTCCTGGGATGTGTCATTTCTCTCTGGGTAGGAGCAATCGAATGAGAGGTATGAGGGCCATTACTATAGTAAGATCAAATAATTATGCATATGTAGAGAAGAACACCCCTTCTCAACCTTCCTTGTTCACACACTTTAGGGACTGAAATATTTGGAGAGGTAATACTCAATAGAAAGAATGCAAGCTACGCGTGTCATTCAATTTTTTTCAATTAACCTCATTAAAATGTTTTTTAAAGGTACAATTAATTTTATAAACTGATCTTATTTACCTAATTTACCCAAAATATTAAGATGTCAACTTGTAATTGATGCAAACCTTTTGTTACCTATCTTTCAAAGTAAACCTTTGGAATCTGGTGTGTATCTTCCACTGACAGTCTCACGTGACTAATGGGGCTCTTAATTGGACATAGAAGGTCCAGAAAATCTTAATTTAAAACTCAGGCTCACAAGACAGTCTCACAGGAAGTCACCCCCATTTAGACCGTGCTGATGAAGGAGTGTCTGCTATGGTGAGCCTTTCTTTTCCTGACACCTGCACACAGACACACTCCCTGCTCTAGGTACAGTCCCTAGAACAAACATCTTTTCTCCCATGACCATTTAGAGGCTTTTGCTTCTGTCCAGAGGGGGAAGGGGAATCATCTGCCTTCCGATCAAAGGAGAGGAGTAGGAAGTCCTGCTTCAAAGGCATCTGAGTCCTTTAGCACAGGAAGAAGTCCTTTAAACACAGGAAGAACACTCATGTTTTGAAAGAGAAATGGATTTCTCCAGGTAAGCACACTAAAATTAAAAATGATTAAAAGCAAGTACCCGAGAACCACCCCAAACATTATCATCTCTTAAAATTAGTATGTATTAATTTTGCTTGAAAATACCTGGGGCCTAGAAGATGCTCTCTTTTAAGAAATACGTTACTTTTGTCAGCAGATTCTTCTTGGGGACTGGTGATTATGAGCTTGGGTAGATTTTCACGATCACTACTCCATGCCAAATCTCTTCACCCCAAGCCTGTGTCCAAATAACACCTCCCTAGCCCTAGGTTCCATCCCGCCCTCAATCCCGCCCTCTGTCTTCATATACATATACAGCTCTCCTCATCAGTTCAGGGCTAACTTAGCCTTGCTGATTTGATGTAACTGGATAAAATTATTGTGCTCTGAGATTGTAAATATGCCTCCTCTCGTTCCCAGCCTGGGAAGGCTGGAGAGCCATTACATCTTAATTGGGTAATTTCTTTTTCAGATATCCAGAGGCAGCGTTGCTGCATCAAAGGCAGTGCGGTGCAGGGCGTCTGGTGGCAGCTGGTGTTAAAATGTTGTCAATTCTGAGAGACTCGGGACCTCATGTGTGGATGGAATCTTTTAGGATTTAATGCACTTTTACTTAACTTGCTTTGAAACTGGAGATCCGAATCCATTATTCCAATCTTTTTGAAGAAGAAAATATTTGGTCTTCAAGGTCTCTTTTGTTTCCATTTTCTTTCCTTTTTATTTATTTTTTTCCTGTTTTATGCACACCACACTTTTGGAAATTTCAGCAAATTGCAAAGCCATGTGTTTATGTAGCAAATTACTTTGTTCTAGTTCATTTGCAGCTTACAAAATGTGTTTGGATGGAGATGTACATAAAGACACACACGCATCATCACACGCACACCTCACAGCTCAAAGAAAAGAGGTCAGTTCTTGGAGTTCATAAATTCTACCAATTAATTGGGCAGTGCGCTGCTGCTGTCACTGAACAGAAGACCAATAAAAGAAAATGAAGCCAGGAGATTCATTTCAGAATAAAAGCAGGGATGTAAAAATGTAAGGGAGGCAATCTTTTGCCCCGAGCATTATATGCCAATCCAAAACAGAAAGAAAGGAATAAAAGCACCATTGCAGGAAAGAGCGGGAGGTAGACAGAGGTAGGAAATAGCAGTGGGTGCTGTTCTTGCCACTACAGAATCTGCGCGGCAAATTGCTGTGCTTTAAGGAGAAGTAGCAATCAGCACCGATTGAAATATCCCTGAATGCTGCTATAATGATGTTCCTCTTCTCCCTCTTGTGTCTGGCACGATAAGCCATCATCAGAAATGTGCACCATCATGCAGGGTACATTTTCTAAAGGCAGGAACACCCCTGCATATGATTCCGAGCCTGAGAGCAATCTGTGTGCCTGAGGTGCAGACATGGAATGAGTATCACCAGCATGTGACCTGTCCAATCACACCAGGGCCCACTATTAGAAAGACCCCATGCTTCATTAAATGCCATGGTGTTGTCAACTTGAAATTAAAACTCCTCATAATTATGAACAAGGAGCTGTGTGTTTCATCTTGTTGTAGACCCTGTTAATACCAGAGACATAAAATACAGCTATTTAAAATGTCTGCAACTGAGAGATTCATGCACAACTTTCCTGATCAGCAGCAGGAAAAAATGGAACAATAAATCAAACATTCTCACATTTCACGAGGACAACTCTCCCCTTGTCATTTGTTGGTTACCAAATTGCAGCAGCTGTCAAAAAGCAGCCTCCTACCCTGCACCCCAGCTCTGCATCTACAACTCACCATGGCAGTTTGGGTGTTTCTATTAATTGGCTTCAGTCACAGAGCACTCAAGTCAAGTCATATTAAATGTTCCTTGGTGTGACAAGACGTAACACGATCTGGTAGAGAACAAAATTGCAAGAAACCATCTCATGCATATATTGCCACGAGAACATGGGACAGTACCAGGATAGAAGAGGACACCATGAAATAATGACACAAATTGCACATGACTGTGTGTCTCTGGGTTTTTCTCCCTGGTGGTGAACATAGTCTAGATTTGATTGAGCCATCTTGTCATTTCTTAGCAAGTTCTCAGTACAATATTCTTGGATGTGAGTGTGTTGTGGGTAATTCCCTCATGCCATGGGGAGATGGGTCCAGCTCTGAGAGCTACTTAAAAGAATTAGCATAAAAAACACATCAAAGAAGGATGTTAAGGAGACTGTTGTCAAAATCCAAATGCACAGACTGCCATCAGAAGCTCTTTTTTATTGTGGGTGGGGTTAAATTGAGGTCTCTTCTCAAAAGAGACCATCTTGCGACTGGTAATGGGGACTTCGAAAAAGGTGACCTTGGAGAGAGAAGACACTGGTAGGATCAGAAAACCACCATAGACTTCAAGTAAAACGCTTGCCTCTGAGACTTGTCCATGTTCATATCAACTGTAATTATATACTGGGGAAGAACATGAAGTACTGTTGGATCTTCTAGGGAGAGAGTCGGCCACACACAGAAAGGATTCCATGGCCCAGTGACTGCCAGCTCAGACATTGTCCTCTCTGTCAGGTTGCATGGAATCAATGATCTAGAATCCTACTGTGATCTATTGAAAGGAAGAGGTACTGGAAAACTCTAGATTCCAGGATCATAGTAGGGTCAGAAAGACTCTGCCCAGAAGAATAAGCAAACAATCACACAGGAAGAAGTTCACAGGTATTCATAGCTCTCAGACCCCAACATGTAGGTAGATGATGTCTGAGATTGCAGCACACAAGGATTGGTGCCACACAAGGAAGAAAATAAAAGTTAGTTCACTATCTGCAGGTCAGCAGATGTACACTCTCTCTCTGATACTTGGCCTAAGTTCAGACTCTGATCCACAGACACCTGAAGGCTAAATATCTGGAGCTTAGCTCTGGCTCAATCTTGTTCCTGAACCACACTCACTGAAGTAGTTGAACTAATTCTGTGGGGCTGAGCTTCATTTTATACATAGTCACATAATGGCATCACCATAGGTCAATAGTCACATAGTCATGTAATGGCATTTAGGTCAAGAATGGAGCATATCACAGCAGTGTTTCCATAAGAATACAATGGAGGTGAAAATTTCCCATTACCTAATGATGTCTGAAGCCCTCATAATGTCATAGGCAATCATTACGCTTGTGTTTACGATGAGGCTGGTGTAAACACACCTGGTGCATTGTGGGTCATATTCAAAGTATATGACATACATGATGAGAAATGACCATGTTACTTGCGTATGTGCTGTACCATAGTCCCATTACTTTAGAGTATATTTCTCCATATAAAAGAATGCTTGCTATAAAATAGTGTGCTAAGTTACACCAGCAGCTGCCCAGCCAGTACATGTTTGCCATGTCTGCTGATTGAATCAGGAGGTCACATATGTGCTGGGCCTACACCACAGAAGTCTGTGTAAGGCACTCTCTGCTGTCCACAGAATGATGAAATTGCACTTCTCAGATTCCATGTCCTCTTTTATGCCTTGCATAACACTGTATGCTGCTAGTTCAGCAGGGCTAATGATTAAATAGTTCACAGCATTTTTGTCAGGATCCCATGGAAATAAATACATGTCACTTAGAAGAAAGCCAGCACATAGCAAACACTTAATTGACAAACGCGTTTGATATGCTTTTGGTTGTTTCTTTTCAATATCACAGTCTTAGATGCCTTTCATAACAAAATCAAAGGAGAGAGCCCATGGTCAATGCACTTATTATTAAGGCAAGTTTGGAGAAACCTCCTTTTCCTGTCAGTCTGCCTTCCTTAGACGCAAAAGCTGAGTTATTCACCTGTTCTGGTTGCATCCTGGCCCCTCTATCTACTTAAAACGTGGGAGATCATATTCTCAATGTCACAGAGATCCTACAAACATTTCAATGTTCTTTCTCCCTTTTCTGTTTTACCAACAACTCCCTTCCCAGATTTCCAAATCCACAAAGCTAAAGAAACGAACTCAGTTCTTTCCACAGCGAAAGCCATTTGTGAGGAAGGAGGAGATGGAGTTTTAAGCTCATGTGAACCCCAGGTGTGTTGCTTTCTTTATATTACCAATGACACCTCTCGACTTAAAAGAAGCAAAGTGGGAAGTAAATATCCTTATCCTTATGATGTAGCTGAGAGAACAGTAAATGTTCTATTTTTAGAATGTCATGACTGTGGAAAAGCCCTTAATGTACTAGAGAGCAGCCTCCTTCCCAACATGCTAGTTCACATTTAGAAGCTTACTGGCTCCCGTGGCTTTTCCATGAAATTTAAGACTGGAGGCCCCTTTAAAAAATTTTTTTAAGAATTTAAAGTTTAAATCCTCTCGGCTTTCTTTGTCATGTGAAATTAAAGATAGAGGCATTGACAGCAGAAGAAGACGGAGGGTCCAACTTGCCCACCAAGGGCCTTTGGTCAAATAATGTAATTGCCCAATCCTCCAGTTTTTTTCTTCATTGAAAGATGACAAAACTCTGACTTGTGGTGACTAGAAATGAGACACAAGATGTGCCTGGCTAGTAGCCAGAAAACTGCAGCAAATGGCTGGTACATCCAGGTCCGGTCTTCTTGTCTCTCTCACAGTGACTGTAACATGATTTTCATCCCCATTGTCTCCGCCACAGCCACATGCCTAGTCTAGTCATTCTCCCAAAGTTTAGCTGATGCAGTTACCATTTCCAAAGACTAGTCATGCAAAACAGCACCGGCGCAGTAAGTCTATGCAATAGATTAGCCTGTCATTCTTTATCTACCGGGTGTCTATTAGGAAAGGGAAGGGGAGGCCATGTGTTTCACTTACACTAAGTGCTAATGCACAGACGCTGCCGCTGGTGGCAGGAGACGGGGACCTGGTAACCTGTGGGTTTTCTAAAAGGGAAAGTCAGCATAAGGGAATTGGGATAGAGGCTGAGACGCAAATAACCCTACTGCAAGTACTGCGGCTGCTCTTGGATTATTTATAATTCAAAACTGGTCTGAAAGGCAATAGGAAAATGGCTTAATGGCACCTCCTCAGCCTGAAGCAGGGCTGGCTTTTGCACCTGGAGAGAGTTCTGCAAAGTCCCAGGCAACCTGGAGTTGAGTCATGTCAGAGAGATGTCCCAAGGGCTTGAGTCCACAGCAGGGCTGGATTGGCTAGCATAGCAGAAGGCTGTCACGACAGGCAATACACAGCCTGTGTTTGCTTGTGACTATTCTTTGCTCCCTCTTATCTGGGTCATAGGGTGCTGGGCATCTTTGAGAAGCCTTTGGGTGATGAGCTATCCTGTGTCTGAGTTCTTGAGAGGGGATCCAGAGAGTCTTCTGAGGTGATAGAAGGTTGGGACAAGGACTCTGAGGGAAGGAGAGTTAAGTAGGCGTTGAGGGGGTCTGAGGGAGATGGACAAAAGGTCTGCAGCTGTACCCAGTGTGTCACTACAGGGAATAAACAGCAGTTCTGTACATTTCTAAGTGAAACAGAGCCTAGAGGGAGGGAAGGACTCAGGGCCAAATAGCCCAAGGCTGTTCCCTTGGATGCAGGCCAGGCCCGCTGAGATTTCCCTCCCAGCTGGTTGCTACACTGGGTGTTTATAGCAGCAGCGGCAAGGCACTGGCAAGATGAAGTTCAGCAAAGGGCTGGCTGCAGGCCCTTGGCATCCCCGAGGCTTCCTTCTTCCAGCCCTCAGGGGGATTTTGTGTTTATCGTCTTCATAGCAACCTTCACCTTCATCACACTCAAAGTGGAGCCATGTTAAAATCTGAAAGGATTAATGAGGCCAGCCACTCATTAAACAAAGGGCTAAGCTGCTTTAATACCAACTTTGACGTGCACCTGTTTAACCAATTTCCATCTGTGTCTGCGGGAGCCAGTGCAGTGTCAGACCATGGGTATGAACTTGTGTCATGAGATCTCTTTACCCCGAGCTGACCTCCACAGCCAAACAGGGAACACCATCTGCAGTCAGAAGCTAGCCGAGACATGTACAGCTACGGCACATTGGGCAGACAGCAGCCTCTGCCACTCCTAAACTGGCAGGTAGAAAGAGGCCATTCTCAACCTCTATTCTAACTCACTGACCCAGATTTTCCTTGTGTTCATTAAATGTCACGTTCTGTAGATCAGATGGTGAATCCTGTGTCCTTGGATGAATTGAGAGTGAAGTTGTGGAGCCGCTGAAGTTCATTTTATGTTTTTTACTGATCCCCAGCCAGCTCCTATATCCTCCACCATCAAATTAAACTGAATCCAGTAATGGCACAGAGCTATGGCAACAGGAATACCATCTTAAAGAGGGACTTCTAACTGAGTAGATCTTTTAAAATGGAATGAATAGTTTTAACTAATTGGGCCAAAGAACATACTTTATCTTGCTTGGTTTGCTCCCTACTGACTGACCTATCATTTTGTGGCCTCAAGCACCAAGCATTGGAGAGTCACTGGGCCAGAGAAGTCAGCAGAACAGGCCCTGGTACTTTGTTTTATTTGTTGTTTTTGTATTAAAGACTTGAAGAACTATTTGTGGAGCTACCCTATCTCTGTGAATCAGGAGAAAAATTAATGGGTTCAAGTGTCTGATGCTAGGAAGGAGTGCTGTTGGAAAGCCACAGATTGGATGCTGAGGACAAGATTTCATCTTTGTCAGTAGCCATGAGGAGTACAAAGAAAACTTTCAATGTGGTCAATGTGACTCGTTTTGAGTCCTTGCTCAGTGTTGGATCCAAAAGAAACTCAGAACAAATGGGTATCTGTGGTGCCTGTTAGCTTCCAAGCTCACTCAATACTTGTGACTCTTCTCAGCTCTTCTTACCATGTCCCCTAACCTAAACTTCTCCAGTTCAAGGACTTCCCTTCCCCCAGCTTCTCATTCCCATATAACCCTACCCTTCTGGCCATGCACACTCTAGGTCTCCTCTCTTTTGCCTCTTTCTCTCTCTCTTTCTCTTTTTCCTCTCTCTCTCTCTCTCCCTCTCTCTCTCATCTTCCTCTCTTGGCCCTCTCTCTTCTTTGCACTTTTTCCTCTCTCGTTTTCCTCTCTCACTCTCCCCTTCTCTCTGTCATCTCATAGCCCAGTTCAGCCTACTGGCCATGTTTAGTTTATGGATTTCTCTCCCTGCTCTGGACTTTTCCAGATGTCTCTGGCTATGCCCCTACCCCACACATCTACAATAACAACCTTCCCCTCAGCCACACCTTAGAGCAGTCACATCCTCACTATATACACATAAGTTTTCTGTTCTGTTTTGGTTCACAGCTTTGGTTCATAAATTTTATCATTTGAGTTTTTGTTTGTTTGCTTGCTTGCTTTATTTTATTCCCCCTGTGGGGTTCTGTTTTCTCTAACTGGCTGTTGTTTTGTGGACATACTGAGTTCAAAAGAATTTTATGGAAGGAAGATCAGTTATTGGCTATTAAGAAAATACAGAGAGAGACAGCAAAGAACTAAACAAAGGCATTACATATTTTTAAAATGAGACTATCCAGAAAGACATGTAAAAAGTAGGCCTCACATATCTTGTAATATTGTGATGTTTATGCATTGGAGATAAGAAATGGCTGAGGACAACTGAGCTTTCCACCATGTTATAAAAGTTTGTAGAGCACAAACCAAACCTCCGAAGACTGGCACAAACAAACGAACTGCAAAAATTTAATAAAGAGGAAAGGAATTACCCTTGGTGATTCTAAGCTCCATGTCTCACTGCAAGGCCTGAAAAGGTACTTGAGGAAATACTCCATCAATTTTCAGCCTTCTGTGACAAAAAGATCCTGAGTTGCAACTTCCCGAAGATCAGATGGCACAAACTAACCTCATTCCTTCCTGACCTGGTTCAACAGTCCAAGGTGACAATGGAGGGTGAGATTTTGATCAGCCTGGACTTCAGGGGCACTTTTGATTCTGATCTCCTTTCCGTAATATTCTTATAGGCAAGTCAAAGCAAATGTGTTTATTCCAGGATTGTGCTTAAGAGGGCATCACCAGAAACCAAAAGGAAGCAAACCTAAGGTGAAAAGGGGCCCTGCTGTCATTAATCTTCTTTGGGCCTTTTCTTTCTTCTTTCTTTCTTTCTCTCTTTATTTCTTTTTCTCGTTCTTTCTTTCTTTCTCTCTTTATTTCTTTTTTTCTTTCCTTCCTGCCTTTCTTTTTTTTTTTTTTTTTGACATAGAATTCCATTTAATTGTATTACCAACACTCAGAACATGATAGATATTTTCACTGGCTTAAATAATTTTTTAGAATTTATAATTTTTTTTCTTCTCTCATATAATATATTCCAGCACCCTTCCAACCCCTCCCATCTCCGCTTTCCTGCAGATCTACACCCCCACCCCCCAATTCCACCTCACCCCCACTGGCCTCTCCCCAAGAAAGACCAGTCTTCCCAGGGTTACTGCTCAAACATGGCACAATAAGATGGAACAGGGTCAGACACAATTCCCTACTTCAAGGTTGTACTAGGCAAACTAGTAGGGGGACAAGGTACTCAAGGGCAGACAGGAGGTTCAAGGACACACCCCCTTTTTCAGTCTGTATGAGTTCTGCAAGAGCACCAGGCCAGACAAGACATATTTGGGGGACCTAGCAGGTTCTATATGTGCTGCTTCAGGCTCTGTGAGCCCCTAAAAGTGCTGGTTAGTCGACTCCATGGAGTTTGTTCTCCTGGTGTCCTTGACCCATCTAGTCCCAGTAATCACTCCTCCATTTCTTCTGTGAAGTTCAGCAAGCTCTGCATTTTGTTTGGCCCTGGACCTCTACATCTGCTCCCTTCAGCTTCTGTAGGGAGCCTCTCAGTTGAGAACTGGCTATGAGGGCTGGATAACTTTAAAAGACCTTTTCTGACTGTCCAGACTCTAGTTCCTGGCCTGCCCTGGTGTATTGATCTTGATTTCCCTCTTTCAGCATGGGATTTTGCCCTTCCACTGTCCCAGCAGATCTTGTGGGGAGGACAGGTTACAGGATGAAGTTTTGGGGGCTGGGATGGTATCCCAGTCCCACCACTGGAAGCCTTGCCTTGTTACAGAAGATAGCCTGCTTGGGACCCCTATCTCTAGTCTTCACTAGGGTCTCCTTTGTTGATTCCAGTGAGTTCCACTGCACTAGGTTTCCTGATTCTCCCCTACATGTCCTCCAATTCCTGTCATCTCTCCATAAATTCTCTGCTTCCATCCCTCTCCCCTTTCTGGTCCTTTCTTTTCTCATTCCTTTGTGTCTTTCTTATCAGCCACTGGGGAGGGAAGCTAACCATTGGTTCTTCATTTGGAAGAGGGTTTCAACCGGATGTCACAGATGTCACGGATGTCGCATCACAGTAATGGTGAGGAATGTCCTTATTCCTTAAACGTGTTTGAGATAGAACAGGATGGGGTGCTCAGGGGGTGACACTGACATGACAGGGGAAGCTATATGAGGGCAGCGTCAACAAAATATCAGAGGGTACCTCCCTCACCTGATGAAAATGGCAGGATTCTACACTAGAATCATTTATTTGCCCTCCTACATCCAACTTCTGGCTTCATGGCAAAGTTTACAATAGGCTTAAAATAATTGAAATAGCCCAGTTTTAGAGTATATGAGAATGGGAAAAAAATTGTTAAGTAGACAAATTCTTCTAGTTTTCCCAGGATGTAAGAAGAACATGGGTAAGAATCTGGAAGAGAACAGGGTAAGATACTGTGTTCAAAGTTAGCCTGGTGTGTGACTGTTAACAAATTGTGTGGGGATGGTTTGAGGAAGGCTGAGCAAGTCTTAATTCCAGGAAGAAGCACCCCTAACTGCTGAATGATGCCTGATTTTCCACCGCTGGAAATGAAAAATAAAATGGGCTGAACAACTTCTGTGAGCCAAATGCTATGCATGCTCTGGCCTCTTACTAATGTCTTCTCAAAGCCTTCTGCACAGGGGCTCTGTTCTCCTCCTTTTGTGATGGATGCTCTACACACATATGCATGTGTACACACACTGTAAATAAACATGCACCATAAATAAACATAAATTTAAAGCAACCTTTTAGAGCAAGGTTGATCATCTTCAGAACCTGTCTTGATTCTACGCAGGGTATTAAATGAGAAGTTCTTTGAGTTAATCTTTGCGATAGGTTTGAGAAATCTGATAGGTCTAATATTAGCAAATTATTTGTATTTTAGGACAAATAACTTTTAAAATATCCTCAAAGGTTCTGGAAGGATATTAGTGATATAAAAAGGTAAGAAGCTGGGTTTATCTCAGTTGGTAGAGTACTTGCTTAGCAAACTCAGAGCTCTAGGTTCAATCCCATGAACTATATAAACTAGGCATGGTGCTACATGCTTGTAATCCCAATACTCAGGAGATAGAGGCAGAAGAATCAGAAGACCAAGGGCATCCTCTACACAAAGCAAGTTTGAGACCAGCCCAGGTTACATGAGATTCTTTCAAACACCAATAATGATGATGATGATGATGATGATGATGATGATGATAACAGTAATAAATAAAAGATGAGGGTCAAGCAACTGAGAAAAGTGGAAATATTGTCTAGACATGTGGGATACTGAAGTTCAGGAAACTCAGAACCAGAGATGCAAATGCCTTAAGAAATGTTTCCTGGCTAAACACTTCTAACCCACCACAGAGGACCAAATCTATAAATTTTCTTAAATTCAGATAATGGTCCCCTGTCCCAAAACACATAATCCAAACATGACTCACATATTCAGACATGAATGGATTAGATTGGTAATAGCCCTATACCTTAGAGAGCCACTATTGTCACTTGCTTGAAAATGTCACTTGGTCCACAGAGATGAAATTCTAGAAGCAGAATCCCAGCTACTTATGCCCAAAGGTTCACTTAATCCCAGGTCTTCTGACTTCAGTGGATAAGCTTTCACCCCTGAGAATGATGACAGTGTTTTATAGAGTTTATATTTGTGCTTTTCTGATACAAGGGGTTTAGCCAGTATTCTCCTTTGGGGGCCATCTAGGTTCTTTAATCCTTAATTGTTTGCTAGCTTGAAATGTAAGATAAAACCAGAAACTAGGAAGTTGGAGTATACATTTTCTCAATTCAGTTTTCCAAACTGAATTCATTCGTTTTCCTATTTGTAATAATGTGCTGGTTTCCTTTGGGTTTTGTCTCCTGATTCATGGTGAGGTGACACTTTTACCTATGAGGATGTAATACAGTCTGGACAAGTGAGATACAAGAAGCATTTTCTAGGTATTTCTAGGAGGGAAGTTTCCACACACTTCAGAGAAAGCTCCGAGAAGGGGCTTCAATCTTTCTCTGAATAGCAGAAATTCAAAAGTATTCTAGAACAGCATGGCCATTTCTCTTATTAAAATGAGATCCCACCCTAAGGATAATTGAACACATCAAGAAGAACAAAATAGGTCAGGCTGTGGGAAATGGAGTTTTGGTGATGAAAGGAATTTCAACATCAAATTGCACTGGAACACTGGAACATTAATCTGAGCCATTGCTCCCCAATTTACAAATCGAGCAGGCTCAGTTCTCTGTCTCTCGTAACACAAACATCTCAACAAGAGCCATCTGTACTTGGACTGAGTAAAAACTGAGGCACTGGGATGTTTGCCTGGTTGAACTTAAGGGTGCACAGATGGCACAATCAACAAGTGTGTCCCTCAGCCTTCCGTGCAGAAGGCAGAGGACAGTGACTGGAATGCTACCAGGACAGATTTGTGTTCAACATATAGTCAGGGGTGGTTAAGAACAGGAAAGGAAGGTGGGCAAGGCAGTCCCACACATTCCCAAGAGGCCGAGAGCATTTAACTGATGAGAAACAGCCCTTTGACATGAAGCTAAACCTAAGCTGTAATATTACTGTCTACCCTATTTGGAAACCAGGTGCAAAATCTCTGAGATACCAGGACTTGCTAGTTTCAGGGGAGAACATGCTCTCCTTTGTAAGTGTGCCCAAGTGAAAGACTTTCTCTCAGAATAATTTCCTTAAAGTTGGACCAGCAGCAACAGCATTTGGAACTTGTACAAAATGTACTAAAATGTACTGTACATTTTTTTTCCTGGCCCCAACCTAGAACTCCTAATTGAAACACTGGGGACGGGGCCCAGAAGTCTGTGTTTTAACAAGATTTGTAGGTAAGTCTCTTGCATACTCTAATGTGAGGATTTCTTGTCTGAAGGGTTTCTTAGATGTTCTTAAGCCTAGATGCTAACTGAATGTCCATTTTCCTCAAATTCGTATGTTGAAATCTTAACCCTTATTTTGATAGTAGGTGGGGTCTCTGAGAAGTAACAATATCATGAGAGCAGAGCCCCCCTGAATGAGACTTGTGTCCTAAGAAACTTCAGAGAGATTCTCCATGCAAAGGCAGGTGGTTATCGATACCTGTGAATCATCAGAACACGGCCCATACCGTGCACTCAGCTCACCCCCCTTCACGGTCTAGTTAGTCTCAGAGTGTTAGGGGGAATGAATGTTGTTTATCAGCCATCTAACCTATGGTATTTTCGTGAACTGGGACCACGATACATTTTTATTTTCACTAATCTCTAGTCAAAACTGTGGACAGGGATCCAGAATATGCTGCAGCACATTCACCAGTTGAATGGAGAGGCATTCTTAGGTCATATTTTCGAGCTTGCAGATATGTTAAAACATCACCGATACTCACTGCTATCATGTAATTGTGTGTAATTGTGTGGCCTGTCCCTAGATGTGGTTATTATTGTGTTTGTTTGTTTCAAGCCCTTTTGGGTAAGATGGTGCAGTGTCTGGATAAGAGAAAGTAAAAGGGAGGAAGAGCTTTGGGAATCCACAAGAGTAGGGATGGGGGGCAGTTGACAAGTGCACAGAAACACAAGGCTTGCAAGGACAAGATTAAAGGCAGCTCCCCTGGGGCAGAGAGTAAACAGAAGTCTCACCAAAACTAAGCCAGGCAGCCTGAGTGAAAAGAAACTGGCAGTCTTTCTCTCAGGACAAGCTCACAGGTCCAATAGGCCTCAAGTCAGGTTGAAGAGACAGTGACTTACCCATTTTTCCCAGTTCAGAGGTCTGTGGCCAAGTGCCATCTTAAGAAGGAAAGCATTGTTCAAAACGGAGCTCCCTTGGGGGCCTGAAAACAGGGAATAATAAAAAGTCAAGGAGGCTGAATCCAAACCTATATCTGTCCCCCAAAACAGAGCAAGCCCTAAGAGAGAGCTATAGATAGAGAAAGAGCTACCTAGACAAGCCCAGGACAGTCAAAGACAGAAGGCTTGGCTGGAACAGAGCAGTGTATAGTAAAGGAGCCTGGGATCAGGTCATGTCACCTGTGGTCATTCTGGAGTTTGATAGGCCTGAGGTCAGTAGGTATTCCAGTGTCTGAAGCCAGCTACCTGCTGTAAGATTCAGGAGTGGAGAACTCAGAAGCTCCAAACAACTCCTTAGTAAAAGAGCTTAGTATAGGCAGATGTATCCCTCCAACAGGGTGATTAACCCTTAGTGAGTTGTCAAAGTAGGAAGGCAGTCTCTGCCTAAACTACCCCCAGTGCTATTGCTTCCCTTAACTCTCTACCCAGGAGGCAGCAGTCCCCAGCCACTCCAGGGAAAATGCTGTGAGGAGTCTCAGGAGGGTGGGAGGACCTGCCAGACTGCACTCTGCAAAGCCGACTGTGGCCAGCAGAAGCGTCTGGCTGCAAAGACAAGAAGCTACTGAAATGAGAGTGACTCTGGTGGGAACAAAGCACTTGTCGAATACATGCCCAGGGCTAAGGTAAGTCATAGGAAAGTCAGGAGTCCAGGAGCCTATTAATCCTTTCTCCAGTCTGTGTCTGGGAGGCTCCATCAGCAATTCAAAAGGCGGTCATTCTAACACTTTGTCTCTTTCTTCTTCCTTCACCTTTTCTTCCTTTATCTTCTCTGTTTCTCTCTTTTTTTTTTGTTCTTGCCTTTGTGTTATTGATCCTTGTGCTTCCTTTTTTCTTTTGCTATACTTTTAGCATTATTTTTTCTTTATAATACTTTTATTTCACTTCCTTTTATCTTTATTTTTTTAATGTGGATGAATGTTTTGCCATCATGTCTGTCTATGCAGCACTCCTGTGCCTGGTGCCTGAAGAGACCAGAACAATTGTTCTGCAGTCCTTGCTCATTCCTCATCTGCAAGCTCCAGATGGGCAAAGACATTTACCTCAAGTCACCAGGAAGCAAAAGCATTTAGGAACGGTTCCAGTGATTTGATGGACAATCAGAGTCTTAATGACTCCAGGTTGGCTTTTTAAATTTTTTATGTTGTAACTTTTAAAATATTCTAATCTAATTTTGGTTATAAATTTTCTCATGATAAGAAAATCTTTTTTTTATTTATTTGTTTTAAATTTTGTTCTTCTCTTTTCCTCTCCCTCTCCCCCTTCCTTTATTTCTATCCCTTCAGTATATTATAGAAGTTTTCACACTATACATCAAATTTTCCATGTTCTGTTTTATGGTAATTGCTGAGGTATTATGGTCTTTAATTTATTGTAATTGTATTTCCATACCTTGTTTGATTTGGTGCTATTACTGCTATAGCCAGTTTATTTTCTCCTTTCTAAGAGAAAAGTACTAAGAATTGAACCCTCGAGAGTAGATAATTCACAAAGAAGAGATCCACAAATAAGACTGGAAGAGATGTCCAAATGAACACATGCACAAACCACAACAGAGAAACACACACAAAGACATGGAAAAGCAAGGTGGCATGACTCTTCCAAAGATCACACACTTCTGAGCTACTGAAGTCAAAGATACTGAAATGGGTAAGGCCAGGAAAGATCTCAAAGGTTTACTAGCAAGGAACTATCAACAAACCAAAGAGGGTACAAGCAAATAGGTAAATTGCATAACGAAATTAACCCAGGGCTAGGGAGGAAAACCAACCATAGAAGAGAAAGTAATCAAGATGAAAGAGAAACTCAATAAGAAAATTTAGATTAAAAAACAAATAGAGAGCTGATGTAATGGTTTAGTGGCTGAGAGCACTTACTTTCAAGCCTTATGGTCTGAATTCAATCTCCAGGAGTGACACGGGGAAGAAGAGAACCAAATCCTACAACTTGTTCTTTGGCTTCACATGTTCATGTGTGTGTTTGTGCAAACACACATACACACACATATGCATGCACACAGTGTATAAATAAATGTAATAAAATTAAATAAAAAAGCAGAGTTGCTATAAATGGAAAACTCAGTAGCTAGAATAAAAAGCAAAGATATCACCAACAGATTCAAACATAAGAAAGAGCATCAGGCATGAAGGGCTAAGACAAGAAAATACCATAGTCAAGCATCAATAGAGGAGAAACATTAACTGAACAAAACAACAATACTGAGAGAACACTGAGATAAGATTAAGGTACCAAACTGAAGAATCCACAAAGTAGAGTAAGGCGCCAAGATAAAGATAAAGGCATAGAGAATCTGTTCCATGCAATTACAGCAGAAAAAACTCAAAATCCAACAAGAACCGAAAATCCAAACAAAGGGGTCATTAAAAAAAATCTCAAATAGACATGACCAGAAAGTCCCTATGACTTATTGTATTTAATGTTAAAATACAAAGTAATTAAGCAATATTAAAATGTAAAACAAAACAATAAAATTCACAGAGACAAGCCTATCAAATTAACATGAGATCATTGATCAGCAATGTTAAAAGCCAAGAAAGCATGGATGTATGTTTCAAGTCCTGTAAGTAAATAACTGTCAGCAATGGTTTCAGTAATAGCCAACAAAAGCATTTTTTTAATTTATAGAGAAAAATGACATTTCAAGATATGAACAAAATGAGGTAATTAATGGCCACCTAACAAGCACTGCCAAATTTGCTTAAATGAATACTTTACACAAAGGAGGAAGAAAGACCATATCAATTGCAAGAACACAGGAAATAACGAATTTGCTGAGAGGAACAAATATATAAACAAAGGATAGTTAGGAGGGAATCTGTCATGTCCAACACAGGAAACCATCAAACCTGTGATACTAATAGGGGAGAAAGGAAAGAGCATACAGGAGTCCAACTAATCAGGAAATCAATCAGCAAAATGACAGGAGCCAGCAGACTTCTTTCAGTAACAATCAAAGTATAATCTCAGCTAAAAAAGGTACAAACTAGCTGACTGAATTAAGAAACTAGATCCAACAATATGTTGCCTCTGAGGAACACACCTCACAAGCAAAGACATCAACAGAGTGAGAGTCAGAGGCTAGAAGCCAATTTATCAAGCAAATGAAAACCAAAAGCCAGAGATTTTGATAACTATAAAGTAGACTTTAGCCAAAATTAGTTATTATAGATAAAGAAGGTCAGAACACACTAATAAAGGGAATAACTCATCAAGAAAGTATAATGATTGTAAATACATATGTGCTAAGTGCTTAGATATCCCCCCATCCTATAAAACAAATGTTAAATCATAGCAACAGAAACTACACAAATATCAGGAGACTAAAAAACCAAGCAGGATAATGATATAACATGACAACAGAAAAACTAGTGATAGATGAATTTCCATAATTAACATAAATAAAAAAGTTCTTAATAAAAATATTTAAAATTGAATTCAAGAGTAAATTATGATCACTTACTATGGTCATGTCTATTTCACCCCAGAGATGCAAAGATGGATGGTTAAGCATATCCAAATCAATAAACTGGAATCCTACAAATAAACTAACAGAAAGTGTGTGATCATTTCCCTGTACTGATGGCCTCCTTCCTCACCTTTCACAATCCTCTTTCTACTTTCTTCACACACACAGACATACACACACACACACACACACACACACACACACCACTTAAACCTTAAATCCGGATTCTGCTGCATGTGCTACAGGCCGTGTGATATTTAGGTCCATCTCTTTTCTTGCAAGTATCAATTTATTTTTAATTTAACATTTAAATTTTCTACCTTTGCCTGAAAATTTTATACATTAATACTGTATTTGTATTATTTCTTCCCTTCCCTCTGCCCTCTTCAGTTTCTCTTGTGACTCCCACATTACCTTTCAAATTCATGACCTCTTCTTTTTTAGTTATTATTCTTACATATTGCCCTTTTTCCCCCCTAGCATTTTGACATATCTCATTCAATTCTTTGACCCATTTTGAATTTCCTTTTTTTGTTCAGGATGAGATATGGACCTAGTTTCACTATTGCCTATGCGGTTGTGTCGTCTTCCTAGTACCACTGGTTGAAGAGGCTATCATCTTCTCCAATGCACATCTCTTCTACTTTAGTCAAACATTAGGTAGTTTTAGTGGTGTGGGTTCATTTTTGGTCATATATTCTTTTTCATTCATCTGCACTTCTGGTTTTGTGCCAGTATCTCTCCTTGCTACTCTGGTTGTATAGCATACTCTGAGATCAGACACTGTGATGCTTCCAACCATAGCTCTGTTGACGTAGGGTCACTTTGGCTATTCAGGGTCTTTTGTGCTTTCATGTGAATTTTAAAATTATTTTTTATTATTCTGTAAAGAATGTCATTGGAATTTTGACGAGAATTGTTGACCGCTTTTGGTATTATAGATTTTTGTAGGTCTTGTAGATTGCTTTTGGTAATAACCATTTGAACAGTATTAATTCTGTTAATCTGCAAGCCTGGGAGGTCTTTCCATCTTCTAGTGTATTCTTTAATTCGTTTCTTTAGTGTTTTTAAAGTTTTCATTAAATA
This sequence comes from Cricetomys ansorgei, assembly GCA_026225945.1. NCBI lineage: Eukaryota > Metazoa > Chordata > Mammalia > Rodentia > Nesomyidae > Cricetomys > Cricetomys ansorgei. The sequence goes on along the minus strand of JAMJFZ010002601.1, from coordinate 1,403,831 downwards.
AGTCTTTCATTCTTTGGTTAGATTTATTTTTAGGTATTTTAATTTTTGAAGCTATTGTAAATGTATTTTTTCTTGACTTCTTTCTTGGCAAGTTTGTGATTGGAATAAAGAAAAGCTATTGACTTTGCATGTTGATTTTGTGTTCTGCTACTTTGCTGAAGATGTTCATCAGATCTAAGTGTTTTCTGGTGATATTATTAAGGTCTTTTAAGTATAAAATTATGTCTTCTGTAAATAGGATACAGACTCTCTTTTGTTGTTTTTATCCTTTTTAATTTATTTTCTTATGTCTTACTACTCTAGTTAAGACCTAAAGTACTATGCTATGTGAGAATGAAGAAAGTGGGCATCCTTGTCTCATTCTAGGCTACAAATATGGCAAATGAGGGGCAGGAGCAAAGAAGAACAAAGCAGAATGATAGATATGCATGAAAATGTCACAGGGAAACTCATTTCTTTGTGTGCTAACCAAGTTAATTTTTAAAAGCCAATGAAAGAAAAATATATTACTATTAATATAATATATTAATATAATATTATAATTATATATTAATATAATATTATAATTATATATTGTATAATTATATATATTATATAATATAATATATTAATAGTAATATATTTAATATATTACTACTTATATTTTATTGTTTTGACACATATATTTAAATATAACTTATTTCCTTTGCAAATCTATCTATTTTGTACTATGTATTAAAATACTAATCTCAGGATGAAGGCTCTATGCCTAACTGGGTCTCTGGAGAAGGACATAGCTCCTCCAAACCCCTGCCTTGGGAATAGTACTGTCTCCAGTTCCATCCCTCACTTTGTTGTTCCCAGTCAGAAGGAGGAGAAACTATCCAAAAAAAGAGTTCTAGAAGCTACAAAGTCTTATGTCATCACCTCCTACACACACATACACACACACACACACACACACACACATACACACACACAAATCTGCCTAGAGGCAGAGGAGCTAGCATCCTGGTCTTCACTCCTGGTATGTGGGCCCTGTGATGATCCAGCTCTATCTTGTGAGTGTCTGTCTCTCTCTGAACCAGAATACCAGAAAGAATTCAGGGACCACACCTTGTCCAATTCATCTTTGAAATTCACAAAACTAATTATTTGATCTTTGACCACCCTTTTTGCTCCATATGTTTCTTTTGGCTTTTCTTTAAGACATGGTGATCTTACTAAGTTATCCAGGCTTGCTTGAACTTCTGGACTTAGTCCTTTTCAGCCTTGAGTATACCTGGGACTACAGACATGTCCCACTGCATCTAGCTCCTATCTGTTTCTTAATTATTTCAAACCCAGGCAGCACAGACCAGCACCATGCTTGGGCTCTTTTGAAGCTTTTCTGGAGTGGATGTCTGTCTTTGCATCTTGTTTTCCTTCTTAGAAGGTTAACACAGCCAAACAGAACAAGACATTCCCACCTAGAAGGTTTCTTAATTGTTCCTCAAGTAGCACTGGTACCAGATGCCAAACAAAGGCCAGAAGTGATGTACTTAGAGTAAGGATTTAGCCTAGTTGCATTGTTGCCCTTTATGAAATGATAGTAGTCAAGATCATTATAGTGCAGCCCCTGAATTCCATAAGCCAACCATAAAGGTTCTTCCTTAGCCACTGGGCACAGAGCCTACTAAACCTCCACAGACAAGATGCTAGGTGATTTTCTAGAACTTTCAGATCAAATATTTTACCCATAGCAGTACCATTTAGAAAAAAAAAATACCTAACTTCATTGTGAACTAAAAGAGAGCAATAATGATTAGCTATGCAGTGTGCAAGGACATAGGGCAGTCAAGATGATAAATCCAGGACTTCAGATGGGTCCCCCCATCAGCTCTGCTCCCTACCAGCATGCACTGTTTGTTGGCACATTTGCTATGCAAAGCTTTATGTCAAGTCAATGCCCTTCCTCCTATAGTTCTCACAATGTTGTGAGCAGGGATTACCAATATTCTTTTGTAGGTGAAAGAACTGAAGCTTAAAGGAATTTGTCTTTCCCAGGGCCGTTGGTAGTGACGAGACTGAAGAGTCAGGCTCCTAGCAATGATTCCTTTCCTTTTTCTCCACTGTATCATGCCTCCCCTGAGTCTGGCTGTGCGCCAGTTCAGAAGCCACACTACCAAGGTGCCTGGCTCCGTGTGTCTCCACAAGGTATCCAATTTAAACCTCATACAATGCTACACGAATCGTGTTATCACTTTAACCACACGACAGTTCAGAAGTAGAAGAAATGTGTTTGAGCTTCAGCTACATAGAGCAGACATTTGAACTCCAGTTTTAATCTAAGTCAAAATTGGATAAATTATGGTTTAAAAAGCTTCGATGTCAATCATTCCCTGTCCGTGGCCTCCAAGCCTACCAGCACTGTTGGAGGTCGCTGCCAATAGAGCTCAGTGCACCACACAGCACAGCTGCTTGGACTTTCATTCTTCTTGCACTTCCATTAGGGGTATTTGCTTTATTTAAGCCCTAGTGAATTCTTCTGTCTCTCATTGCAGACAGCTATTTGCTACAATATGATGACAGCATATTTCCCTTTTGGAATGTTGAATGGAAGGGCTGAGATAATGGTCAGTCCTCCCCTTTCTGATGAAAAGGGAAGGCTGGGAGAACACAGCAGCTTTGACGTTTGTCAGCTTGTTAGCAGGAGTCTTCAGGACATGTCTCTATTTCTGTAGTCAGCCCTATTTGGCACTAACAAAAAGTGACTGCAGTCTGGGCATAGAGGAAATTTCATTACTGTGTTAAAAATAATCGAATAAAGAGACTGAGAAGAAAGGCCAAGTTGGACTGGCCAAATGTAAGACAAACCACGCTTAGTCAGGTTGCTTAAGGAGTAACAACTGCTGTTTTTAAAACCAGTGGTTTGGGGACATCTCACACATGGGAATATTGGACAATGTCTATAATTGTGCTGAGCAATGAGGAGACAGCTGCTTCATGCTGTATGAGAGACTGGAGGAAAGGCAGCTAGAAATATACTTTCAGACTTTTGGGGTTTGTTCAGCTAAAAATAAAAGCCTCATTAGGAGAGTTTTAAATGAGTTATATTTCTCTATTTCTCTCACAATTAATTTTCATGTAGCCCAATTGCAATTTGCAAGTAGGATGCTTTCTGCCCTGAGCAGGGTGGCATGAATCAGCTGAGGACCAGCAGAGGGCAGTGCTGAGCTGAAGCTGGCTCCCGCACTTACTTGGGGCTATAAAATTGTGCTTGTTATTAAATGAAATCTTATGGCTAACTTAGCCACAGAGGAAATTAAACTGCTAATTATGTGTGTTTAAACCACTAAAAAATGTCCAGTTGTTCTCAATTTCAAGAAACACCCACCTCATCTCTGGATTTAAAATATGTAATTATGCCTGGATACAGTACCCAGTAATAGTTATATACAATATTTTTTAATATATAGACTTATTTGTTTGCATACCCTGACTCTTTTTAAGCAAATAAACGATAGATTAGTAGCTTTAGCACTGTGATTTCCTTAATAGAGTATGTCAGTGACCTTAACTGAGTAATCCACGCTCAAATTATATACAGGTCAGATTTCTAAAGAGTTGACAAGATAACCATATTGTTTTTATGGCATTTTCTCAACAAAATGGATTTTTTTGTGGAGGTAAAGATTTTAAAACCTGGAAAGGGGCAGAGTCTGGTTTTCTGGAAAGAACAATGATGATCCAACTGTGTTTGCATTTAGACAGGTGATGTCACTGTCAAATTACCCTCACAACTGTAAAGTAAAACAGACATCTCGGAGAAGATGAACCATCAATGGCCAGCCAAGACTGGCTGAGTATTGTGCCTTGCAGCTTAGTAACTATCCATGCATCACCACACAAGCCAAAAGGAGAGAAATTTGATGCCAGGTAGTAACAAAAATATAAATAGGAACTGCCTATTAGTATCTGTCAGCTGAATGACTTGTGTGGCTCAGGCCTTTCAATTCCCAATGACATTTTCATTTTTATATTATTCAATATCTAGCTTCTCATAGGGTTTCCCTGAACCCAGCTGGAGGATCTTGTGCCCTTCTAACTTGGAATTTGTGTTCTTGCAAGTCTGCCGAGGATTTGCCTGCACCTTCAAATTTGTGAAACACCATGTTGAGACTTATATCTAATAATTTAATTTCTCACTGAAGTTCATTTCCTAGCACTTTAATATAGAAATGGCTCATAAATCCCCAAATCATTCATTTAATTCATTGATTAATTAACGGGAGTTTTTGTGTGTATGCCAATTGCTGCTATTTCCCCCTTTGCAATGAACAAAACATTTAAAAATGTGTAATGGATTCCCTTTTTTTCTGCTGGATCTAATTCACTGGCCATTCCTGTCTTCAGGAGTATCCTGGAAGGATGAATGCCACCCACTAGAGGCTCTTGCAGATTTACTTTCTGCGGGAGGCCCTGCTGAGAGTCAGCTCTCGGGTTCACCACCCTGTCACGGCTCTTCTGTCCACTTTACTGCATGCCTTTTATGGGTCTCATGAAAAAATGATAATGACCCGTTTTCTTACCCATCAAAAGCTATAAACCAGAAGCCTCTCCCACGTTCCTGGAGCACAAAGGGCAGTGTGGCTAAGTCAGCCTGTCAGAGTGATGAGGCTCTCCACCTTGGCAAGTGAGATTAATCTAAATCAAATACTTCCCAGCTTGCCAATTGTAACTAATTCCCTTGGGGGAGTACAAGAGCTACACGAAGCTAGTACAGTCTGCACGAACATTTGGAGAGGCCAGGCAGGTAAAACTCTCTAAGCTTGTTAATGTCTATGATGGACTCAGAAATCACTACAGTTCCTCAACCCCACATTACAAAGAAATGAAGCTCTCAGAGCTGAATATCTGCCTATACAGTGGATGGCTTGGTTCTGTGGAGACAGCCTCATTTCCCTGGTTAAAACTGTACCCCACGTTGTCTTCTTCCCTCTCTGGAAGGAATAAACAGAGGATCTATGCTGCCAGGCTTTGCAAGCCATGAGCTGAAATATTCAGGCAACAAACAAGACTGGCTTACACCTGTCTATAGACTGGGCAGTGGGAGAGGCAGGCTCATAGGTTGGCCCAAGTGACTCTAGAAGTTGGGGTGAGGCAGGGAGCCCCCACAGCTGCTGCATGGTTAGGATGGACACCTGAGGTCCAAGAGCCTCAGCCAAGAGCAGGAAAGAGTCCTTGGGTGACACAGCAGGGTGTCGCAGTGACCAGTCCTTTCTACCTGAAACAGAAGGAAAGGGCTGAACCCCCAGGTCCAGCCTTCTTCGCTGTTTAGCAAAATAAACTGGCGCTGAAACATAAGATTTTCTTATGCTTTGTGAGCACTGACCTTGGCCTCTGGCTGAAAGGCTTTTCCCCACTCCTTGGCTTTGTAGTAAGGACACAAGAGGCAGCAGTGAGCAGGAGAGAGCACATCCCCAGAATGAGGTGTTCATCTGTGGGGCTTTTAACCGTGTTTCCTTTGTTTCTCAAATCAGGCTTATTGCAATTGATTTTACTTCCATGCAATAAAACCCATCTGTTTTAGTACATGGTTCTGTGGGCTTCGGTAAGCAAGCATCACAACAATGAAGATACAGAACACTCTTGCTTATCCCTAAAATCAACCGCTCCCCTTTATAGCCAACTCTCACCCCAGCCCTCAACCAGTCTCTTTTCTGTCCTCACAGTGTTATCTTGAGTGCGTAGATCTATTTATTTTTACAACCTCTCTTCTTTCACGGTAACTGAAACAGAGGGGTCAGTTAGTGTAGTCAGACAGAGAGGGCAGAAAAGCCATGGAAGGTTGCGATCCAGCTCTGCCTCCAGGCTCACTCTGATTTGGAACACACCCTTCCTCAGTTAAGCTTGCTTTCTCATCTCATAACTGTCAAGGCAACGGTCTGCAGCATTTACTAGCACAGGTAGAACTGGCCTGCTGGAGGAACCTAAGCCACTGTGAGATGAAGTCCCAGGAGGCAGTGTCTAATCTCTCTCCTTCTTGTTACTTTCTAATTAATCTTACTGCCCATATTTGAAGGCGGGATCTTAATTCACATGCATTTGATCTTCTGTCATGCATGTCACAATACAGGAGAAGGGAATTGCCAACAGCACCATGTTCTCTTAGGTACTGTAGCTATCATATTCTTTAAATGTATGTTTCAAAGCTTTACATGAGTTTTTGTATCATCTCACAATTTGCTTCTCTGCTTTCATTTACTAGTATGGTTTCTCAGATTTACCATTATTTAACTAGTAAATTTTATTCCATTTCATAAGCAAATGTTCTGCTGTTCTGAAACATGGTGTTTCCTGGGGTTTGCTGCATGCATACATGTGCCTGCAATTCCCTTGAATAGGAGGAATAAGACTCACCAAGTTGGAAGTGATCTCCGTTGGGGATGGAGGGAGAATAGACAGGAGAACATAGGGCTCAGGAGCAATGCGGCTAGCAAACGTTAACATCTGTTTATTATTTCTTGGTGAGAAGTTGAGAATGACTCCTCATTATTTTAATTCTCTACTTTAAATTATCTTATTTAAGAAGTCAAATATAAAAAAGTGCATACAAAAATATTAATCAGCATATTTCTATCCTGAAATGTATAGTGTTTATCAGCAGTACTGATTTTGTTCTTTTGAATATTTCAATCATAATTAATTTTTCCAAGGTAAGACATACTCTAATTAATCCGGGAATAGGAAGTTGAGAGTCAAACTCTATGGTAACGGCCATTTCTTCATCAAGAACTAGTTTCTGCCAGGTGTTCCTGTGAGAGTCTACGTGCATTTTCCTCCTATTCTTGTTTTTGTTATAGAAGTTAAAAACGAGTGCAGTGTGTCGAGACTGGCTGTGGTGGCACATGCCTTTGTCTCAGCACTTGGGAGGCAGAAGCAAGTGACATCTGGAAGTTCAAAGCCAGCCTGTCTACACAGTGCATTCTAGGCCAATTTGGGCTATATAAGATTTTGTCTGAGGAAAAAAAGGACATGTGCACAGAATACCATTAAAAATAACTAGGTGAGGTTCACATGTTAAAAAGAAAAGGTTTCTGAGATACCTAGCCAACCATCCCTTCAAAGCCTCTCTTGATAGGAGTTGGCCAATGCAGGGGTGGAGGGAGGAACCATGATCTTGCCTGGTTTTACTCTCCTTTTACTTTGGATTGGAAATAACTACGCTTTGGGGAATAGTTGTGAGCCATTGTGCATTCTTTCATTTTAATGGGTTTCTTTGGTACTTAACCCCATCTTCCTTCTCCTCTTTGGTGACAATACTTATCAGTATGCTTCTGAGGTAGCTGACAAAATAAACAAGGCTATAAAAATACAAATCACTGTAAGTTCCCCTGGCTGAGGTGACAAGCAAGCATGTTTCTCCGCCCCCTTGTGGCTTGATTACAGAATTCCTGCTGTAGACCCCCCTAGGCTCATTTCATTACTCTGTCAGGAAGGAATGAGCAGCACAAGATTCTGCCCTGGCACCCCTGCAGGATAGATGGCATTTCCTTGGCAGGCAGGCTTTATTTTAGAGAGACTGCTTGCTTCCTGAAATAATGTAGGCTCCAAATGTTCCTGAGCAAGATGACCTGAGAAGACATGGATGTCAAGTCAAGAAGGTCTGTGACCGTGCTTTCTACATGGAAAAGCTGAATATACAAAATACCCCATGGATTGAACCAATGGATATCTGAAACAGAAAACAAAAAACAAAAAAACATGGCTTTGGGAAGATACCTCTTCCACTGGAGTCTGGAACATGTTCTCCCAACCAACCTGATTTGTCAGAACCAACGAATTATTATTCACCCAATTGAGAGCTGTTGGGTTGGATTTTGGGATAAACGGTATGTATAAGACCATACAGTGTTAGATACAGCGTGACTCAACCATCATGAAGACCTTTTGGACAGGATATAAGAGAGAGTAAGCCATGGCAATAAATAATTCTCAGACTGTGACAGTACTAACAGTCACATGTGATCAGCATGCAATTTAGTTCTTCCAAGTATGCTTTCATTATTTCTATTGGTCAAGAGTGAGTTGCAAATGTAATAATCACTGTGGGATGAAAGTGGCACATATAGAATCATATTCATTTTATAGGCAGAAAAGCATAGTCACCAATTAGAAGTATTTGTTACAGATCTCATGATCAATCAGTTGCAGACTGCCTTGTGCTGTCAATAAGAATTCCTTAGCAGACTTTCTCTCTGCACAGTAATGAACTACTTCCCTGCTTCTCCATGTGCCACATGCCCTCTCCATGCTGCTGGAAACACTGGGTCACTGTGTCACAATGCTGTGTCAAAATGCCACAATCACATTGGGTGGGCGATGACTTCAGGGACGCAAGCCAAGAGGTACAGCAGCAAATGGACATTTTCATCACACAGCATGTGGGTGGCATTATATTCCAAATTAGCAGTCTTAAAAGGTGCTTTTGAGTACCACACAAAATAAAAAATAAAAAATAAAAAAAACCTCTCGACAGCAAAGTAGTTTGTCATCTACTGGCCTCAGCTTTCCCTCTTGATCTCATATTTGATTTATAGTTTGAAACCTTGAAGGATAAAACAGTGCTTTTAAAAAACAATTATTTTCATTTTATTTATGTGCATGAGACTATGTGAATGCATTCTGTATAAATGCAGGAGCCCAAGGACATCAGAAGAGGGCACGAAGATCTCCTGGAGCTGGAGGTAGAGAGAGTTGTGAGTTGCTCATTGTGGGTGCATGCTGGGAGCTGAACTCCCCTCTACAAAGGCAGAAAGTGTAAATCTATACGTTTGCCAATAATACAGTTGAACACACATTCCTAAAATATTCATGTCTTCCCTATAATGAATACAGACATCTAATATGTTATGTGCAAACCAGTACCATGTGTGTATGTGTGTGTGTACAGATGTACAATCATGTAGTACATGATGGTAGCTTAGTCAAGGACAGATTATGCATATGATGGTTGTCCCACAAAATTATAGTGGAGTTGAAGAAATACTATTGCCTAGTGATGCCAAAGCCATTTAATGTGCACAGGACTTGCATATTTGTAGTGACGGTGGGGTAAGCATACTCTCTGTGCCAACTGTATAGAAGAATGTCACATACAATTACATACAGTATATAATACATGATAATGAGAACAAATGACTATATTACTGGTTGTGTTTTATTGCTATTTTAGTGTAATCTTAATTTTTTTTAAAGAAAAGTTTATCTGGGTCACCAATGTGAATCAGTGATAAAGACCCTTGTCATACAAGTGATATGAGCTTAATTCCCAGAACTCACATAAAGGTAGAAGGAGATAACCAACGTCTCAATGTTGCCCTTTGACCTCTGTGTGTACACCATCTCATACCCACATATCAAGCGCACTCTCTCACAATAATAAATTAATAACTCACTTTGTTTTTTATTCAGTTCACTATCCATGTTTCTCTTAGCATTCGGGGCTTCCAAATACCAACTGGAATGGCTCACTAAGGCCTGCTTACAGTATTGTAGGGCTTTTCCAGCCCAAAGTTCCAAAACCTTCCATATACCCACCGTGAACCAGCTCCAAAGGCATCAGGTTTGCCACAGCAACGACTTCACTCCTGGTACCAGCTCTCTGTGTTAATTCCTTTTCTGTTGTAACAAAATACACTATTAAAAAAACTATAGAAATTATTGCTGCTCTTCTAGAAGAGATGGACTCAGCTCCAAGAACCCGAATCAGGTGGCTCACAATTGCCTGTGACTTGGGTTCTGACACCTTCTTCTGGCTTTCTTGGCCACCCGTATGCAGGTGGTATACATAAAAGTCACCCAGGCACAGGCGCACACATACGCACACATGCACAATAATTTTTTTTAAGATGGGTTTATTTTGGCTTATAGTTTTCATGGAGGGGAAGTCTTAACAGCAGGCATGTGAGACAACTGTGGTCAGGAAGCAAGACTGCTGCATTCTGGAGCTCAGGTTCTTCCTAGTTTTTATTTACTCCAGGAACCCAGCCCCGGGCAATCATGGCAATTACAGTTAGGGCAGATCATCCTACCTCGGTGAACCCAGTCTAGGAAAGCCCACACATATGTGCCAAGGAATTTGTTTCCAGTGATTCTAGATCCAGTCAAGTTGACAATCGGTACTGACCATCACATCCTGTTTCACCAGCAGCCGAGTCCTGTATCACATGTTGATTACGTCATTTCCCCTGTGCTCTGTGTAGTTCTGTAGGATGCACAGTAAGCTATGCCTTCTAGGTTAGTGTGAGTATGCTTCATGACATTCTCACAATGGGAAAAAAAAACCCTCCTCATGACATGTTTCTCAGAATGTAGCCATTGTTTGTGATGCTTAACAGTACACAGAATGATATGTTCAGGTATATGTACTTATTTCATATTCTAAAGAGAAATAAAATACTAAGACATACAACCATAATAATAATGACTTTGGAATGTTCCTTTCTAGTCTTCAAACTAAACTTGATTTTCCTGATGAAGTAGGTAATTATATATAAAAAGAGATCATCAAACTTGGATACACAGGTGGTGTATACTCTTCATCTTTTGCTTTCCCCAACCTGATTCTGTCTCATCTTGCTATTTCTTCACCCCATGGCATCCTGATCTGTACCTTTCCTACCATCTGATGCTATTGGAAAGCCCTGGCTGAGATCATGCCTGGGTCCTTTTAGATGAGAGATAGTTATCAAGACCAGTGTTTAGTGTTCTTGAGCAAATATTTCTGTGGTTAACATGAATACACAAAATCATCTAGAATGCTTGTCCAAAATGTATGATCTATCACAGATGTACTGAAGTATATGTCTTTTTGAGCATGCCTCCCACCCATGTTTTATACATGTTCTAACTTTAAAACTGGTTTCCCAGGGCAGGGGACTCCAAAGATGTGTGCCTACCTAGGTAGATTCTTAACAATGGCAGCACACACATGAGGCTAGGCACAGGTAGACACTTGGCAATTCATACACTAGGCTTGGTGGTGATGGATAGATTTTCAATCACCCCTGCACAACCCAGTTTTGAAATAATGATTTAATACTCAAAGGCTACCTTTGTCAGAACAACCGAGACCCCAGAGTAGTCATTCTTAATGATGTGACATTTTTTTTCTTTCCCATGGATATGTAGAAGCAAAAACATGTTGAAACAGGTGCCCTTGGGTTTTACAATGTTCTTGAAAGCAAATAGGAGAAGTAGATAATGACATTATATTTAACTTATTTCTAAAGCACTTAAAATTTTGCTTGTATATAGTAACATAGAAACTAAATAAATTACTTATGTAACTGAAATAAGTAATCATATTCAATATTATAATTTGGAGAAGTAAAAAAATGCTAACATCCCAAATTGCTGCTTTTAGTAGCCACACATTACGTCAGTCCAATCAGAAGGCACCCCAGACCCATCCTGCTACCTCTCTGGATCAATCACCTCATCCTACCAATGCCACTGTTCACTCAGGCTGTACCTAGCACACAGCTGTGCATGAAAGGAGTGGGAACTCCACTGAAACTCAAAGCTGAGCAACTCTGGTTCAGGGACCTCCTTGTTGAAATAGCTTCTGGAATTAAATACATATACTAAGAGCACCCTCATCCTGACATCTTCCATCCCTTCTTTGAAGCTTGGGCTTGTAGGTATCAGTCCTGTACCACTGTCTCACTGAAGTCTCTCTTGGCCACATTAAACTCTATTCCCACCTTCTGTTGTCCCTTCCCCCACAAATCTACTGACCTTCTAATCCTATCTTGACATCTGACATCTGATCCTTGGCAGAGTCATACTATCACATTGTGAGTCAGGGAAGGCACTAATCATGTTCTGTCCACCCCACCAAACACAAACACACATACTTAACCACAGACGCACATACACAATGGTAGGTTGCTTTGGTGTTCTTCATACTAGTGTATGAATTGCCTTCTTGTATGTCAGGATTGTTTCCTTCTGAGCTTTATTCTCATAGAGTGATGGTGACCTCTACTATGTCTTTTGATATTTTGATTATGTGTTGTATTTTTGTTACTATAATGCTTAAAACAGAAAAGAAGCAAAGGACTCTTTGTGGGAATGTTAGCACACAGCTGGGTAGATATTTAGGCTTCAGAGGTACCTCACACCATAAAAGTAGCATTAGGTTGCTTCTCTGACATGTGTAACCATCCCATGACTCTCTTTTGCCTTTTCATTTGTACCTCCCATGCAATAACTGATGCTGGGAATCCTGCTCTCCCCTCCACATGCCCTTTATAAAGCCACTTTCTGCCACATGACAGAAGAAAGTCACTTTAAGTGTAGTATTGGCCTGATCTCTGTGGAGTTATGATGTAGAGAAAATTAATCTACTTGGTGATATCATACAGTGTAAGTAGAGTGCGCCCCTCTGGTGTCCTTCAAGCACATACAACAGAGAAAACAAGGAAAGCAGAGAAAATTCCAGGAACAACCACTAAGTGACACAGAGACTGCCACATAGTTAACCTCTTTGTCTAAGTTAACCTGAGAAATCAGCTGATTTCCCAGGAGCTTCTTCAAAAAGCCCCGAAGGGTGAGCCATGTAGTGCCTACCATCTCTGGCAGACAAAATAGTATTTTCCAATTTTTGTCAGAATAGTCAAGATAGTTCAGGAAGAATTAATGTGATTAGATGAGCATTGAAATGATCATTTTAAAAAAACCGATGTGTCAAAATTTCAAGTTGGGCTTAATTGTCTCTCCACATAGCTTCAATTAATTTATTTACTCAGTCTCTAAATTATCAAATTTGGAAACTTTACAACTCACTTCAAATGATTAGCAACGATAGTAACTGCTAGGAAAATAAAGAACGATGTGGAAGAGGCCCTCTCTGCATTAACCAAGAATTAATAACATGAAATGCAAGGCATGAATGACCGTCTTCGGGAATGCTGGTTGAGGGAGTGTCCATTTAAGTTCTTCATATGGCAATATAAAAAATGGCAATATAAACAGCACACAGGAAAGTTAATAAATAAGCGGTAGGAACTCACATAATCAGTCCATTTTAAAAACTAGAGTTGCAAATCAACCATGCTAGCTAATGGTGAACTTTATCACTGGTAAGGTTATATATTCAGTCTATGGAACATAATTCACTCAACTTTTCCTCTTCTTTGCATGTGAATTAACTCAAATGCCTCGGGCATAGAGATGAGTAGGATGACAGATATAATAGCTTGCTGTTGCTAAAAGAAAAAGCCCCAGGTTGTTAGCTATTTGGGTCCCATTAAAATCCGGACCCATCCTATCTTTTATATTAAGTACTATCTTTAGTGTCCGATTGCTCTTCCCAGGGTGGTAGGTGTTACCTTGCCCTTGACTCTTTACCCACTCAATCCATTAAAGATGCCTCCCATCTTTTTAGATGCAGCCAATGGTTTTTCATGTCTTCCTTAACTAACCTAGCTAAACGGGATACACATAGTTCCTATATTCTTAATCAAACAAGTAAGCAAACTAACAAATCACACTCAGTACAGTTCATAAGTGCAGATTCAGAAACTGGGCTCTGAATTGATTTCTAAGTCGCACTGTCTTGTGATCTTAGGCAGGTGACCTGACCTTCCTGAGCTTCCTTGACCTCACCTATCAAATGAGGAAAACTATAAGTTTCAACAAATATCTATTTTGAAAATTAAATGAGATAAGTTACAGCCATTGGGTATGGGTTTATCTCATGTGGTTGACAATTATTTACCAATATGGTTTTTCTCACCTAGTAGTTTGTAAATTCCTTGAGGTTGGGGTTTATTTTATATTTTTCATGGCTCTCTTCTAGTTATATGTGAATGGTGACACCCAGGAACCTTGAGGAGTGCTGGGGGAATGAATGAATCAGGGAGTGAATGACTTCTATATGTATTCTCACAATAGTTAGCTCTACTGGAGGGGGATAATAGGCATATGAACAACACATATAATGCATGGATAGGTGAGAAAGTTTCTTTCAAGGGCTACAAGCAGAACACATCCCATCGTAGCTTACTGGAGTACTTTGGTGGCCTTCCAGCTTTTCTACTCTAGTGTCCCTGGTTCTACAAGCTTAGATAAAAAAGAAGCTAAGAAAGTCACTAGCCAAGATTTCCAGGGAGACGTTATGATCTGGATGTGTGCAGAATAACTGGTAGCTCCAGCTGGGGCTGAACCTGATCAAGCTGACTCTGCCATCTCCTTGTAAACGTCAGAGTCAATTCTGCATTGTGCCTTTGAATTTATACTGGAAACCAATTTTAGTAATGTCCCATTGTTATTTAAAACTTACTGATATCGTTTAAGTGCAAATATCATACAAGCATCATAATTATATTTCTATATGTGATTGATGACTAAAGGTCTGTAATATTATGAACGATCCTTTTTAATATATATGTGAATAACAGGAACTCATCTCTAGTCTGGTGAAGAAAATTCATTGTCAAGTGAGCTTGGCTTCTTTGACACATTGTACATCTGTAGAATGACTGAGACAGGAAATCCTGCTGTATTCTTAGAGTTCTTGTCCTCCCATTGCCTCCAGTCATGGCGATTCCCATGGAAGAGAGGAAGAATTGGCTGCTGTAGATGAAACTCTAGATTCCAAATAATTCACTCCAGAGTTTTGGTACTACGGTAGTAAAAAAAGCAATGTTTGCTTTCATACTATTCTTTCAAAATTGTTTCTGTGTATGAATTTAAAAGTACAGATATTTATTTTCTTTTTTGTGGTTGATGTTGTCAGTTTTCTGTCACTATAACAAATATTTGAGATAGCTCCTTTATGAAGAAAAAGGGTTCTTTTTTTTTTTTTTTTTTTTTTTGGCTCATGATTCTTAAAGTTTCAGCCCAGTACCAGTGGGCCCATTGTTTTGAGCAAAGCTGAAGGATATACAAAGCAAAACCACTTACGTCATGCTCAGGACACAAAGGGCAGTGAGGAAGAGACTGGGCTTCTGTGAACCTCCCACAATGGCACACACTTAATAAGTGAGAAGTCTCCCATTGCAACACTGCCCAGGTTTCCACTGCCTCTCAATAACACCATGTTAAGTGAAAGTCTTTAGCACAAGGACCTTCCAGAGACCCTTATGATCCAAGCTACAACAAGGTCATTTCAGTTGTCCTCAGAATGCTGTGAATTAGTTCTGTAATGTCTGTTTGATGATGTGTTAGTTATTTTCTCCTTACTGTGATCAAATACCTAAAGCACTAATTTATTTTAGCTCACAGTTTCATGGCAGAGGGGGCACTGGACCGTTTACGGTGGGACATGCTTCTGTTTATAGTGGAGGAGTGTGAGGACTTGTTGCATCTTCATTGATGGTGAATCAGAAGAAAACTGAGGCTGGAACGGGGGAAGACCATAACAAACCCATAAGGCCCACCTCCAGCCACTCACTCTTTTATCAAGTCCCTGACTCCTTAGTGTCCTAGGATCCTCTTAAAACAGCATAGCAGATCGGCAAACAAGTGTTCGAACGCTCGAGCCTATTGGATACATTTTACATACAAGCAGTAATAACTAGTGTGTTCGTATAAAGATTACAAGCTGCAAAAACCTTAATTATAAATATTCCTACTGATCGTATACGAAAAAGGAGAAGTGCTGCATAACATATTTCAACTTCCTACCCTTATTTTTCAACTCTCCCTTTAGAGACTGTTGCCTAGAACCGGGACTATAAGCTTCACTTCTGAATGTCGAGGGTCAAGCATGATGGGTACACAACAAGTGATCAAAAGTTTTTGTTGACAAGAATTTGCTAAGTGCGCACATATGGCTTTATAGAGTATATCATGTGTCATGCATGCGCACCCGCTTTAGGACTACTGGCTGGGGGTGCAGTAAGATTCTTTCATGTCAGTTAAGAGTAAAACACACAGCAAAGTTGACTTCTGGTATGCCCAGCTGTTGAGCATCCACTGTACATTAGATACTGTGCGGTAACTGTTATGATGAATGTTTTACCCACACACCTACCTTCCTCGGTATTGTTATTAACCTTAGCTTACAAATAAGGATATTGAGGTATGATGATATATTTGCTATTGTTTGATACTTGCCCAACATCATACTAAGCAAGGTCAAACAGGAAGTCTGGCATTGTGCCAGAAATTTTTTTCTTTCTTTTTTTATTGTTTTATTTTGTTTTGTTTTGAGACAGGATTTCTCTGTTGCTGTTATAACTCTGGCTGTCCTGGAACTCACTCTGTAGACCAGGCTGGCCTCAAACTCACAGAGATCTGCCTGTTTCTCCCTCTTGAGTACTGGGATTAAAGGTGTGCACCACCACTGCCTGATTGTGTCAGATTCTTATTCATTGTCATCGTTTGTCTCCTCTAAGTCATTGCTCCATTTGCATACAAAAAAGTGGGTTTCCTGGTGACAGTTTCATACATGTGTATCATTGTACTCCAGTCTTACTCTCCCTTCTGTCTTCTAAGTGCCTCTTCTTCTCTTGCTTGTCCTCTTTCATATGATATAGTTTTCTCTTTATTAATGACAAATATATTCTATCACTCTTTCTTATACTTTCTCTCCACTTAGACTTTTCCCTCCTCTCTCCTGGTCTTCTTTTTATTTTCACATCTTGTGAACACATACATGCACATATGTAGACAAACACACACACATTCATGTGCACACATGTAGATAAACATACATATGTACACATATAAACACACACATGTACATATATGTAGATATAAGCACATAAACATGCTCATAAGAATGCATATATGTACATGCATGTATATAAACAAACATATATGCACATGTATATATATGCATACACATGTATGTATATGCATGAATATATATGACTACATGTGTGTATATAAACATATCATACACATATATCTATACACATATGTTTTTAAGCACACATATGCACAAATGTATACACACGTGTATATAGCATACACACACATGTTAAATCTAGGTTCCACATATGAAAGAAAATATGAGACGAGGCTTTCTAACTCTGGCTTATCTTCTTCATATAATGATCCCTAGCTGCATCTACTTTTCTCAACATGCTGTAATTTCATTATTCCTTACAAGTGACTATTAAATTCCATTGTACATATGTACATTTTCTTCATTTATTCATCTATTGATAGAGACCTAGGCAGGATCTAGACTTAGAATCTGAGATAGTTTAAATGCTATATCTCCACAAGTCTTGTGCATTTGAATACTTGGTCCCCAGTTGGTGGCTGGGGAGGATTAGGAGATATGTTCTTGTTGGAGGAAATATGTTACTAGGGACAGGCTTTGAGATTTCCAAAGACCATACCACTTGCATTAGCTTCTCTGCTTTCTGTGAAATCTCAGCTATTCCTAGCACCGTTCCTCTGCATGGACCATAACTCTCTGGACCCGTAAGCCCAAAATAGACCCTTCCTTCTATAATTTGCCTTTGTCCTTATGTTTAATTATAGCAATAGAAAAATAACTAAAACAGAATCTTTTAAGTCTATACCCTGGAGAGGTATGGCTGGATCATATGGTGCTTGAATTTCACACTGTTTCTATGTTGTTAGGGATTGACTGATTGAGTGAGTACATGATCTATTTATTTTTATCTAGCTTGAGATGGTCATGTAATGGCTTAGGCTGAGGATGACCTTGAACTCATGATCCTCTAGCTTTTACCTTTGAAATGCTGAGATTATAGGCATGGTACTGTCTAGCATTCCCTGGATTTAGGCAGTTCTAGGGTTGAACTCTAGTATTCTAGAATGCTAGGTCAGAACTCAACCAAGTGAGCTACCTTCCCAGGCCCTATTTTCAGTTTTTTGAGGAGCCATCATACTGACGTCCTTAGTGGTTGCCCCAGTTTGTACTAACACTAGCAATAATGATTCTTTTTTTGTTGCTGCATTTTGTTTTATTTTGGTTTTTTTTTTTTTTTGGTTTTTTTTTTGAAAGCCAGTCTGATTGGGTGAGATGGAATCTCAAAGCAAGTTTAATTTGCATTTCCCTGACAGCTGAGGACACTGGAGAGTTTCGAATATTTATTGGCCGTTTTCAACTCTTCCTTATAGAACTACCCAATTTATTGCCCCATGACTTGAATTTTAAGTATTTAATTTAGGGAATCCTAGATGGGAGAATTCTCAATAATGTACTGCAAATGAATTCAAGCACACACTAAGATCATATAGCATGACCAAATCGCTATCATTCCAGGGATCAAAGATGTTCAAAATATGCAAATCAATAAATGTAATAAGTATATCTATATACTTAAGGACAGAAGTCACATGACCATTTTAATATATGGGGGATGTATAGGTCTTGGTAAAGTTCAGCATCCCTTCATGAAGAACATCCTGAGGAAACTAGGAGGAAAGGAGCATATCTCAGATGATGACAGCCACACACAACTAGCCTATAGCCTTAGATGATGGTGGCCACAGCAACAAAACTATATCCTAAGATGATGATGGCCACAGCATCAAACCTATAGCCTCAGATGGTGATGGCCACACACAACAAACCTATAGAACCAGATGATGTTGACCACAGCATCAAAAGTATAGCCTCGGATGATGACAGCCACATACAACAAACCTATAGCCAATATTATATTAAGTGGGGAAAATTGAAAGCATTTTATCTAAAATCAAGAATAGAAGGAGGGTGTCCACAATCTCCACTCAAAGGTATTTCTTGAATTATTGTCTATAGCAATAAAGAGAAGGAAATGTAAATGATATAGATAAGAATGGAAGAGGTGAAGCCAATGCTATCAACAGACAACATGAACTTGAACTTAAGAAACCCTAAAATCTACACTAGAAAATTGTCAGATCCATTAGAAAAACACTTTTAGTGAAATGGCAGAATATACAATCAATATATAAATGTCAGTATTTTTTGTATATACAAATAATGAACTTACTGATAAAAGAATCCGGGAAAAAAAGTCTGAATTAATATTGTTCAAAACAAAGTAATTATTTAAAAAACATAGAAATAAAGCTAATCAAGGAGGTGAAAAATCATTGCAAATAAAGCTTTAAGACACAAAAGAAATAGAAGATTCTCTAAGATTATAAAGTCACCTGACTCTGGAACTCACAAGATATATATTCTCAATACAAAATGAATGGGAATTTTTTTTTTAAAAACTCACTGTTACATCATTTTTCTAACACTGTGTTCATTTTACAAACATCCTTTCTTGGAATTGTCAAAGCTGGAGAGGAAGGCATCGATTTGGATGGAAAATGTTCATCACAAGCTTACATACTTGAATATTTGGTCCCCATTTAGTATCACTGTTTGGGGGAGTTTTTGAAACCTTTGAGAGATGGGGGAATGGGTTGTTAGGAGGTGGGCCTTGGGTTTTGCAGCCTAGCCTTCTTTCTGTCCTGTTTACTTTCCAATCCCAAGTGTGAGCAAGTTCCTGCTGCCACATCCCATACCCTACCATAGTAGACTACACACCCTTAAACCAAGTGTCCAAATAAATCCTTTCTTAACTAATAAATCCTTTGCCACAATGACGAAGATACCTATCTTGGGGACCACTCCTGTTCTCAAGGTATCTATACCCTTTCAGAGTCAAAGATTCAATATGCAGAGGACTCTGCCATAGGGTTAGCCAAGGGACACTGGGAGAATAGTTAAGGGCAACCACTTTGCCCATGTAGGCCTATCTGTGTTTAGAGGAATGGAGGGTGGGCAGGAATTTACCAGGTATATTCAAGACTTGGGGTGACCTGGGTGAAAAATCACCCATTGGAAAGACATAGAGGGGAGAGATTCTAAGGCTCATTGTTTGGAGAAACTGGATGTAACAAGGCCAAATAGAGAAAACGAGCAGAAAATGTATCAGTGTATCAAATCATTGTATGATACATGGTGCTTATGGAGCTCAGATGGGAAAGTCGTGCCCCTGGTCAAGCATGATGCCAGCCTAGCCTGTGATTTGAGCAGCCCACAGTGAAGGCTAGCTCAGGCATCTGTCAGAAAGTATCCTGCCTGAACCCCCTGCCCTTCCACAGACACTTCATTTTGCAGTTTCTTACATTTGTTCTATCAAGAAACTTTACTTAATTGAACCAGTAATTTGATGTTGACCAACTCAAATAGAAAAAAGGAAAACCAGCTTCATGTTGACAGGCAAGATGATAGATGCTCCCCTTATTTTTGACTAATTTGCCAGGCATGATTGATTTAATAATAGGTAGGTTTCATTTTAATGCTAGTGACAATTGGGGGAAGATCTGGCAAGGAGAATAAAAGAGTGGTACTCTATAGCAGGTATTTAACGAAGACAGCCTAAAAATCAATATTAATCCTTTGCTGGCAGCTGAACATTTCAGTCAACCTAAGCAGACGAATGGGCCATAATGTCAGTCAGTAGTATTAGTCTACTTCTTGGCTGCCTCTTGCTCGAAATGAGAACTGTTGATTAAAAATCCATCCAGGGATGCACTGCACATGTTAAATAGCTCTCATTCTCCCCAGGAGCCAGAAAATGTTTCTCCTTTTGCCTTTTCAGGGTTTTTCTTTAATCTTCTATTTCCTAGTAGATATGCGCTGCCCCTGAAGACAGAATTCTTACAGGCCTTCTCCAACCCATGAGCTGCCCCTCCCCTACAGAATAGGCTAGTAGCTTCCTCTAGCACCCCCCTCCCCCAGAGTGTGGTGGTTGCACACTGGATATGATCCAGCACCATGATAGTTGCAGACAGAAGTTGTGAAAAACAAACAAAACTTTAGGCATGACTCTAAGGCCAGATTCTTGTGTGTGCATGTTGCCAGAGATCTGTTAAAAAAAAAAAGAAAATCAAAGAATCTTTTACAGAATTTATTTCAGGATCATGATTTAAATTAATTAGTTTGTCTATTTAGGGGTCTACAGAAATAGATCTTGTTTTTCTTGAACTGTCTAGAGCAATGGAATGCTTAATAAAATAGACGTAAATCCAGTTAATCTGGAAATGCATGAACTTCTAGTAGATTGTACCCCTCAATTTACAACTGGCTGGGAGAAAGACACACGCCTAGGATATCCAAAACAATATGTAATGAATAGAAGAGGTGGAAATGAGCCATGCAACTGGATCTTTTTGAACAGATACTGCTTGAAGACTGCATTGGAATCTTTATATTAATCCAGAGTAACTGAGCATCCTGTGGGAAATTCACAGCTGAAGAACTTCTCTTTCATGGGAAAGGCAGTTAGTGCCTCTCTCCTTATGCAGCATAGTTTCTCAGGTATGTCCCCATGTCTTTGAGCTACATTAATGAAACTTGTATGCTTTCCCTCTGGCTTTTTACGTCTTTTCATTAATCAGGTCTTTGTGAGTATCATGACAGCAGCCAAGAACCTCTAGTTACCAAATTGCCTTTTTTGGTGCTAGTTATTGGAAAAGAGGCACAAAAAAATTCAAAAATTTCTTCAA
Organism: Cricetomys ansorgei; assembly: GCA_026225945.1. Taxonomy (NCBI): domain Eukaryota; kingdom Metazoa; phylum Chordata; class Mammalia; order Rodentia; family Nesomyidae; genus Cricetomys; species Cricetomys ansorgei. Next base: position 1,382,381 of record JAMJFZ010002601.1, on the reverse strand, counting down.
AGCCCCTTTTTTCTTATAAGACAGAGAGGGATGGAAATCTATATAGTCTCATGTTGATGTCCTAATTTTAGAGAGTAAAATTAGATAACTTAGATTTTCTGTAGTCTGATTCTAGGAAGCAAACCCTGGCTTGTATTTCATATCCAAGGAAACTAGGTTCTAGATTTTTCTGTGTATATTATACTGATTAAAGCATGCACATTTTGATTAGGAAAGCTTGCTGAGCTAGTTCAAAACTGAATGGAAGTTTGATGTCATGACAAAAAGTCTGTAAAATAGGGCTGCCATTGCTAGGTTCAGAAAGAGTATAAAAGTATAAAGAGTTATAAAGTATAAACTCTCTCTTGGTTTTTACTGTAATAAAGGTTCAGAAATGAAGGCGATGCATCATTGTCTTGATTGACACTCAACAAGATTCGTATCATTGTCATAGACAATAAGGTCATTAAAACTCCAACAGTTTCCATAACTAGTTAACTTCAGATGGCCCCCACTCAGAGGCAGCTATACTTTCTATGCTTTTCAAGGTAACATAATATGGTAAAAATTAGCATATGACAAAGTTAAAATATAGCAAGCAATCTTCCTTGATGTCTCTTTTCCTTTCCTACCTTACATTCAATTTTTTGTTATGTCTACATATTTATATATAGAACCCAATCCCACTTCCTCTCACTTGCTAATACTCTGCTGAAAGCCATCAGTGTTCTTTTCTGGGTCATACAGTATCCTCTCACCTGGTCTCCCATGTGCGCCCTTGGGCTCTTGCTGTCTAGCTTTGACATTGAAGCTTGCATGAACCTTTTAAAATGTCAGATCAAATCAATCTTCTACTCCAAATTATTCAGTGACTTCTCATTTCACTCAACGTAAAAGATAATTAAAGTTCACCAAAAAATGGTAGATAGGGAACTTTAGGGCTCCATGCCCCGACAAAGCAGCTAATAACCTGGCAAAAACTGTCAGAATCAACTTTAACAGAACTTTGCAATCCAGCCAAACACACAATGAAAGATAGTTTCATTGCCCTAAAAATCCCCTATGTTCTACCTAATCCACTTCTTCCCCCAACACACACAACCCACTCCCTCCCCATAACCACTTAGAGTCAAGCCTTTGCCATGTCACCTTTCCTGGATGTCATATAGTTGATGTTCTACCGTACACAGCCATATGGTTTGAGTGCTTTTACTTACTGACGGTTCTCTCGTGTCTGTTCATTAATTTTTAGTGCTAAATGCTACTCCTGTGTGGAGATGTTCCAGAGTTTATCTATTCACCTAATGAAGGAGTTCTTAGTTGCATTCAAGTTTTAGCAATTACAAATTTGCATATGAATAATCTGCATTCAGGTTTTTGTGTTATCATAGTTTTTAATTCTTTCGGTTAACTATAAGGATCATGATTGTGGTTCTTACAGTAAGAGTATGTGTTGCTCTGTAAGAAACTTTCAAAACTGCTTTATAGATGACTACTACTTTGTATTACCACAAGCAATGAATTAGAGCCCTTGCATCTTTTTTTAGGTTTATCCATCTATCTTCTTTGGCAAAGTTTCTGTTCTTTTAGCCCATCCTTTAGCTGCATTGTTCACTTACCACATACTACCCTTCTGAGAGTTCTCTGACTATTTTGGATAACAGTACTTTGGCTGTGGCTTATCTTCACCTCTTGACATTGCCTTTCACAGAACAGATTTTAATCTTAACAAAATCCAACTTATCAATTGTATGCTTCATGGCTCATGCCTGGTTGCTATTATCTAAAACATCACCACTAAACCCAATACATCTAGGTTTTTCCCCTAAGGTAGAGTTCTGAGAGATTTATAGTTTCACCTTTAACCTTTAGGTTTATGATCCCTCCTGAGCTAGCTGTTGAAGAGCATAAGTTGTATGTCCTGGTTTATTCCTTTATCCAATATTTGTGAGATGATCTGGCATAATTTCTTAAGACTATCTTGTCTTTATTAGATTGCCTTTTCAAAATATTTGCAGTTTATTTTGAAACTTGTAGATGTTTTTGCTGACCTATTTCTTAATATTCTTTCCCTTTACCATACTTCCATTCTCACAGCTTGCTGGTAAGTCCAGAGATCAAAGAGATTCAGTTATCCACTGTATTCTTCTTCAACAGTGAATCCTGGGCCTTCTTTTAAGAAGGTACTGAGTGAGAGACATGGTCATCTGCCATACTACAGTCATTTTTGGAAACTTCCCCTTCTTCACTCCGGGTATTCATTTACCCCATGCCCTGTGATCTTGCCTCGGGAATATTTTCTTCAATAAGTACAATATTAGCATTATTGTTGGTGATTATAGGTTTCTAATCATCTTTTCTCAGTTCTTTTTAGTCCCTTTCAATTTATCTGTTATACTCTCGGTGAGGGATAATTTTCAAAATCTGTGTCCATTTATCTTGCCAATGCTTCCAGTTGTTTAAGCATATAAATAAGCACAATTATGAACATCTAACCACAGCTATACCTTTGAATTCATTTAGTACCCCTTTCCCCTTTTTTTCTTACCTAGATGTCTCAGTGACATCCTCTTTCTGTTCCAGATGTGCCATCTCTCCAGACACCACTCACTTTTACATATATTGGATTTTACTGCTTGTCACCCTAGCACTCAGCTCAAGCTTGCACATATTTTTAAAAATGCCCGTCCATGACTTTCTGACTAGCAAATTCTAATATCTATAACAGGGTATATGACCACAGCACCCTGTATCCCTCTTCTGTGGTCCTCAGCTGTGATGATTCTCTATGTGTGTTATGACTTGTACTTGCACAATTAATTGAATAGTATATTTTTTTATTTTCATTTGTCTTTGAGACAAGGTCCCTAGCCCAGGTTGGCTTCACACTGAATACTTGGCTAAAATAACTTGGAAATTTTGATATTCCCACCTCTTCCTCCCAAGTGCTGGGATTATAAGTATGCATTACCAGTTATTTTTTTGCAGTGCTAGAGAATGCATCCAGGGCTTATTACATATTAGTTAAGCATTCCTCATCCCCTAAACCTGAATAAAATCTTTTTTTAGTCTCATTTTATTCTAAGTTCTATGAGAGCAGGAAACATTTTGATTTTTGATTTTATTATATTATTATTATTATTATTATTATTATTATTATTATTATTATTATGCCCATGATTATAAGGTCTGCTGATAGTCATTTGTTCTTGTGGAGACTCCTGACAGCTTTTGGAAAGAAGTTCAAGCATATGAAAACAAGGGACAGTATAGTCCTAGGAAGAAATGTTCCTGAACAAGTAGTTTGTGATTCTGTAAACATTTTGTATCAGGTACCAAATGGACAGTAAAAAGGCCTTAAAAACCTCAGTCAATTTACCGAGTTCATAGCAGACTCTGACTCTCAGTGAGATCTATATGAATAACTCTACATTCTATGACTGGAGGGTTGGAGTTGCCAACACACCCCCTGTTCTGTGTCGGCTCATTACAGAATCTAGGTGGGTGGGTTGGAGACTTTAAGTGTCATGAGTCATTGAGTCAGCCCCATGCTGCTGAGAGAGGCATGGCAGCACAACTAATTACAAGTCTGAACCTACTGAGTCAAATGAAGGCAATTACCCAGAGTTTGAGAAGAACAGGCTCTAAATGCTCCACTTTCTTTCCTCATCTAACTATATAAGGCAATTATTTTTCTTTAGTCTGAACATGGATCAGTTGCCCAATGTATGCTCCATTCTACACATTAACAGATATTACATGAAAAAAAGTTTCCTTGGAAAATGCTCTAGTCAATACTCAGGCTTTGTTACTGTAGGGCTCATGAGTTTATATGTACCCTTCTCCTTTGAGAATGTGTGGGGGCTGTCTGAGAGCTAAGGGGGGTTGAAGTGTGCTTTGAACCCTGGAATTCTCACCCTGAGAGCAGAAGGTAGTTGGCTGCTCCCCTCTCTTGCTCTAACAAAACCCAGCTAAATTCTAAATGCTGCCTTGCTTAACAGCATGCCTTTTCAAAGGAATGTGGCCTTGTTGGTGTTTATCTGACTGCTGCGGCTGGAAGGCCTTGGGCTGGACCCATTTTCTGATGAGGTGTCTTCCTCTTGCTCCTGTGAAACCACTCCCTATGCAGGAGAGACTGTTCCAGGACTTTAATGCTCAGAATGACAGTGTGAGTCCGTCATATGCAAATGGACTACTCTAGTATCCCTCTCCCATTGGCCCCTGTCCCTGGGTGCCAAGGACCTTCTCCCCTTTGCCCTATAAATGTAACCATCCTTGCTTCAAAAAACTGAGCTGCATACACTGACATGCCTCCTGGGAATTCTTTGTTTCCAGCCAGATCTTGGAGCCTCTGATCAAAGACCAGGATGGACCCATAGACCCATGCCCTGTGCTTCCCTCTCTGAAGTTTAGCTGGAATACAGCATTTGCTCAAATGTATTTAACTATGAAAACTGTGCTTGATTTTCTGTTTATTTGTTTGTCTTGAGCAAAGTCGCTTTCTTGACTGATGGTTCATGAAATTGATTTTGGGAAATGTTAATCTATATTTTTCTCCTCTTTGCTTATCATGTAGCTAACTCAGAGAACCTAGCAGTTACTGCTATATATAGCCATAGTCATTTAAAAGTGGGGATATGATCTTTAAAACCAGTCCCTAAGTGACCTTGATGTTGTGTCTTTATACAACTTCATAAAGTGTGTCTATAAAAACTCAGATGTGGTCTCTTTCATGTTCTCAAGAGATTAAATAACCCCAAGATACATGAAATAGTGGTTGGAATAACGAGCATACTGCCTTACAGTTAAAGTTCTCCTTACAACTTCAAAATTACACAGGAAAATCACTATGAAAACTATAGTACAATAAATGCATAAACAGTGTCATAGTTGCTCAATGTCAAGCATTATGTCTTGTACATCTTGTAAGTACTTTGTTGCAGCAAAGGACTTTGGATTATACCAGCACCAATGAATAGGTGAGTAAGCCTTTTACTATGACATTCAATTGGCTGTGATGTTAGTAGGTGACTAAGTTTTTGACTCTGTTACAGTCCAGGGAACCACTGCTGAATATGTACACAATATAGATGAAAATGGCATTTCACAACTCATGACTATAATTGCTAAAAATCATGTAGTGCAAAGGAAAGCCCAACAGTCTTGGGATCTACCTTTTTAGCAAAAAAAGTTTAGAGTTAGATTCTAGACATTCAAGTACCCAGCATTAGCAGAGGCTAGGCCTGATGTGTGCTTTTCAGTCTCTGAACAAAAGCCCTGACAAGCTACTCTCATGTTTTCACTTTTAATGAACCTGAAAATTTACATAGCTTGGAGTACAATATGAGACTTCTGTTTAATATAACATCTGAAAATATTACACAGAAACTCATTATACTACCAACTCTTTCCAAATCCATTTAAAAAAAATCACCCTTTCCATTACTGGAAAGGTTGGGGAGCAGAGATGATAGTGTGCTTTCATGGGCTTTCTCCCTAATCCTTTATCTCCTCAGTTCCTAACCTATGGAATGGTGCCATCTAGATTCAAGATGGTTCTTTTCCCGTTAGGGAACTGAGTCTAGAAACTCCCTCACAGACACATCCAGAGGTGGGGTTACTAATTCCCTGGTGCTTATCAAAGCAAATGAATTTATAGTCAAGATTAACCAACATACATACTATTTAATTATGAAGACATTTTAATTTGTTTTGCATTTAATTTGACTACTTTAAAATGGTAGCAACATTAAGTGAGCTAATGGTAGAGTGTATAGTTTGTTTTCGTTATTGATGACATGATTTACATATAAAGTATGTGTCTGCTACTCTGTGGTTCATATTCTGGAAGCACTTGACACTCAGGAGACTCTCTGTAGAATGCCACAAAGACTGAGGAAATTACCATGTAAGAATATGTCAATGCAAATATTCCTGTGCTGTTTTCACCTTGGTAGCAAAGGGAAACAGAGTCAGCATATTGTGTCTTCACCAGTCTTAAGGCTGTTTGTCATACAGATAGGTTTTTTTGTCACTCTGGCAAAGTATCTCACATAACAGCTTAAAGAAGGGAAGATAATATGCTGGCTCATGGCTTCAGAGATATTGACCCATCATGGCAACGATGGTGCATCAGAACAGCTCATACTATGATGGCCAGGAAGGAGAGAAGGGTGGGGAGGGGAGGAGTCCTATAGTTCCTTGCCCAGAGTATGGACACAAAATTGTGTGATGTGATCTTCCAAAGGCTTATGCAATTCTTCCCCTTCACAATTGCTGCCTGCGTAGTTCCTCTCTGAGTCTGACTCACCTGTTGCCCATTGCCCTCCTCAGAAGTTACCTCCTAATTCTAGCATCTCTACCTTCCTTGGGGTACCCAGTGTCTGGCTCTACACTAACACTTTCATGCATTAGCCTCTCAACGGCTGCCATTAGGGACAATTTCACATTACATGGCTTCCCTAGCCCATCTCTAAAATCTGGATGGAAATTTTCATTCTTTAACTCTTTTATTTTGAATGCCTGCAAAACTACCATCATATGGATGATGGCAGGTCTGCAGGCAGCTTGAGCAGTGCCCAGACTCCTTGGACCTTGGCTCCTTTGGATTTAAAGTAGCTGAGCAGTTGAGAATGAGAAAAGAATCCAGGGGAAGTAACTTTCTAGATGTCCATTGTGAGCAGGAAGCCTGAGAGGAAAAATCTTTTTCTTAAATAATAGTTTTTATTTATTCTTTGAAAGCTTCATAAATGTATATACTATACCTTGATCATTGAGATCTTGATCTCAACTCTTCTCTGCCGCTTCCTCCAGGATCCCACAAACAAATCTTACTCTTAACTACACACCTACTTTTTAAGCATCTTCGTTTCTCCTTTTTGATCCACTGAGTCCCTTTAGCGCTGCCCATATGTGCAGATGAGTGTGGAGTCACCTGCTGGGGCATGAGGGACCTACCAGTGGACACTTCCCCAAAGAAAAATGAGTCCCTTCTGTAGCTATCAACTGCCAATACCTGTTCAGCTATGGGTGGGGCCTCAGTAGCTCCTCCCCCATCCATACTGGGATGTTCAGCTGGCTTGATGTTGGTAGGTGACCATGCTACTGTGAGTCATTAGTGCAACCGTCATGTCGTGTCCAGAAGAGAGTCTTCCACAGCACTCCTCTTCAACCTAGCTCATATGTTTCTTCCATCCCTTCTTCAGTGGCATTCCCTGAAGACAGGTTGGTACAGATATCCCATCTGTCATTGAGCACTTCAGTCACTTAATCTTGGCGCTCTGAACAATTTTGAGTGTCCATATTAACCACTACCCACTGCAACAGTAAACTGTCTTGGCCAAATCTATGGATGTAAATAAAACTATTTAAAAGGCAGTTTGACAACATGACCATTCAGAAAAACAGGGCCTTATGAGTTTCAGGTTGGCCTCAAATTCAGTATACAATGGAGGATGACCTTGAATGTTTGATCCTTCTTCCTGACTTTGAACTTATGATTTCTGCCTCCACTTCCCAACTGCTGAGATTATAAGCATGGGTCACCATGTTCAGTTTAGACAGGATTGGGGATCAGTCCCAGGGATTTCTGAATGCTAGGCAAATGCTCTACCAACTGGGCTTCACGCCCCATCCCTCAAGGTAGAGAGCTTATTGTTCTATCTACCTGAACCTGCAGTGGGGAAACCCGGTCAGTTTCTGAGGTGTTCTCAAGGCCTCTGTCCTGTTGTCTCAATATAAAGTACTCTGGCTTTATTTCAACATGTTTAATCTTTTCATAACCATTCTTTCCTTAGACCCAACTTCACACTGTCTTTTCTGACCAAGTTACAAGATTTTAGAGTCTTCTTTCTTTGCTACTCAAAATTCTCACTGAAAGCCTAGCCAATAGTAGTTAGCAGTAACAATGCCACAGCTTGAATGCAAGACTTCACTGAATGGGCTGGACCCTCCTCTATCACTCATGAGTCAAGAAAATCCTGCCATAGACTTGCCTACAGGCCAGACTGATGGAGTTAATTCCCCAACTGTGGCTCCCTCTTCCCAGATGACTCTAGTTGTGTCAAGTTGACAAAAAGTTAACCAGCACACTGATCAAGTAGAGGATCATGTCAACCATCTCAGGCAATGTAACCATCTTTTCATGACTTCTCTGCCTACCTGGCATGACAGTGGCCTTCAACACTTACAAGTTAGTCCTGCTTTTCACTTTCAGGTTATCTTTAAGTACTTGAGTTTCCCTATCACTCTATTTCAAAACCTATGGCCCAGTCAGTCAACAAATCCTGCTTAATTGTCTACTTAATGGTCAAAATTAGAAACGTCTATTTGCAAACTGGTGTGCTCTTCACTGAATGACAACATTGTCCCTAACCAAATGCATAACCCAGATTTATCAAAGAATGTCACTGCCCAGTACTTGATAAATGAGATGCATAATCAATCTTGCTATCTTTGAGGTCGAAAGGGAGATCATTTTCATTGGAAGGCATCAAATGTTTCAATGGTATAGATTACACATACTTATCTTGCTTTATAAAAAAAAAACTTTTGATAAAGAATATTACTTTAAATTAAATAACTGATACCAACAGTTGATGACATATAACTGTTCTTTAAATTTTTTTTCAAGCAACCTTCATTTATACTTAAAAGGAAGCTAGCTGTTCATATTCACTGACCTGCAAGATTCAAGTAATTACAGAAATGGTTTGCAAATATTGAAAAACAATTAGATTAATTCACACTATATTTTGTGTTTCTGAGATGCAGATGCAGGCATAAGTAATAGATCACACATAAAAAATATATTTGGTCTAACTGTCCAGATATGAATTTTAACTTTTGCCTAGAAAACATTAACTGATGCTTGGCAGTGCTGGCAGCAGAGTGAACAAATGAAAACCCAGTTCTTAATGTGGGAGGAGAAAGGAGCTGAACAAACAAACAAACAAACAAACAAACAAACAAACAATCCAAGGAACTCAATGCTTGATTAACTTGACAGCATCTTGTAGAAGCAAATGAAATAGTCACAATCTATATTAAAATGGAGAGAAAGTTTTCTTTAACAACTCACTCCTTATCCTACAGATTTAGTCACAAATCTCAGAAGTAATTAAAATAAAGATTTGAAGGGGAGGGCAAATACTCCTGCAAACTCAGAATGATAAAACACACACAACCTGACCTCTGTTACCATTGAATCAAATAAGCTGTTAATTACAAAAGGATGAACACTCTCTGGAGATAACAGCAAACTCCAGGCAGTCAATAGGATGTGATAACATCCAATACAATCAAGAAACATTTGAGTTGAACACAGGATTATACATGAGGATTGGAAGATTAGGAGACATGGCATTTCTGAGTCTAGTAAACAGAAAGCGTAAGATGCCAGTGGAAGCAGGTAGAGGAAAGACAGATGTGATGAGTTTATCACAGGGAAGGTGATACACAAATGGCTGGGCTCCATTCCCTAGGCTGGCAGGGACTGGAAGAGCCCTGCTGACCTCCCCTGCATCCTTCAATTACCTCCCCTGGTAACCATCAATTACCAGAACACATGTGTGAGCGTAATGTTAACAGAGACTAAAAGCTCTGTAATCACTGCTGACTCTTTGGTTAAGCAGGAACATTTTATCACTTCATATCTTAATAATAAAGTAAATTGTGTTCCTAAAAAGTCCTGATACAATATAACTACTCATGGAAAGATACATTTTTAAGATGGACTATTTTGGTAAACATAAGAACCTAGTGCTTACACCGAATACTTGTTAAGTATAGCTGTGTAACAAACTATACTCAGGCCTGGTGTAGAGCTATTCTTAATTTTCAATCTTAGAATTTTTATCAGGGGCCTGAATACAACTTAACTAAATTCCTCTGCTTCAAGGTCTCTCAGAAACCTACAATCAAGGTGTTGGCTGAGACTTCATTTACCCCAAGGTTCAACTGATAGAGAATTAGTCTCCACACTGATTACATGCTATTGGAAGCCCTTCTGTCCATATCCAGGCACAATCCTGTACCTGTTTACAGACCTCAGGCCCTCACTGGATCTTGGCAGAAAATATCACTTCCTTAGCATATGATGTAACCATTGGGCTCTTCAGACCATGAATGTTTCTTTTCTGGGGTGAGGGGCAGGGAGAGAGGACAGAGGAGAGAGGAAGTGTGGGGTCCAGGTGTTTTTGTTTTGCTTCTTAATCTTAGAAGGCATATTCCACTGCCCCTGCTCTGTTTTGTTCAGTATAAACAGTTCAATGATTCAAGCCATACTCAAGAGCAATGGATTACCCCAGAGTATGAAGACTAAGACAAGCATCATTGAGGCAATCTGAGAGGTAGGCCCCATATCTTCTCAAAATTCCAGGATCAATACAATACTAACCTTTTCTCTTGAGTAAATTATCCATTTGGTAAAGTCAAGTATACACAGGTTAAAATCAGAGATATGATTAAGATCTCATTCTAATAAGCAAACCATTTCATTTATTCCTATGCCACATCTATTAAATTGACATCCTAACTTGTAGTATCATTTTAATGAAATGTGTCTAGTAAAGGTCTCCAAGGATCGCCATACTGCCCAAGAGACATTTTTCTTCCAATATTTTATTTGACTCCTTGAGCCTGTACATAGTACTTCTTCCTTGAAACTGCCCTCATGAAAATACTACTCTATAGTCATCCATTTTTCATTGGTGTAATAAAATACTTGAAGCCTGGTAACCTTATTTTAAAAGAGGTTTTTAAACACACAGTTCTGGGTGTTCAAGAGCAAGGCATTTGCTCAACTCTGGTGAGGACCTCATGGTGGGTGGAGTCACAATGGCAGGAATCTCATTAGGTAGCCCTGGCTGACTCGGGAACTTGCTATGTAGTCCAGGCTAGCCTTATTTCACAGAGATCCGCCAGTCTGCCTCCTGAGTGCTGAAATTAAAGGCTTGTGCCATTGTTGCTTGTCTTGCTCAGGGTTTCATAACAACCCAAGGATTCCATTAAAACTACCATAGTCCTATCCAACAGGAAATGCCTCTGATGACTCAAAATGGCCCACAAGTCCCACTCTTTACGGTTTCACCATTTGCAGCTTCAGCACATGAATACTTTCTTGGAGGACATTTTGAAACTGTATTTCAACCATAGTACAGTTGGTTCTGTTGTTCCATCTACCCCTCTGAAGTTACTTTGCAGTGTTTACCATATATCCTTCTACCTAGTAATCGGCTCCTCCATTGCTGAATTTATGTTATCCAAGGCTTTCTCCTTGATGTTTTCATCTACTCATTCCAGACTTTTATTTCCACATCCTTAATTAAGTAAGGGCACACAGTGTTAAAATCCCAACTCCTTTATATCCTGTGCATTCACTAATGCTTCATTTCTGCTTTATGACTTTATTCCACAAACTTCATTCTTTACCATCTTTTCAATCTCAGGTAAATACAACAATCTTACTGTGTTGGCCAAAGTAAGAATGAAATTAGTATTTTAGATTTCTGCCCTCTTTTCATTATCCAGTTAAAATAACATTAACTCATATGCAATTATACAAAATACAAAAATATGTGTACTATTTTTTGTCTGTTTCTTAAGTGTTTATTTTCCTTTCACTTTTACCATAGCTGCTCCAATTTTAGAATCTTTCTTTTCTTCCATGGATTAAAACCATAGCCTCCTGATTGGTTATTACTGGTTATTGTGACATCTTCTTATTGGTCTTTATGTGCAGTGTCAGCCTGTGAACACCTGGAGTTGAGCAAATGCCTTGCTCTTGAACACCCAGAACTGTAAGTTTAAAAAACCTCTTTTAAAATAAGGTTACCAGGCTTCAAGTATTTTATTACACCAATGAAAAATGGATGACTATAGAGTAGTATTTCCACGAGGGCAGTTTCAAGGAATAAGTACTATGTAAATGCTCGAGGCAGCAAATGAAATATTGGAGTTACTTGAACACAGCACTGTGATACCACACAGGTGGTCTGGGTACCAAGAGGATCGATAATTCCAGCATATAGTGCTGGATGCCAGGGTGATTCCCGTGATGTCACGATGAAGCAAGGCAGTACAAGGATTCATCCTGCTACTCAGAAGGGTACACAATTTAAAATGTGTGGACCATTTATGTCTGGAACGCCCCATTTAATATTTAAGGACTGTATTTAAGCACAGATAAATGAACATGCCTAGTAAAACTGTGGGTGGTGGAGAAACTACCGTGCATAATATAAATTCAGATCAATATGTTTAATTTTTATGAGAACCCTCTATTTTCAAAGGGAAAGGAGGGGTAAGATTTCTGAGAAGTATGACATCAGCTGTCTCCTAGCCCCACCTAGTAGGAGGCGGTAGGTGGGGTCCCAGCAAATACTAAGTTGAAACTGAAAGCTGCGTTATGTTCTTGATTAGTAAGGATGCCTGCCACTTTCATTCACCAGCTGGCCTTCAGGCTCTGCACGTACCCTGTCATTTTCTTGGGGATTCCAGACACATAGCTGCTGTGTTATGATTAGTCATGTTCAGACTATTTGGTCTTATTTGGTATAGAAAATTTTCTGTCTTTGCCCAACTCTGCTCTGCTCTTGGGGCCAGTAATGGAGAAAGGTGAGCAGAGACTGTGGGTTGCCTTGGAGAAACAATCACCCTTGACAGACATTCAGGAAAAAAAAAATGGCAACTCTAAGGATAAATTAGCTTCACTCAACACAATTCAAGTACCAAGTTTCCATTGTTGTGATGGTGGAAGTTGCCAAACCACACCATGGCAGGACTGATTGTGCCTCTGTCGGGTGATTCACAGGACAGTAGGAATGCACCATGAAGCTGGGGTTTTTGTTGTTGTTGTTTGTTTGTTTTTTTGTTGTTTCTTCAAACAAGGAATCTATGATTCCTTATAGATACCATCTCACTTCCACAAACACACACCTGCACTGTGGAGGAAGGACTTAACTGTTCTTACAAGTAGGTCCACAAGGACCACACCTACTGTAGACTAGCAAGAGAATCCATCCTGGTTTAATTGTCCTCAATATCTTTTGTCCTCTCTGGAGTGGAGAACCTCAGCTGCCATTTAATTTGTTATTAATAACACTATTAGGTCATTATGATCATTTAGGATCCCAAACTCTGCTCTTGGTGTGTGCAGGTGTGTGAGTGTATTATAAAAGTACATGTGACAATCTAAACCCATCTGTGGGTGTGTGTAAATGTAACTAAGTTAAAATTCTTTGGATTCTTTTATTTATTCTTTTTTTTTTTTTTAATTCTGACTTCATCCAGAGAGCCCTGAGTATCCATCCTCTCTAGACTTCTCCAGCTCCTAGAACTACTTGTCATCATCTTCAATGACACTTCTCTTTGGCTAGAAATGAATTAGGCTCTGTTTTGAAGGCTTCCTAGATTAAATGTTCCTACTTCAACCATAGGCAATGCTGCAACAAAGGCGGTTTTGACCACACACAATCCCTGCCTGGCAGACCAATGTCTGCTCATACCTACACACCCTCCCACTTCCTTGTCCAACAGCACTCAGGGCAGCTTTATTCTCCCCTATTGCTTGGTCCTTCATTCACCATTAAGAACTATCCTTTACATAAAATTTCAAACTACATCAGTGCCTTAACAAAAGCCAGATGTGAGGTACAGGATCAGAGAGCTCTTATATCTATATTTTGAGCATCTGTATTCAGAGATAGGAGAAATTTTTATCTAAGTTTTTTTTGTCTCTCCTATTATTACACCATCCCACATTAGTAGAAATAGCAGCCTATTAACAGAAACCCAAGCTTCTCCAACCTTCAACTTGAGTTGACAAAGTGCTCTGAGCTCCTAATACAATGTTATTCCTCGGGTCTACTTTTTTTCATCTCCTATTACCAAAACCATCATTTCAGACATAGGCCAACCTAAGTTAGCTACACCTACTTCAAACTTATACAGGGTATCAGAATTCTCGGATTCTGATCTACAGAATGCAATAAGACTACACTTTGTGATTCAATGATAAAACCTGCCCTTGGTGAAAAAGAAAATGCTTGTTCATCCTCATACCTTATTGCTTGGGTTTTAAATTTAAAAGCTAGATGTTATATTCCAGTTTGTTTTCTATAAAAAAAATCTACCCTGAGTTGGAGATGGCTCCAACCCAACAGTGTGTGCTGTTCTCCCTGAGGACCAGAGTTCAGCTCCAGCTCTCTATAGGGAATCTTACAACTGTCTATATCTCCAGATCCCACATCCTCTTCTTTCCTCCATTTGAAACTGCATTCATACGCAGAATTAAGAATACAAATTAAATTTTAAAACAGAAAGAAAAGAAAAATTATCCAAGAACCAAGACAACACCAGGAAATGGCAAGCAGTGTGATGGGAAGGTCTTGATGATGTTGTGGCCCACAGAATGAAGCCAACCTAGGGTTTTAACCAGGCAAAACACTTCTTTCTTCTCAAATTTCTTCTCAAATCACCTGAATTATATATATATATATATATATATACACACACACACACACACACACACACACACACACATACTTGCAAGCTTTAAGAATATTGTACATCTAAAAGTACTAACATAAGCCAGGTGGTAGTAGCACAAGCCTTTAATCCCAGCACTCAGGAGGCAGAGGCATGTGAATCTCTACAGTCAGAGTTACAACAGAGAAACCCTATCTCAAAAAACAAAAACCAAACTAAACCAAACAAAAAACAAAACAAGTACTAACATGAGTACAGCAAAGCTCTGTTGTTCCACCAATCAAGTGTAATGATTACTATTGACTATCAACTTGATAAGGTCTAGAATCACTGAACTCATTAGCCTTGGGGCATGTCTCTGAGGGTTTATCTACATTAGGTTAGTTGAGGTGGGAAAAATAACCCTAAATACATGGAAGAAAGGGCTGATTTGGCTTACCTGTTCTAGATCATAGTCCTTCATAAAGGAACATTAGGACAGGAACACAGGCAGGAATTCAGAGGCAGGAACTGAAACAAAGCATGGAAAAATGCTGCTTACTGGCTTGCTTCCCCTATTTTGTTAGCCTGCTTTTTTATACAGCCCAAGACCACCTACTCAGTGGTAGCAAACTCCACAGTGGGATGGGCACTCCTACACTAATTGTTAATTAAGAAAATGCCTACAGACTTGTCTAAAGACTGGTTTGATGGAGGCATCTGCTTGATTGAGGCTCTTCCCTCTTCTTGTGTCAGGGTGCCAAAAACACTAAGCAGTACAACTTACATGGTTGTAATACAACATGGTGTTTCCTTCATACTACTCAATATTCACTCAAAGAAGAAGAATGTCAATAAGCACTGGCAAGCATACATATACACAGAGCACCTTCTATATTTAAAATGCTGTTATTATAACTTAAGTACATTTAAAGAAATATATTTTAGAATGATAGGTTAGGTTTTGAGTTCAGCTGAGGTCTTCATTTGTTCTGTTTTGGTTCTAAGCTTCCAATCTTCACTTAATTTTATTCAAAATGTACAAACCCCTACAATCCATTTTGAATAGTCTTGAGAATAAATACCCATACTATATTTCCTAGGTTAGAGCTAGGGCTTTAAAGCACATAAATATTCTTTCTCTAACATTGTTTTGAAGTCTTAATATCTCAAAAGATAATTAGTTCTTTTTCAATTACTCAGGGAACTCATTCCACAACCTTTCACAAGCCAAAAAATTCTGTTTTCTTTATTCCTTTTTTCTTTTCTTTCTTTCTGTTGTTTGTTTGTTTTTTCCTGAGCACTGGCTGCTTTCCCTGAAGACCTGAGTTCAATTCCCAGCACTTCAGTTTCAGGAGAATCCAACACTCTTACACAGACAGGAATGCAGGCAAAACACCAAAGCACATAAAATAAAATAAAATAATAAAAATACATTTAAAAAGAAGAACCAAACTAAGACCTCATAAAATATTCTTAAAAGCAGAACAAAGCAAAACTCTTATAAACAACATGAAAGGAGAGTGTGATGGGCTCTCCCAGCTGACATTCACTGAAATGCACCTACAGTCTTTATCCAAACATTCGTCCCAACAGACGTATTGATCTAAATACAATCAGCTTGTATTCGTGAATATGTGAATGCCTTTGTTTTGTGTGAGTGTTGTGTGTGTTGGTGAATACACAGGTATGTAGAAGTCAAAGGACAACCTTAAGTGTGGCTGTTTGGGAACCACTAACTGTATTTATTTACCTGTTATTTATTTTGAGACAGTCTTTCATTGGCCTGGAACTTACCAAGTCTGCTAGTCTGTTCAGTGACCCACAGGAATTTGCTCGTCTCTTCCTCTCCATTATTGTGATTACAGATGTGTGCTACCAGGCCTGGCTTTTTAAAATATGAGTTTGGGGGGTTTAATTCAGATGCTCATGTTTGTGTTAAGTGCTTTACCCACTGAATTATCTTCGTAACTCCTAATCAGCTTTTTCTTAACGAGCACATTCATGATTGATACAGCTGCCTTGCTTAAAGAATTCTACAACTTTTTCTCCTACACCCCGTAAGAGTAAGAACAAGTGACCCAAGGCATGTATTTAAATGTCTACTTAACTAAAAGTAAGCAAAACTTAACTAGTACAAGCTTATTTGCAAATAAACAAATGGAACTTAATTTATAATTTTTCTTTTGAATAAATAATTTATAATGAACTATATTAAAGCAATATATATTTACATGAACATGTGTACAATGAACTTAAAAAATAATGCTCTCAATATGCTCTGTTAATTATATATAAAAGCATTTTTTGTAGAACAGTGTATTACTATGTACATACTTTATAAACAAATTTGCTTAAACGTAGGATATTTATGCATGTATACTGTAGTAGTTTGTACATGAGTGGTAGTTTACAATAGTATCATTTTTTTCCCTACTAACTAACATACATTCCTATCTAACATACACTCTCTTCCTAAAGTTAAAATTTTAAGAAATTAAAAATTAAGTAGCTCGGCATAGCAGAAAATAACTTTATCTTTTTCTTATTTGGAGGAATAAATTTGAGACTACTTTCGAAGAGAATAAAATGCCATCTAGAGATGAGGGGGAAATGAAAGTTCAGGCTTTTTCCAAAGAGAAGAGGTTGGAGGTAGGTGGTTATCACTGTGTCGCATGAATACTCACTGGGCCTCTTGGAACGTGGCAGCAGAGGCAAATGGAGAAAACTTAAACAGCACGAAGGAAGAAAGTTCAGAAGATCAGATGGAGAAGAGATCACAGAAGACAGGGAAGTTTTGGGGACACTGGACTTGGAACCCTGAGGAACTGAAGATACCATTAACACAGAGGGAAGCTGTGATCAAAGGTCAGTTCCAGGGGTAAAAGAAACAGTTAATTCTAGAGCTCTGGCCCCCACATCTGTATGGAGTAGATACCGTCGTCACTATAACTTTATAGAATTTAGGACCTTGGGTAGAAAGTTTTGAGTTATTTCCCAAAGTCACACAGAGGGTACGTGATGAGATTAAACTAAGAGTCCAGGCAGTTTTGGTTTTGTTTTGTTTACTTTGTTTTGTTGTGATAGAGGCCCAGGGTGGTCTCTCAAATTCAAGATCCACCTATCTAAATTCCCCAAAGTCAGAGATTACAAGCGCGTGCCACCAGGCCTTGGAGCCTTGTTCCTTGACACGCACTAGCTCTTGGTTTTGACTGTAGGTGATTAAGTTATCAAAGTGGTTTAGTCATTGTCAGCAAAGAGCGGAGGTTTTAAGAAACTTATGCTAATTTAGAGATCCTGTGGACTCTGTCTAAGACTCCCTGGTTCCTAGCTTATACTGGATCACTGCTTGCTACAAGCTAGGTACCAAATCCAGTTAGAAACAGCTGCTCCATTTCTTTGAAAAAAAAAAAAAGTTCTTATTTATTACTCAGATTTTTCTTAAAGTTGAAATTTTGATGGCCAAATAGTCATGTTTTAACTCCAAGGAGAGAGCTATATGGAAAAACAATCCAGAAACAAGGGAGCAGGAGAGAGGCTTCCTGGAAGAGTCTGAATTTTAGCCCTCTTTGAGGCCCAGCTGCATGGTTTGGTTGGTTTGGTTAGTAAGATAGTAAGTCTTTCTGCCTCAAACATTGTAAAGTTTCCATCATTCACCTATAAGCAAACTCATAGTTGCTACAACTGTATGTAACTGTTGAGACATTAAACAAATTATTGAACCAGTGTGCTAATTTGCAAGTGGGAGAAGAAAAATCTTTAAAAAAAAAGAATTGTGGAGGAACACTTGGAAGAAGCTTTTGTTATTTTGGTTCCTTTAAAAACACAGAATGGCGTTTGGATTAGATTTGTGTTCCCACCCCAGGTGTGGTAGATGTTTAGGAGTTGGAATTGGAATGCTTGATGCAGGTGCCTATAATTTTGTTGGGTGCAGTCTTTCTGTCACCTGTAGCTTATCTTTGGGATTGTGTGCAGCATGGGTTTCTGGGAATAAAAGATCTGAAAACTCGAAAGAGTCAGTGTGGGTGTTGGTTGGTGTTTCTCTATCTTTCTTACTGTATCAAGGCCACTTGAAAAAGTGGTGAAGATTTCTATCTTTCCTTTCTCCTTCCCTATATTGAGGGTAAAAGAGTGTAGCGTACTGCTACAAAGAACTTTTCCAAATGCTATACACAAACTACTTATTTCCCCTCATGTAAATCTCATTTTATTACCTTATCGTTCTGTTTGCTGAGTGCTTGCCTCCCTTGGACAAGGCTTGTGTTCCATCACTGGCAAAATACAACACAGAAAGAGAGGTGAGGTTGGGGTGGCAGAGATTCATTCTTTCCTTTCCAATACTGAATAGCTTAGCATGAGACACGCCAAACTTGCCAGAGCAGACATGGGCCTTTCAGATCCCTGCCCTGCCTCCACCCCTCTGCTCCATATCCCTCAGTTTACTGGGGTCACAAAGTAAGCATCTGACTGTTTTCTGTGTGTCTTACACAAAACATAATGTCTGAAACCGAGGCACTTGCTCCTCGGTAACTATTCTCCAGCCGAGAAGTCAGACTGAGTTTCTTTAAGAAATGATCTTAGCACCTGGCAAAGCAGTTCTCAGCACACAAAAAGAGATGTGTGTGTATGTGTGGGGGGCATCCATTTGTGTCCCAAACTCGCAGCAACAACATGTCTCTTTATTTGTGTGCAATACTGATTTTGCGAATTTGTATATGAATTCTGATTTTTTTCTCTTCCTTCCCACTTTCTTCTTACTTTTTTTTTTTTGATACTTAGTTGTTTAGTATGCATTCAGCATCCCAAAGACTAGATACTCCGAGTTTGTTCTTATTTTTTTTCGAGTATCCTATCTATCTAACTATCTATCTATCTATCTATCTACCTATCTATCTATCTATCTATTACTACTTCTGTCTATTTCTATCTCTCAGAACTATGTCAAGTCAGGAATTCTCCACAATAAGAGACCAGAAATAAGGCTTTAAGTCAAGTATCACTTCCTGTTACTATAGCCACGTACACTAGTGTCAACTTTGGTATATACAATGTCAAGGTCATTAATTTTTACCATGGAGTTTGAACTTTAAATAGCTCCTTGGTGATACAAAAAATAATAACCTGAAACTTTCCCAAGTTTAGGTTTACTGATTTTGTTAGTAAAGACCCCAAACCAATGGCAGTTACTATGTTTTCTTTATCTCCCCACACCCGTGTGTTTGGAGTATGTAGCCACTCCACACTCACAATACAAAGATGGAAAAATCAGTATGTATGTCACAGCTCACAGCTCCCAATTCTGGTTTTGACATTTCCACTAACATTGCCAACATCTTCATGGTTAATTTAGTGTCCTGCTCATAGGAAGTGGGCAGGTGATATTATTGGCAGAAACAGAATTCTAGAAATTACATTTAAGGCCAACTGTGGTGAGTTGCCAGGGGATCATTGCAGGGCACATCTGTCAAGAATTGGGAGAGAACAAGCTTTCCCTGAACAGGAATCTGCCTAGCATGGACATATATCTTTGGGATGGGAGAGCATTACTTTCCCAAAAGTCTTTGTCATCCCATCCTCCTTTTGAATGGTAATATTTGCTGCTAAATGCATGCTTGGGCTATGAGAAATCAAAGTTATTTTTTGTTGTTGTTGTTTTGTTTTGTTTTTTGGGTTTTTTTGTTTTTTTGGTTTTTTTTCAAGACAGGATTTCTCTGTTGTAACTCTGGCTGTCCTGGAGCTCACTCTATAGACCAGCTGGTCTTGAACTCATAGAGATCCAACTGCCTCTGCTTCTTAAGTGCTGAGATTAAAGGCATGTGCCACCACTGCCCAACAGCAAAAGTTAATTTTTTAAGGACAACCTAGAAGTGGAGCTTCTGCTGTACATGAATTATTTTAATTTGGTTAATTGATATTACTATGAAGTTCAAAGTATGGGATCTGCTCAAGCTCATAGTGTTGGGCAGAGTCAATTTTTTTTCTGATGAGCCATGTATCATATTTTACACACTTGACCAAAGTTGCCTACAAGCAGCAAAACTGGTACACATTGTCTGGATTTTTAAAAATTATTTTTAATTAAACTTTTAGTGTACAAAATGAATGGGCTTCATTACGACATTTTCATTCATATACATCCTTGGAGATTGCCTCATTTGACTGAGCTTCCTGTTCTGGGGTTTTCTTTATCTTTGATCTAAGCTTCCCAGGGATCTCTTGTCCATGACTCCTACAGCACATTTCTTCTACCTCCTAGAAATCTCTGCTCCCACCCACCTATTTCTCAGCCTCTGTCTTGTGTGCTGGTGATCTTCATAGCTCTGCCCTGAAACCTCTTCCAGCCACACTCTGTTCTCTTCCTGGAGGAGTTCCCTCATGTTTGTAGCTTCTGTTCCCACCCATGCTGATTACACACAAGTGTTATCCTGCTGCGTCAGACTTCTCTTACACCCTGTATGTCTGTAGAAACTCCCACAGACGCAGCCTAACCACAAGTTACGTGGGTTTACTCCTGCTTGTCCTGTCTCACTGGATTGATATCCACCTTGTTAGGTACCTAGGTCACAGAGAAAAATCTTTGTTCCTCCTTCCTTTCTCCTTTCTTCCTATCTCTCTCCAGCTCCAAGATTTAATATAAACATGTTGGTGTGTATTTTTTCCTATTCTCATTTCCTTGCTCCCTTTTTCATTTCTTTCTCTAGAATAATTGGTGTAATAACAGGTGTTTTTCCTTGTTTCTCTCTGAAACTCTTATTACTCAGGGCATTTGCTCTTCTCTTACCCGGACATCTTATCTAATGTGCAACTATTCTTCCATCCTGAAAAACATGTCAACTTATGCCTGCCAAGTTTTACATCAACAAACTCCCCCATACTTCATCAAGGCAGGAGGTGCTGGCAATGGGAGCCTTGGGAGCAAAGTGCCCCAAGGCAGTTGCTGCTTCCCCCACCTGGTCTTGGCAGCCTGCTCCACTGACTCAGCCATGTTCCCATTTGAAACGGTTTCAATATTTTTTTTTTAAAAGCTTTTGTTCTCGGCTTTGTGGAGACATGTGTTATCTAAACTGTAGAACAATTCAGGAGAAAGACAATAACCAGAAGAAAATGCAGCCAAACCACTGGCAATACAAAAAAATCTGCCGATGAATTACTCAGTGAAGTATCTTTGGGTACTTGCTGCGCTGGAGACACTCGTGATGCTGCCTTATGAAGAGTTTTATTGGATCACTATTGAGATAAATGAGGCTTCACGTAACAGATGGGCAAAGTTTTGTGGACCACGTGACTAGTGGATATAAGTCAACACTTGTAAGATGCTTCAGTCAGCCCCACTACACTTAAGTCACTGCTCTTTCCAGATGTTCATACACAATTGACATACAAACACACAGCAATGCAGTGGGTTCATGTGAACATTAGAACCAGATCAGCCTGATCCAAGTGCCATTTCCAAGTTCTTGATCCAGCAAATTAGTTTAAGCTGAGGCTCCAGTTCTCCACATGTAAAACGGTTATATAAATAGCTGTGTAACAGGGTTGTTACAAGAAGGAAATAAAGTGTATATGTAAAATGTTTACCATTGTACGTAGCAGAAATTTTTAACTGAAACCTCAAGCAACAACTCTAGATGTGATATAACTGACTCAAAAAAGAAATTACCAAGTCACTCTGGGCACGTAGAAGCCTCCATTAAATCATGTAAGCACTTCAGTTACTCTTCCCATCCTGTGGACTTTCACTAGTTGGAAAGTGGAGCAAGCCTACCTACTCCACAAATTAATCTGCCAACAGATCGACTCATCAACCACCGCTTAACAGATGAGTTTAAAGATTCTGAGTTAATAAGATGCGCGTCTTCCAAGCTATAATTATGCTATAAATAATATCACCAACCAAGTGACCTAAAATTAAGTGCACATCAAGAGAGAAACAATGCTCCTAAGACAGAAGGAGAGATGGAAGTGGAAGAGATAAGAGGACAAAGGCTCACAGTCAGGGTGAGAGGGTGTGTATGTTGAATTTGCAGAGGAGGAGGGACCAGGGCTGATAGAGAAAGGGCACTTATGTGTGGGAGAAATTGTTGCATAGATTAAGGTTAAGCAATTTGTCTCCTTGACAGTGGATGAAATATTTTCAGCTTAATTGAACTGGGAAAAAAAAAACAAAAAAAAAACCAAAAAAAACATTGTGTAACCAGAGGTTTGTCTTCTGTCATCTCTAATCTTTCCAATCTGTGCTCTCAACCATTACGCCCTTTGCTCCTAGGCATTCCCGTCCTGCAAATTTCATCTATAAATTAGGGACTACCTTTCAATGTGTGCTTTCTTGCCTTAGGTTGCACTAGAACAATGCCAACAAGATGTGATCTCCACCTGGGGTTTGTGGAGTCATAATTAGATTTATTTAAATATGTATTTTCCCCCCAGTCTACCTTTCCAGCATAAGGTACAGTAAAGAAACTAATTTCTTGTAATGTTACTAAGGAAAAAAACGTAATAACAAGCATGGAATGGTGCCTCTAAGCTATAGATAAGACACTGAGTAAGATGACGGAAGATTCCTCTCCCTCTCTCTCTCTCTCTCTCTCTGTGTGTGTTTGTGTGTGTGTATGTGATGCATATTCTTTAAATAAACACAAATTCAAATGTGAAAAAACTCATTTCTCAGCTGGGATACCTGGTGGACTTTAGCTTGGAGCAGATGTTTTATTGTCTTTCTCACTTGAGAGCTGGTGGGGTGTGAAAGATTAATCTGGCTTCCTGGTTCTCCAAACACAGTTGGAGAAACCAAACTTAAAATTGCACCGCACTGTGAAAAAGGTACCAGCAGTTAATGAATCAATACATCATCAATACAGAGAAAATTACTAAATAAAATTTTCTTAGAATGACATCCTTAAGAGCTTTCTTGTCTCTAATCATGTTTTGATTCCTTAATGCATCTAGCAAGCCCCAGACTTTGAAAACAGATCCCTACGTCTCAAGAGAGCACCCTTGCTTACACCAGTTATAACCCTCCAGCCACAGATCACTGAGAAAGGAGAAGGACTGAAGATAGGGAAGGACACGCCTCCATATTTTTAGCAGCTTTATAAATGTATGCATTAGATTTATTCAATTAGTAATTGTCTTAACAGGTTGGACAATTTTGTCATTAACTCAAGGTTTCATTCATTTACAGTAGCACTCCCTCATTAAATATTCTTTAAGAGGATTTTGGTTGAGTTGGAATATTTAAAATGAGGGGTTATAAATCTCTTTTCTTTAATGAATTTATTCCTTTTTAAGAAATTAATTAAAATCAGTTGTGGAGAAAGATGTGCTGTCAATGAATAAAGTCGTGTCTGGTCAAAGGTAAAGAAGTAATTGGCGAGAAATGGAATGAAGCACACTCCCAAGGCATCTTGCTAATGGAGAATTTTCATACCTACATGACCAACAGGAAGTTCATTAGGCAGTACAATTACGTTCCTCTGAGTTTATTGTTTCTCTCTCTCTCTCTCTCTCTCTCTCTCTCTGTGTGTTTCTCTCTCTCTGTCTCTCTCCTTTTCTTTTTCTTTCCCCCTGTTTTTGACCCCCCCCCCCCCCCGCGTCCTTCCTATCCTTGGTTCCATCCTGTTTTTAAACAAAGTTGGTCTCATTCCTACTCCTGACAAGCAGTGTTTTTGCTGAGAACTTGGTTTGCTCCGGGATACAAATCATCCTGAGTAAGCTTGTCTCCAGAGCTTTGGTTCTTGAAAAGCCATGGTGGAGGTGAAACAGAACAAACTAAGAGCAAGCCCAACTCTCACAGGCGGGAAACAGCCTCTCCAGCTTAATTCACAGACTGGGAACGGAAATGTCATTGCCTCACTCGGAGGGTTAATCACTTTCTAATTTGAACCGGCAAATTTTATAATGACACTGTGAAATTAGCAGCATTTTATTGTGTTAATTATGTGCAGGACAGTATATCATTATTTCTAATAAATGTAAATGAGATTGTGTCTCTTAGGACAATACACAGACAAGGTGAGTTTTTATTGGCTATTTACAGGATTCCTGAACAGTCTTTCCTCTTTTTTTTCCCTACTCCCTATAAAGTACTTTCAAAGTGTTGTCTTGCCATGCCAATATCCTTGTATTTTAGTTACTACTTTATTTTAAAGGTCTTTAAAGCTCTTCTTATCTAACTGAAATGCATTTTCACTTAGAGCAGTGTTGATTATTACGAACCATGTCAAGTGTCAGCCCAGTCAACCAAGACTGAGAAAGGCTGCTTGACTATCAGAATATTTTTAAAATGCAGACTTCCTTTTAAAGGCATTAAAAAAAAAAAAAAAGTGTTGACCATGCAGCCAGTGAACTGTATGGGGTTTTACATGAGTATTAGATCATCAAAGTTGGCGGTAGGAAGGAAAAGTTGTGCTTTTCTAAGTCATTCAGCAAATATGGAAGTTCGCAGGTCCAGCTTCAATAATCAAACCTGAGAAATGCTGCTGGGGACCTACCCGGCGGCAGTCACCACGAGTGATGTGTGAACAGAAGAAGTCTGCCTGCCTTCCTGCCTGCCTGCTTTCGTATTGTGTGTATCTATGTATACTTCGTGTGGTAAGTTGCCATGGCACATGTGTGGAAGTAAGAGAAAAGCTTTGTATAGTAGGTTTTCTCCTTTACATAGTTCTGAGGATTTCATTTAGGTGGCTGGGCTTGGGTGGCAAGGACCTTTACCTGCTGAGCCAACATACTAGTCCAGTGAGGCAGGTTTTATATAGAGAAAGTTATGAGCCAAAACAAACAGAGAAAACAAAGACAGAAATAGCTGATAAAAAAGGCCTTGTGAAAAGGATCTTGTGACAGGTAACGTGATACTAAGATTAAAAGGCAAAGGCTGTTAGTCATCTGCTATTTATGATAACAGGGAAGAAGATGAAATTTAAAATGACCCTTAAAAACAGATTTTGATGCCCGATAATACCAAGAAAAGTGATAATGAATAATTATTTTAAAAATGATAATGACTAACAGCTAGATGAACAACATCCATGAGCCAACACATTAATTCTCATTATTTTGACAACTGTGCAATGAAAATATGATTTTTTTATAGTTAAATTGGGAACAGATTAATGAATGTTCACAGAGAGAAGAAAAGTAGACAAGTCAAAATTCTAACCCATTTCTGTTTAGTGTAAAATCCTTTTTAGTATATAATGCTATATTTAAAATAAAATCTAAAATATTCACGATTAAATTTTTCTTTACAGTTGAATACAACTGTGTACAGTCCATTACAACTGTATACATTCCATGGTGTATGCATACCACATTTTCATTATCAATTGGTCCACTGATGGGCATTTCAATTGTTTCTATTTTCTAATTATTGTGAATAGAGCAGCAATGCACATGGCTGAGCAAGTACCCATGAAGTAGGATATTGATGACTTTGGGCATATTACAATGAGTGATATAACTGGGTAATGCGGTAGATGTACTCTAGCTTTTTGAGCCTTCTCTATACTGATTTCCACTGAGAGTGTACCAGACTGTCACCTCAAAATTGGTGAATGATGGTTCCCCTTTCCCTACATTCTCTCCAGCATTTGTTCTTGGTTATTTTATTTATTTTTAACCAAACTTAGCCATTTTAACTGTGGTAAGATGAAATCCCAAAAGCAGTTCTAATTTGCATTTCCCTAATACTACTGAAGTTGAACACTTTTTGAGATATTTCTTGGCCACTTTTATTATTTCTTTTGAGAACTTTCTGTTCAAAATCCATAACCCATTTTAACTGGATCATTTGCTCTCTTGACTGTTTGTTTTGAGGTTCTTTATGTATTTTAGATATTAGTCCTCTATCAGCTGTATAGCTGACAAAGGTTTTCTCCCACTCTGTGTGTGGACTTCTTCTTCACTTGATTGATTTTTTGTTATTGTTGTTGTTTTGCAGAATCCTTTCAGACTTAGGAGGTCCCACTTGTCAAATGTTGGCTCTAATTTCTGAGGGAATGGCATCTTATTCACGAAGTCTTTTCCTAAGTCTATATCATGTAGGTATTGCCTCTGAATTCTTTCAGTCTCAGTATGTTTGCTTTCACATTGAGGTCTTTGACCATTTGTCGTCAAATTTTGTGCAGAGTGTTAAATATTCGTCTAGTATCATTCTTCTATACGTGGACTTCCAGTTTTCTCAGCACCATTTGTTGAAATGTTATCTTTTTTTCTATTGAGTATTATTGGTATCTTTGTTACTACATTTACTAATATTTGGGTATTCTACTCTATTCCATTGATCTACATATCTAGTTTTGTGCCAATAGCACACTGTTATTATTGCTATAGCTCTGTAATATAGGTTGAAATCTGGAATAGTAACCCCCTCCAGCATTTTCATTTGTTTGTTTTGCTCAGGATTACTTTGACTTTCTGGGATATTTTGTAGTTTCATAGAATGTGAAGAATGTCATGAGGATTTTTAATTAGGATTGGATTGAATCTGTAAATTGCTTTTGGCCAGCTCAACAGGAGGGAATTCATGCCTGTTAACTATAAACTAGCCAACTATTCAGGGATGAGGAGGTCATAGACCTGAAAGAAGAACCCATTACTTCTGTTTTCCTAGAGCAGTAATACTTTTCTGACTGTACTCTAAATACTTATCCCCACAGATAAGTGGAGATAAGAAAAACAAACTTCAGAAAACATCAAAGAAACTTCGTTTCGTAGCAGATGTAGACTATTATAGAGATCCATCACTGCTCAAAATGCAGAGGATAAGTGACTGTGAAGTCCATCCTCAATTGTTATATCTACAACACAATCCCTATACCTACATCTTGGGGAAAATAATGAAAGGAAAGAAAGATTGTAAGAACCACAAGATCAGTACATCTGCTTGAGACAGTGTCTTCTATAAATGATAGGAATGCTGGACCCATGAACTCTCAACAATATGATTACCTGAGCAAGACCAACATAACAACAATACCAGTTGTCATGACAACACTGGCATGGACATTGTACATGGCCCTAACCCTACATAAAGGTAGTCAATGCACACTGAAAAAATGGAGAAGCAATCTCCTCCAGGGAAAAGATCCCACATAGATTGTCTAATCCCAAGAGGTCAGCCCTGGACACATTTACATAGGAGCAAAGCTAAATGAACTCAGTAGATTACAAATATTTGTATATAAAATATATACATACACACACATATGTGTGTGAATATATATATATATATATATATATATATATATATATATATATATGTAATAATGATAATTGAATAAGAGATCAAGAATTCTGAAGGGGGAACAAAGGAGGTGTTGGATGAGAAAAGGAAGAGGCACAAGTGATATAGATGCAGTGATTATGCACTGAATTTTCAAAAAATAAAATCATTAAATAAAAAATTCTTAAAAAAACCAAATTCAGCATCAGGTAACCCAGAGGGTAACTTCAAGTATAGTGCTGTGGCTTGGGGAAAAAATTTAGAAGAAAACCGATGTGCAGTTTGAAACTGAGCTCCCACATTCCAAATATAATCCACAGAATTACATTACCTTGGATTATGCTAGGGATCAGGCCCATTGGTTCCCATGTGCCAGGAGAGCCCTCTAAACAGGACGGCATCACCAGCCGTGAGAACTATATCATCACTTTGTTCTAGGCTTGTCTGATTTTTAAAGTTTCTATTTTTTAAAAATATCATTGTTGCCGGGTAGTTGGTGGTGCACGCCTTTAATCCTGGCACTCTGGAGGCAGAGGCAGATGGATCTCTGAGAGTTCGAAGCCAGCCTGATCTACAGAGTGAGTTCCAGGACAGCCAGGGCTGTTACACAGAGAAATCCTATCTCAAAAAACAAAAAACAAACAAACAAACAAAAGAATAACAGACAGAAAAAAAAGAATCACCGTTACTCTAACTGGCTGCCTTTACATGTGACTTGAGACTTTTCTCTTGCTGCTTTCAGTTTCCTTCTTTGTCCTGTATACTTATGTTTTGAATGTAATAAAGCATGGGGAGTTTCTTGTCTGGTCCCGTTTATCTGGTGCCTCCTGACCCTGGAGAGACTTCTGTTTCTCTGTATTTTGGAAGTTCCTTTTCATGATTTTAATGAAGGAATATTTCTAATCCTTTGACACTTAATTTTCATTTTTCTATGCCCAAATTGTGTAGATTGGGCTTTCTCATGCTACCTCGGAGTTCCTCCATATACTACTGCTCACGAGGATTTTTTTAGATTTATCACGTTCTTGATTGAGTGATTCAATTCCTCTACCTTGTTTTAGAGCCCTGATTTTTATTAAACTTCCTGAATTTTTTGTTTCCAGCTTCACTTTAGTTTGGGTTTCCTTCAGTCATTCTTTCTCTTGTTATAGCATAAATCCTTTTATTTTATAAAAATAAAAATTGTTTTGCTGGCCATTTGTTTTCTTGAACTTCAATCGGGAGTTTCTTCTCACTCCCTTTCAGTTTATTCAGTCATCTCTTCGTGTTCTCTTTGAATTTCTTGGGTTGTTTGAACATGTTTATAATTCTTCTTTTGAATGGCTAATGTTCCTGCAAGAAGTCATAGATTCCCAAGTCAAAAGCTCAGTGTCAAGTGTGGGATATTCCCTTTTGAGTTGTCATTCGGGAGAGTGCAGAGACCATATCCATGTAATCCAGACTGTCGCTGTTGTTCTTGGTTGATCACTAAAACTTAACGGTTAGACTTTACTGCTGAAGACACCATACACCATGTCCAGAGATCGTGTAGAAATCAAGCTGGTACTGTCCTGGAAAGCATCTTTGCTTATATAGTGCTGGAAGGTGCTATGCATGCTGTCCTGCCCTAGAGGAAGATGCTGTCAATTGTCTGTGAAACCTCTGAACTACAATGTTGTCTGGCCTTATAAGATATACCCATGGGTACAGTGGTGCCACGCATGGGATGGGGGTAACCAACATCTTTCTAACTGGTTCTAGAACCTGATTCACAGAGTGAAGATTACATATAAATGAGCTAAATTAGATTGCTGTTTGAACTTAGTTTTTTCTCTCCAAAACTCATGTTGAAATTTCATTGCAATTATAACAATATTATGGGATGGAGCTTTTAAGACTTGACTAGGCAGTTAGTGCTCTTCCTTATTTGACGGGATCAATGCTGTTGGTTAAGGACAAGGTCTACCTCCTTTTAAAGATAATGGTAGTTGGAAGTTTCTTTCCTGATGCTTTAGAATCCAACCTCCAGGACTATAATAGAATAAATATATTTCAGTGTAAAATTGTAAAGTTTGTCTCAGATACTTCATATAGCAGTGCACAATCATAGAGACAGATGCTATACAGTTTTGTGAGATTTTACAAACTTAAACAAGAGAAGTTTGAATGTTTCCACCTGCATTTTCATGCTAAGTGACTGTGAGGGAAGCAAAAGAACATGGTCCCTTCAATCACAGAAATTTCTATCTAGGTGGTATAAGAAGAAAGCATACATGTACAAGGAGGGAAAAGAAGAAACTAGCTTGAAATTAATGGATTCCTCATGACACTTACATGGCAAGTACAATAAAAGTCAGAAATTAGCGAATTTTCAGGCCTGTATGGATCCCATGGTGAGGTAATACATGAATTACTTGAATTACTAGGACTTATCTTGTAAGATGAAAATAAGGTGGGGACTGCATACGGATTACATTTGATTGGCATTTATTACTATGTTAACCTATCTCCACACAACACTTAGCAGTGAGAATTACCTCTTACGACAGAATTAAGGTATGTTAAGAGAGCTAAAGACAGAAGCGGGATATCTGAGTTGAGCTGGACACGAAGAGGAACACTGCATAGATATAAGACTCTCGATGTTTGAAAAAGGACCTAGCAAGCCTTTAGCTTGCAAAGCTGCTTTTCACATAAGAAAGAGACAGAATGAACATGTTCCTATTGATGAGTTGAGTCTAGTAGCTCAGATCACAAGTACTTAAAATCCAGCAGTAGACGGAAGCCAGGGAAAGGAAATCAAGCGGAAATCTTTCCTAGCTTTGTTTAGGGATAAATAATTCAACGTGTTTCTTTCTTCGATTCTTTTGTTCATATTCATTGAGGGACTTTGGAAAACTGTGTTCTCTGTTTACACATCCATTTCCCCCCCCCAAAAAAAAATCAAGCCAGTTGTCAGCTGTAGAATACAAAAAGTGAAATGACTATTTTCCAATTTACTAGAGGAAGATTACTCTCAGAGAAGCAAATTATAAAACATCATGAGTGTAACGTAGCATGTTGGTTGACAAAATAAATAGTGTTACAAAATCTCTGTATAAGGAAAATGACTCAGAAATCATGAAGCATAGTAACAGAGGTGTTACCTCTGGCTTAATTAGGAGATAAATATCAAAAAATGTAAAGGTCCCTAGGAACAATGATTCATAGATTGGGTCACAATATCTAAGTGCACACTAACTACAAGACTCATACATTTAAAAAAAAATCTAAGTGATTCAGATTTTAGGAGTGTTAGGAAAAAATCCTGGCAAATACAAACTATCGGGAATGGAAGAGAACAGTGTGCACTCAAAAGCAAACAGAGCTTGGAATAAGTAGATTGATATTACCTGCCAAAAAGTAGAATCTATGAGGCAGATCAACCGTTAGGGACTCACATGCAAAAGTGTTGTTTAGATGTGTTTTAAAGTTGAAAGTTTAAGATACATTACTATTTGCCTACATAACTCTATAATAACCATCAATATCATTGTATTATTCCAATTAAATTGTTTTTAAAGAAAAATAACAGGTTATAAAGAAACTTATTCCACACACTGGAGAGACTGGCTAATTGTTCCATGAACACCCTTTCTTTCTGTTGTGGGTACACAACGGAATGTTTCCCGGCTTCTCTTGCACATGCGTGAGGCCATGTGGACTGAGTTGTTCCAGCTAGGGAAAACAGACGTAATAGAAGCGACCTCTAAGCCCACCTCTTAGTTCCTCCACATGCTGCCCTCCACATACACATACTTTCCATCCTTCTGTGGAAACACAGGATCTCTAACAGCCTGTGTCCTCATTTACTCATCATGAATGGCTGTTATCAATATTATACAAGCAATCCCCAAATTTCTATAGTGTTTAAGTCATTATGCTTCTGGAGCCTGGGCTTTGTAGCAACTTACTTTACCTTAGTTAATACAGATATTATAGTGTGTGTGTGTGTGTGTGTGTGTGTGTGTGTGTGTGTGTGTGTCACAGAGGAGAGACAAAGATAGACAGAGAATACTGAGTGCTATATGGGAGTCTGTTTTTGTACATATCACACTTCATCACAATTATTTTTTGCTTCCCTGACCAAAGGGATGTATTGTTAGTAAATACAAATAAAATTGATTGTGTTTATTTGGGGGTGACAGTACCAAAGATGAATTGTGCTTTCATATTTATTCTTGCTTTTCAGATTTTTCTGGAAAGAACTTATATTACATCGTAAATAAAAATATTGCCTTATCTAATTTTTAGACATCAAAAAAGCCAAACCTCTTAAACATTTGTAGGTACAGAGAAAGGCTTATAGGTCATTGCTGACTCTTGAGTTTTAGGGGCTTGAAGAGCTCACTAGCCTTCTCAGGAAGGGCTGGTTATTCTGTTCTTCATTCATCAAACACTGACTGTGAATCATTTGCCCAGGCTTAGCCAGTAACAGAAGACATGCTTACCCTCAAGAGAAGGTGGTTACACAAACACATTGTTATTGAAAGTGATGAGTAGCTTCAGGCTGGAGCTCAGTGAGGCCAGTAGTAGCCCACACAAGAGAATCATCAACTCTATTTTAGTAATTTCTCACAAGAGGAAATCATGGACGTGGCTCTGGAGAATGAATTACTCTGTGGAAAAGCAGACTGAGAACTGTTCCTCTGCACGCGTCATACAATCAGCTTGGGAATGGCTACACCACAGCTCCATGAAGAAAGGTCCTGGGGGAACATTATGGCAGGGCATGGAGTCAGACAGAAAGGGATGATAAAGGCTTTAAATGGTCTGATTAGCCTGGTGCTGTGGAAAAGGCCCGTCAGAATAAGAAAATATTGGGGAGAGGAGAATGGAGGTTGGGTTGGCACAGATGCTCAGGGTTAGCCCCATCTCATGGGGACTAGGACAAGTGCACAGGATGGTTCATCTCTCAGGGCATCTCTGAGGCAACCGGAAAGCAGGGTCAGGTTGTTATGTCAGTGACTTAGTTAATAAGTGTCATATGGCTGGCATTTATTCAGAAAATCTTCCTGAGAAATGACAATCAGTGAAGGTTTGGAGCTGACGTTAGCTTCTTTGCCCACAACTAAGATTTGAGACAACTTTAAAGTCATGGCAAGTGTGCTACACAGATCTTTTACAAAAAGCAAACAACCCCCCCCCACCACCACCACCACACATTTCTATTGGCCATTAAACGCTGGCTCAAATAAGCCAGTTGCAATTGGAACACCTCAGCATGGGCACCCAGCATTTCAACCAGTTTCCTCCCCCACACAGTGTTGACTGTACTATAAGGACTTGTCATCTTCCTTTCTCCTGCAGATCCCTCTCTTTGTACACAACCCTCCTGAATCTTATATAATGGAAGTAAATTTGAAGTGAGCAAAAAAGACAAAGGTACATTTTGTCATCCCAATTTTGTAACTATTTTCAGATAACATACGTCTTCATTTCACTGTATATTATTCAGTCAAGTATGTGGGGAGCAAGGCTAAAATTAATCTGGGTAAACTTCCAGGGCTGTGTTAACAAATTACCTCCAATTTGATGACTCATAAAAAAAGAAATTTATTTCATCATCTTTCTGGTGCCCAGAGTCCAAACTAAAGTTGTTGCCAGAGCCACAGTCTTTCTGCAGGCTTGAGAAGGGACCCTTTCCCTGTGGGTCTGTTAGCTTCTGGTGACAGCTGGCAAGGCTTGGTTCTCGTTGGCTTGTGTCTGCATCACTCTGTGCTTCACATCTTTTTCTCCTCTGAACTTTTCTCATGGTGCGTTTAAGGTCCTCTCAGCGAACACAGGATGATTTCATCTTAAGATGCTTAGCTGTAAACAAAGGAACAGTCACAGATTCTAAGAATATGATATAGATCTTGTCAGGGAGCTGCCATCAGTTAAACTCAGACTATTGTTAGACTATTGTAGCTCTCTGAAGACAAGTGTTTTGTCTGTGCAACAATCAGAACCTAGATGATCAAACAGAAGAGACTCAGCAGAAAGCTGGAGCTGGATTTGGGATCCAACAATAGCACAGACTGGATTCACAGAACCGGAGTGTCTAGGTGAAAGGCCTCATCCCTGCCCTTTCTGAGAGTTTAACTTCAACGAATTTGTTTTATTCTCAGAAAGCAACTCTCCTCCTTTGAGCAGATGAGTTCACAGAATACAAGAAAACGCCTCCCACAACCTTCCAGTTAATAATAATGTTTCACAGAAAAGCATCGTTTCGCTTTATTCTTTGCTCAGTATTTTTTTTTTTTTTTTTTTTTTTTTGCTAAGACATGTAATGAGCTCAACCCAGGATCCTGGCAGCTGCTGTGAGGGTTCCAAACGGCCAAAAGGCACCCGAGGAAACCTCTTGAACATCTGAACAGCAGAAAGGCGGGCTCGATGCAAAGGGCCCTCTCTCACTGCTGTGTGTGCGTACGTGTAAGTGTGTTCGTGTATACGCATGGGCTCTCGCGCATCGTTCCTTCCTCTCTCTCTGGGTTAATGACACTTCTGGTTGATTTATTGATTGCCTGTAACACCACTGGCTTTTCCTGAGGCACTTGTGATCTTCCAAGTCGCAGGTGCCACCCCCAGTGGAAAGCTGTTCCCAAACCGGGATGTTTTGATTGCTGCTTGGCTTCCCCAACTTGACTGGTCAGGGCTGAACCTTCTCAGCTTCCCTCGAATGAGCTCCTTAAGCCTGTTCCCTCCGAAGCATCTGTAAACAGTTGAAGGTCATGATTGTTCACTCTGCAAGATCGATATGCCATTAAATTGTGACAAAAAGGACTGCCAGACCATTAAGGCATCCCTCATACCCTCAGTAATCCTGATAAAGTGATGAGCTGTTTTAACCTCTCTGGCTCCCATCGCTAACTACTAGAAGCCACCTCGCTGCTGAGATAACCCTTTCTGCAAAGTCAGGACGACCCGCAAATGACTGCCGCTGCTTCCCAGCTGCTTCTGCTGTGCATTTCTCCGTGCTATTATGTAGTTAGTTTTGAATTTAATCTCCCCCCTCACCTTACCTTTATTTATTTATTTATTGCCCAGATACTCTAAAGCCTAGTGTTACCAGCAAAATTATTTAAATTAAAAATGGTTTTGCTCTAGAATAAGTAGGTTTCTTTATGTAGGTAAAATTCCTAATGGAAGAGAGATTAAAAAACAAAAATACCCATAGTAACTGGGAAAGGCACAAATCCTTCTCATCTTAAATACATTTTCCTGAATTCAACTAATCTTAGCCATGGGCTGTGTTCAAAATAATGACGTCTGCTTTGTTCCTCTTGCAGTAGAAAGAGTAGAGAAACCAGGATTGATTTAGGAGAAAGTGTCTTGCTGTATAACCCAGGCTGGTTTCGAACTGGGGGCCCTCCTGCTTCAGCCCCTTCACAGCTGGAATTACAGGTGTGTACCATCATGCCCAGCCAAGGAGGAGGTTGAGATAAACAAAAGGCAAATTTTGTGAAATAAAAATAGTATTCTAAGCATT
Organism: Cricetomys ansorgei; assembly: GCA_026225945.1. Classification (NCBI taxonomy): domain Eukaryota; kingdom Metazoa; phylum Chordata; class Mammalia; order Rodentia; family Nesomyidae; genus Cricetomys; species Cricetomys ansorgei. Next base: position 1,347,228 of record JAMJFZ010002601.1, on the reverse strand, counting down.
CTGAATCCATTTTTAAATTAAATCTAGACCAGCCAGATCTTATTTGTTATTGCATGAGCTTATCTGAAGAACAATAATTTCACTCAATGCATGCCCAAATGAACTGACGCTGTTAACTGATACTCAGTGGGTTGGAAAAGTCTGCAAGTACTTACCGAGATAAGATTGATCTCATACTCTTTGCTAATGCTAACATTATCTGATATTCAATATATGTTTGTTTTATTTTTAATAATGTGAATGTGTGTGGGTATGTCCAGGGTAGGGAAGGTTCCTGCAGAGGCTGAAGAGGTCATTGAAAGAGCTGAAGTTACAGGCAGTAGTGGGCCACACAATCTGGATGTTGGGAACTGGTCCTCTGCAAGAGCAGCAAGTGCCTTTAATCACTGAGCCATATCTCCAGCTCCATAATATTTAAGTCCTTATTTTTAATTTACAAGTTCTTTGGTTACCAGAATTGACGTTTATAAACAAACTAACACATTCCTGATGCAAGCGCTTACACTTTATACCTAGATGCACATACGAGCACTCGTATGCACACAACCACACATACTACTTGTCTATTTTCTGAACAAACAAAATACATACATCTTCTATGGGTGAAATCGTATATAACAAGTCTTATCTTAGTGTGACTTTTTACGTTGTAACCATTTTAGAAGATTACTAATGTCAGGGAAGCTGGGAAATTGGTCACCGTAAATATGATGAGTTTTAAACTCTATCAGTTTAGAAGACTTTGTAGCAATCCAGTCAGCTCAAGACACACACGCTTTCTGGGCATAAACAGAATACACCATTACTCCATTTTCTTCTTGCTGATTTGCAAGCTTGAGTTTTCAAGAAAATCAGGTCTGGCCCTAAATGGCCTATTATGTCAACAAAACATACCTTCAAATGAAAAACACTTGAAACCAGCAGGGGATGCCGGGAGTAAACAGAAAGGAACCAGTCTTAGTGTCTGCTGAGCCCATTAGCTCTCACCTGCGAGTCTTTCTTCAGCATATCAATAGAATAATCTAGAAAGGCACAAGAACAAGAACAAAGCCCTGGATCAATGAAATCATTCACTGATCCACCCGTGAAGCTCGATAAGTGGAGTATTAGCTTAAAATCTCCTACATACTGCTTAGGCATCATTGCATGGGCCCTGAAACCAGGCAAGTGGACATGGAGAGCTTGGGCATTTTGTTTCTGCTTTGCCTTATTTGAACCCCAAATTAATCCTGAATTTCGATTTTGGGGCTTTGAATCTGCTCTGCAGATCCTGGAGCATGAGGTAATTTAAACAGATAATGATGACTTAATGAAATCGAGGGTATCTTATCTCTCCTTCTGTACTTAATCATGTCTAAACCCATTTACAGATTTCTGGCTCATGTCACTTATTAACATATCAAATATGTATCCAGTGCCTACTAGATGTCCTGCCATTTGATAATTTCTGAATACCTAATGAGCAATGTTAGCATCTATGCTTCTTGGGTAAATGTTTCTGTCTTTAAGGCATCCCAGGCTATTACAGTAGAGGAAGTAGGTAAGTAGACAACAGGATTGCCTTTTGTAGCAACTTTGATCCTTTGAGCTGGGTATTTATTTGTATGCTGAGTTACCACGACAAAGCAAAGCTACATCATTGTTAGGAAAACACCATAGATATTTCTGGAGCCATTGTAAGAACAGTGTAAAGAACAGTGTAAACAGTGTAAGAACAGGTTGCTAGTGAACTATTGTTCTCTTTGTCCACTTATCCTGGGTCTGATATCTCCATCAGCAAATGAGCAACACCCCTTGGCTGGACTAAAACCATAACCAATGTATATTGATTCCTTCTATCTGCATTTTATAGACCAGCCAGTTGCAAGGCACATGTTGGGAGACAAATAGTCTATTGCTCTTGTGCAAGGTGTCGGGAAGTATGAGCCAATACAGAAATGTTTCCAATATACAAAAGCTGTCAGCAGGAAGCTATAGACTCTTTGAACTTATTCATCACATTCAGATATATTATCTCTTCATATTGTTCTGTACACATTAAAAGGAGAGATGGGAGACAGTAAGGTAAGAAAACGTGGAAAAGAGTGGGGAAAATGTTTGAGATAAAGTGTGACCATCAAGTCATTCCACGGGCTGTCGTGAAGCCCCTTTTATCTTACCTTCACCACTTCTCTGTTGTGTGGAGTGGAAAAACTTGGAAATTAAAAAATGCGTATTTACATTCTCTTTGGGAGGCATGTGGGGTTCTAATGAATGTTTGGCTGACTCCAGGAAATCTGCCTTTTTAGGTCCAATCACACCCAGCTGTTTGCATTAAAGTCTATCCAATTTGATTTTCATTTGTCAGACTGATCCCTTTGATGTCAAAATTACTCTCTCCTTCTCATTTAGTGCTTAAGAGTTTCCAGCTGCCCTTGGCTCTGTACTTGCATTGAGGTCTTCAGATAGTCTTTGGTCATAGTGTTCCATTTTGCAGTTGTCTAAACTCTATCTAAGTGATCTCATCCATCTTGATGACCTAACTCAAGACACTTCTCCAAGATGTCTCTGGACCTGCTCTTATTAAAGATTGACTTGCATTATGTTCACCCTCTGGTAAGCAGCTTTGGCTGTGTCTACTTCTCATTCTCAGAGAGCACACCATTCATACCAACATCTTCTGTTCATTTGAACAAAAAAAAAAAATATGTTCAATTCTCTTTGGAATCATTGATTGCCACCTGATTTACAATGCCTCTTTCTCTCCTTCAGAACAGATTACCTCTTAGAGTTGAATGAGTCACAAATTGGTTTGGGGATCCTAAGTAGACCACAGAGTGTTGAATCAACACTTTAAGAGCTCTTCAGTGTCACAGTATTCATTCCTAGTTCTTGGGATTCGTTATGAGAGACATCTATTGTTGTCTTCCTTTATACGAGAGGAAATCAGGAAGCTAGATGAAGTACCCAGAAGAATTTTCTCTCTAATAACTATCTAGGCCAAAACTTTGCTCTGCAAACTTTAGGTCACACTAAAGTCTACTTGTAAGACTCTTTGTATATTTCTTCAGTCCTCTTCCGGCAGTTTTTCTATCAGGTATCATATTTGTGTGTCTGTGTGTCTGTCTGTGTGTCTGTCTATCTATCTATCTATCTATCTATCTATCTATCTATCTATCTATCTATCTATCTATTTATCTATCTATCATCTTTATCAGCTATCATTTATCAGCTATTCTGATATATGAATTAGCTCTATTCTCTATCAGCTACCATATCTATCATCATCTGTCTCGCTGATATGTTCTCTTTATAAATAATTCAAATTTACCTACATTCTAACCTACATCTGAGTATTGTGTTTCTGTCATTCGACCACTAACATGGAATGCAGGTTGTTTGTTTTTCTCTGAAATTCAATAACTTCCTTTGTAAGTAGAAAAGATGCTTCTACTTTGGTTGCTGTAAGGTTTAAATAAAATAATATAGAAAAAAATCACCATCACTGTTCTGGCTAGTTTTGTTGTCAGCATAAACTAGAGTCATCAGAGAGGAAGGAATCTCAGTTGAGAGAATGCCTCCATAGGATAGGGCTGTAGGCAAGCCTGTAGGATATTTTCTTAATTAGACTGATGTGGGAGGACCCAGCCCATACCAATGGAGCCACCTGTGAGCTGGTGGGCCTGGGTTCTATAAGAAGGCAGGCTAACAAAGCCATGGGGGAGCAAGCTAGTTAGCAGCACTCCTCCATAGCCTTTGCATCAGCTCTTACCTCCAACTTCCTGCCCTGTTTGAATTCCTGCCCTCACTATTTTTAATGATGAACTGTTATATGGAACTGCCAGTGAAATAAACCCTTTCCTCCCTAAGTTGCTTTTGGTCATGATGTTTCCTCACATCAATCATAACCCTAAGACAATCACTGACTGGCATGAACCCAGTAATGACATGATGAAGGACAATTATTTTTCCATTCTTAGCATAACAGGCACCAGGGAAAAAAAAAGAAAAGAAATCACTAGGGAGAAAAAACTAATTGCTGATTCATGTGCAGTATAACCTTTTTGAATTGAATGATCACCTGGATCACCTGATTGGAGAGCAATTGAATTTGATTCAGTGTAAATTCTTTGAAAAGTAATTGTTTTCTTCCTTAGTTAATATATTCTATTCCTGCTGCTTCTAAGCAGAACACTATCCATTTAGTGACTAAAACAATCAAAATTAAATATTAGTATGTCAGAATTCCAAAAAGAATCAGCAGGATGGCTTTCCCTCAGGATGATCCAGGGGTCAGCTGCTTCTCTGCCTCTCCAGAGCTTCTCTTTCCACATTTGTTGGCTCACAGCAGTATTAGAGACAATGCTTTAGCCAGTGCAGCTCCTTCTTCTCCTACTCATGGGCCCTCAATTCTCCTTATATGAATACAAAGGGTCTATTTGGATAATGTCCCATAATTGCCCCATCTCAGACTCCCTACCATATTTGCAGCAAAGTATTATTAGATATGTGAAATAACATAGTCACAGTTGCTGGAGGACACCTTTAGGACAAGGACATCTTTAGAGTGTCCTTATCTTGCCCACCACCACTAATAAGAGCCTTATAGAGTGTGCTCACTTTGAAGGTGTACTCTTAGGCACTCCTTTATGTTGAAATACATTCTTGATCCTCTAGTTACTTATTCCTTATTTGATAATTTTACCTCTAAAAAGATAGTCTTTCTGAGATGAAGTACATTAAACAATGACTTTGGGAAGCTGGTAGAGCTCAGGGACAGAGCTCCCTGGGTTCAATTCCAAGCACCAACATATACACGCAAAACAATTATAGTCCTTTTAACCCTTCTTTCTTTACAGATATTTTATTTAGTTACATAATCTCTGTGATTTTTTTTTTCCCTAGGTCTGCTTTTGTCCTATTTCTTTGTTTTTTATTTATTTTTTTTGAAGTTTTCTTTTAGTTTAGTTTACTTTTGTTTTCCTTTTTCTTTTGTTGTTTTTTCTTTTGAGACAGGGTCTAGCTCTGCATCTCATGCTGGCTATATACTGCCAATCCCCCTGCCTCATTATCCTAGATGCTAGAATTCCACATATATGCCAGTGCACCTAGATTCTTTGTCTTAATTACACTCAGAATATAGGCTCCCCAAAAGAAAGCCTTGCCTTACATATTGTGTTATATTATAAAAGTTTGTCCCTTACCACCCATATTCCTGAGACAAAGATTCTTTAAAAATTATATTATTTGCCTTTTCCCTTAATTTTTTAATAGTGAATATAAACAGTAGGAAAACTTCAAACTGGACACAAGTAGAGGTTTGGGGGAATAGATAACCTGCTATTTATCCATTTTTATAGTACTGAGATCTTTGCTATAGTACTGAGATTTTATAGCACAGGTATGTGGTATTCTAATACTGTGTCAGCGACCTTATGGAAGAATCCAATTACTGTTACAATTTACAAACTATGGCTTAATTTCAAAAAGATATGTAATAGTACTTCGTGGTCCTCTACCCTAGCCATCTGTCTCCCTTCCTCCTTCCTGCCTTTCCCCCTTCTCCTTCATATTGCCCTTTTCATTTTCCCTCCTTTCTTTTCCTTTTTTATACCTCCCATTTCTTGTAATAGAGCAAGTTGTAAATACAAATCTAGCCTCTTTCTTCCCACACCAAGAAAGTAAATATGACTCTTTGACTTTAATCTTCTGATGATGCTCTGCACAAAACCCAGACACGATAATAAAGTGAATGAGCTAATTTTTTAAAAATCTTTTCCAGTTTTCAAACTTTGTTATGAGCATTTTTATGTGTTTTAGAACAGAAATTGTCACAACAGATAATTGAATACTTTGTATGGTTAATGTAATATTGTCTCCTTATTCTCTCCTTGACAAAAAAACGCTAAGGTCTCCATCTGTAGTTTTTTACCAAAGCTGAAGTGTTGGAAGGATTATTTTTCCTTAAAGTTGACACATACATGAATCTATGATTATTTTGCAAGTGCCTCCATTATCCAAAATATTTTTGAAACACTTATTTAGAACCTGCCTTCTGTGACAGTCTTAGACCCCGTCATTATGTGTTAACCACCCTTTGTTTGACTAAGAATGACAGGTTTTGGATTTACCTTATTCACCAAATTTGGGTCGATTCTCTTTTGCTTATTTTTAGATGACAACTCAATGGATAAAGGTTTGTCAGTTAGAAAACAATCAAGAGAATATGCCCACACAGAATCAAAAGCCTCTAAGTTCTACTCTGAAACTTGCCATAACTGGAATAGTGAACAAAGCTTCCTATCTCCCGAATGACTCATTATAAAAGCTCAAATGAAGAAACTTATTTTACAGGCAAATATACAGACTAAAAATCTAAATACAAAACCAACAGTACCTTATTATATCACACACACACACCTGCCCTTATGCTCACTAGTATGGATACTTCTGAGTGTTCAAATTATGAGTCGTTTTAATTTTATTCTTCTTTCTTTGATTTCTAGAATATATGCAATTACTTTTGTAATCAAAGTGGAAAAAATCTATTACAAGCTCTTAAAGGTACTTCTAAATACAAATTTTAAAATCTTGTCAGTAACGATATTTTCACTGTAAAGAAATAATAACAGCCTGGAAGTCCTCCTAACTATGTGGATGTGCTTTGATTACATTTGTAAAACTGTTATATTTGTTTAAAATAGAAATGTGTGAGTAAAGGATACACATTTCCAGAGTGCAACCAACCTCTCCCTGTGGCAGTTAAAATAAACTAGAAGTCTGGATAATACCAACTGAAGTCCTCAAAATGAATTGCATTGAGTTACAGTCAGCACACAATAGCACACGGGATTGTTGTCAGTGGTCAGTGTTAGGACATGATGTTTCGAGGTCTTTTGGTATCTTAGTCAAAACACTGAAATAAAGGTACACGCTGATTGCAAAGTAGCAACAGACTACCCAATGGTCCCAGTCTTTTGGGGGGCTTCCATGTATGGTGTGCTAGATGGATGGGCATAGCTTAGATAATTCTGTTTTGATTGACAGAGTTGAATTATATACACTTTCTTTTTCTTACTGTGCACGTTCTTTTCCATGATTCATCTGGTTTTAACCATTTATTTATACATCCAGTCATGTAGAGGCATATATGGTAAATTGAGGATTCTTCCTAAAAGTTCAATCAATTTATCTTATTGCATATGCACCCAAAACCAGTTCAGGCTGGATCTGCCTCCTTTCTCCCATTGTAAGGAATATCCAGAAATATATTACAATATATATTTTTCAAGGAAGGGAAGGTATTGATGGTTTTTTTTGGAGTAGGTATGCCTACTGCATTGTTCAGAGTGGTGGATATGTGTAGCTCAATGCAGTCAGGGTGGATCCTAGATTGTAAATTCATTTTTAAGGCATGCATTTTTAAGACAGCTGAGGGCTGTATTTTGCAAAGTGCTTACTGTTTCTGTCTAAGTCAAGCCATGTCCCAGGTTACTAAGCCATTCTCTATGCTCACCTGCCTAGAGGGTCTACATGTGACTACTGCCTTGGCTACTGGCCCTGGTTTCTTGGATGAGGTTGGTCAGTGATTAGTAATGAGCTAAGCATTTGCCTTATCTAGGATCATTGCAAAAACAAAATTAAGAGCTCTTTCACCGCTGAAACATAGAGAATACTTTCAGTCAGTGGCTTGATGATAAATAAATACTAGATAGCTTGTGTTCCATTAAAAATGCACCCATACCATGTAAAATACACTGGAGGCAAAAAAGCAAAGCTTTGATGGATCATCGCTTAAATTACACAGGAATCCACACCCCCCACAGCTCCGCAACATATACCAGTAGGATGTAGAATCCCAGAAAAGATGAGACCGTTCATGCCGTCTCAGAAAGCTGAAGTGATTATGTTCCACCTTCTCCAGGTTGAGGGGTGGACCTTTGTTTTAATTAGGGTCAGTGTCCCTTAGTCGTTCTCAGCATAATTCTATGCAGTAAGCCTTGAGGGATGGAGAAGGTATAGACAGCAATACAAATAGTGATTTTTAACATATTTTTAAAATTTATTCTTTGAGACTTTCAGACTTGCACACACATACGCAATGTATTTCAATGATACTCATCTCCACTCTTCTCCTCCAATGTCTCCCAGATTCCCCACCAACACAGCTGTGTCCCGTTCCCAATGAGTAGTGAATTTTAAATACTCCAGCTATAGTTATAGATATCCACCCCAAAGGCACAGATCTAAAAGCCGTGGTTCCCAGGGTACCCTGTCATTAGGAAAGTGCCCTTGATGGTACCAAGAAGCAGATGATAACCAGCCATAAACTGTAATTCCAAAATCGTAGCCCAAATCAACAATTTCTCTTTATAAATCAGTTCCATCCGGCATCTGTATGGTAATGAAAAGTGGTGGAACACAAATCTCGATTTTATTTTTACTTTTATTCTTTTAATATTCTGGCCGCTGGTCTTCAGATTTTTTTTTTCTCTGTATCTTTCAGACAAGTCCGGTATCATATTGTAGACATGCCTTATCAAAAAGGCTTGGGACAAGGAGTATAGGGAGCAAGTGTAGTCCTAAGTGAATACGTATTGTTGACACAGGTACAGCCGTGTCCAAAACCAATGCCTCAGTCCCATGGGAATGGCAAAGGTTTCCCCAGGGGAGGCTCAGAGTGACCACAAAGCGTCCCCTGGGTTTGTGTGTGAATGTTGACAGTCTCTCCTAGATGTATATGACCTGAAGACTTCTCTTAGAGAGACTGTTCCTGCCAAGATTAGCTAAACCTATCTCCTTTTCCAGTTGCATGCAGTAACTCTTGCCTCCCTCACTTTTACATAATAAACACACTGAGCTTGGGAGAGGATGGTGGTTCTGTCTTCTCCAGCCAAGAACCCAGACTACTCTGCCCAGCCTTTCTGTTCCTGGGCATGTGTATTTAACCTTTCTTCATGCCCACACTGCCCCAGCCAGGTGAGTCCCTGGAGCCATGCAGAGCATGGGAAAACTCTGTCTGAGATACCAGTCTTTTTAAAAAGATTTTGGAATATTTCCATATGTACATAATAAGATATCTTAGGGATGAAATCCAATTCTATGTACAAGATTCATTTGTGTCTCATGCGTGCCTTGCACACACATAGCCTGAAGTCATTTTCTACAGTGTCTTTGGGAGAAAATAGTCATTCTGTCCACAGCAGCAGTGCTGAGCATGAATCTCTCATGTCATTGCAATGCTTAACTGTAAGCCAACAAAAGTCACACTGACAAGCTGGAGTTCCCTCATATCCAGAGGAGACAAATATGCCCACGAACTATGTCAGAAGCAGCACTTAGAGTTATTGACTCCTGAGATCTTTTGACCATACCACTTCTTACATGAAGTCAGAGAGAATTCTCCATGCACAGTATCATATCGGTACTCAGACCTTTGGATTTTGTAACATCTTCAATTTTTGAATTAGGGGTATTCCACCTATATGAATGGACTGCAAATTTACATAAAAACTATATTTTGTCATTGTCAGGTAGTTTTCATCCTTGCCATGATTCAAGATTCTAGAACTTTCTACACTGTAACTATGACTAGCCCCAGTAACCTTTAAATAGAGAAGACGGTGAAGTTACATGCAAATCTTAAAAACAGATCCAGAAAGCAAAGCACAGAGGGCTCCCATATGGCATCAGCTAGAACTGATCTCATGGCCACACATGGATGAGCGGAAATGTACTCTCTAATTGGGCAACTGCTTCCCAGGGACTGGAGCAGATTAACTACCGTATAGAACTTCATATCTTTCCCCCGTTGATTTGGCCTTCTTGTGTAAATTTATTTTAAATATACCAACATACGTAAACGATATCAAAATGTAGCAACGATATACATCGATTGTTTCATTCGACAAATTATACCCGATAGTATATGATGTGTGTAGCTCTATGCATTCTAGCATTGGAACTACACTATAGAAAAAGGAATCTACCTTAAGAGCTTAAGTTTAGTGCAAATGTAGATAATGAGAAATCATCAGTCCTTAGGAGAGTGGGAGGAGGGCAGTACGATGCTAAGATCCTAAGATGCTAAGGGCTGCCAAGAGGCCTGGTTGGATTCAATAACAAGACAAGTGACAGCAACACGGATGATCACTGTGCTGTTCCTGAACGTTTTCTTTCCTTTTTTTTTTTTCAAAATAAAAAGTTGGGATAAATTGATTCATGTTTCTACAAAAGTTTACTCAAAGTTGCTGTGTGGAGAAGAAACTGGAAAGGGATGAAAGAGTAGAACATTGCAGGGCCAGGCAGGAGGCAAGCAATAGCCCAGTACAGTTATGCTAGTGACATAAGAGAAACGTTGGTGGTAGAGTCAAATGTATTTTAGAAGTATAATCAATAGCATCTTAAAGATTGACTGTAAGAAAATGGAACGATAATAATTAAGGTGCAGTCCAGTGCACAGAGGTGCCAGTCTTTGGCTATTGGAGAGCTATGACAAAATAACTTAGACTGAGTGACTGATACAGTTCTGGAGGCTGGGAGTCAAAGCAGTCTGTGTCTGCCAAGGGCTGGCTTTGGACTCATGGATGGTGCTTTCTCACATGCAGAAGTGTTAAAAGGTCTCTCTTCTAGATCTCTTTCATGAGAAAAGCTAATTCCACTTATGTGAGGCTTTTCCAAAGGGCCCATCTCCTAATGCCAGTGCCTTGGGGATTAAATTTTAAGGTGGATTTCTGAGAAGCAGAGACATACCATCGTTCTGTCCACAGCAGGAATACCGGGCATGAATCTCACATGTCACTGCAATGCTTAGCTGCAAGCCAGGGAAAATTCTGCCTGCATGCCGGAGTTTCCCTGTGTCCAGAGGATACAGACACACCCAGAGCTATATCAGAAGCAGCACTGTGGGTCTTAACTCTGAGATTTGAGCTTTCCCCCTGACTCCCCATAAAGAGAATGACAACAGCATAAATTCTATCCCTCACCCATTCATGCATTTCCAGCGACCACACTCCCAGCAATTTAAATTACTCAACTGGGCTTTGACAAGTAGATGTATTCTCAATGGGCATCTTCAAAATTCCTGTGGAGAGAAAACCGGCTAGGCCTGAAAGTATAAGCTTAATGCAATTTGCTGAGAATAAGCAGTTTTGTTCAGTTCGAGCCAACATGTTCCTCGGTGTTTTATGCAAGAGCTGTCACTGCAGTCACACCGAGGGGCAGATTCAACGAGAATGGAAAACTATGAGAAATGCCCAAACTTCCTATTTCCTATATCTATTTTAGTTGGTGGCAATTACAATTTACTACGCAACACTCAAAATATAAACGGCGTTGTGTGAAAGGATATAACAGTGACAGATTTGCAGCCTCCAAGCGTGACTTCAAAATATTGGTGCCGAAAAGGTTTCCTGTTCCGGAAGGCAGTTGAGACTACAAAGCCTACGCAGGTGAGGACGCTGGCACGAACGCTCCGAGCACTCTGGATGTTGAGCGAAGCTGTGCGGTGAGGGTGGGTGGCGCAGCCTGGCCGCATATGGAGCCGACCTTCTGCGCCAATCGCACCCTGCGATGGCACATACAGCGAGCGAGGAAATCCTGCGAAGCGGGGAAACTGAGAGCATAAGGCCTGGAGTTGGAAATCAAGAAGGAGAGCCAAGAGTTTGGGGGAACGGCAGAGGGAGGGTTATGTGAGGCAAACACTCCAGTGTCTTGCAGCTTCGGCCCTGTCCACCCTCTTGTCCTAGATTCGGTTGAAAGTCCGAATCACCAGGCCTCTGCAGCTAGCTGATTCCTTCCCGTAAGAACCACTGCAGAAAGCCCGAGGGTGAGCCCGAGGAGAAGTCAGTTTCTTCCCTAGCTCTTGTCTTCAGGGTGGCACAGCTCTCAGCTCTCACGGATGAGATGATTCCTTAATGCTCCCTTGGGGCATACTCCTTACTCTGACACTAAGTCTGAGATGGGCAATGGCCTCCCACCACCGCTAGCACAAGGGTGTGACATCATCATCTGGCTTGTTCCCCTTAACTCTGCGTACTTCTTTGTACACAGTCATTAAATGTTCAGGAAAATGCCTGTCTGTGATCCTGACTCATACAAAGAATTACAAGGTCACCTGTTTGGTTTCAAGAATAATTAAGGACACAATGAAAGTGTCCTGGGCAGAACAGATAGTGCAGCTCTGACTCAGAGAGCACAAATGATATCTCCACATATTAGAAAGGGAGCAGGCTCCTTGTTGCCTCGTACCTGCCCCAATCCTCCGTCTTTACAAATATCATGCTTTACTTAACCAGTGCCTCTGGTGTTCCTGCCTGGGAGCCCATTCCTATCCACCTGCGTACAGGTAAGAACCCAGTGCTCCAGACAATCCAATTGCCTTCACCTGGATGAAGGGGTAGTTCTAACCACTGGGTGCATATTCCAACTATGGATTTCAGGATTAAACCTGAGAGCATCCTAATCTGTGCACCCAACTCTGGCTGACCTACATATTTCTAATGTTCAAGAAGAGAATGTGGTCTATGTTTTATCGGTCACCAGCAGAGCAAGAATGCTAGCTGGGTTTTATTCATAAAAGGAGCGACATTATACCTTATCTTAAATAATTAGAACAGCTTCCCACTTGTTTCTATTTTCTAGAATTACTGTAACTAAAATTGATTCTAAAAAGCTGCTTATTTAAGAAAACAACTGGGCAAAATTTAACATCTGGATACACAGGATTCCTACCTCTGCCATTGTCCTTCCTCTCCTCCATGGGTACCAGCTTTCTGCTCTATCAGGATGTGGCCCTGGCTGTCACATTTATAGGAAAGCCAATGAACACAGAACACCAAGGATTGGAAAGAAGCTTGGCTACAGTACCTGCAATTAGAAGCTGCCCAGAGATAAAAGTAAGCGAAGGGCTGCTCTTGATTGAACTCAAGTGACACTGTTCAAGCTCAGATGGCAGAAGCGAGGGACTCTGGCACCTCTCGGATACAATAGCAGTGGCCCTGAATGGTTTGTTATTAAAACTACTCAACAGTCCTTTTGGAGGAAAGAAGAGCTTCTCTTCTCTACCTCTCCGCTAAGAGTGATTTTTCACCCCATTTGATAAAAATTGTGGTCCAAGTTTCACTAGGCAGCTCTAGGAAGTTATCTTTTGCTCTGTCGGCATTACAAGTGTGTGTCAAACCATGAGTGAGGATGGTTGTAATATAACATTAGAGTCGTATTGCACAGTAGAAGGTCTAGAAAAAAATGAATGAAAGAACAGAGCCACAGAATAGTGACACTAGTTCACTTCACCTCTACACCTGGAAATTCTGTCGGGGCGGTAATGACAGGGGCACAGAGGGACAGAGACTGCAAGCATAAAGCTTAGAAAACTGTGGCAGGGATGTCACATGACTGAGGGAATTGCAGAAAAGATGTGGTTTAACCATATACCACCTAAAGGCTAAGAGACTGCATTTAAACTAAATACTTATTTCCTGTGCAAAGCCAGGCCACATGTAAAACACAGGAAATGAACATATCAGGATCCTTTAAATAAAAGTTTATTAGAACACAACCATGTTCCTTTGTTTATTCAATGTGTTTGCTTTTTTTTTTTATAGGAGGAAGAACAGAGCATGAGGCAGAGACTATAGGGCCAGAAGTATTAAAACATTTGTTATCTGGAATTACGGAAAGATGTTTACAGTCTTGCTTTAGGTTAATTGTTTCCAACAAGCTTCCTTCCTTTCTCTTTTTTTTTTTTTTTTTTGCCTCTCCCAACCCTATGTCCCTCTTCTTTCTTTCCTCTCTGCTTTTTCTGTTTTCCTTCCCACTCTTTTTTCTATCTCTCCCATCTTTCCTCCCTCCCTGCTTTATATCATTTGGCTTTTCCTTCTAAACTATGTCAGGAGAGAACCAAGGCTCCTCCCTGAAGATCTTCCTACAGCTTCTTGCTCTCCAAAGTGCAGCCAGAATGAGGGGGGGCCAGGATCAAGGTCTGAGCCTTCTTTCTTTCTATCCAAATAAAACAGAAAACAGAGAACATGCAACTTCTGCTGCTTTCCTATGTGTTTAAAGACAATAACTCCCTCAAATATTTCCTCCCATACTGGGTTGGTTCCCTCCTATCAGAAACATATCTTATCATCTTTTCCCTCTCAATACATGACACATTAACAGAATCCAATAAATATTAATGTCTTAAATATTAGTGATTGAAAAACTGAAGGACTTAAGTCCAATCAACATCTCAAACCAAACTCTATCATTGTCTCGTTTACCTATTGTGGTGGTTTGAATGAATGGTTCTTATGTATTTGAATGCTTGGTTGCCTAGTTGGTGAGCTGTTTGGGAAGGATTAGGAGGTGTGACCTTGCTGGAGGAGGTGTGTAACTGCCTATTGCCTTCAGATAAAAATATAAGCTCTTAGCTACAGCTAAGTATAAGAAAGCATGCAATTATATACTTTCTGCCAAAAGTTGTCTTGGTCATGGTGTTTCTTCAGAGCAATAGAACAGTAACTAAGATACCTATCTATGGTAAAGACATTTTTCCCTTCTGTAACACCCCCAAGGTTAATTGAAAACAATAAATATATGGTTTCTTTTGCCTAAAAGAACCCATAAGTAAACAATTTCTACCATGCTTAAAGTGAAGCAGATGCCACTTAGAAGCATTAGAGAGTGAACTGTCATTAGTAAATATTGGTAGATGCAAATGATTGATAAAAAGAAGATACGAGGTTTTGCTTACCTTGGTATCTGGGGCCACAGTGAGTGACAAAAGAGCTTAAAGATTTATTTGTGCTCATGATTTCAGTCTTTCACAGAGGAAGACAGTGGGGATGCTCATACCACAGAAAGACAAGAGTGTGAAACAAAAAGTAGGCAGGTGTAACATTTTCTCTGTGACCCAACCCCAGTGACCCACTTACCAAAGTTTCTAGAAGCTCCCAAAATTAGTGCCACCATTTGTGGACCAATGATTCTATAATGTCCCTGTTGGCAGCATTTTAGATTCAAGCAATAACAAACACCCCCACACCCCTCCCCACATACATACAAACACACACACACACACACACACACACACACACACACACACACACAAATACACCTCTTTTCTGGAAGAAAATTGGAATTGCTGTAAGCCTACTCACTGGTCACACTGTTCTAGTTTGGTTTATGTTGCTGTGACAAAACACTGACCCAAGGCAAGTCAGGGATGAAAGGGTTTATTTCAACTTACTCTTTATAGCCTGCCAACCAGTAATATCTGGACAGGAACTAAAACAGAGCACGTGGAGCAGTGGTCTTCAACCTCCCTACTGCTGTGACCCTACTATAATTCCTCATGTTGTAGTGACTCACAACCATAAAATTATTTTAGTTGCTACTTGGTAACTGTAATTTTGTTACTGTTATGAATCATAATGTAAGATCATCCTGATATGCAAATGGTCTTAGGTGACTCCTGTTAAAGGGTTGTTCAACCCACAAAATGGTTGTGACCCTCAGGTTGAGAACTGTTACCATAGAGGAATATTGCTTACTGTCTTGTTCTGCTGCCCATACTCAGCTAACTTTCTGATATAATCCAGTACCACCTGGCCAGAGATGGACTGGACCATCCCATATCAGCCACTAATCAAGGAAATGCCCCACAGACATGCCTATTGAAAGAGTTCTTCAGCTTCCTAGGGCTCTCTAGTTTGTGTCACATTGAGAACAACTAACTAGCACATAGGCCAATTTATAAACAAGGTGAGTTACTTTTTTAAATAGTTGCTTGCCCAGCAATTACTCAACCATATTAGCCATGTTTTTGTTTGTGGAATATGAGTATATTCTCTATAAACAGTAGTTTTTATGCACTTTCCGTAATTCTGGAGGCGATGTTAGAAGTGATTGATGTAAGCTAAGTATAACACTTGCTCCTTCATCCTCCTGTCACTAATGATCTTTTGCATATTCAGTGTTCACTGGGAGCTGGGAGTTGGTCTCCTTCTCAGGATTGCTGCATTTCTCGGGGAATTTGTATCCATGAGGTATAAAATGAGCAAGAATTGATCCAATCCTTTATGATGATGGCTCTGCTGCTGTAGGGAAGAAGACAAATGGTGACTTCAGACCTTCGTGATTAACCCCAGATAGACTATCTCAGTGAGGGCCCAGGGCAGGCAAAGACAACTGTTCCAGTGAAAGTATAAGACTACAATTCAGACACTGTAAAGACACTATTCATGGATCATTATTAGGGGAACCTTAGGGGACTTGGGCATACCCAACACCAGCATCAAGGAGATGCTATTAGCATCCTGAGACCTAACAGGCAAATCTTTCAGAAGGTCAAATGACAGCTCCATTTCACCAAAAAAAAAAAAAAAAAAAAAAAAAAAAAAAAAGCATTGCAGGAACCACAGCATTGACTGGGACTCAAGTGATGGGTGAGGCTATCCACCACTCTCTTCTTCTGTCCTGTGATCACCCACCTGGCAGGGCTTCCAAATAACTGAGTCCAACAAAGAAACCATAGGTCAAAATAGCCTCACAGACACAGTTGGTTTTCCTTAAACACCTTTCCTCTCTCCCTGCCACAGGCAAACAGCAGTGAAGAGAAGACAGAAAAAGGATTGAGGAGGAGTGGGTTAGTGGGAAAAGACCAGCATTTAAATCAATGTATGAAATAGTACTCCATGTCTTTCTTATGTCTTGTATCTAACCAGCTGGACACCCCTAACTCCCCTGTGTGTGTCTTTACTCTCCAAGTGAAGCAAGAATGTCTTCATTCACAGATTGCTAAGCCACTAGTCAAGTACAGGGTAATAACTGACTAGTGTAAGAAATTTAATTGCCTGAAACTTTTTCAAAAAGCTGTTCTAATCGCCTACATTGTCTCAAAATGCCACAGGAAGTATCTTATGAAAGAGAAATAATACAAGTTTTTTATACTTCAGTTTCCATTGTTGCGAGGGTCATTTTATTATGGATTCCTCCTTAGTTCATCATATCTCGCAGTTAAGCTAATGTGACAACACATTGACATCCTTAGCGTGTCTCAGAGCACTAGAAGAACACTATGTACAGCAACCAAACATATGGCCACCCACAGAAACCATGGATCTGAGGCCTTGATCTTTCACTTTTAGTTCTAGAGAGAATTCAGTATTGTCATTTGTTGATGGTTGCAACTGAATTGCGCAGATTCCAAGGCTCTTTTTATTTTGGGGTTCTGTGACTCTCTGATTCCACTTACACACTTACACAAAACAAAAGCATTGCGTTGCTGAAAGAATCTATTGCTGATGCAGTAACATATGATACAGGAGATGGAAGGAGAGCCCCCATTCTGAACATCAATATACATCAATACACTAGCGCAGAACAAGAGAGGCAGAGTACAGAGGGAAGTCAATCATGGACTACTGCAAGGCAAACACCTCCGCCTGGACCAAAGAGTGAAAGAACAGTAGTTCTTTCCGGATAAGGCTCTCTTCGGGAATAGAGCTTCAGGGAAGCAAGAGAGAAGTTATCATTGTGGCAACTTTTAGTTTCCCTTGCTTTGAATGTTGCAGTTTTGTCTGTCTGCCGCTGTCAGCTGTTAGTTAAAAGGTGGTTCGTTGCCTCCTAGGACTTGAAAACAGAGTTCTGACATTCTGCACCTAA
Source organism: Cricetomys ansorgei (assembly GCA_026225945.1). Classification (NCBI taxonomy): domain Eukaryota; kingdom Metazoa; phylum Chordata; class Mammalia; order Rodentia; family Nesomyidae; genus Cricetomys; species Cricetomys ansorgei. The sequence goes on along the minus strand of JAMJFZ010002601.1, from coordinate 1,329,600 downwards.
TGTGGTGCAAACATGGTTGAGTATGGGAGAGTTTGTTTTGGTTTTTTTTTTTTATTTTTTTAAATGTTTTATTATAAAAATATTGCAAATTAAAAAAAAATCACACACCCCAAAATTATCAGACCCAGAGACTGTGTAACTAAATGAACTATACAGTTAGAGTAGCCATTTGAAATGGAAGCTGTGGAGCTTCATGTTGGATATTAAACTTTCACTATGGAATATATTTTTATGCATTTATCCATCACCAAGACCTAAACAAATTTATAACAGAGTTAGAACTATAAAAACGACTAGCTTTATATTATCGTTCACAAGCTGTGTATTACCTGCATTCAGTCTTTCCTTGTCCCCTAATATTTAGCCTTTCTTGTTCTCATTTCTAAATGTTATTCTGTATACACAAGTACATTTGTTACATATTTATGCATATATAACATATAATATATATGCTAGATTCATATATATGGCTAAATTCTGCATATGAGGGACTAGTCAAACAGCCTGGAGGGAGCAGAGATCAACTGAGTCTCTAAGAGATGAAGATGCTAAGCAGCCTGGAAGAGGCTCAGGCCAACTAAACCACAGCTCCAACCTGTGGAGCTGCCTACAGGCTGTGCAGTGCTCTTCAGGTTTCCAGCTTCTGTGATCTTTGACTCGTGCTGGGCTGGATTTGGTAATTCAGCTGTCTTTTAGTCATTTCCGCTACTGTAAGTAACCTCTGATCCATATTCCTGTAAGTGACCCCAATAAACTCATCGGCTCACCAATAGACTTCGGTGGTATCTACTCAGTCATCAGTTCCCTTTCTGGGATGATACAAATGTCATTTGCATTTCCTGAGGAATAGTGTCACACAACAGACATCCTGCCTCAAGGTCAGCCAGGTATTTCCTAGCTTCCTGTGCAAGGAATAATTGTGGGACAGCATGGATAGAGTGGTTAAGAGTGAGTTATCAGCAGACATGAATAACACTGTTACCTCTGCACTGGGAACGAGATGGTTATATGACATGTTCTTCACTGGCATTTATTAATACAGGCACTAAATCAGTAATTCTAAAAAGAGGGGGAAAACTTAGCTAGTATGCCTTCATGATGAAAGAAAACAGTGAGTTGTCACCCCTCAGATGTCAGAAATCACTCCTGGAGAATGCAGGCTACAACCCTGAGTATATTATTGACAGGGAGCAATGCCTCTGACCCATGGGAATTGGCAAAGCCTTCCTGCAGGTGAGGCTCAGAGGCATGGCAAAACCTTCCTCTGGTCCAAGTACAGCTATTTATGAATGATTGGCCAGGTGTGTGAAAAAACTAGCAAATGCAGCTTCCTCCTCACGAATGATTATGACTGCTTCTTTACAGAGACCTCCCGCCAAGACTTATCTAACTCATTCTTGGGTTGTATGTAATAGACGTGGTGAGGTTCTGGGTGATTGCACCATGTTGCTGCTCCATTAAAGTGAGCACAACCCACTCAATCCCAATTTTTAGGTACATGCATCTGTCTTTTCTTCATTCCATCATCAGCCCAGTCAGGATTCCAGGACCAAGCCATGTGGGACATGGTGCCTTAGCCTTTGTTTTCTGCTTCCCGTGAATCAGTTCAAAACAGCATACAAATCACAGAGTGCTCTCTGCTATAAGATGTATGTTTTATTTCATTCTGAAATCTCTGTTCAAAGCAAAATGTCATTTTTGATACCTTAGTCTTCCCTAATACAGACTCATCCTAGCATTGGCTTGGCCTATAACCTAATCTTGTCCTCATTTGAACTTCAGGACCTTCAGAAAACATTACTTACAAAATCTCATGATAAAGTTTTTAGTTGTTTTCTTTCCAGGTCTAAGTGTCAGGTATTAACACTTAGCCTACCAGGGTTGTTCGTTTGTTCCAGAGGACATGTACACCCTCCTGCTGATGTCCCTGGAGTGGCCAGCATCTGCACACTTCTTGTCACTCCTGCAGTCTCATTTGTCCTCCTGGCAATACTCCAAAGACACAGTATTCCATTAAAACCGTCCCCTATATTCCTCTCATCCAATATTATATGGACCTCTCCTAAACTGGGAGATTTTCTGTTTCTTTTTAGCAGTATGCCTACGAGATGGCTCACCAAGGAGGACAAGGAGGCATATTCGTAGTGAAAACCCCGCCAGACTTCAACAGAGGGATCTACTATCCTTGCCAGCACTTTACTGGACAGTGGAACCTGGAGTGTCTGAGCTCAGGTGTTTTTATTGATCCAGAACTCTTTAGGTGTTCTACTAATAGCACATGCAGGTCATTAGCAATCAACATCCCCCACATAAATCCAACACTTGTAAACAATACAAAATGCCAAAACCTAGGCAACCCCTCACCCAACAGTGTGGGAAAACAATTATTTTATACATAACTAAAAATAAACTTCCACAATGCTCTTCATGATTTTAATACCAATCTAATCATAAATAAGTATAAATCCATCTTGCTACAGAACATGGAAGAGTGTCCTGCACAAAATAGGTTTCTCTGAATATGTGTTTGAATTGAGTCTCTTAAATCCACGGGACTTATATATAAAGAGCAAAAGATTGTATTTGGTACTTTTCTAATTTCCCAATATCATCTTTCATTTCTATTCCATTTCTCACTCTTGGAATTTAAATGTCACTTTACAATTCCTCAAAGATTGTGCCTCTGCTTTATAGAATGCTTCCTTTATTGTCCATCTTTAATTTCTCTTTCACCTTTTTTCCACCCTTTCCTTCAATTTTGCCCATGACCTGAGAAAACCAGGGTATTGCCCTACAACACCGGGCATCAGTTCAAACACTCAGAGAAGTTTCTCGCAGTTCTACCAGCCAATGCTTTACGAAGCTTCCAGCTCTAGACTCCGTTATTACAAACTAAACACTGCCTCTCCGTTCATCTCTCTTACTACTAACAGCACTGTTATTTCAATGCTGTGTAAAGGCTTCGGGGCCACTCAGAAGGGAGGGTGCAGGAATTCATTTGCCAATGAAAGGATCGAAAGGCAGATCTGGGTATTTTTGCAACTAAAGCAAAGCTGTAGGTAGTTTCCATCATCTGCTTGCTGGAGGGGAGGAATGGTTCCCCATCTCTTCCCTTGTTTCTGAAACCCTCAGGGATTGTCCCGTAGATTTAACATGCTGTATAACAATGTTAACAGTTCACTAGTTACCTGAAATGATTCTATACCAGTGTAACATCCTAGGAATAAAGGAATAAAGTGAGACATAACTGTTGCTCAGTCTTCAGTTCAAACAGACAACAGGACTAGAAAAGTGAGTGCGGGGGGTATGTGGACAGGAATAGTTCATCTTTGCTTGCTATGTAAGTTCTATTTTTGGTGGGGGCAAATGGTTTATTCAGCTTGAATGTTACAGACCATGAGCCATCATAAGGGGTAGAGTCAAGGCAAGAGCTTTAAGCAGAAACTATGAAGGAACCTTGCTTATTGGCTTGCTTCCCTGGCTTGCTCTACTATCTTTCTTATATAGCCCAGGTCCACCTGACTAGGAATGATACCACCCACAGTGCGCTGGGCCCTCTGACATCAATTGCCAGTCAAGAAAATGCCCCACAGACATGTACATAGGCTGCTCTAGTGGAGGAAATTCTCCAGTTGATGTTCCCTTTCTCAGGTGTGTCACGTTAACCACTGGTTTTACCTATGGCAGCAAATAACTTTAAACATAACCTTTTAAGTTATAGACTATCAAAGGGAGGTATGATTTACATTAGGTTGCAAAGCTAGGACACAGCAGATATTTCACAGTGCCAATTTACCTTTCTTTCAGGGTTAGGGCAGACCACCAAGATATGATGTATGAGGTTTCAAAAGCAGAGCCAAAGCGGCAGCCACATCACAAAGGTAGATGCTGGCCCTCAGCTCTGTTTGCTCCCCACAGTGGACTGTGTTCTAGAAAGATCTGAGTCACCTGGTAGGCATGGAAAAGCAGCCAGGTTCGGGGGCCCTCATAAATGTGACCATTTATGTTTCTTTCCTTGCAGGCCAAAGGCTCATTCTACTCTTTACTGAGGTATGCCAGCCTCTCTTTGAGTCAGTATCATTAGAGTTGAAGCTTTTTATTTCCAATGGCTTTGTTTTTCTGATCAGATTCCCAACTATGTGGGTTCAATGAAATGAGTTAGAAATGTGGGATGAGGCCCAATATAGGACCTTGGTTTAAGCCTGTTGAGATAAACTAATTACAAAGATAAAAATGAACATCTTCCCACACGAAAGGATATTTAACATGTTGGACCTCTGACTTCCAAAACACACTGGGAGGTGGATCTCTGGAGTGGTGTTTAGCATATGAGGGCCCCCGAGGATGGGAATACTGTCACTTACTCCAGCCACCACGAGAGGGCTTGGTAAAGTGATGCTATCTGTGAATGAAGAAACACGCCCTCTCTAGATACCTCATTCTCTCACGTCTTCACCTCAGCCTCCAATTCTGACGTTGTGGTGTTTCTGTTTTTCACAAGCCACTCAGTGAAGGCATTTTGTTATAGCAGCCTAAATGGACTGAAACTATTCTGACCCTCAAGTAGAAGCACATTCTGGTGCATTAGAGATGAGTACGGAAGGAAGGAACCAGGATTATTTGAAAGGCAGTCCTGAACAGAAAGCATGTGGCACTAACAAGGGCACAAAAGCAAACAAAACCCACACAAACCAAAAAGCAAAATCTGCTCTGTGTGACATGTCCGGTTACGAAAAGAAAGAGCGGAAGATGTAATATAACACATCTCCATCCCTAGCTCTCTTCATTCATAGTCATAGAGAGAATGTGATATTAAGTAAAATACTAATCTATATTATGTCATTATTAGCTGAATTAATTTGTTCTCAGGACCTATTATAATAGGAGTCATGAGTGGTTGTGTTGTAAATAAATCTCTTAATAATAATGTAGGTAATAAGAAATAACTGTCTTCTTCATATCTGTGTCCTATTATTAATATGTGGATATATAATTAATACAAGAGACTGACAGAGCCTGGAGACTGGAAATCAGGTTTTCTTTGACACATAGCCATGTCACTGATGCTTCACTGCTTGGCAAAAGAAAGTTTATTTTATTTCTTCAGTGAAGCATATCATAATACATTTATTTCATAAATTCTCTTATCATACTTACAAAGCCAATAGGAGATATATATATTTTGTAGCTACATAGATAAGATAACTGAGCCATTGATTGTTGGAGATGGAAAGCCATTTGTGATGTCAAACAGCCTGGCTTTGAGGCTTCCATTGTAGTAACTACCCATAATACCCCACCTCTACCTTAGCCTTTGAGTAGTTAGGGTTACAGGTTTGACCACCATGCCTGTCTAAACACAAGTATATTTTTATGCTATATAAATTATATTTCCAAAAGATGTGGAAAGAAAGAATAAAGAAAGAGAGGGAAAGAGAGGGAAAGCCGAAAACCTAGCCAGAGAAAACTCATCTACAGAGAGAAGTAGGCAAACTTCCTGGAGTAAGGACTCATAGGTAAAGACAGCAGGAGTAAGTGTAACTGTCTTGTGGCTACTTTCCTGTTTTTGTGGTTGTGAACCCAGCCTTTATTGGCTCTAGCCCCAGATTTTTGTTTTTAATATTTTTGAGATGAGGTATCACTGTGTCTCAACTGGAATCCATTTTATAGAGTAGGCTGGCCTTGAACTCAGGGACACTCACTTGCCTCTGCCTCTGAGTTCTGGGATTAAAGTCATTCGCCACAATGGCTGGCCAGCTCTGCCCACCTGGCTCTGTGGCTGCTTCCTTACCTGCAGCCTGTGTTCAGGGATAAGTAAAGCTTAGGAGTTACCTAAACTTTTTTGAAGCCATAATAGCTTTCTTCACTGACCGGAAAAAATCAAGTCTATGCTCCATGTTTCCCTATAAACACTCTACATAAATTCTTTCCTGGGGCACGGGTTAATAGAGCCATGATAAAAACCAAAGCATCTCTGAAAATCCTTTGGATTTGTTGAATTAAAAGTGAGCCAATTAAAGTCGCTCAACTTGTCTGACAAGGGCCTAACTATAAGTGGAAGGAAGAAAGCGATCCGGGGAGTATCTTAGTAAATGGTGGTGTCTGGGAGAAGAGCTATGCATGACTCCCTGCAGGAAAACTCTTAAGTGTTGAGTGCTCCTGTGAACCAACAACATCAAGATTATTTGGGTGCATTTATTATTTATCTGTCTGTCTGTCTGTCTATCTATCTATCATTTATCCATCTATCTATCCATCTATTTAGAATTAAATGAGGTAAACTCTTTCGGTATTCCTTCTGTAGGTGGAAGACAAACCGATAAAAAGCATGGAGAAACTTCAGTGGAACAACGAGGCTGTAACACTTGGGGGGAAATGATTGATTTCACTTGAACACTGCCAACAACAAAAAAATGTTTAAAAACAGTTTCACGGCTCAACTTTCTCCTTGCTTTTTTTTTTTTTTCCTTCTTCTTATAGTTGGAATGTATTTTATCGTCTGTCAGTTTTGCCCTGTGATATGTCCTCTTAAATTGGATCTGTAAGCCCTTCATAAAGTTTAATAAATCTTCAGCATTTCACCCTAAGGAAATTATATTAAAAACCTTCAAATGTGAAGTTGGGCCCGCAGACACACAGCACTGGGAATTTTATCACCATAATCAGCGTGTAATGAAAGCCTCTGTCGCTGTTCCTTCCCAATCATAATCTGCCTGTCTTTATGAAAAAAAAGGGGGGTTTGTCTGGGTTCATCTGCAAGCTTTAATTGGAAGATGTCTTCATTTCATTCCAGCCTACTGGGATAATAACTCAGCCCCATGTTTAAACACAGGCCCTCGCCGCTGATATTTTTTCATTTAGTAAAGCATGTCTCTTTAAATGATTTAGCAAATCATCATGAATGCCAGGCCGGAGTGATTGGCAGCTCATTGCTGGTGCACCATTTGCATGACATTTGTTCTTCAGCTAAGAAAGCTGCCGCAGGTAAACAAGCAGGCCCCGGACTGACTCCCTTTGAGTCCCTCCCTGTTTATTTTCTCATAATCAAATGACATTTATGAGAGGCCAATGCAGCTGCACATATATGCGGGAAATGCAATCAGGCTAAACATGATGACTTCATTCAGGTGATATTTTGATTAATGAAAGGACATTTTTATGACATGGGGGGCTTTTGATGAAGCAATCTGGCAAATTCTCCTTTGTATAACTAATATTCTAAATTTTATCTCTATTTTAATGCAGTATGGACTGGAATAATTAGTTGACTAGTGTTCACTTATGAGAGCTTTGTTAAAACATGGGAAAGCTTCAAATAGGAGGTCCATGGTAATCCTCTTTGTCCCTCTTGGAACAAAACAGCCTTTCTCCCTTCAAAGGCAGAGAGAAAAAGAGAGAGGGAGAGAGGGAGGAGGGAGGAGGGAGAGAGAAGGAGAGAGAAGGAGAGAAACAAAACAAAAAACAAGACAGTGTGAAATAAAGCTAGTTATGACATCCTTGAATGGCGAATGTAGTTTCCCTGAAGAGACTCCAGAGAGTTAAAAGTTTTTTATATGTCTGCTTTCTCATTGTCTTACTAAGGAACATGGACAACAACAAATTAGAAGGTTCTTTCTTTTTCTTAAAAAAAAAAAAAAGTTAATAGTGTCATAAAATACCTTCATAATTTATGTGCCTTAGCAGAATTCCAAAGAGCAAGCTGTGTTTTCTCAGGCTTACTAGAAATATAGGCCCACATTGCTTTGTAGGGAGGTTATTTCTTCACTCCTAGAAATGGCTCCCTGCAGTAGGGCAGAGAACAGGTCTCCAGCAGCACTGAGCTCATCCTGGCGCAGGTGAAGGCAAGCGTGGACTGTCTGACCTACTCTGTGATTAAAGGTATCCTTTCACATTCAGCTGCCCAGCCTTTAAGGAAGACCTCAGAGACCCCAGGCTTCTCTACCCACTAAAACAAGCAAGAACTAAACACTAAGAACAATAGCATCCTCTCGGTCACCTTCCTATGGAAAGAGTAGGGAGAAACATGGCTTGTGTGACGATAAAAGGTAATTCTGAGTGACTCTTTTCCTTTCTTTTCTTTTCTTTTCTTTTCTTTACTTTATTTTTCTTTTCTTTTCTTGAAACAGGATCTTATTGCATATTCCTGGCTGGCCTGGAACATGTCAGGTAGGCTGGATATCTGCCTCCCAAGTCCTGGGATCACAACTTGCTCTTTCTATTGTGGAGCACAACTTATACCCTTAGATTTAATCTGGGGAAAGATTATCAATTACAGTTGCTAGCGCTTACAGAGAGAACACAATTTGGAGGGCCATCATAGATCAGATGTAGGGTACAGATAATTTGGTAGAGCATGGATTTAGTAAAAATGAAATCAAAGTTCTAAAAGAAAACAACTCATTCCAACAATGTCCTTGCCCTTCACTCATTCATTCAGCTGTTGAATTTACATTTAGCAAAGCAAAAACTCCAGGGCAATATGTGATTCAAAGAAGTACAGAGGAGGTGTGGGTGGCACATCTAAATTCCCCTCGTGTGTCAAGAAATCCTTCACGACACAGAACATTCGAGTTGAGACTCAATGTGCAAATCAATCTCTTTCTTCATAATCAGAAAATTTTAAATATATAGCCTTTTTTGTCTATTACATCTTACACAATACAACAGTAAGGTTTTAAAAATAGAAACTGGAATGTCTCATTTTAATGATTTTTATATAATGTGTCAATTCCCAAACCTTTGAAAAGTTACCTGTGAAACATATGGTAATCATATTTAAAATCAGGCTTGCATCTTTAATTTCCATTTCAGTATCTGTGTACTCCTTGTTGTAGCTTTTATTTTCAGTGTAATCAGTTAAGGAATATCTACTTGAAAGTATTAGAACATGTAATATCAACAGACTTCAGGTTACCCTGATCTCAGGAAGCTTTCAGCATCTACCAGTTATTTCTAGAATTAAATAGGTTTCCTCTCAATATTAGATCTTAGAGTACTCTGGCAATGAAGTAGACTTATGAATTAACATGATGCTCCTATCAATACCCCTAAAGTCGCTTCTGCTGTACCACCCACCTCAGAATCCACATCTTCCATATAGACATAGGAACTGGAGATCCAGAATAGAATAAGTCTAAACTGAAGATGGATTGTGTCTGAATGGAGGAAGGATTAGAAAAGAGTTTAAGGACAAAATACAGTTTATCTTTCCATTACACAAGACACAAATAATACAACACAGAAAATACATCTCAAAGTAAATCATAAAGTAATTTCTACATGAAACTTAAAACGCATGTTTCAATAGATAAATCCTTAAACATAATCCAAAAGACTAATATTTAGATTCTTATTTTACAATTTTTTCATGTCATTTTAGTTAAGTCTCATTTATATTGTTCCTTTATCTATAAAACCATGAATAACCATATTGGTTTTTGCAGAGTTACTGAGAAAATAAAACCAAGTAATTTTGATTAAAGCCTCTAGTATTATAGCTGGCACATTTAGAGTCTCAAAAACTACAGTAAAAATAGTGTATTATATTTTTTATTTTGGGACTAAGGTAAAATTTAGTCTCACCTGAGACTGAGAGGCATCACTTCTAGCTCTTTATTGTTGAAGAGAATAAAACATAAGTGGTTAATTCATTCAATCTAAGAAATAGTTATCAATACTGTGGCCTGTTGTATATCAGGCATTGGTCTAAGTACTCAGGACTTATCAGTGAACTTAACACAGAAGCTTATTCTGATGAAACAGATGTTTACTCTATGTTCTTCCTTAAAGTCTACTCTAAGTCAATATAGCACACGTAATCAGGTACTTTGTGACTGCTGTAAATTTCTTTTCTCTTGATCTACAAACACACACACATGCACACACACACACACGCACTGAAAGGTCATATATAGGAATAGCCCACAGTACATACAAGTCTGCTACATGAGGCCAAGCTAAATCTATTAGGATGTAAACAGTACTTTAGAGTTCTTCAGTATGGTGAGCATGAATATACATAAAAGGAAGATAGTATTTTCTAGTGATTTTCTGGCCTTAATTATAGTCTCTGGGCATAAACGTAATTATAGTCTCAGAGAATAATCAATGAAAAAGAAAGATAAAAAATGATTTTGTCAATGCCCTAATCTGTATATGTATAGAACTTCATGATTATGGAGCAAGAGGAATTGCCTTTGATCTTGTAGATGGCCTCTCTAGTATAGAGCCTCACTCAGGACAGAGAAATGAACTATGTCACTGAGCATGCTGCTATTAGGAGGGAGAAGGTCTTCCCAGAGCTTGCTCCTGGGATCAGTTAACCATACAGCAGTTCTACTCAGAAGTGGAACTAGCAGAATACAGAATAACACAGCTAAAATCTACAGAGTTGGCCTGCAAATGATCTCAGATGTGAAGATCTTGCTCCCACCAACCTTCACCATTCTGTGTTGATAAAGCTTGGGAAATGAAGTGTGAGAATTGCCATCCTTGAGCATACTGAGGCCAGTGCTATCCACATCTACATAACCCCAACAGTGGGCAATTAATCAGATTAAGTTAGAGAAGAAAACACTATCTCCACTGAACAAAGCAAGGACATAAAGAAAGGTCTTAGTAGCTGGTGTTGAGATAAAGAACCAGGCCACTGTGGATGGGTCCAACTTCTGCAGTTCCCCAGAACAAGAAAGTAGTGGCTCTTTCTTTTGCTAGAGAGAGCTGCCAGGGAACATCTTAGGTCTGATTAAAAGAATCACTGGACAACAGTAGATGATGCTGGGCCAATCATTCTGTTTCCAGCAGTTGAAGAATTAGACCACAATGGAGATATACCCGAACCAGCGGCTATATCTGGTGAATCCACATCTACATCTACAACTACAGAGAGGACTACAGGGCAGAGAGACAACCATGTTCAGTTTCTATGAAAAATAAATGAGGTTGGGTGAGTTATAAAAGAAAACAGTGATTTTTCTCATGGTTTTGCAAACCTATGATCAAAAAGACATCCTCTTGGCTTCTAGTAAGGCTCAATGGTATTCTGTGTATGGTAGAAAATCAGAAGGGAAAAGGGGGTACGTAGAAGGAGGGTATGAGGAACTGGGGGGAGGAGCCAGCCTTTTTTTTTTAAACAATGCTCTCTCCTGTCAATTATTTCAATCCTGGCAGCATGAATTCATTGTCACAGAGATGCATGAATCTTACTAATGACCTAACCACCGTGTTAAGATCTCACCAGTTCTCTACACTTAAACTGGGTGCCAAGCTTCGATGTGAGTTTTAATAGCAGGATGTCCTCTGAGGAGATCATAAAACCTTCCATCATAGGGAAAGTCACATTTTAATGACCATCAAGTCCAGAAAATACTGTCCCTGGATGATACGACAAAATCCACTAGGTCTCAGGGCTGACTTTCTACATGTTTTCTTCCCATGACTCACCATTCATAAACAATTTAGAAAAGGAAACTATCAATATACTAGGTTGGAGGAGAAAGAAAAGCTGTCCTTTCTCCCTTACTCTGCTAACTTAAGGCTTCCAGTATGGAGCAGGCCTGATTTGCATGAGGGAGGGAGCTTCTAGTTACAGAGTTTAAGGTTCAAATCGAGACGGATTTTATGCTTGCTCAACTGAGACTGTCTAATGAGAGAAAGTTACTAGAGCACAGTGTGTCACTCAAGAGTTGAAGATAATCTTCATCTGAGATCAAGAACTAACCTGAAAGAGGGAGACAACAGAGAAAGCAAATAAAGTTGCCTGAGGACTACATACGTGGACCAAACTGATTTATGGCACAGCTGGCAGATGATGCTTTGATCTGTTCATTCTGCACAGTGACCAGCTGTGCATCAGTTTAGGAAGGAGGAAATAAGTCCAGTTCCCTAGATCTAACAGGGCATACCCCGTCCTTTTTTCCAACTCAGTTTGGGAAACACATTTAACACTGTATAAAGTTTCCATGATGTCTTTGAGAACTTTGAGATTAGGCTGAGAGGAATGAATGAAGAGAGCAGTAGCTCTTCAACGTGGCTCGAAATTTTCCGTGAGCACTGACCATGTGCCTAAGCATCCTTTCAGATGCTCCAACTCCCTTCCTTTCATGAGTACACATTCTTTTATTCAAAGCCAAGGTTAAGCTATATTATCAATAAATCCAGATGACTTCCTGGGCTGCATCAAAGTACAAGAGGAATTGGTGTAGACATCATTGTAATTGGTGCTAATCTTTCTTTAGGTTTAAGAAAAAGCATTTAGACCATTTGCACCATGTGGTTGTAAAGGCCAGAAACAGAATTTCTCACAAGACAGGTACCCTTCATCTGACAGCTGATACTTGACATTTCCGTGACAAGGAGTTGTCATTTATTCCAGTCACGCGAGGCTTGCTTGATGCCCCACATATAGATCCAACCACATCGTAAGTTAAGAATTCAGATCATTTCCTAAGAGTAGACTTGACAGTAAATGTGAGATGACCAAGGAAGAGGAAGGTGCAAGGCACTTACAGAGACAGAGAGGATGAGCAAACTCTGTGCTTCAAACTCTGTTTCTGTGGGGAATTAGAGTCATGAGGCTCTCAGAAACCATTTTTGGCCACTGAGTTACAGAATACTCACGCTGGCAAGTGAAGACATGTTGTGAAGTTTAGATTCTTTGGCATGATGAAGACGGTAGACTTCTTTATTCAGTCTAACACTCTGAAATATTTCCCAAGCATGTAACTTTTAAACTGCTAGACTTTGCTCTCACTAGCTTGTCACACCTTGGAGAGTCAGTTTTGTCAAAACTGGACTTCAGGGACTCCGAAACAGAGGAATGATTTCTGGAAGGCATGGCCAGGAGTGAATGATAGGTGGAAGTTTGATTTCCATCAGCACTCAGTTCTTTTCTGTTTTCAATCGCAGCGTACTGTCATTTCCTTTGAATAACTCTGACTTCTCTCTTATAATGAAAAAATAGTTATTTTTAATCACTATATGATTATTGCTATTAATATGATAAAAATAACTGAATAACTGTAATTCTCAATTACTATACTCTTACTACTTTTGGCACAAGGTATTTTTCAACAAAAGAAAGAATTTCATCATAAGAATAGTTTTATGTCACTTCATTTTCATAAACATAGTATTGTTATTAAGGATGTCTTTAGAAAACATATTATTTTTAGAGAATTGACTTAGAGATATTGATTTCCTAGTATATAAAAGTGAACAGAAGTCTTAGTGTAGATGAATACAATTTTTAAAAGCTGCTAGAATTATAAAAATGTTTATTTCCTGCCGATCTCACATCTAATAAAGATAAACCAAACAACCGGTGGTGCATATGGTTGATAAAAGTGCAAAGATAACACATCTTGCTCCCATGAATTTGATTCTTTTCTATGAGAAGCAGGACATAGGAGGGAAGTCCCTGCCAACATTATGATACATATTCCAATAATCTGCTCCAGTTGCTCCCTTGAGCAGACGAGATAGAGAAGGAATGCCAAGAGAGCCCTCAAGGGTGAATACATGCCAATGTCTAGTCCAAGTTCTATCCTCATCCTTCTCCCCATTATTTCAGGCCCCTCTGAGCACTTCCAGGGCCCTCTACTCCCCTCTTTCATATTGGGCAAAAGTTCAAAATGCCACATTCTAGACATGCATATTTCCAGCCCAGAAATTATGAAAACCTTCAAATGTCTATCCCTCATAACTCCACTGTAGGAAAAGTCTAGGGAAATCACATATGTGCAGATATTTTTTTAAACCAACTGCTTTTGTATATTAAAATATCAGGAGTTTTGGTTGCTGTTGAAAATTCCCCATGTCTAGAAAGGATGACTTGCTATCCACAGTGTGTTCCAGTCAGTGTTAGAGGAGGAGAACCTGGCCACTGAAACAGTTTCTTCAGCTTTCTGTGCCCAGTACCTCATCGCCCGGAGACATTTGCCAATGTCTGAAGAAATTTTTGCTGTCTAAACTGGTGGGTTTGCTGACGGCATTAAGGAAGATGCTGTGGACAGTGTTAAACACCCTGCAATAAATACCATCACTTCCCAAAGTCAAAGATTCCTGGTCCTAAATGTCAATAGCATGTAGCCCTTGTAAACATTTGGCTTTGTAATTATCAGATAGCCATATTTATTGGATACATACATAATATAGTCATATGCAATAATAAAGATAAAAATGGTTTATGTAGCTGATACTGTCACCAATTTGGTTACTAATTCTTGAGCCATGTGAAGCGTATATCTGAAGGCACAGCAGGGGCCTTTCCTATTCTGCTCAGCACCTGCCTGTATCTCAATATGAAAGAAGAGTTGAAAAACTGACAAATTCTGACTCAGGTTCCCTTTGAAGATTAGCTGGTCCAGACTCAGAATATTCAATACAGTATACCTCTGATGTTTTCAGAAGACCATATTCTCTAATGTTCTGCATGTCTTTTGGTCCTAGGCTGTCTTTTCAAGAATACTGACATACTAATAATCTTGCAAGATAGAGATGGTATCTCTTCTAGGAGCAAAGGGTAGATTTGCCTACTGCATATCAAAAGGGTTTAGAGTTCCCTAAACTCAAGGTTCTTAAACAGGGACATAGCCAGGTATATGCTACACCCTCCTTAAAAATCCACTTTGCCCTAGTGCAAGTCATTTTCAAGACAAAAGATGTGGTCCAGGATCTAGATACTCTGGTGTCTTCTACCAGAATTATAGGAATAAACGGGGAAGAGTACATGATTTTACTCTCTTGGTAGGATCACCAGTGAGCCTGCCAGGGACTTGATAACTTCTCGTAAGTTGGTTTTTAAAACTTGAACTATAATTTACCTGGCTTAAGGAACATATGTTCCCTGCCTTAGGCAATGATTAGATCTGGCAGCTGGCAGTTGGCTATAAAGACACAGAATATTGTTTCCCTGCCAGCACTGTGCTCCGGCTCTTCTGGAGTTCAGTTGGCTACAGTTTTAGTTATGTGCATATCCTGATGCCAGTCGGCCAGAATCCTGCTCTCTCTTCCTCACGTCCTTCCTTCCATCCTTCTCCTAGGCAAATTATGTACTTGTGAATTTTCTGATAGGCAAGCAGGTATGTGGAAGTCAGAGGACAAGTCAGATCATCAGCTTGACCGTAAGTACCCTTATCTTCTGGGAAGTCTCAGTGTATAGTCTCAGTCTATACACTTTGTTTTTTGCTCTAAACCCACATATTATTACTGTGGTTAGTGGAGAGGAATGAATCATTAAGTCATAAGTATAAACACACAAAGTTGCCTTATGGCCAGTGTTTTTCTAAACAAGAGCATATTCTGCTGGTCAATGATAGGAAACGGAGCTAGCTGAAGCTGACTCCATTTGTGGATTTTCTCACAGTTGTCTCATATTCCCATAATTCCTTTGATGACTTCTGCAGTGGTGCTGGTTTGGCATCCTTGGTCTTCTTATCAGAGGATTCTATTACAAAGAAAGATTATTTTTTTTAATTTTGTTTTTATTTTAACAGAGGTTCTCCCTATGCAGCCTAGGTTGGCCTGGAGCTCACTATATAGCCCGGGTTGGCCTGGGGTGAACAATGATCATCTCACTCCTGCCTCCCCAGTGCTGGGATTGAAGGAAGAGCCACAAGCTGTCAAAAGTGGGATCTTTAAAAATGTTTTATTCATATATATTAATCATATCTAGCAGAGGGTTTTATTACGATATTTTCATACAAGTACATAATGTATTTTGACCACATTTATCTCCATTCTCCTCTTCTGCCTCCACTCCTTCTATTCCTCTTCCTTGAGCAGGATATATTTTTCAACTTTCTGAAATTAAAATATAATTACTTCATTTACCCTTTCACTTTCCTCCCTTCAACTCCTATTATATATCACACTCCCCACCCTGCTCTCTCTCAAATTCATGGTCTCTGGCTTCTTTTCTTTTAATTGTTGTTACATAAATACACAATACATAAATACAACCTGCCCATTCCATTTAGTGCTACTTGTATGTACATGATTTCAGGGCTGACAATTGATATTGGATAACCAAATAGGGAGCTCCTTCCTGGGGAAGACCATTTTTCCCACTCTAGCATCCCTTAGTTGCTTGTAGTTCCTTGTTTAGAGGTATGGCCCTATTAACTTTCCCCTTTCCATGTTAGCATGTCTATTATCATCGTTCTTCTTCAGGTCTTGTTTAGGCAGGCATGTTGTTGAGGTATCATGGGCATAAGGCACAATCTGCTGCTAACCCTCGTCCTCAAACAAGATGCTTTTAAACTTATGAAAATGTCCTATGCATTTGAGGAAACAAAGAGTCTTCAAGTTCATCTTTGTTCTTTCCTGGTAGTTGAGCCTTATGGATATGAGGATTTTCAGGGTATGATGCTCTATTCTGTCATAAGAGCTTTTGTGTAGCATGATGCGAGGGCGATTCTCTTAGAGGAGTGCTTGCTTATTTAGTTTTGGGGACCAATTAGTGAGTAGAGAAAATTAAGAATAGTCTGTGATGGGCTTTTTATTACAAGCTGTATTAAATCTTAATCTTCCTCACATCTATTTATGACCAGCTATCAGAGGTCAGATATAAGTCACTGCAGTCTATGACCATCTGTACACGGAGCGCTCAATTATCTCTGATACCCCTCTTTTACAACACCTCTATTGATAATATAAATTCCTCATCCCATTCTTTTCCAAGAAGTCAGGGTGAGCTGTCAACAAAACTAGAAAGAAAGTCAACAACAAATAAATGTACAGCAGAGAGCTCTCCTTACAGTGCACACGATGTTTGTATATTTGACTAGAACTAGTCTTTGGAATGGGAGAAAGGTATGTATAAAATGTGGCTTCCTATCTGTGCATTGATTTTTATTCTCTCTACTTGAGCATTTATTCCTATATTTATAAGTATCTACCGGCAGGAGTGTCACTGTAAGATTCCCAAAGAACAAATGTAGGAGACGGAAGCACTTAGTACAATTCCTAGTGGTGTGAAGATAATTCACTCTATTTTTGTCCCTGGTTAGTGAGGCAAGGAGTGCAAAAGGGCAGGAAATGACCCTGAAAATTATTCATTGCTTTTTGCTTTCAAGAGTTCTAATTTTTTTTTCTGTTTAGAATATTTCATCTATTATCAAAAGAGCAATCACAAGAGTCAAAGAAGCATTTATTTTCAGCTTTCTTCCTGGAACCACGTCATTGAAAGCTAAGCCCCTCCTCCTTGTGGAAACTCTTGGCCGCCCCATTGCTCACTACAAATCTGAGGACCCAGAACAAATTTGTCTGGTGCTTGTAAAGCCCTAAATTTCATCAGCTGCTTCCTTCCTGGTCTGACTTTTGCTGAAGGCTTCCCTTCATAGCTTAGCTACAGCCGTATCCAGAGTGCCACTAATGTCCCCAAAGACTGACTGGAGAGAGGTGTTCTATTTCCCAGGCAAGCGGGTAGACGAGCTCCATTTGGTCCTTTTAAATAGAATAAATTATACCTTTCTCCCTAATTTTAGGTTTTTTTTTATGTTTAGAATGCACATGTCGGGTTGGGAGTGTAGGTTAGAGGTAGAGCGTTTGACTAGCACCCACAGACTGTGGAGTACATGCACTGTCACACTTCACTGGATCAGCTGCTTACATTTATACCCAATGTAACCGTGTCACGTAGCTTACAGTTTTGATCATTTATTTTTGAAGCCTGTAGAATATCCAGTCCTGTGCAGAGATCAGTGTATGGATAGAAACTGTTACCACAGAGTCTGGAGACATCACAAGTTTGGGATATAGAAGGTCCCTCAGGGCCTCCCTTTTCTTGAACTTTACATTGAGTAAGTCAGATCTAATTTCCTCTATGGTCCCTCTGTGCAGCTAAAACCCTACCAGATTCAGTTACATTTATAACAAATCTATAAAAAAATATGTTATATAATCAAATATTCAGAGCAGTAACAGGTCCATAGGAAACATCCATTGACTGTTCAATGATTAAATAAGGTATATATTTTAATAGAGAAAGCATATTTCAAAAACCTCTTGATTTAGGGAACATCATTATTACTGCCTTTTAAAACTTCTCTGTTAAATACTTTTTTTGGCATAATAACTTATTATTACTATTATTATTTTGTTTTTGTTTTTGTTTTTTGAGACAGGGTTTCTCTCCTGTAACTCTGGCTGTCCTGGGACTCACTCTGTAGACCAGGCTGGCCTCAAACTCACAGAGATCTGTCTGCTTCTGACTCCCAAGTGCTGGAATTAAAGGCGTGCACCACCACTGTCCCATAATAATATTTTTTTTAATTAATAAAGACTCTACCCTTGAGTAAGTATAAATCTGTAACAAAATCGACAGAGAAAATTTAGTGAGAAACAAAACTAAACTTTATCTTTTTTATTAAATTTGGAGGATGTAAGGCAAGTGTTTATCTCAACTTTCTACCACAACAAGAAGCTGAGAGAAAATAGACAAACGGAAATAAAACAAAAGCCCAGGAGAGCAGGAGAGGAAAAGGCAACATATGAATGATGTCAGCCCCATTTCTCAGATCCCAGATGGAAGTGTGACAGCTGCTGTTAGAAATCAAGCTCTGTGGGGAAAGAGTGATGGCACCTCTGGAAAACGAGAAGTTCAAATAGGAGTGCAAAATGGAGGTTTAAATGTAAAATTATTTAATAAATAAGGAGACACCTGATTCTACGGAAACATTCACAGTCATACCACCAACACACAGGCAGAAAGCGCCACACAGCAGGGTCCTTCCACATAGCTCAATCCTGTGTGGCAACCATCTTGAAATTCTTAGTAAGTTTTGAACCAGTAGCTGATAATCTTTATTTTGCCCGGGGCTAACTATAAAACCAATCCATCTTAAATCCCTCCCACTGAACCACGTGGTCAGACTGAAGGGTAAGAACTTTGGGAATGTTAATGTGGAAACAGAGACTTGAAGACACCAGGCACAGGTGTCAGGAATTTCAGAATCTATGGCTAAAGAGTAATTGCCAAATATGCCAAAGCGGAAGAACTCCAAACATGACAGAAAAGATTAGAAGTCCATATGGTGATCAGTTTCTTTGAAGCAAAACTGAAGGCAGAAGATAAATACCCAGAAAACAGAGATGAGGCGATTACTAACTCCAGTAAAACATGAAGAATTCATCTAAAACTCTATTCGATGTCTGACAAAGTTCAACCATGAGCGACACTTGCAGAGCCCTCACGGTGCCACCATTAGCCACGACTGAAAATGTGATATCACTACGTCAAAAAGCTGGAGAGAACACCTGCACTTTTCTGTATTTCTAGTATGGTAAATAAGTAGTGAGAAAAGACCAAAACCGGGTTGGTGAGACCTCTCTGTGGGTTAAAGAGCTTGCCGCCAAATCTAAAGACCCGAGTTCAACTCCTAGACCTCATATAGTGGAAGGAGATAACTGACTCCAGCAAGTCTGATGCCTGCATGCATGTCATGGTACAACATACAACCTTCCCCAAAGAAAACTTAAAGAAAATATCAAAATTAAATGAAACTATCATTTAAAAATATGGCCAAGGCCAGAAAAACTTCAAAAAGAGTAATGTCCATCATGTGCCAGAGACAGAAACGAAAAATGAGAAAAAAGTAAAAGAAAAAAAAAAGAACTCTTTTTATTCAACTCTTTTGAGCCTTGAAAAGCTTCAAGACATTTAAAACTCTGTATGTGTATTCATGTGTGGTCCAAAAATAAATATAAATCTGCAACTTAGGTATACTAGCACATTTTCATTATAATTACTCAGTTCCCTAATGGTGGTGATTAAAATGAGGGGAAAAAATGTTTTAACTGAGAAGGACACTATTAATGATTTGTCTTTTCATAAACAAACCTTTAGCTCACTGTATATAAAGGATTCGGGGGTCATAAAGCATCCACTTGGACTCAGGAGAGCGCCCTGAAAGTTACAGTATGAAGAAGAGTCACAGGTTGATGGATGAGGGTTCGGCAACATACATTAACCAGGTGGGCAGCTCTGAGAGGCTGCTGAGGTGGAGAGATGGATGGGCTAGGAAAAGGAGTCACACTGGCTTCTGAGGCTCTGCTCTAGCCACAGCTGCATGCAGATGAGCTCTGAGGGTGCAGGGAAGATTGCTTTTATTTGGCTTGTTTCTTAGTCTGTGACAGGTCTCTCAGCTATGTAGCCTCAGTTGGCTTTGAACTTCTGCAGCTACTGATCATCCTGCCTCCATTTCCCAAGTGCTGGGATGGTAAGCATGAGCCTCCAGGCCCCACTTCCAAGAAAGATTTTGGGCCTGAACCTGTTGATCTGTGCCTGAAAACCAAGTTGGAAAAACAGTGACTTACTGACCCTTCAGGTTCTCTATTTTATAGCTGTAGGAATGAATCCTTTTAACTGCTTATTTGTGGGGAGGAAAAAAAAAAACCGCCAAAAAAAAAAAACCAAACCAAACAAAAAAACAGAAACAAAAAACATCGGTAGCAGAATCAGGAAGGGCAGCCAGGCATCAGGATGCTAACCAATTTGTTCTCCCACATAAACAACCCTAGCAATGGTCTCTCTGTCAAAGTAAATGTCCTTTATAAAACGCTATGTTAGTTACTGACTTGTTAACTTCATTTCTTTAGAAAGTATGAAATTCAGCACATCATTCAGCAAAATGTGTGCACAGGCTTAGCTGAATCTTACCCTGATTTTTACCCACAAGTAGATGCTACTCCATTTTAAACCCTGGCTGGTCTGTGCAATCTACAAGGGGAGCTGCTGCACAGAACGGAGAAATTCACCATTTGGTTCAAACCCTGTAGCTTGAGGGTTCACAGAGGTCAAACCTTGTCTCCTTGGTACCTGCTGACTTGCTGGTACATGATCCCTGTCACTCAAGCTACCATTCCTTGTGGCTGCTCCCCACCCCCTTCTCCAATTCCTGAGCTAACTGCTTGCTCTGCTTACCACCTCTCTGATTGATGTCCCAACAATTTTTCCTTCCCCGCTTCCTCTTTCTGAAAGAAAAAAAAGGCCTGTGATTTCCTTAACCAGAAATATTTTATTCTTAACAACCATAATTATGTCACCCCCTGTAGCTAACTTTAAGCTCACTATTTTGACTATCCAAGCAAATAAGTTAATTTGCATCAGGAAGTTAAAATAATCCAATTACTGTTACTCTATCAAAGATCTCTTGGAGAAAATAGCTTAGTAATCTTTTACCCCCTATCTTAATATTTTTAAAAGACACTGAAAGAGAGAAGACTATTAAAAAGAAAAAAAAAATCCCTTCTGTAGGAATCTCTTTACAGGAGGCTTGTCATGTGTTTAAATGGATGTACCAGATAATTATGTTGGTTGCAGCATGCAGAACAGGATAAAGAGGGGAAATGGAATTTGACAAAATGATGAATATTCTACATCAAAGCCGTCCGTGTTAGTATAAATAAGTTATGTGGTATCAGGTGAGGAGGCAAAGCCAGAAGCAGCTTAACACCACAGGTGCTGCGAGCCTGTACCGATGAGGTTTTTCTCTCCTGCTCCACCTTGGAAAAGATATTAACCTCACAAATCTGCTTGGGATGGTCGGTGTACACATTTAGAGTTCAACTGATGACCTAATCAAGGACAGTATAGCAGTGCCCTAGAGATGACCTGAAGCATTTGCTTTCCTCAACAAAATGCATTACAGATGGTGTCCTGGTATCACAGATAGCCGTCTGAACATTTGACCTTTGACGTATGTCCATCTTAGACAACGAACGATGATAATCTACCAAATGCTGTGCTAAAACATGCTGATAATTAAATGGCAGACTTTGAGATATGAATACTCTTGTTCGTAGTGGGGAAAAGTATCTGAAAGTATGTCCTTATGGTTAGGTTGTATGGTTTAATAACGATTGGGCGTTCCTCAGCATGGATCCGAAATAATTTTGAATTTTCAGGAAAAACAATTATTATAATTACCTCAATAAAAATCTCAGGAAATTAAACCTCAAAGGAAATTTGCTATTTTCCTTGAGGAAGGAAGATCTTAGTGTGGGGATTTGAACAAGCCCCCAGAGTGTTCTTCCTTGCCTCCCTTTCTTCCTGCTGACCAGCTGCGCACTTCTAATCAGAAGGACTCTGGGAGTGTTTTTTTTATAAAGGGCATCTGCATGGCTTGATATTGTTTTCTAATAAAGTCGCAATATTAAACAATATGTGAGAATATTCATCTGTATTCGATTTGTTTGAAAGGGCCCTTGCTTAGGGTTTCTTTGTTGACTTCAGTTTAAGAAAAAATGCCTTGAAACAGTGAAAACAGGCAGTTGCCATATGTATTTACCAGAAGCACGTTAATAGTCATGGTGAAAAGAAGAAAAGACCCTTTGCTCTGAGCCACTATATCCTGGCACTGAGATTCTGGTTCAGTCTGTGTGTGAACAGCATAGTGTTTCTGTTCTCTTCATATTACCCAGAAATTCCCTGTGTTGCAACTGTTACTGGAGCTTTGTGGCCCCCTTTTTTTTCTGTCCATCTGCTAGGGCTCAGAGAAGCAGAACCATCAGGGAACTGTACAGAAAGTTGGTCACATCTGACTATAGAAGCTGATGAGGAAATCTGTGAAAGGCTCTTGTCCTTGACTCTGGCACTGAACCTTCAAGTCCACAGGCCATCATAACACACATCACACAATCCGAGAGGCTGAGAATAAGAGGAGTGCATTGTCTCACAGCTCCACAGCTGAGTCCAAAGTCAAGGACTCCAGCAGAAGTGCTGTTTCCTCCTGAGGACTGTGAGAGACAAGCTGCTTAACACACACCCCATGCTGCTTCTGGTGTCTTATCAACAGTTGTTGACATCTCTTGGCTTGTAGCAGATCTCTCTGACAGTCTCTCCATGTCACTTTCTCTCTGTGCATGACTTTGTGTCCCAATGCGCCTCTTTTGTAAAGGCATGAGTCTTTTGAGTTCATTTTAACCAACACCCTGTAAAGATTTCATTTGTCTACGAAGTCACGTTCTGAAGCACCAGTGTAAGGCTTCACCATGTTTCCTGTGTGGATAGAATTTAACCTGTAACAGTTAAAGAGAGCAAGGAGAAGCTGGACAAGAAGCATGAGCTGAAAGACACAGACCTAAATTGAACCTGTGTTTGTTCTTGCTGCTTGTGAGGATCCTGGAAGAGAAGATCCACTTCATTACTGAGTCTGGCACTTACCTGGTTCAAGAGTCAAAGAAGCCGAAGAGACCCAGAGGAATGTGAGACAGATGCTGCCTGACCCTGACGTATGCCAACAGAACGCCATTCCTAGCGTTCCCTTTCTGCCTCCTACTTGCACCTCAAGGTGTGAGCTCTCAGCTGTTCCTGCTACCATGCTTTTGTTCTGCCATCATGAACTCTAACCCTCTGAAACCATAAGCCAAATGAAACACTTTCTTTTATAAGTTGCTTCAGTCATAGTGTTTTGTCACAGTTATAGAAGAGTAACTAATACAGATCTCTTTTATAAGAACACATTTCTTTTGTAACACTGACACAGTTTACAAGCATTCTTAAAGGCCTCACCTCCCAATACCATCACCTTAAGATGATTTTAATAGATAAGTTCCATAAGCTTTTAGATCAGTGTTCACTCAACTAGCTAACTAAATGATCTGCCACTAAAATTTCTTCTGTGATACTAACTCACTGCTAACTAGCAATGAAAGGATTTGAGGGCCATCAAAATGTAAGATCTTGAGATCATATTCCGCTGAGTTTTGTAAATTTGAAAACAAAAAACTCTTCTATTTCCTTTACTAATTATCTTATTATCAAGGAAGTAAATGGAATAGATGTTCAAGCATGATCAGAACACATAGAGCTAAATTTAAAAACATAACCTTTCCCAGTAGCTACATGGAACCCCTCTCTATTGAATTTCCAGTCCATAACAAGAAGGAAATCTTTGTAGTAGCTCTCAGGTTCTGTGTAGTTGAAAGATATCAGAGGAAGATGATATGAAGCTTGGAGTGCGATAAGAATAGTTTTGGGATTGAGATTTGGGAATCTTAAGCTTGTTGATAAAAGAATGTTGTGGAAGTTTATGTTTAGTTGTGTTTAAAATAATTGTTTATGTGTACTATGGGGTGAGGGTCTGCCTAGGTACTGGCATTTTGTATTGTCTGAAGGTGTTGGATTTCTGTGTGGAATGTTTGATTGCTTATGATCTGTACCTGAGGAGTTTTGTATCTACAAAAACACCTGAGTTGGGATGCTCAGGATTCCACTGTCCAGTGTGGTGCTTGCCATGATGGTGGTTCCCTCTGCTGAGGTCTGTCAGGGTTTTCCACATATGAATACGCCCCTGTGTCTTCTTGGCTGAGCCACCCAGCAGTGTACTACTACAAAAGAGTTTCAAAATGGACTCAGAAGGAAGCTTGAGGACTATTTTATTAGAGTTTGAGAGAAACATAACAGAGCAGGCAAGCTGTGACCCATAGCAGCTACTGGGAGGAGGGAGGTGGACAAGAGGAAGAAAGATAGATAGGCAGGTTCAGTGATAGAGGTTGGAAAACAGCTTCAGGGATAGTTTTTGGGTTTTTGTTTCTTCCTTCAGAGAAAGAGTAAGGATGTCTTGAGTGCCAGGGCAAGTGTGCTTACAATTTTTCTTGGTTTCCAAAGGAAAGACAGAAAGAGAAAAAGGAAAAAGTTACACTCTTGACTTAGATTTCAGAAGAGTGGGCAGGTTTAGCAATGAAGTTCTACAAGCAACTTCCCTGAGGAAGGGGCTTCTGAAGGTATACTGTCGTTTGAATCATGAAGGGGTAATTATTCTTCTCATCTCTTTAGCGTGTCTTCTAGATAATCATCTTTCTTGAGGAGTGTTATTCTAGCCAGATGACTAACAGGCCCGTTGGATTAACAATTAATAAGGAGACAAATAGTATAAAATGTTCTAATCTCTGGCACAGATCAGAATGCCATGTCTTTACATAAGGCCAGACACAGAGCTCAGATTCCATTATTTTGAGCAGGAAGAAGTAGCTGTTTCTTAATGGGCCTCAACTAAACCATGATACCTGTTCATATGGTAACTGGGAGGTGAGGTCTAAAATCGATCCTGAGAAAAGAGTTCATCCTCATGGGCCTCCAAGTCTGCAAAATTCTGTTGCCTAGCCTTGCCAAGCATTTAAGTCTCGGTATAATAAGCTTTTAGAAATTGTCTCTATAAAAACTTTAATTCTAGTCCACAAGGAAAATATGAAATTTAGTCTACCACCTCCTCCTTCTCCTCCTATCTGTGTAGTCATCTGTTTACTTCTGAAGTACCTATGTTGATCTTTGAATAAGAATTTTACTTGAATTATTGTCCCTCTTTAAACTTAAAGGCACAAAGATATGTTATTGTCTCAAATACATTATAGATGAGGAATTATATTTAAAATATAAAGAAACATGTAGATGTACAATGGCTTTTTGTTCTTTGATACAATCACTGAATCTAGTCCTGGAGCTCTAGAACATTTCAGCCTCTGTACAATCTAGAACTGGAAGTTTTCAGCCTTCATACACTCTGGAACAATTAAACTGCAAGCCCAGACCTAGAAGGCTTCAGCCTCAGCCTCCAAGACCTACTGCTGACTGAGCCACTCTGGCTAGCTCCTTCTGAATTCTGATTCTTCTGGTCAGGTTCAAGCTCTTTTCCAAGTTTCCTAGTTCAAACTGACCTTCTGAGCCAGGTTACTGTTTCTGACTCTGGAAAACTCTAGGTGCCCCCAACTGAACTGTTCTGCTTGGCTTAAAACTGACTCACTCTTCCCTCTTACACTGACTTCTGTGGAGCTGCCTCTATGTCCCTGTGTCTCTCCCTGAGTTCTCATTGCTCCATATAGCCTCTGTAACTGACTCTGTTGTAACTGACTCTGTTGTAACTGACTCTGTAACTGGCTCTGTAACTCTTTAATTGGCTGACTATAACTCCTCTGCTCTGGGTTGAGATCCCACTTTTTCTATAGGGAGAGTTGGCCATGTCCTTATTCTGACTCACTCTGCTGACTCCTCCTCTGATTAGTCACTTGGTCTGCCATCCACTCTGACTCATCTCAGATGTCACTTCCTGTGAGACACTGACTCCTTCTGAATTCCACCTCTTGTTTCTGCTTCCACATTATTTCTGTCTGAGGGTGGAAAGGCATGAATCATCACTGCCTTCTGGGATTAAAGGTATATCTACATTCCATCCAAGCTACACAGGCCTCTGAATGTAGACCTTTCTAGCTTTCACACAGACCTGTTCGTCTATAGAAACACATCAATATCATCTGTAAACTGCCTTTTTATGACATAAAAGAGGTTAAGCAGCTTTAAAAATGAACGTTAGTTTAAAATTTTTAGAGTCGTATCTTGGGCTTGGCTAAGATAAGGACTTTGAAAAACCTGTTTTTCAAAAGATGTGATGGAATAAAAAATCATCTTTGAAGTGCTTATATTCATATATCTCAAATTACCAAGCATGATAAAACAGATCCTTAGATTCAGGAGATGGGATGCTATGCCTCTTTCTATCAATGTGATCAGAGATGCAAAAAAAGAAAAAAGTAGCACCCTCACTTCTCAGACTAGTGGACAGCTTTCTGAATCTTGGGAACAGGTTCACAGTTCAGCACTGGATGTCTTGGCTGCTTCCCTTGGCAGGCCCCTTGCTGATGCTCCTCTTGGCCCTACTGTCAGAACTTATCCGTTAAACCTCTTAACAAAATCTGTTTCCTCTCACCTAGAAGCCATCAAATTCCAACTGATACTTCAACAGGGTTTCAGGCCAATCCAGAAATAGACACTGTGATCTCTATGCCTCTGTTGGACTGATAAAAATAGATGCCTGACACTCATTGAAGAAAATGTCTTTCTCTCCCCATGTACTACCAGGCAAACAACGTTTGCAATCTTCACCTCTACCCCAGGGAGCTTTTCCTTCAGGACAGTAGTAGGAAAGACTATCTCCCAGATTTTTCAATGGCCCTAATTCAGCAGGATATGGTTACTAAGGATGAATCTTCATCCTTCTAAAGGCTTAAGGAGGAAGGTCTCTCAGGAGGAGGTTGGAGTAGGTGATCATAGACACCACCCAGTCACCTGGGGCAACTCTCCCCAGGGAAATGTATTTGCTTCTCCTTCTTATGACCACGCCAGCATTTAAGTTGGGGTCTGGAACTTCCTGGTAGGTGGAGAGATAAACAAGGCTGACTTACACCAGAATTGGGTCCAAGAACAATGAGGGAAAGTTATTAACAACAGTATAGACAGTCATAGTGGCAATGGAATGGTGAAGGGTTGGGGGTGGGGGCAAGGAGGAGGTTAGGCCCAGTGCCAGAGACAGACAGCATGGCAGAGTCTCTGAAGAGACACATCAGAGTCTGTGTAATAGAAATGAGAGAATGTCCTTATAGATTTTAGGTTTCCCAGCAAGAACTTGCAGCCAGGCTCTCTGACTTCCAGGAAGAGAAAAAGGTAAGGAGGAAGATTTGCCATGTCAATGTCACCAAGGCCCCTTTGATGCTAAAACATTTCCTGGGTGAGATATCCTGGCACCAGGATTGTCTGGATTGTTGGTCAGAGACTCAGTGTCTCTCTAGGGTACTTACATATCTGAGAAAGAGGGAGAGAAGACCACTGCAGATACCGTGGCCTGACCAGAAGCTAGACTCTAAGAATGCACATGTTTTGTTTGTTTGTTTGTTTTCTGAGACAGAGTTTCTCTGTTGTAACTCTGACTGTCCTGGAACTCACTCTGTAGACTAGGCTGGCCTCGAACTCACAGAACTCTTCCTGCCTCTGCCCCGCCCCTTCCCCAAGTGCTGGAATTAAAGCCATGCACCACCACTGCCCAGCAATATTACACTCTTATTGATACCAACTAGCACTGGAGATTCAGAGTGAACCGTTTAGAAATAGCATCTTTAAGAGAAGTTGTCAATGGGAATGTTGATTTCCAAAAGTATCAAGTAGGGAAAATTTTTCCATTTAAAAATACTCTGTGATAAATACAAATTCTGAGCTTCTTTTGAGTGATACTTAAAAATCTCTTTGGGCAGAATTTCAACAGGGAAATTCTTCTAGAAACTGTAAAGATCTCTGGTTCTTCCTTCCCTCTGTGTCTGTGTATCTTTCCCCTCAGGGTACATGCTCAAACCCCTCCATCGGCCCCATGCTGTTGCCTCTCATAAGGCACACCTATTTACATGAACTCACCTGAGTGTGCACCACTCATCAGAACCCTTTGCGCCTTGTAGTTGTCTTATCCCTTTATCTTGCAAATCTCACATAAGTAGGGATTCTTGTTTCTAAAAATGATTAAGGCACCGAGGGTATATACCAATAAAAATGAGGTGGGAGAAAAAAGAATAGGCCGGATAGGAGAGTATGGAACAGAGGGGGAAAGCAAGCAAAAGAAACTCGCGGAGAATCTCTGAGACACCTGAAGTGAAGACAAAGCCAGGAGCTTGCCTGATGGATGGAACACTGCCCCGAGGATCCCACAATCCAGCATTGCTGGGTACGTCTGAATGCGATTGTTTTGGAGGTCAGAGAGTCTCACCGTTGAGTCCATTCTCTCTCCTGCTGCCCTCTGTCTCTACAGTTTCCCCAGTCATTTGCACTCTGCTGAGAGAGCACGAGCTGCGAGATAGTGCAGCGAGAACTCAGAAACGCAGGGCGTGGAGAAAACACTTTTTTATTTTGTAAGGCAGGATCTCATTCTTCCTCCCAGGCTGGCCTCAAACTCAGCATCCCTAGCAGTGCTCAGATTTGCAAATGTACTTACTCTCTCATGCCCGGCACTAAGAAAATACTTTTAAAATAGAAATGAAATAAAGAATATTCTGTCTGACTTTTTTTCATTCCCTAGCCAGTTTCTTAGATATTCTCAACAGAAGGTATAGATTCATTCTTATAACAAACCTACAAAATTATGAAAAGATACTTGAAACAAATACACGCCAATGCCAATTCCCCTCAGTCACTACTGCAAAATTGATGGACTCCTTAAACTCAAGTTCTAGTATGAACCCCTAATATCTAAGCTAGTGATTTGGGCAATTGGATTGGAAAAAAGAGCCATGAAGCTAGCCTGAAAATGCCAGAGCGTTTTGAGACCTTGCTGTGGAAGACAGTGAATGACCAGACTTCGGTAATTCTAAAAGATGTCTGGAGAAGGCAAAGCGTAGCTTTTCACAGCTGCCAATGGCAGACAAAGAGTGAGACCAATAGTTATTTTTGTCCAACCTAATTTAATATCACAGTGGTAGGCCTGGATTTATTTATTTATTTACTCACTAATTTTAAGAGGCTGCTGCTATGTGGAAAAGAGGTTGGGTGCTTAGAAAATGGATAATGTTAGCAAAGCATGGGAAAGATTTTTTTTTTTTTGCTCCTGAAAAACAATAACCTACATTTAATGGTAAGAAATCACCAGCAAATTCCATTATGTTTGTGGGCTTGACACGTGGTGCTTATTAAATGTACGAACAAAGCCACTTTATACATCATAGTGTTCACATTGCAAATGCGCCCTCATAATGGTGCTGCACGTGTCTGTGCAATTCTTCTGAACTTATGAAATATATTTCTGACATCTCAGGTATTGATGTATGCACGCGTGATATTGTCCCAGTGCAGTAGGGAGACTTAACTGATGTCTGCAAGATTTGATTTATTACAAGTAAATATGATTGCCTTCATAATCTGATTTTATTATGTTCGGGGCTCTCGCAGGTAAACTTTTAGTAGAAGGAAGAAGGGCAATTTTATTAAACCAGTGTGTTCCTGCAAACTGCGGACTTTCTTGTCTAGAGGGGGGAGGGGGCTGCTGATTTAGAAAATACATTGAAATTTTTCCAAAAAGAATTTACCCTCAACATTCCCAACACCTTATTGTGTCAATTCCTGCAACTATTTCAAATGGATATTTGCTATTTGGGGCTTTATATTGCTTTCTTAAAAGCCATATTAGAGTAAAAATTCACATAGCTGAGGCCAGTATTAAATATACCTTGGAGGAATAGCACCTGAACACCCAGAAGCCACCTCCAAAAATAATGGCAATGAGAATTTGTAAGGGGGCGGGGGGAGCCTGATGAATTTGAAAGCACTGGTGCTTGATATTGATAGACACAAGATTTTGATAGACAAGACTCCCAATATGAGGACCATGGCTTCACTACACCAACAACTCAATTAATTAAAAACTGGTCATCCCAGGATCAGAGTTAGGCCTGGGTTTTGGATTGAAAATGATAGACATAGGTAGAGGGAGGGGCTGAAGGAGGTGCAGAGGGCTGAGGGAGGGACCTGGCCTACCTATCCTTTAAAGACTAGATACTAAGGACATACCTTTAATCCTAGCACTCTGGAGGCAGAAGCAAGCACATCTTGGTCTATACAGCAAGTTCCAAGCAGACTAGGGTTGTTATACAGAAACACCATGTCTACAAACACACACACATGCACAATGGGAAAATGAGACACTGATCAAGATGACAATGGCAGCTACTTTATTGTGGCAAAGCCAGGGTTGCCCCTCAGGCCTTTGTGATGCAGAATAATAGAAGGGAAAGGACCAAAAGGAGGAATAGGCCAGGAAAAAGCTCTCTACTGAGGTTGAGAGGACCGGAAGGGTCAAGACTAATTTTATTCTTCCTTTAATTCTATAATCAATCAACCAATGGAAACTTAACTGTTGCAAATCTAAGAGAAAACAAAAAGATAATTTTTTGTTTGTTTGTTTTTTTTGAGACAGGGTTTCTCTGTTGTAACTCTGACTGACCTAGAACTTCCTCTGTAGACCAGGCTGGTCTCAAACTCACAGAGATCCTCCTGGCTCTGCCTCCTGAGTGCTGGGATTAAAGGTATGCCCCAGGTCAAAAAGATAATTTTTATGCTGTGAGTGAAAAACCTATACAAAGACAAAAACTTAGTTTAATGTCCTTTTTATTTATACCCTTAATTTATCAGAAAAAAAATGTGATTGGTTTAAGTAGGTAAAAATCCAGTATGATCACAGGTGCACGCTACCAGGATCTTATCACAGATTTCCCGTGAGATGAGCATTATGGCAACTGAATTTCCAATCTGACAGCTGACATGAACAATGAAAGGGCCTTAGCTGGACTTTGATGGAGATGCCCAGAGTCAGATGCAACACTGAAGCATGTCTTCAGAATAAGGGCAAGCAATGCAAGAGTGGGTTCCGATAATGACACTTGAAAACTTACATACTCAGTGGAGGTTAGGAATCAGAAGCCCAAGTCCAAAGACACTGCTGTTCTTCCTGTTATGTGGAGCTCATACTATATTAACATCAGAAAGAAAAAGGGTCTTGTATTTTACATCTTTCCAATTTCATAGTTCTAAAATATTCTTTCATTACATCATTCTACTTGTTCCCCATAGACAAAAATGTTGTCTCTCCACAAGTTTCTCTTTCCTTGAAAAAAGTCAAATGTTTTGAGGCAAAACAGACAGAATGGAGTAGATTCTAGCTCTGGTAGCATACTGACAGAGGCTGACAGACCCTAGCAGCTGGACCTAGTAGCTAGACTGAGCAGCAGGACAGCAGGAACTGCACAACTTCAGAAACTCAAAAGGACAGTTGTAGTTTAGGGACACAGAGACCAGGCATCCAATCAAGTTTCTATTCCCTTCAGGAAGAATCTAATTGAATAAATTTTGAGCTATGTTTATGGAGGGTTACCATGCACTCAAAAGGCCCAGTCTGGTATAATAACCACCACCCTATCTGAATATTGCCAGGGTAAAAAGGGTATATTGGTCCCTTCCCCTGAGTCTGTATTCTCCCTCCAGAGGGCTAATTAATTTTTTCTTTTGTCCTGACAAACCAGTCAATTATTTTAAGTTCATTTCACCTAGATTAGAAGGTAAGAGAGTGAACACCATGGCCTGTTCCAGGTTAGTACATACCTAGAAAACTACTATCTAATATACATTTGCCTTCAAATTTTATATCCTCAACACATCTTGTAGCTTTGTGTTGTACTCTGTGAGGCAGCAGCTCCCTTCCATTTTAATTGAAATGTATCGTGTGCTGGATCTTATCTACTATTTCTTCCAGCAGGAGGTCTCACTTGGGAATCTCTCTGAACACACTGAGTATTGATAGTCCATACATCAAGGTTTCCCTATGAGCAGCTGTGTGCTAGAAAAGCCAGGATATATGTATAAGATGTGGGGTGCTTCTAAGTACGAATGTCCTGTTTTCCCACACTGTGCTACTGCGTACCTGGGTGTAGCTTTCTGTTACCCTAGGCTGGATGAAGGATAAGACTTCCTAGATGGCTTCCTACACAGGCAAAATCATTGTAGACTCATTTCACTGACACAAGACCAATCACTGCCCAGTGTGTTTTATACAGAAGTTCATTTTTAGTGCACACATCAGTATTACAATGATCAAACTAAGCTGGTGAGAGGGATAGTGAATGTGTAATATGTGTGATATACAGCACATCAGCATACTTGTGCTTATTCCTGGATGCAGGATGTAAATGATAAAGAGTTAGCTGTAGTATCTTCTACTTTCAACATCCCCTCTATGCAGGAAAAGACGCTTGTAAGTAGGTCTTTAGCAACTTGCAATAGAGATGGCAAGCTTGACTCTTGTAAAGGTAGAACATCTTTTTACCTGTAGGATGATGTTCATTGTTTAAAAGCATTGCAATAATAAAACAGAACAGTGGTTACCAGTGGCTGGAAGAGAGTAGGTATCAGGAGGGTATTGGTAAAAGCATATACAATTTCAGTTGGATAGAAAAAATAAATTCTGGAAATCTATTGTTCAAAAGAGCTAGGGCTATAGTTTAGTTACAGACTGCTTCCTCTAGCATATGTGAGTCCCTGGATTCAATCCCAAGCACTACAGAAACAATCTCACTATAATAACTATGGTTAACAACAATGTATCGAATTCTTTAAAATTGCTAAGAGAATAAACTGTAAGAATTCTTATTTATCAAACATGATATACCAGTGGGGTGATGTTAATTAGCTCCATTCAGAAATTTGATAACATATATGCATTCCAGAGTAACATATTGTATCTCATAAATATATTTATTTCATACTTTAAACATAAAGAGGTCTTAAAGAAAATTCTTCCTCAGGCATAAAGTAAAAAGGAGTTTCATATATGAATCGGGAAAACCTAGGAGTCTACTGTGATCTACAAGCTCATTGACTGAATACTGTTCCGTAGATTCATTATTGAACGTGCAGTATCTTTTTGTCCTTTCATAGGAAGATAATTGAATGAAAAAAATAAATAAAAAGAAAGGACATGACTGCTACAAGGTATAGGTGGAGGAGAAAGTTTATTGTAGATTTGGCGGAGACATAGTCAAAGGCATCTGGAAAGGTCCAGACTGATCATGACCCTAAACTGGGCCAGTGTAGAGAGGTAAGAGGGGAGAAAGGAGAAACAGGGGAATCTGGAGAGACCAAGAGGTCAGAAGGCCAAAAGAAGAGGGGGTATATACAAAAGAGCAGTCCACCCCCTGGGTTGGAGAGTTCGGAGTAGGGGGCAGGATATACAAGCCAGGAGGACCCTGTAACAGGTAGAGACTGAAGGATGTTGGGAGAACCTGGAGGCCAGGTCCACTTTGATATGTTAAATAGATATCTCAGCCAGCAGTCATTGTCACATTATCTTATGAAAAAGTGAGAACTCCAAAAACTTGACTGCAGGAAAAGACAGCTGATACTCTACCAGGCACTTTTTGGCCACAGGTTTTACACTGGACATCTCTGTGGCATCCTTCCCCTGAGTTATTCTTGGCCATACAATCAACAGGAATATAGTGTAGATGCCTTAATATCTTCTGAGTTTTCCACATATCTGAAACTATAACCTGGAAGGTTATAGTGCACACAGAGTTAAAAGCTCAGCATCTAACATTCTAGATGAACACTTTCTTCCTAAGCAGGTTAATTGCAACTTACTGGGAGTGTCTTTTTATTGGCCATCAAGACACTAAGGGAATAGATGTTTTCACCAGTGGCTTAAACAGATAGAGATTTATTTCTGACAGATGGTAATTCTGGCCTCTGGCTGCTCTGTTAGACCTGACATAACATGATTTTACCTTATTGTCCTCAGAACACTAGCATAGTTCACGCCCTTGTTTTAAAGGTGAGAAGAGAAACGGTGGCATCCACTGGTCTTCCATTTTCACTGGGAAAAGCAGACACAGATCTTCCAGCTGACTTCTGAGCTTGCATCTTTTTATCAGGGGGATGTTGTACATCCCTGTATGCTTCCAAGAAGCTACTTGGCAAGCTGAGATTCTCTCTTAATGCTGTGCTTCACTGCTGCTCTCTGAAAGCTGCTTCATTGATGTTGTTTCCTAAAAAGAAAAGAGGGCCACGTGGGCATAACAACATCACAGACAAGAATACCCCAAAACCTCAAATTATAGCACACAATACTGTTTACATATGACTGTCATTTGACGTTTCAAATATGGGAAAGGGTTGAGAGAAATCTATCCGTTTTTATTTCATAGACAAGAAAGCAGAGGGTCTGGGACATTTACCCTCAAACCCAGGTTATACCCATAAGATTCCACTTTCCTGCCAGCATGCCGACGACGTCTCCTCTCCCTACCTTGCCACTTTCTTCCGGTCTTTTCAGATGCACATTGCTGTTTTCAATAAATCTATAGAACTCCACTGTGCCCCTGCTCAAATCCTTTTTTTAGAGCCCAATAATTGGAAGTGCTATCCTTGCTGTGGAAATGTCAACAAGTATTTGGCATACAGGATTCATTCACCCATGAGAAGACATTGGTGCAGGCATCCTGGGTGAGACATGGAGGCAGAGAACAGTCTTTCCTGTGCCTTCTTCTTTCTGTTTACACCAGGAGGGGTAGATGAGGGAAGGGCAGGCTCTGTAACTGAACATACTTGGCCATTCCTTTGTTCGCTCTGATCTCTTAGGTAAAAGCCCTTTCATGTTTCGAATATGCTCAGAAGGTAATAAATACTAACATAATATTAGTTTTGCATCTCTTTGTCTCCACAAATTTCCTGTAACCAGAGTTCTTATTAAATCTGCATAATACTCCCAGAAAAGCAGGGTTGAAAAAGCCACCCATGTTCCCCAACAGAAAATCTCCTCAGCAAAACTAATCACAGACTCCAAGCACATTGGGAATGGTTAACAGATCAAAAGGGAAATTAAGCTCAACGGTATAACCAATCCAAGACAATCAGCATTGATCGTCACAACACAGATATGGAAGACTCTGTCCTTGAAGAAGGTTAAATGCAGAGAATAGGCGTGGTTGAATGACAGGTCCCTGTCTTTAACCACTCACATGGCCTGGGGACATTGGTAGGTCATGCCTGGCTCTGTTGCCACACATGATGCTGCATACGTTTGCCTGTTGGCCATTTATTCTCCTATTTATTATAGCATAGACGATATGCTCTATTCCTCATAGGTATAACTTATCCTAAATGTCACCGCCTGCAGAAAGCATCCCAGATTTTTCCCAAAAGAAGTACTTTTGTCTCTAACTTCCATTAACACTGATCATTCCTTAAGATGGTATCATATTATGCTGTTGGTCGGTTTTCCTTCTTAAACTGAGAGAAAGGTTATCGTAACCTGCACCATGATGACTTTTGTGAACGGAATGAGAATAAAGTCAAACTGTGGCTAGGTAACTTCGATAATTGCCTATTGGGGATCTTATTTAAATGATGTCTGGCTAAGTCTGCTTATCCAATTCCCTTTACTTCTAATCATACCCAAACTCTTTATTGTTATTGTTGTATTCTGTGGGTTGCATATGCTTGTATGGCATGTGCGTGTGTGCATGCGTGGTGTGTAGAGGTCAGAGGATCAGTTGGAGATATCTTTCTTTCTCTCTCTCCACCATCGTTTTTAGAGTGAGGTCTCATCACTGACCCTAGCACTCAGAATTTTGGCTAGAGTGGCTGGCCTGTAAGCCCCTAAAATCTGCCTATCTCTCCTACTTCCCCACCTCTTGGATTAGAAACCCATGCTGTTGTGCTGAGCATTTTACGGGGGTGCTGGGAACCCAAACCCAGGTCCTCATGTCTGCATAGCTAGCATGTTATGCTCTGAGCCTTCTACTTAGCATCCCTAAAGTCTTCTAAAGGTTAGCAGGCTTTGGGCCTTCAAGATTCAGGTTTCTTTGCAAGTTTCTTCTTCTTTTATTCTCGAGATACTTCTTTTAAAATTCAGATCTCATTGGGATAAAGCCTGAAGTCTTTATCCCTTTACTCCTTTATCCACTGGGCTTGAATTTTATATCCCTTGTTGATTGATCCTAAAATGTATTAAACTTTTAACAAGAAACACACTTTGAAAATTTGAATATGTCCTTAAGAAAGTAGTTTAGGTCCTAAAGAAGATGGTAATAAGCTCTCAACTAACCAAGCAAACCCTTATTCTGAGGCATTAGGAAGAAACTGCATGGTAGGGATGGTCTTGCACACTTCTAATCCCAGCTCTGGGGAAGCTACAGCTGGGAGATTGCAAATTCCAGGTCAGTCTAGGCCATATAGTGAGGACCTTTCTCAAAAAAACAAACATGAAGCAAAAGGCTTATCGATAACAAAAGAGAAACTAACAAAATAACTCAATAAATGCTTCTTTTATAGGCAAACATCTTTGTCCTCAGGTCATCAACTAATATTTCTAATTTCTAAACAAAAATTCCCAATGCTACCAGCTTATATTTGATAAGTTACCAAGAATACACACGTAGGGAAAGACAACTCTTTTCCACTGAAGGGGCCAGACCTACTCCATATTTTTTTGTCTAACGCCATCCTGTCTTCCCTTAGTGGTGACCTGGCTTTGCTCTTAATTCTCAGAAAGTCCCAAGGCCAGCTGCCGGCCAATAGAATAGTGTTATTCCTGGAATAGTTGTTTAACTGCTCTCTTAACAGTGTATCTCATGTACCCACCAGATGTAACAAGCCAATCCAGTAAAGACTGTGTATAGCACCCAGGTCCTGACCAATCAGGCTAAAAGTCATCTGAAAACTCCCTAACAGCTGCCAATCCTGCTTAAAAGGAGGGCATACCTGCACTTTGGGATCTCCATCATCTACTGGTGGTGACCCCAGCATATTGGTCTGCGTTCTGAGGCAATAAATTGCTTTTGTTTGGCCATATGATTCTCTCAGTCACTTCTTGAGTGATTTCAGACCCAACATCCACAAATGTTTAAAAAAAATTTTTAATTGGATATTTACCTTACACCACACAGAAAACTCAACTGAAAATAAAGTATAGACTTAAATGTTCACCCTTCAAGTTGCATGATTCCTAGGAGTAAGCATAAGGAAAACTCATGACGTTGGTCTTAGGAATGTTCAAAGATGTGACCCCCAAATCACAAGCAACAAAGGCAAAAATAGATAAATGGATTGCTTAAAAATAAAAACTCCTGCACAGCAAAGAAAACAATCAACAAAATAGCAAGGCAGCATGCAGTCAGTCAGAAAGCAACCCACACAGCTGGTAAGGGGCAAATGCCTAAGGTGGATAAGGAACTCAACCACTCAAAATCAAGAAAACAAATAACTTTAAAGATGGACAAAGGTCATGAATAGACATCACAGCCCAAACAGACATCTGAATGGAGAACCTGCATACAAAAAAAAAAACAAAAAAAAAAAACCATAACAGAGCCTAGTAGTGGTAGCACATACCTTTAATCCCAGCACTTGGAAGGCTGAGGTAGGTGATTACTGTGACTTTGAGGCCAGCCTGGTCTACAGAGTGAGTTCCAGGGCAGCCAGAGTTACAACAGAGAAACCCTGTCTCGAAAAACAAACAAACAAAAAAGACATAGCAATGACCAACAAATATTTAAAAAGCTAACATCAGTGAAATGCAAATTAACACTGCAATGAGCTAACACTTCATTCTCTCAGGAGCGTGATCATCATAAGGCCAAGAGATAGAAATGCTAGTGATGGTTGTACACTATAGACATTCCACAGTATATATCAAATCACAGTGCTGTATACTTTAGTATGCGATGTTCTACGTGCCAACTGAACCTCGACAAAGCTAGGGGAAAAAAATAAAAAGTCAATGAACATTACAATGAAATTAAAAGAATCCTTCCTTTCTCTACTATACAACTAGAAAAAGGCTCTTCCATCAGGTTATGCTGAAAACACCTCAAAAATTAGCTATTTGGTTTTAAAAAAAGAAATACATAGATACTCTTAAATGGAAGACAAAGGCATAGAGCTTAGAATACTTCAATTCTACCGAGTGAAAAGAAGAGCTTCATGCTCATGGGGATGTGGGGCAGTGTGCAGGGGAACTCTTGATATAAAAAGTACACAGAGAAAAAAAGTATAAATAAATGTGTGTAATTTCGCAAATTAATATAGTTTTGAGCAGGATAGAGAGGAGTAAAACCTAGCTTGCAATAATTCTTATTTCTTTAGCTGCATTAACAATCGAGCAGCTAGCTAAAACTAGAAGTATATTTACTCTGCAAACAAGCCCCTTGATCAAGGCATAAATATTACACTTGACAGTGCAATGTAACAGTCTTCTGTTTTCTCACTAGACAAAGATACCTATACATATTTCAGTAGTATCTAGTTTCCTAGTTTCCTTCTGAAGGTCATGCTAAGCATGTCATTTCTAATTATTCAGAATTAAGTACACATTCCTCCCCTATGTTACAATAAAACTGATACTGCAAAGTGTCAAATCCTGCACCAGAGTACATCCATTCTCAGCATGGAACAAATAAGGATTTGAAAATAGGAAAGGATTTGCTTTCTGTGCTGTAACGGAAGGAAATGCTGGCAGACTGTTCACCTTCCCTGGGAGTGAGGTATTCCAGGAATCATAGACTTAAATAATTGCCACAAAGGCACTTTCTAGAGAGAAGACAAATAGATAGTAAATGGACATAAGCACATGCAACTTACAGACAAGGGATTCAGCTCCAACACTCAAGTTATCAGAAAAGTGTAAATTAAAAGACATGAGATCTCTTATTATATTTTCCACAATTGTACAACCTGAAAACTATCTAATACAAAAATCTGTGAGATGGATCTTGACATTTTCTATATGTAGCTAAATGAGGAGTGAGTGAATTATTCTCTAGAGAGCAATTTGGTATCAGCTAATCAAAGTGTCAGTGCATTGTCACATATACATTTTTCCTAAGAATATTATACAAGTTTTGAAATTTTCAAACAGAGCTGTAGAGAAATGGAGAGATGACCATGGCAACTGATGCAAGGTGACATACGCTTGGAGACATGCAGATTCATGCCTGGAAGCAGGTATACTAATATCTGTGGATACAAAGAGAGTCATGTGAAGGATACCACAGCAACACTTACATTGGTACATTGACTCTATACATAATAACATGGATAGACCTGAAAATACATGGTCCAAAGACAGTAGCTGTTAGTGAACTTATCAAACTAGGTGGTATCTCCATGGAGATAAATGGAGAAGTGGCTATGAACCAGAAGCTGGTGGCCAAAGCAAAGAGTGCCTTCAGAGAGGTCAGTAGAAACCACAGTAAAGTGGTGCTGCATAAACAATCATCTGGACCACTGAGGACTAGATCAGTACCCAAGAGCTGAAGACAATCGATGTACAGCACATGGTCTGGCTGAGATCATTAGGACAGTGGCTCCCACACCTCTACACACATTGGCATCCAGTAACAGCCAGGGTAAGGAACTGCAGCAGAGCCTAGAGAGACCAGAAACCATGGACAGAGAGCAATTAGGAGGCTAAAGCAGAATTCTATGCATGTGTGGCAGGCCCCTCAGAAGGCTACCACCAACTGAATGCTCAGAAGACATCTTATCTTCCTTTCCCTCATGTACCAAGAGTGAAGAGCTACAACAGAGCCTAGAGCCAGCAGAACCAAGAGCCCTATCCACCTCCCTCCTGACCAAAGGGATGGAAGAGCAGCACTGGAAGGTTGAGTTGAGGCAGGTGACCCTCCAAGGTTGCTGATGAGGTCAGTGGGAAAATGCAGCAAGGAGGTTCCCTCCTGTCTACACAGAACACTGCAGCACCCAAGAGAGCATGAAGGAGACAACAGAGAACTACAATGCTCAATTCATCCCAGAAACTCAAATCTAAAAGGAATTAATTTAGATGCCACTGGAACAATGCATAACAAAATCTGGTTTCCTAGCTTTAAACTGGAAATGCAAATGTCACCTCCCTGATCAGGACAGTTTGCTGCATGCAACATCCTAGAGAAGGAAAGTTCTTGGAGAAATGTACGGCAATGGTCTTGCTTCAGGGCGAAAATGATTGTGCCATATGGTTGTCCCTCAGTCCTATTATTGAGTAGTCTTTACTTTTCTTTCAATCCACAACGTATGTAGTTCTATCTTCCCATTGCCTCTGCTACTGACTTCTTAAGTAAAGTCAGTGCAGAATGGTGAATGTGGTATGAATAGTTACCATTCATACAGTGGTATGAATGTGAATGCTCCTATAGGCTCAAGAAGAGGAACATTTAATCTTTTAATCTAGCAACATGGCTGCTATGACTGAATCAGAATGAAGCCTGAGATTGAGTCAGAGTGAACTCTGAGATTGAGTCAGTGTGAGGATACGCCCAACTCTCAGGATATAAAAAGAGGTTCTCAGCTCACAGGGTTCAGTTCAGAAGAGAGTTAGGAGAAGTTCAGTAAAAGAGTTGGAGAGAAAAGAGTTAGTTAGTTCAGACAGAAGGAGAAGCAGATAAGGCCAGAGCCAGTCCAGAATAAACAAAGAGAAAGCAGAGTCAGAAACAGACTGTTTATGGTTTATAGTTTGGGGTGAACAGTACAGCTCAGAGTGAAAAAAACTAGTTCAGAGGACAGCTAACCAGAGTGAGCTCACTCAGCAGTAAGTCTCAGAGGCTGTAACATTCTAGGTTTAGGTTCACAGAATAGATTGTAAGGAGGCTGAAGCCTTCTAGATCTAGGCTTAAGATTAGATTATATGAAGGCTGAAACTCTTTAGGAACTAGACTGAATTAGCAAAGAATAAACTGCCTTTAGTCATGAACCCATGAGAATAATACTAAAATAAACAAATACATCTAAGCCTATGGGCTCATATGGTTGAATACTTTGTTCCCAGTTGGTGGAACTGTTTGGGAAGGATTAGGGGATGTGGGCTTGTTGGACGAGGTAGTTCTCTGGGGCCAGTTTTGAGGTTTTGAAATATGCCATTTCCAATTAACGCTCTGTCTCCAACTTGATGGTAAAGATGAAAGCTTACAGCTACTGCTTAGTACCATGCCTGCCTACCTGCTGCCATATTCCCAAATTAAACTCTTTCTTCTATAAATTGCCATGATCATGCTGTTTCATCACAGCAATAAATAGTAGCTAAGATAGTACCATGCTATCCTTGCTTGTTGATCCTCCACAATCTCTAAATTTAAAAAGACCACTCTTTTTAACCAGGTATTATGGCATTTGCACAGTGGCCTATCCAGCAGTTGTGGTTGTTCCTGCAGTTAATATTCTACTCCAGGAAACATAGGGATTTTATTAGGTGCCCTGAGATCATGGACTGAGGCTTAAATACTAAACTTCACATAATTTTACCGAAAGCTAGCCACTCTTGAAACCTTTAAATACTTTAATTGAAAGGATACAGATGAGTTTTTAATGCAGTCTCTGAGGGTTACTCAGATGGCTGTCTCAATGTAGTGATATAAGCAGCATGTAAACTCCAGACTATATCACATCCTCTGTGAAGATTCCAATTCTTTAATAAGGATTAATTGTGTGAGCTCCCCATACAAAGATTTTAGAAAAATAATTAGAAGAATGTTTAATGCAATCAAAGAAGATATAAATAAACTTAAGTTAAACAGAATAGGAATTAGCAACTGAATAAAATAAAAAAAGTTAGTATAGTATATGAATTAGGAATTCAATAAAGAGAAATTCTGAATAAAACAAAATGAAAATTTAGAAATAAAAAGCTCAGTAAGCTGATAATATAATAATAATAATAATAATAATAATAATAATAATAAAATTTCCATGGAAAGTCTTGCCAATAGAGTGAATCAAGAAAGAAAGAATATAGGGGATGGGACAAAGGACAAGTGAATTAGAATATTTAAGTATCTATAAAGATAAAACAATAAAAATATGAACACAACATGCAAGTTCTATGGAAGACTACTGAAATGCCAAGTTTAGTATTAACAGGAATAGAAGATAGACAGCATCAGGTTAACAGCATAAACAAGGCATTCAATAGAACCATGGCAGAAATTTCCCAAATCTAGAGAAATAACCACCTACATTCAAGAGGCATATAGAAACCAAACAGATAAGACTAGAACTAACTTGCCCAGCTTAAGTCTTAGTTAAAACACTAGAGATAGGGAACAAAGAAAAGATACCAAATGTTCAATAAGAAGAGCCAAGTCACATATAAAGAGGAGTTTATCCAGAATTACAGTACATTTCTCAACAGAAACCTTAAAAGCCAGAGGAGAATAGAACAATGGATACCAAGCACGGAGAGAGACAATTGCCAAAAAGATCATTATATCCAGCAGAACCATGTGTCATAACTGAAGGGGAACTTTCCATAATGAAAATAAGCTGAAAGAATTCAAGACCACTAAACTAGAGAATGTGAGATCCTTAAAGGAATGCTGTGAACTAAAGACAAAGATAAACAAATACAATATATTACAGGAGACAACAAGCCATGCTGCAGTAGTTAAGATACTAACTTAAAGTGGAAGGATAGAAAGGGTATTCCAAGCAAGAGAAACTAGAAATCAAGCATGGGTTGCCATTCTAATGTCTGAAAAACAATAGTATTAGAAAATAGAAAGAAGCCCAGGGTACCTTACAGCTGACTTTTTCCAGCATCAACTCCAGGGAGGAACCCATCTAGCCATAAGTAGGCAGAGCAGTTGGTATGTCTTGCCCTGATGACAAATCCCTGAGGGGAGAAGTTAAAGTAAAAACAAATGTTGGGGTTAATAATAAATGTTTTTGGTAAAATGGTAAGGTTGGGAACACCAAGAAAGGTAAATAACAGGTCATGCAACTGGGTATGACATAGCCAAACTGTATCAAAAGGAAGGATAGGGTTCTGGAAAAAACAAAAAAGCTGGTCTCAACAGGTTCTGGCCAGCCCCTATGAAATCCCCCTGCTCCCCAGGAGCATAAACAAAGTGCCAGTGCCCTTTCCCCTAGTAAGCCTCTCAACTTTATAGACAGGTATAGCTTTAGATATGTTTCTAATGTTTCTGAATGCATCTAATTGTACCAGACTGAATTGTGGGTAAGGTCAGCTTCTAGGAAAGCCTACACCTATTTCAGAAAGGATACCATCCTAGACTGCACCATAAATAAGAAAAGGGAAGACAAATAGTTGACTAGAACTTGTAAGTCTAGGCACTAGTCTCTCACCTGAGGAAATAAAACTTGATCACTTGGTGAAAGTTGAGAGAAAGAAACTGAGAGACTGACAGATAGACAGAGAGATCATGCTGAATAAATGACTTACCAAGAGAAAATTACTATTCTAAACATATGTACACAGAATATTCGTTCCCTTGATCTTTATAAAGCAAATACTATTGATCTAAAGATACAGATTAATCCCAACACAGTAACAGTGGGTAATTTTGTTTTGTCTTGTTTTTGTTTTTTGAGACAGGATTTCTCTGTTGTAACTCTGGCTATCCTGAAACTCATTCTGTAGACC
This sequence comes from Cricetomys ansorgei, assembly GCA_026225945.1. NCBI lineage: Eukaryota > Metazoa > Chordata > Mammalia > Rodentia > Nesomyidae > Cricetomys > Cricetomys ansorgei. Next base: position 1,285,873 of record JAMJFZ010002601.1, on the reverse strand, counting down.
AGGGTGACCTCAAACTCACAGAGATCTGCCTGCCTCTCCCTCCCAAGTGCTGGGATCAAAGGTGTGCGCTACCATCACACTGAAAGAGTGGATAATTTTAATGCCCCACTCTCCCTCCACCAATAGATAGGTCATTGTTCTAGTTTGCTTCTCTGCTGCTATGACAAAACAGTGACTAAAAGCAGCTTGAGAATGAAAGGGTTTATTTCATCGTACACTTTTCAGTCCATCATTGAGGGAAGTCAAGGCAGAAACTTAAACAGGAACCTGGAGGCAGTTACTGAAGCAGAAACCACAGAGGAAAGCTTATTATTGACTTTCTCCTTATGGCTTGCTCAACTTTCTTTCTTATATATACCAGGACCACCTGCCTAGGAGTGGCATCACCCACAGTGGGCAGGTCCTTCTCACATCAAACATTAATCAAGACAATTCCCCACAGACATGCCTGTAGGCCAGTCTGATGGAAGCAATTCCCCAATTGAAGTTCTTTCTTCCCAGGTGACTCTAGTTTTGGTCAATTTGAAAAAAACTAACCTGCACAGTCATCATGACAGACATTAAACAGAGAAACATGAGTTAAATGACACAATAAATCAAAAAGACCTAATAAACATCTCTAGAATATTCTATGCAAAAACTATAGAATACACACTCTTCTCAGCAGCCTGTGGAACTTTCTCTAAAATAAGCCATATATTAAAAAAACTTCAGAAAATTAAAATAAAGCCTTGTATCGTACATGATCAAATGGAATGAAGCTAGAAAGAATCAGTAAAAGAAACCTTGAAGCATAAACCAACTCATGGAGATTAAACAACAACACACTACTGAATGATGAATAGGTCCTTGAAGAAATCAGGAAACAAAAAATTCCTAGAATGAAGTGAAAATGAAAACACAATATACACAAACGTATCAGTTACCGTGTAAACAGTAGTAAGAGGGGAATTAGTAGTTATACATGCCTACATTAAAATCAGAGAGATCCAAACAAATAACTTAATGATGCATCTTAGGGCTTGGGAAGAAAAGGATGAACCAAATTCATAATCAGTAAAAGGAAAGGCATAATCAAGACCTGTATAAAGTCTGGTGAGTTGGCTCAGCAGGTAAAGGAAGGTACTTGTTGCCAAGCCTTATTACCTGCATTTGATCCCTGGGATGCACATAGTAGAAGGAGAGAACCACGTCCCACAAGTTGTCCTCTGATTTCTTCATCTGCATGATGGCATTCACATACACAGCATACATAATAATTGTAATAAAGATATTTTATGTCAGAGCAGAAAGTAATAAAATAGAAATGAAAAAAATACAAAGAATCAATGAAACAGAGTTGGTTCTTTAAAAAGATAAACAATATTGTCAACTCCTTAGCCAAACTAACCAAAAGAGGGAAAAGATACAAACTAATAAATTTAGTTATGATAAGTGATAGAATAGTTACTGAGAAATTAAAAAAATCATTCAGACATATCTTAAAAACTTATAACAAATTAGAAAATTCTAAAAGAAATGTATGTATTTTTAGGCCCATATGACCTTTAAAAATCAACTCTAAATGAGAAACACAACAAACACAGATCTGTAACAAGCAACAACAATAATAACAACAACCACAAAAGTTTCTAAATAAAACAAGTCCCGGACCAGATGAGTTTATTGTTGAACTCAACCCAACCTTTGAAGAAACTAAACCAATACCAGACTCATTCTATAAAACCACCATTACCCTGATACTAAACCCAGATAAAGATACAAAAATAAAAATTATAAATCAATCTTCCTGACAAATATAGATGCAAATATTCTCAATAAAATGCAAACATAATTCAAGAAGATATCAAAAAATTGATTAAGTAATTTTATTCCAGAGATTCAGGGATGGTTCAATGTATTAATAAATGTAATATATCACATAAATGGACTCCAGGACATAAATCACATGATCATCTCAATAGATGCAATTTTTTGAAGTAAAAAACCAATATTCCTTTCATAATAAAATCCCTTAAGAAACTAGGAAAAGAAAAAACATCACACTATAATAAAGGCGCTCTATCTATGATGAACCTACAGCTAATAACATGTTTTTAATAAATGGAGAAAATGCAAAGCATTTTCACTAAGATCAGAGACAAGCAAGGGTGTCCACTCCTATCCAATTTAGTCACTGAAGTCTTAGCTAGAGAAATAGGATGAGAGGCGACAAAGTGGGTACAAATAGGAAATGAAGAAGTCAATGCATCCTTACCTGCAGATGTTAAGATTCTATTTATAAGGAACCCTAAAAATTTCACTAGAAACTTTTGGATCTTATAAGGACTTTCAGCACAGATAATTGCCTTCTTACATATCAATAACAAACATACTGAGTAAGAAATCATGGAAACAATCTCATTCATAGTTACTTCAATAAAAAAAAAATAATAACATGCCTAGGAATAAACTTAGCCAAGGAACTAAAATACTTAACAGTGAAAACTTGAAAACTTTTAAACAATAAAGAAAGGAACTGAAAAATATACAAGACAGAAGGACCTCTCCTATCCAGAGATTGGAAGATCAATGAGAAAATGGTTGGAGTACCAAAAGCAATCTACATGCTTCAAAGCAATCCTCATCAAAATTCTAATAGTTATTCTTGACATAAGTAGAAAAAAAAATACTCTTAAAATTCACACCAAGGCACAAAAGATCCTGAACACCCAGAGCAATGCTGAAGTTTCTACCATACATGGCTTCCAGTTGTACTAGAGAGCAGTAGTGATGAAAACTACATGTAGTGACACAAAAATAAATGTAGATCAATGAAACAGAGGGGAGAGCACAGATACAAACCCACATAGCTAAAACCACCTGATTTTTGACAAGTTTGTCAAATATTTAAATTGGGCAGAAGATAGCCTCTTTAGCAAATGATGCTGGGTACACTGGATATCCATACACAGAAGAATGAATCTGGATCTCCATCTCTCACCTTCTTCAAAAATCAATTTCAAATGAGTCAAAGATCTTAACATAAGACCTGAAATTCTAAAACTGTTAAAAGAGAAACTAAGGAAAATCCTTCAGTCTATTGTCATGGGTGAGGACTTTCTGAATAGGAGGGCTCCAGTCACTCAGGATATAGCACTGACACCTGACATGGGATTTCATGAAATTAGCAAATATTCCCATAGCAAAGTCCCAATTAACTGAGTAGTCAGCCTACAGACTGCAGAAAATCATTGCTAGGTTTGTATCTGACAGAGGACTCATATCCAGAATATACAATAAACTCAAAAGAGTAAACACACAAAGAAACATTTCAAGCAATTAATAAGCTGATGAAATAAACACACAGTTCTCAAAAAATTAAGTCAAAATAGTCAAACAACATATGGAAAGATGTTCACCATCACTAGTTATCACACATAAATAAGAAACATATGGAGATCATATCACACCCCAGACAGGATGTCAGCCCTTAAGAAAACAAACCACAACATATTCTGGTGATGATGTGGACAAATGGGAACCCTTGTTCATTGCTGGTGGGAAGTGAACTAGTGTCACCAGTAGAGAAATCAGTTTAGAGGCTCCTCCCAAACCTAAAACATAGAATGACTATCATTATGACTCAGCTATACAACTTGTATTTATACAAAAGATTCCAAGTGGACATTTTATAGAGATACTTCATGTCTTAGTTAGGATTTTATGACTGCAGGAACTCTTATAAAGAAAAACATTTAATTGGGACTGGCTTACAGTTCAGAGTTAGTTCATTATCATCATGGCCAGAAGCATGGCAGCATGCAGGCAGACATGGTACTGGAGAAGGATCTGAGAGTTCTACATCTGGATTGGCAGGCAGCAGCAAGAGAAGTAAGCTTCTGAAATCTCAAAGTCCTCCCCCAGTGACACACTTTTCTCCAATAAGGCCACACTTCCTCCAAGGCCACATGTTCTAATAGTGCCACTCCCTATGAGCTAATGGGGGCCATTTTCATTCAAACCACCACACTACATATCAATGTTAATTGCATCACTGCTCACAATAGCTAAGTTATAGAAATGATTTATGTGTCCATCAACACAGGGATGGATAAAGAAAATCTGGTTAATATATACAGAGGAAGTTTGTTAATCCATGAAGAAGAATGAGGTCATTTCTGGAAAATAGACTCAACTGGAGATGATCATATTAAATGAAGTCAGTCTCTTAGCACAATGAATGCTTTCTCCATTTGTGGTTCCTAGACTTTATGGGTCTATGCAATCATGTATTACAGAAGACACAAAGTATAAGTGAGACTGCCCAAAAGAACAACCAACTGAGAGGGAGGATGGGTGAAAAGGGAAGGATGATGGAAGGAGTATGCTCAAAGCACATTATACAAATTATTAAAATGGCTTAACGCACCACTGTATAATAAAGTAAATATTGATGATCCACAAAATGCACAAAACTGCAAAAAAAAAAAAAAAAAAAAAAAAAAAAGAAAAGAAAACAATGTACTCCAGTAAGTGAATGGGAAAACAAGTTCTGGTACATACATTCAATGGAATACTGTTCAGGGCTAAAAAGAAATGACTTCTCAAGCCACTGAAGACCTAGTAGAACTTAATGCCTATTGCTAAGCAAACAAAGTAGACAGGAAACAGGCTATGTACTGTCTAGTTCCAAATATATGAAATTCTGGAAAAGACAAAACTGTTAGGAACATAAAAAGCCAAGTGATTACCAAGGATCTGGACTGTAAGGGGATGACTAGGTGGACCACAGGGTATTATAGAGCAGTGAAACTATACAACTGTCTTTATAGACACACACCATTATAAATCTCAGTGCCTAATACAAAGGTTGACCAGCCCAAATATAAACTATGAGCTTTAATTACAGCTTATTAATATTTGTTCATTGATTATAAACATTGTAACACATTAATGCAGGCTGTTATTGGGAGGGAATCTGTAAACAAATGAGATCATGGGTCCATAGGCAGCAGTAAGTTTATATTTCCCATGTAGCAGTATGCTGCTGTGGTGACTCACCATGGATGACATGGAGGCATTTTTCACAGATGTAAACTCTGCCAGACCTCAGCAGAGGGAACTACCATCCTGGCCAGCACCATACTGGACAATGGAACCACAAGCATCTCAACTCAGGTGTTTTTATTGATACAGAACTCCTCGGGTGTTCTATTAATAGCATGTACAGATCATGAGCAATATAGTATCTCCCACAAAAATCCAACACTTGCAGACAATACAAAATGCCAAGACCTAGGCAGCCCCTCACCCAATAGTGCACAAAACAATTATTTTATACACAACTAAAAATAATCTTCCACAGCATTCACCCAAAGCTTCCCTTTCCCTACTACACCAAGAAGGAAGGAGAAGGTTGGGGGCTCACCCTAGCTAGCCTCAACCAGCCAATTGTTTCCATACTCATGTATTCATTCCAGCTATTTCATGCTTGTGGACAGAAGTAGGGCGCCCAATCCACCTACTTAGAAAGGGTGTATCAACTTCTTAGATCCAATTGGAGAATGGTAAGAGTCACCACGAGGGAGGTACTCCAACCTCTGACAACACAGACCTCTTTAGAGTCAGAGGTCTCCCAGCTCTGGGGCCCATTCTCTACCCATGAAGTCTATAATGCTTGCCAATAAACTTCACTTTCACATTTTTCTGAGCTGTTTCCTATATTTTAATTCTTTAGTTGACAGAGAAAAATCAACCCACCTACTTAGCTAGTATTACAAGAATGGAAAGACTGGAAAGGGATATGTAGGAATCCTCTGAGTAGCCCACTCAATTCCTCTGTGTGATGATTTTCAGCTTGACAAGGTCTAGAGTTACCAAGAAGACAGAAGACAAGTCTTACGATATAGCAGTGAGGGATTATGTAGATTAGGAAAACCTCTGGATCTTCCTGTTAGGGATTATGTCATAACTGAGGTGAGAGCAGCCACCCCAATAGTGAGTGGCAGCATCTCCTAGGCTTAGGTCCTGGACTGCATAGAAAGCAGAAAGTGAGCTGAGCGCCAACACTCATTGCTCCCTGCTTCTTTTCATCTGATACAATGTTAGCAGCTGCCTCACTCTGCCTTTGAGCTGTGAGACAAAACAAACTTTCTTTAAATTACCTTTACAGGGAATTTTATCACAGCAACAGGTGCATAGGTAACCTACTCTGTAAACCCATAAGGACTCTAAAAAAGTTTGTTGCTTTAAAAAAGTAAAAATGACTCCATGATGCTAATTTAAAGAAAATGGGTAGAGATGTTTTCATAAATTTAAAGTGTTCTCAAAAAAGTATATAAAATGTATTGATGGCAGCTTAGTTAGAAGAGGGATCAGCAAAGTAGGTGGCCTATAGGCTATAAGAAAGAAAGAAAAACAGGAGAGCACACCGTATCATGAGAGCACACCAGAACCAGAGGATAAGACACAACCAGCCTCTGTATGTGAAGTAGGAAAAAAAAAAGTGTTTGTTGTGAGGGAGAGGTCAGCCAGCCAGTTGCTTAAGGAATCTTAGTGGTCTAAGTGGATGAATTCTTGGGTATAAAAACAGGCTCTGGCAGAGCTTGGTAATCAATGAAGTCCCTCTCCTGATCAATTTCTCTATCAGGAAGGCTGCGATCCAGAAGAGAGGCTTCAAAACAAAGAAGCCTCCGAAGCTTCAGTTCAGGAGTTTTGTTTAACAAATGAGTTCTTAAGAACTGGATACTCTGTAACCAGCACCTTTGCAAGCTTCTGCCAGTCAAGGAAGAGAGCAGCTTATGTCATATACCTACAGTAAGTTATCATTCAATCTTCAAAAGAATTCTGCAATATGGGACTATGAGGATGACACTACAGGGCATGACACAACATGTAAGCAGTCACAGAAGGAAAAAGTACTGTACCATTCCATTTATGAATCTGTGCTGTCATATCAGAATACCAGAGTCTAGATAACATATTTTTTAAAAATCAAGGTTTATTTTTCACAATTGTAGAAGCTAAGCATTCCAAGATCCAAACATCATTTGCCAAGGGCTGTGCCCTGTTTTCAAGACAGAGTCTTGATTCCTGCTTCCTCCAGAGGGAGGCGCCTTCACCTGGCAGAGGGCAGAGAGGGAGGTAGGGCAACACGCTCCACTAGGCAATTTGTCCAGTTGCGTTAATCCATTATGAGGTTTGTTCTTGTGTCCTAAACGGCTTCTGAAAGACCCCATCTCCCACTACTGCTGCATTGGAGACTAAATTTGAAACACATTCATATTAGAGCATCAGGAAAGCATAGGAAGAATGGAAGTGGAAACAGGGTAAGACACATCAGAATCAGGAGTGCACATCAACATGTGTAAATCTCAGTTATTCAAGATGGATAGCTCTAGAGGTTTGGCATACAGTATTGTGCCCACAGATAAAAATAACATACTGTACTCTTAGATATCTGACCATTGTTGGGCATGGCAACAAAAGCCTACAATCTTAGCTCTCATGAGGCTGTGGGATAAGAAGCCTGCCCAAATGTGGGATTGTCCTGGAGTTAAGGTGAATGAAATCTCATTCTGAGAGTGTCAGGAGTTTGGTCCCTCCCCTCCACAGCTCTGACAGGCCACAAGCTATGCCATCTCCTCTCACAGCAAGGCACTGCCCCTTCAAAGGCATGCAACCTGACAGAATTGTTTATCTGGAGTTGTAGCACTTCTCCCTATATAACCATATAAGGTTTCTCCCTCTGGTCCCTGGAAAATAGCTAGGTCCAAAGTACAGCCCTCAATATACAAATGGGACTGTCATACCTGCACTGTCCTAAGCCAATGACCTTCCAATGATGTCCCTGGATAACAGGGACCTTTCTTCTCCCTAAATATGTAACTCTGTCCCCCCAATCAAATTGAGTCACGCCCATCTGCTGTTGGCTCCTGAGAATTCTGTACACGCTCGCCAGCTCATAGATTCTCCAATCTAAGACCTCATGGATCTGCTGTAGACCCATGCCACCACTCGGCTTCCCACCTGGGAGCTCCACTCTGAATGGGAACTACATCGTGAGACTGGGAAGCTACAGTGGGATTTGTCTACAACTATACCTGAGCTAATGAGAATTTGCCTTAAAAACTCAAAGGGGACAGATGTGATGGCACTCAGCACTCAGAAGATCAGAGGCAAAGGCAGGGGAACCTCTGTGAATTCTGGGCCAGCCTGGTCTCCATAGAGAGTTTCAGATCAACCAGAGCTACCCAGTGAGATCCTATTTTTAAAAAAAAACAAAAAAACAACCAAACAACAACAACAAAAAGCAGTCAAAAACCCACCTTAACAGCAAAGTAAATGAGTAGATAAACAACCCTGTCCAGGTGGTAGGGTTCACTGTGAGTGTTCTCATCACAATAAAAAGTAACAGCAAAAGACAGATTCTGCCTGTTAGTAGGTAGCACATGTCTTAAGCAATCATTTATTGACAGGCATATGTGGCCCCCTCTCCTTTGGTAAGCAAATATTTACAGTATCGACTATAGCCCTGGTGTTTGACATTTAAAATAAGGAATAGCAAACATGTAAAGAATGTCTTGCTAGTGGGCACAAAGATTTCTATACTTCTGTTCATTTGAAAAACAAAGTCGATCTAAGACCCAACTGCACCTGAGATTTTAGACACCCTACAGATTCTTCCTTTCAGTTTTTTTTGGCTTTGGTGGTTTTAAGGTTAAAAATGGAACAGGGTAGAGGTTCCTGAAGTTAGTGACCTCCTGCAGAGAGGTGGTTTGTAGGCAGTGGGAACTGGTTCAGAGCCCTGTGAATCATTCTAGATCTCCACAACTCTTTGGATGGCATTTCTGGAATACATCTGTAGCATGGATAACAACTCTGCAGCAGCTAAGGCCTGGTATGAACTAAGGCTCAGTATGGCTTTTGAATCCTGAGACTATCTTCTTCAACAGCTATCTCATGAGAAAAGCTTCTTAAGGGAAGCTGAATCTTTAATAATGAGCTGGCTTCTGGGAGAGAAGGAGGGAACAAAGGGAAAGGAAAGCCTTCTTTCCCTACCGAGATTTCATCACTCTCTGGACATGTGCGTTCACTACTGCCACTATTTCCCCTTCCAAGGTGACACTCATCGGTAGGGAGAGGAGAGTATTCTCCACCTGGTTTCTCCCTTAGGTCTACTGATTTACCTGGAATCCCGTACAGATGCCCAGAGGTTGCTTACTCTGACTATTGTGAATTACTGAGAGAACACAGGACTTCTATCAGTGAACTCAATTTGAAACCTTAAACAGACAAGCACCATACGCTTGGGGTGGGTGTGGAGGGTTCACTTGTTCATCTTCCTAAATACACTTTCCTGACTTCATTCCCCTCTGTTTAAATGCCGCCTCATCTGAAAAGGCATCCCAGTCGCTGCGTGTGAGCAGCATGGCCTCAGTTATCATCACTGCTTCGGTTTCTTCAGGGTGCTGTCTATAGCTCACATATTACACGTGTGTTATTGCCTTCCCCTCCATTTTTCTCCAGCAACAACAACAAACACAGATGTGAATTCCAAAAGAGCCTAAGGGTACCCAGTGCTGGGAACAGTCCTTGGGACACAGCAGCCACTAAATAAATATTTAATAATGAGCATGTCTAACCTATAAAGTATCTTTGCTCTGTAACTGTGAGCATCTCACACTCCCCCTCTTTTATTAGTAGTAGGACATAGATTAAAAATACTTATTTTGCCTACCTCTTAAACTTGTCTGAGATGTCAATCATCGAGATTTCTGGTATTCTTTAGTCCCTCTCAGAGAAAGATCAATCCTGCCACAATTGCGTTGGGAGATGCAGAATGGTAAGCAGCTAAGTCTGGATCTGCGTTGCCCAAATTCCAGAGTTGATCTGAGGTAGACAGTTTAGGTAATGTGTTTGGGATCAACTCTAAGGGTCACTGAGTGGTAGAATCAGGGAGAGATGGAGACATGGCCTTAGAGTTATGAAGCTTCCATCCCTACCCTCTTATAAGATTCCCAGGCTCTCATTGGTTACCCTGCCAGCCATACTTTTTTTGAATGTGAAGTCAAGGACTTGGGCTCAGTTCCTTCTTCAAATGTTCTAAGACTCTCTGACTGACTGAAGAAGTAGTAACGGAGCCTCACGCTGTTCACTTTTAAGCCGAGTTCATAATGTAAAATGCCGTCTTTTTGCTGGAGTTTCTGTATTTCGCTCTTTTGGTTATTATTTGTCCTCCTTTGATTAGTATGCCTTGACCTTGTGAAGTTCACTGAGGACTGTAGTTAGACTCAGAGTTCTGGAAGTTGCATCCTCCTCTTTGTTCTTGGGCGGGGCGGGGGAGGGGTGTTAGAGATACCAATTCACCAATGGGAAAGCTTAGAGGAAATGACAGCTTCAAGGTGTCCCTCAAGCAGTGGCTTAAGGGCCATTTTCTTCTGGCCCCCATACATTCCGAAGGATGGAAATACTATCAGACAGGAAAAATGAGACAGCAGTCTTCATCTCTGAGGACAATAAAAGAAGGGATAGGTGACTATCCAGATGGAATCGAGCTTCTATTAAGTAGACGTTTTCTATAAGTCATCTCTCTTTCACAAGTGTAAAATTACTTATTGTATCTCTAAGTTGATAATGAACTCAAGAAAATTCTAAATTCTGAATACTGAAGAATCTTTCCGGGTCAACTCCTTCGCTTGGTTCGTGCTACGTTTGTATTAGCTTCGTTTCACATGCCGCTTATCTGTTACAATAGGACTCGCCTCTATTTAACATGTTTGATTACCTACATGTAAGAACCATGGAGAGGCGGGGCTCCATCGGATCCTCAGCTCTTCAGGACATGCTCTCAAAAGAGACTAAAGTAATTCCGGTTGGATCCTTGGGCTCCAACAGGTGACTGATTATAATAGGAGCACACTCAACTTCTGAATTCGTCACTAGCTTCCTGTTACCTGATATGATTCACTATGAGGTCCTTGATCAAGCCAAGCTGATGAGAACACCATGCCTTTGAAGTTTCAGAGAGCTAAACAAACCTCTTTTCTTTATAAAGTAGCTTACCTCAGAAATTTTATCATAGTAATAAAAAATGAACTAATGTAAGATACTTTCAGCATTTAGACCTTGTAGCAGTATGCTGCTGTGGTGGCTCACTAAGGAAGACATGGTATCATACTCATAGGTGCAAACTCTGCCAGACCTCAGCAGAGGGAACCACTATCATGGCGAGCACCATACTGGAGAGTGGAACCCTGAGCTTCTCATCTTAGGGGTTTTTATTGATACCTAAGCTTCTCAGGCGTTTGTTCTTTTGATAGCACACGCAGATCATGAGCAATCAAATATCTTTTACATAAAGCCAACACCTGCAGACAGTACAAAACGCCAAGACCGAGGCAGTCCTTCACCCAACAATACACAAAACAGCCATTTTAAATGTAACTAAAAATAAAGTTCTGCAACAAGATCTCCTACTCTAAATTAAGTACAAATAAGGTAAAGAAGTCAGGAGGCAATTTGGGGGAAGGGGGCATCATACATCCTCAAAGATTACAACATATGCAGAAGACTTAACTTTCTTCCCTTATAATATCAAGAACAAGAATATTTACTCCACCTAGAAAATTGCATGAGGAATAAATTAAATAGCATCTGGAAGAGACCCTATCACAATGTTCCAAACATGGACCATATCTATTAACCACTGGGTGCAACTATGTAATTTTTTCTTACAGCTATGCACGAACAAAATGTCACTGACATAATGCATATGATAAAGTCATATGATTACTCATATACTAGTTGTCTTCTTAATAAGCCCAAAATAGCTCCCATGACTGGAACTGTTGCTGTCTAACTATGTTCAGCACTGTAGATACTAAATTCGTTTCTATATCTTCTCATTGATACCAATAATAGCCAGTGGGGAATGCAAAGAAGTATTCTTTCCATTTTTTATTCCTTCTTAGCTATGAAATAAATTCAGAAGATGGTGTCCAAGACTGGCCAACTATTTAGACAACCATATAGACAGGGGGCATGTAAAAAAGCATATATAAAAAAGGTAAGTTATCCCCAGTGCCCCAGGTTCCAATCCCCATCCTGTGAGCACCTCCTACTATACTAACGGAAAGTGTCTTCTGTGGCCACCGGTGGACATCCTTGACATTATTTCATCCTTCAAATACCCATGAACATGAAATCCCCCTAATTCCACACACCCACAGTTCATGCTTTCTGTGATCTGTTTAAGAAGCACTCTTCCTTTTGAACAGATTGCTAAACAACTTGCTCTAGTTTAAACACTAACTCAGACTCCAGGATGAGCATATTAGCTGTATGGTGGGGACCCCATAACCCAAACCTGCAGGGGACGCGCTCCTGAACCAACTGTGGAGTACTTAGTACAGACATTATTTTGACGTCCAATGATGAAATTTATACCCACACAGGCCCTCAGCGGCAAAGACCGTTGTTCGATATTGGAAAAAAAAATGCTTTTTTGGGTGGTCTATAAAGCTTAATAAGAACAATTAAAAAGGAAGAACATCTCCTTTGTGAGATGAGATAGGAGGGAGAAAGATGCTTCAGGCTTTCCCCACAGGGACCCTGCTTGATGCTATTAATACAATTAACCTTTCATTGTTAATGACCAAGGTCATTTCCCTTGAAATCATCAGGCCAGTTTCTCACTTGAATGTCAGGGCTCTTACATCCCCTACCTACCCCACCCCCCCCCACACACACACACATCAGGGTCTTGCCTGTAATCTGTAATTCCTGTTTGCTGGACTGTGGGCGTTCCAGGACATCCCCTCACAGTTATGAAACTACTGACCGGTGGAGCCTTCCTTGCAGATGGATTTCATTCGGGACTTGAGCTATTATATTAATGGGTTTAATTTAAACAGGACTAGCCTCGCTGGCCAAATTACTGCCATTTAAATCAATTGGTTTAGGGGAAAGACAGCCTGACCAGAGCTATTAGACTTCAATTTATTACTGTATCGGCTTTTAAACCGGGCAAAGTAAGTTTGCTAATGTCTGTCCTCTGTCCTCTGTGCTCAAGTGCAAAACAAAGTAATGAGATTCTCTGGAGTTTGAAAAGAAAAAAAAGGGAACGTGAAAAAATATATATTAATTTTGAGTCACTGTCTCATGAGGCCAGACAAGGTGCCCCCCACCACCCAAGGAATCCCTGCCATAAGATCCTATAGATGTCTTTGATTCCCTTCATTAAACTGAGATTCAAATGACCTCATAGATGTATTACTTTAAAAAGCCTTTTTACTTGGATCTTTCCTCTTCATGAAAAAATAAGCACTGCTTTTTTTTTTCTCCCTCACACACATTTCAACCTGATTCAAATAGAGAGGCAAAGGGGGAGAAAATGCTTTAGATGTGCTCTTTGATTTTTTCCAATCTCGCCTGAATAAAATGGAATGAGAAATCAAGAACACTCAATTAATTGCAACACTGGGTGTCACTAGGAGAGGGAGGGGGAGATGAAGGGCACATTAGAGATGCGCAGCCTAACAAATGCATGGATTCAAAGAAGGAAGAAGAAGGGGAAATAAAAAAGCGTGTCTGTATTTTATTGCACTCGGTAAGCTTTTCGCTTGTATTTATAGCTGCAATTATATCTCAATGAGGTTTGTCTACAGTGTTGGCTTCACGCTAATTTTCCCCCTCACTGCATTCTTGGAATAGGCTCGGACTGTTTATGAACCAGACATATTGACCTCATTTACAGCTAGCAGTTTAAATCCATAATTTTTCCACCCACAATCCCTCTTTGACATTCCGGCGGTGCGGCCGGCTCAGCGAGACTGAACTAAAAGTCTCACACTTCATTGAACACCATTATGCGGCTTTATGCTTATGAGCCTGTTTCCCTCGGCTGCCTTTCAGCTTTGCTGGAGATCCGTTTGGCCACAGGCCGGCAGTGATTAAGTGGAAGAATCCAATAAATCACCCTGTCAGCCAGCAGGCACTCCTCACTGTGTCTACACATCGACATTTGGATTTGCGCCTCTCTCCTCTCTCCCTCGCTCTCTCTCTCTTTTTCTATCCCTCTTTCCCTCTCCTCCCCTCTTCCTATAGCGCCATTAAAACACCTCTTTTCCTTCACACAAGGTGAACTTGAACTGCTATTGTGAGCAGGGGTTCCCTCTGAGCCCTCTGGGGAGACAAGCTCCTTTGATTTGCAGTTCCCAGGTCCTGACTTTCCCTCCCTTCCTTTCCCAATTAATTCACCCCTTAACCCTTAGGCCTGAGGAGGAGGACCGGCCAGCAGAGCAAGTGGGAAAGGGAGAGAGAGCCAGGTGCCTAAGAGGAAATAACCCAGTTTCCAAACTACTCCCAGGCCCCTGGAGACTCCTCAGCACCAGAAAGGGAGGAGACACGGGCTCTGCCTCTCCTCCTAGACTCCCAGCACAGTCTCGGTTAGTCCATAGAAAGTCATTTGGGGCCAGGCCCTTCCTGGGGCTGCACATGCAAAGTTCACCATTTACTGTCAACGCCCAGGTTTCCCAGACTATCCCAGGCTCTGTCTGGAGGAAGGTTGGGGGTCCAGCTCAGGCCTGACTAGCCTTCCCAGGTATCATCAACGGTGGGTGTAGTCAGCAAGCTCCCCTTCTGTTCTCACTGGTGAACTGAGTTTGTGAAACAGCCATTCCTTTGACTTGCCTGGTAATTTCCTGACCCTGTCTCTTTGGTATTCTCTGCATAGCCACAGTTGTCTTTTGTCTGGGATTATTTCTGCACTGTGAGCACAAGCATTTGTTTGATGTCCCAGACATCAAATATACTGTACACTCTCTGAGTAGCCAAAGGAAGTGGGATTGTTGCTTTTGAAAACTCCACTGGCAGAAATGACAAAAGGCAGTGTGAGCTCCAGACACAAAAGGTGGGACAGAGGATGATGGGACCCGTCTGGGGTGGGTACATCCTTCCCCACTCCCTAATGTCATGGAACAGAGAAGCTCCTTTGCTATGCTGTGGGTATGTGTAACAGCAGGGATGGCCTGTGAGCCAGAAAGGAAATCGATACAGTCACCAAGGGGTGGCCAGCCTTTGTTAATGGGCTTCCAGTCTGTGTTGGGTAGGAGGAAGAAGTCCTTGCAGAGAGACAGGCACGCCCTTGTGTCCAGGCCTCCACCTCCTAACTGATGCTCTGTATGTGTTTCTTACCGGATGTTTGGATTTTGTTAGCTGCCTCTGTCTTTTGCAAGTTAGCTACATGGATAAGAAGATAATCAGAACATCAGACGAGACCTACAGAAGAAAACTAAGGAAGAAAAAT
The DNA here is from genome assembly GCA_026225945.1 of Cricetomys ansorgei. NCBI lineage: Eukaryota > Metazoa > Chordata > Mammalia > Rodentia > Nesomyidae > Cricetomys > Cricetomys ansorgei. Next base: position 1,270,584 of record JAMJFZ010002601.1, on the reverse strand, counting down.
TCTCCATGTCTTATACACAATTCCTGGTAAATATTCCAAGTATGTGACTTGAAGTAGGAAGTTAACAGATGTAATTTTTTTTTTCTAAATTCCTTGCTATGCCCTCAAACTTGTATTTTGAAATCTTAACTCCTTAGGTGATTGTAGTAGGAAATGGGGCCTTTGAGAGGCAACTGGGTCATGGGGGTGGGCCCCTCATGAATGGGATTATTGCCCTTACAAAAGAGCCCCAGAGAGCTCCCTAGCCTTCTTTTCACGATGTGAGTGCACAATTAGAAGTTTTGGCAGTATGCAACACCAGAAAAGGGTCCGTCACTCCAATCCCAGACTTGCAGGCTCCAGAATGGTGAGAAATTCCTACCGCTTACAAGCCATACTGCCTGTGGTGCTTTGTCATTAGAGCCTCAGCTCATCAAGACCTTTTTCAACACAGTAATGCATGTGAAAGCTACTCAAGAGAAATGGATGTGGCCCCTCAGGATCAGCAACTATCACAATCCATTTACTTTCCCAATTTAATAGTCAGTATCTCCTCTACAACCATTCCCCCCCTCCCCCCTGCTTCCTTGGCTCTCTCACTCTTTGTTCAGTACACGTTCCTACACCATCACGGATGAGTGAACACATAACCAAAATCCAAATCACTGTGGGGGAGATGAAATTCAATCCATTAGTGGCTGCTTTGACAACGTTCCGAGAATTACATGGAAGCAATGGGAAGAGGCTGTGGGAAGATTGCGACATCTACTCTTTCCCCTGTTCCTGAAGCTCATAGAAGGGAAAGAGGCCCCATGACAACACCTGACTCAGGAACCTTTCTTGCACAACCCCCTAGGTTCTCAGTATTTGACGTTCTATAAAAATATGAAGGCTGCCCACGAATTATGCATACACAGCAAAGAAAACAGGTTCTGAGTTACTCAGTTATTGCCGTAATTGCAGAGAGAGAGCAGGGAGGCTTTTATTTCAGAAGCTATCTGTCAAGTGTGGACATTTGCATGATACTCAGGTAACCTCATTGTCAAAGGCATGCAAACTGCACCTGCTTTCAAAAGGCATCCTTGTTACTGCATGAATCAAGTTACCTCAGACTGACTCAGTTTCTCTGTAATGGCAGAATAATAAAAGTATTTGTTACCTTTCTGTACTGAACGGCACTTTTGAGAAAGAATGATATATGTAAAGTGCTTTGAGCCCCTCAGAGAGAAGATAATCTTGGAATTTATGTCAGCATTATCATTAAACCTTTTCTCCCTGGGACCTGATATTTTTCAATATTGTCTCATTGATTCCAGCAGCCTCATAAACAGGAGGAACAATAGGAAAGAGACAGAAGTCAAACACAAGGCAAGGGACCTGTATCTTCTTTCTGGTTTTTCACCAAACTAGCTCTGTGAACTGAAGGAAGCCCCTCCTGACCCTCTGTTCTTTCATCTGTAAAATGAGGACTGCACTGAATGGTGTCCAAGGTTTTCTCCATGATGCTAAGTGCAAGCACCAGAAAAAAAAGAGAAGCATCCACCCTTGAAGGCATGATTTTTCACATTTGCCTCCTCCTAAGACTCTTTACCTCTGGGTTTTAGCCATGTGCTCTCCATGGTCCCATTTGGCCTTACGTCAATGATAAGTTAGACTCATTTGTCTCCTCCTGCCTGGCAGCACAGGCACTGTCCAGAGTCTCATGCTTCCTTTCTCATCTCTTCTGATTCCATCCCTCCAGCTTCCTGGCATTCCAGTTGGATTATCACCTATGTGTAGGAGACCGGTTCCTCTCTCTACTCCTGACCCACCTTTCCCTAATCCACACGCACTATTCCAACTGCCTGAGACATACATTGTTACCAGCATCTCAAGTCCTTCGATGGAAGAGAATAGTCCTGTGTCCTGACCCCACACAATCAGCTGGAGTTCAGAACAATAAACGCCACAGATGTGTGTAGAATAAAAGGCATACATAGCATAAGGATGCGATTTTACCCAGAGGCTGGGACTGGCAGAGTGGGGTGAACTGTGCTATCTGTGCCTGGTGTTGAACCCAAAGTGTCTTGAGATCAGCCAGATTGACACTTGAAAAGGAAAGCAGGGCATGGCCAAGGGAAACAAGAACTGGGGCAGAACTAAATCCCATGTCTGCCTTCTACTGCTGCACTGGCTGCTCCAAATCATCTGCAGTGGAAACTACAGTGGAGCTGCATTTGCCCTTGGCTCCAGACTTGGAGGAGGTGCCAGGAAGATGTAGTAGGAGCTATGTATTCAGAGGGGGCTACACAACAAGGTGGGTTGATAAAAAGAATTCAGAGATGAACTCCAACTCTTGTGTCTGACAACAAATGTCTGCCTCTATAATATGTCTACCCTCTGTAACAGATATGACTAAATTAATTTCTCAACTGTATTCTCCCCGATGGTCTTTATGAATTTTGTATTCTGCCCACTGCCTTACCATCCCATGTCCTTGAGCCAAGGCACTCCTTTTCCCACACCATTCATCCTAGCTGGATAAGATACCATGATTCCTGGCTCTGTCAAAGTAGATGGGATGCATTGGTCCAGGTTCCAAGTCTTTACATAGTTCTGTTTTATAGATATCTATAGTGGTTTTCAGCTCCTTAAATCCTAACTAACTTATCACGACTCTTTTTAGCATATGTCATTATACATGGAATACACGTCACATAACCCAATTGCACTGGTGAATTGTAGGAATAGAACTCTGCCCTGTCTGTGTAATGTTCCTGGGATCGGTACACAGTGAGGGAGCAGTAAGGACTTGTTCCGTGAATGGCAGATTCATGGGCTCAGGATTTCCTAGAGGACGGATGGGGGAAATAGCTCAAAGGTTCCAACACATACCTCAGACACTTTCACTTTGAGAGTATACTTCCAAATAAAATGTTGGTGAGGATTATACTAAAACTTGAGTAAGGCTTTCATATTTCTCACCTAGACCATTATACTAGTTCACGAAGACAGCTCAGTCCCAGTTATCACTTCTTCCTTCAATCTATGTGTAATTATAATTATCTTTTTTCCCTGGCCAGTAAGCTTCCATAGATCCCACTGTTCAGAGACAAACCCCAACTTGCCAACAATCAAAGCCTAAACTTAGTACTACCTTGAATATTGTGTGTTGGGTAGGTAAGGACTGACTTGAATGAAGAGAAGGCTGGGTCTGACAGAAGTCAGGGCTTCACTGAGTTTTCTTCAGACTCTGTGCTTTTTGATGTCCACCATTATGGGTTACCGTCACACCTATGTAATGCTCCTCCAGATGACGTGAGTTTGACCTTGAACCTTCCTTGAACCTCACTGCTAACAGTTCCAAAGTCAATGCCAGAGCTCTGCTAAATTAGCTACTTGTTCTCCAGTCATGCCTGCACAAACTAGTTTGGCCATGGAAGCAAAACTCATCAGCTAGGTTAGATGAGGGTCAAAGATCACCCCTTTTCAAACTAAATGGAGGGTAGGAGACATGGTCCTTCCAAAAAGAATTGCCATAGGAGAAGGATGATGGAGAGAACTATTTTCAAATGTTCTCTCCATGCGGTTAGAAAAAATCAGTGGCTTGAAGGTCTCTCTTTCCTCTCACATTGATATGTGCCCATTAGCTCTCTCCCTCATGCTCTAACATACATGCATGCTGTTTACATACGTTTCTTGAAGAAGACAACAGAGTGCTATTTCTTGTCATTTGTGCCAATGTAAAGAGAAGCTAAGCAGCCTAGCTATGAGTTCTGAGCTCCTACCCCAACAATCTAGAATAGGCATGTGATAGGCATAAGCCAGACCTGACCTGATATAGACCATATGTTTCAATCATAAATAAAGTGGCCATTTGAATATATATATACATTTATATATACTTGAAATTAATTATATATTCTGCCTGCTTATGAAAAGAATTTGAGGTGAGTTCTCAAGCACTGGCATCCAGGGATCATTTGCATGAGACTATGGTATTAATTCCTACCACTTGTATTGCGCCTTGAGTCTTTAAGACACTTCACAACCATTAACTAATTACTCTTCAAGATGCTCTCTGGAGGTGGATAAGTATTACCTGGAGTTGCAGACTAGGAAGCACTGTGCCTGAGAGAGTGTACAGCCTCCAAGAAGCCCATCAATACACCCAATACATTCCTCATAACAATTTTTCCTTTGTGTGAAAGTACTGTGCAAAGAAATGCCAGGTTCATCCACACCAGAGAAAACAGCAGTGTTCTATGCACAAATCACACAGAGGCTGGCTGTTGCACAGAGGGATACTTCCATTTCTAAGGAGGGTTTACTCCAATGGTCATAAGCATTATCTGATTAGAAGTCCACAACACATGTGCAGGTAGGAGAAGTAGATTCCTAAGAGTAATGTCTACCCACCAGTGAAAACTGAAATGAGATAGGAGTGTATTACAGTGAGAAGGAAGGACTGAGAGAGAGAAGGAGGGAAGGGAAAGGAAGAAAGAAGAAAAAAGATTGGTTGGCTTTGATGTGAAAATGGTTAATCATTAACCGTTAATGGCTTAATGTTAAAGGGAAGACCCAACACAATCCTTTCAAGGGGCTCTGAGGATTTCTCAGGCAAAAATCACCCTTTTTGCCACTAGGCCAGTGACAGCCTGCGTAAGTGGCTGTGCTGCCAAGTGGCCAGTTCACAATTAGACGCCAAATTGTTCTGTTGCTCTGTTGTGCTCGTTCTCCACCCCACCTCTGTCCTCTTCTCCCTGCCCTAGAATGAAAAACGTTGGTTCCCATGCAGACTTCAGAGAAGAATATAAACACCGTGATAAAGTGCCGTGCAGAAGCAGGATCCTTGAGTCCTTTGTGTACCACAAAGAGGTAATTTGTGATGGTAGTAACTCCTTCTCTAACCAGTAGCATCTTGTACCTGGAGATCAGGTGGCTGCTCCTGGCTCTCTACTTTTCCCTGCATTTCAAGCAAGCTATACATCTTCCTAACTGAAGCATTCATAAGGCTTGAAAATGAAGTCCTGTAGGGAACTCCTTCTAATTGCCAGAGTGAGTCACTTTCCTCTCCAAGCAAAGAGGTTTCTGTTGGTGACATTAGAGAGCAGGCGCTTGTCTGTATTGTAACAGCTTAATTATAAGTATGGGTATAATCACACAATCTGTCATTATACCTTTTTTCACCCTGAGAATTTGTACTGCAATCACCATAACACTGTAACAACATGAACAACAGACTGTCTGGCCTCCCTGAGACCGTTTCCTTTGCCATGCCTGGTGGGGATGAGCAGGCAGATTTGGATGGAAGAGCAGCCGCCTATCTAGCAGAAAAAAAAACAAGCCTGAATCTTTCACAGGGCTTTCAGGACTTACTGTTCATTTGGCTCTCTCTAAAGGACAGTCAAGTCCCCTCGCCCTCCCCCAGCCTAATACACCCTCCCTCTGGTTTTATCTGTTTGAAAATTGCACAAGAAGAAACTACCCTTCTGCTATTTTATACCCAAACCAAGTGAAGTGGAAATTGCGTGAGGCAACCTATCCATCTGTTATCCCTCAGCTCAGCAGTGGATAGAATTTATTACAATGTGCATCCTACCCCCTGCCTCTGCGAGTCGGCCTGTGGGGTGACAAATGGGTGGAGAGAGAGGCTTGTGTCTCAGGGAGGGGAGAACTGCCTCAGCGACTCCATCCACAGTACTAGCAAACCCACACATTACACAGCACAAATTGGGCAGACACAAAGCCACAGTGCCTGAGGAGGAAGAGGAGGAAAAGGAGGAGGAGGTGGCCTGTGGCAAGGCTTTGCCACTGATGGTCAGGTAGCTTACTGACCACATCAGGGACCCCGCCATTCATCTAAGCCCTAGCCAGGACCACAAGCCAAGATGAGTCATGAGAAGCCCAGAACCTACTTCCTCATACTCAAAACCAAATTTTGGAGGGATGCTGCCTTTCTATAGAGACTCCATTTCAACAGTGAACTATGGAAGGATGCTTTGGAAATGGCTCCAGGGCAAGAGAATTACTCCTGTGAAATAGTTCCTTTTTCAGAGCAGAAGAAATTTTTGTGTCACATCTGTGATACAAAATCTGGAAATCTTGTGAAATTAGCTAGAGTAACCATCCCCAGCTAGCTGCTCTGGTTCCATCCGCAGGGAGGCTTCTTCTATGAGGAAATAGTGGGTTGCATCCTGGACTTGTTGAGGCTGTACCATAGAACCAAGGCTCGTACTCCTGATCCTCCTTTTCTGCTATAAACGTCTTTCTCTCCCAGACATTATGACACTGTTTGCTTTTGAATTTTCTTTGGTCCACAACAGCATGCATGAGGCTGGAGATTCCATTCTCACTCATGGCTGAGTTCTCTCATTGGCCCCAAATGCAGTGGAACTCTGTTTAATTTCAACACATCTACCCTCAGGCCTCAAAGGAAATAAAGCAATTGTCTCCTTTCTTTGTTTAAATTTTTATTTACTTTTGTTTGTTGTTGTTTTGTTTTGTTTTGGCAAAGAGTCTCAAAATGTACCCCTTGCCTATAACTCACTTTGCAGCTGGGACTAGCCTCAAATTTATAGCAGTCCACCTGCCTGGATCACAGGAGTGAATTATCTCACTCAGCTTATCTTTTTATGTATTCAGTTGAAATCTATGCCAACATTACTGCAATTGACATACTATCTCCTCAAAACAAAAAATAAAAATGGTCTATAAGATGAAGGCTGGGAACATATTAGTGTCACGTGTATAAATTTGTTATTCTAACTTTAAAAAGTTATGCCTTTTAACTGACTATTGATTCAATTTTCTCTATCATCTAAGAGTTTCATTTCTGAGGCAAGTATTTTCTGATTTGGCATAGAAGTACAAATAAAATGGACATGGTCCCTACCTGTATGAAGCTTAGAGACCACTAAAGTCAAGAAAATGGTCAAATATAGGGTAAACTGGACTGATGTCTAGCTCGGTGAGAGAATGCATGCCTAGAATTTGCAAGACTGTAGGTTTGACCTCCAAGGCAGGAGGGGAGTGGTGGGGGGGAAGAAGGGAAAGAAAGAGAATGGAGGATAGGAATGGAAAGAAAGTAATTGGTTAAAAGAGAGACTGAAAGATGTTTGTAGCCCAGATTGGGAGGCAAATAATACAATGCAGAGTAATGACAATGAGTATCCCATAAACAAGGAACAAAATGGCAATTGTCCCAAGGAGATAGAGACATGAGCTTAAAATCATCCACAATGGCTAAAAGGAGAATGTGGGCGTGGTAAGACTATAGGCAATGTTTTCATCAGGGTTCTGTGGGGAAACAGAAGTGTGTGTGTGTGTGTGTGTGTGTGTGTGTATGTGCTCACAAAAGAGCCAAAGCTGTGACTTTGTTAGTGAACGGCTTGTATGATTGTAGTGATTGGCAAAGGCAAGCCCTGCAAACCTGGCCAGCAGGCTAGATCTAGTCCCAGGGAAGAGTTGTTGCTGCAACTTGAGACCAAGGGCTCTATCCTTTTTACTGGGGAATCTTTTTATCTTTTTTCTTTTAAGATTATCTTTTTCTTTTAAGAGGTCACTTTAGACCTCTTTCTAGAGGGGGATCTGTTTCTCCTGAGTCCACCGACTTAAACATTAATTCCATCTAAAAGAAAATGCCATCCTTGCAATAGCTGGACTCATATTTGCACAAGCATTTGAGTACCAAGGCCTGGGGAAATTGGTGTATAAAATTAACCATCACAGGCAGTATATAACTTATGAATAACTCTGTTAAACTTGGAGTTTGATGTTCATTCCAAAGGCAATAGAGAGCTGTCTGCACAGGGATAGGGTCAGTTCACCCGAGGGACAGAATAAGGGCTGTTCCTTACGATGACTGTGGCCACAAACCAGAATACTTGAAACAGTGTCTAGACAGAAAAAGATGAGAAGTTCAGTGATGGAGCTGTTGTTGTAATTTTGGTGAAATGAAAAAGTTTTAGGATTAGATGTCATCAGGAAGAATAGAAGGAAACAGACCTAAGAGCTGTTTTATGGCTTTAAGGAATGTGCTGGAAATAAAACTATTGGAATTTTATAACTGGTTAACAAGGCCAGTTGCATAATTTATGGAGCCCAGAACAAACAAAGAATGTGGAGGCCATATTAAAATGGAACTTCTCTTTTTTTCTGGGATAAACATAACATGTATTATTAGGTAGTTAATATCATGCCCCTAGAAGTCAAGGCAAGAAACCTCTACATGTCAGGTAGGTGTAGACAGGCCCGTGCTCACAAACTTTCATGAAGTAGAAAGTAAGGCACAGAAGAACAATGTGGATGGTGTCATTTTCTATCCTGAGACACAGGAGTGCAGTACTGTAGAAGAGAAAGGGAGAAAAAAAGGTAAACTTAGGGTCTTAGTTATAGTTTTATTTCTGTGAAGAGACACCATGACCATGGCAACTCTTATAAAAGAAAATATTTAATTGGGGCTGGCTTATGGTTCAGAGGTTTAGTCCATTATTGTCATGGTGGGAAGCATGGTGGCACAAAGGCAGATATAGTGCAAGAAAAGTAGCCGTAGCCGGGAGACATACATCTGGATTGGCAGGCAGCAGGAAGAAAGAGTTATACTGGGCATGGCTTGAGTGTTTGAAACCTCAAAGTCCACCCCCAGTGACACACTGCCTCCAACAAGGCCACACCTCCCAATAGTGCCACTCCCTATGAGTCTATGGGGGCCATTTTCAGTCAAACCATCACACTAGGGAAAGAAATTTAAGTCTAATACTTAGACATATGCATTTGAATGTCAAAGAATTCTGTGCTAAAGCTATAGATTTGAATGTAGTCAGTGTCATAGATTGTGTTTTAACTGTTCTAACACTGGCAGGCACTGTGCTCATTCACAGATGTTTCATATTCAAGAAGGATTAGGGTAATCTGCTAACCCAGATGCTGAAAAGCAAATGGTCTGTTGTGATGATGAATCTGTTCACTCTGATCCCATAGACACCACATACTGAACCAATGAGAGAGGGAGACCCTCTTGTACCTTGAGTGAAGAAAGATATCAGAGTTGGGAAAGTTCCAATCTTGCGATCTTGAGGTCAGAAGGACTTGTCTAAGGTCCTAATAGTTTTGAGCCGCGTGACCTTGCACATACTGCGTACCTTTCCCGATTCTTGCAACTTTCCTTGTCAAAATCAAGACAACAAACACCTGTCATTCTTCTATGAGGCTGAGAATGGTCTACAGTTGTATGCTGCAATATCACTACAGACCTGGAAATGTGTTGTTACCAGAGTAGATCTGTGTAGCTCAGAAACTTTTGTTAACTCCTTCATGTACCAAGGACTACTGACCTATGAAACTACTGTGCTCTGGATGGCATAGATGCACCTGCTTGAAGGAGTTTGTGACAACGAACAGACCCTCCTGGCTCAATTTTATGAATGGGAGTTGTCTTCCTTTGAACCAAACAAGGTGGCCTTAGAAAATTTTACTGTTATCAGCACCTATCCCACAGCTAACTGTTTGACAGGCCCTTTCTCCTTCCTGCCCTTTGATTTCATTGTCTCTAGTTTTTCTAGCTTCAGCTTCTCCAGCTAGCCCCTGGCATCAGCTGTCCAAGGCCTCATTTATTACAGCTGCCCCTCATGACTCCCACCCCGTGCTGCATTCCTACAAGAGGCACTAGGTTGAGAAAAAGGAATGAGGAATCTGGGTACTGCTGGTCTGATGAGACACCTGCAGCATAATCAACCAAATCAAATATTTGGCTCTGCTTTCTCTGATGATATATCTCTTCCTGCAACTGCTGAATGGCAGCTTACAGAGCTTGTACTGAGAATGAAGAGCATAGCAGAAGGAGAGGTCCTTCCTTCTCTGGATTGCCCAGTCTGTGCCAGTGTAGCTATTTGCTAGGCCTGGCTTCCCTCTTATATATTCAGACCCTTCTAATCCCTAAAGCCAAAGGGGACAATTGTGGGCAAATAGGAAAAGACAACTTATTTTATTCAAATGATTCAAGACTGTATAGTTTGGTAGCCATGTAAATTAAACAGCTGGGTCTCTGAAACTAATCATTGTCTGTCACAAGGGCTGGCAACTTGCTGAATTCCAGGAAAGAATTTGAGTTTATAAGGTGTCAATTCATCTTTCCACAATAGAGAAAACTGAAGCCCAGGTCTCATAGTTTTCCAAGGTTGATGTGGGACAAACTCTGCATTCTAGGGCCTTGTTTAATTTCTCCTCTAAGATACAGGATTTACTGAATACAGGATTTACTGTATCTTAGAGTCAGGGCACATCCATAAAACACACCCTAAAACACTACACAAAAGTTCTGTCATAGCTATGTTTCTCTGTATAGTTTCTAGTCCAGTGATTCTCAACCTTCCTAATGTTGCAACCCTTTAATACAGTTAGTTCCTCATGTTGTGGTGACCCACAACCATAAATTTATTTTCATTGCTACTTCATAACTGTAATTTTGCCACTGTTTTGAATTGTAATATAAATATCTGATATGCAGATGGTCTTACATGACCCTTGCAACAGGGTCATTCAACCCCCAAAGGTTGAGAACCACTGTTCTAGACTATTTCAGCATTTAAGGTACTTCCATTTGGAAAACATATTACCATAAGATCCATAGAAAAGATTCTAGTCTAATCTGTGTTTCAAATACGTTTGGTCCATTTTCTGAGCTTATGGTTTTCCTGGAACTAATATGATATATACATTCCAAGCACCATCTCCAGGAAGTTAATAAGCTATTTTCTCTGTTTTGGATTAATAAAGTAGTAATACAAATGATATAAGAGCTTGACTTTATAAATTGGATTAACTTCCCCTCTGTATGATACATATTGTCTTCTACACTTTAATGAACACTTGGCCAACTGAAAAATAGGTTGTTTTTGTTCGATGAGCTGTTTGTGGTCTGCCTTTCCTACCAGGTTGTAAGGTTCACATGGCTGAGTCCACACCCATTTTCCTGCCAATAGCCACATCTCAGATCAACATTGCTTAGTAAATGCATATGGAAAATTTTAGTAGTTTGAAATCATGTACAGAGCTGTTGTATAATTCATGACTCTTTTTACAGGTGAGTAAACAGATTCAAAGAAGTTCAGTGATTTGGCCAAGATATCACAGTTAGTTGGCTCATTGACAATGGTCAGTGAATTCGCATGCCTGGTGAGCAGTTCTGTGGCTAGAGAGAGCAGTACTATGGCTAAAAAGAGCAGTACCACACAGATCTGCTGGCAGAGACTTCATATTTAAAGGGAAATAATATGCATTTAAAAATATCTCTACAACACAAGGACAAAATGAGAGATGGAAATTAAGTCACCCACCTAGGGAAGTTAGGATAAGCTTCACAGAAGCAGAAATATGTATTATTTCTGCTTTCATCCATTCGAAAGATGGATCGAATTTGTCATTAAAAAAAGAAGAGCTTAGTCTGGGAAGAAGGGCAAGCATTTGCAAATACACAGAGTTGTAGAATACAGAGTGATCAAGAGATGCAAGGATACTTGTTGAAAGTGGTTGGGAAAAAAAAAAAAACTTTCTTGCCAGGTGGTGATGGTGCATGTCTTTAATCCTGACACTTGGGAGGCAGAGGGAGGCAGATCTCTGTGAGTTTGAGGCCAGCTTGGTCTACAGAGTAAGTTCCAGGACATCCAGAGTAACAGCAGAGAAACTTTGTCTCAAAAAACAAAACAACAAACAAACCAACCAAAATTACTTTCTACCGTGATGCCGACTTAGAGCAGTGTTCCTTAATCTGTAATGAGTTAGAAACTCTGCCCAAAAGATCTGTTAAATGAAGATTCTTAGTTGGCAGATTCAGATGAATGCAGAGATTTTTCTTTAACCAGCTCCTAGGTAATGCCAGTACTGCTGCTGAACCTCAGAGTCTGTCTTCAGGAGACAGGCACAAGAGATACGGATGCTGGCTGAAATGGACACATAGGGCAGAGGTTCTCAGATCATGGCCCCTGTACTCCTCAGCCTCCGACAATAATCTAGGGAAAGGGTAACTCTGAGCAGGGCCCTCTCTGGGTAATGGTGATTAACACACATTAAAGGTGGCTATGAGGACAGAGCACCATCAAGTCTTCCTTACGAAGGATGGTATGGGCAGCACATTTCTTCCCTGACAACTCTAAAAATTCATGTAGATTTCTAAGCGTAATATTTTTATCCAAGAATATCTGAGACTTCAAAATGATAGAGTTGTTAATGATGAATAAATTTTCTCTCTCAGCATTTGGGATTACCCATGTGATTACAAATAACACGAATTACTCTGTGTTTGATGACATTTTTAAGTGCTGGTAACTGAACCATAAATTTAGTGGATCTGAACGGAGAATCAGTAAGTCTATATCCAGAAGTCAAAGTTGATCTCACGTCTTTTTATTTAACTGCTTAGCAATCGTGTATGCTATTTAAAAATTATATATGTCTCAGGTGTATCTGAGGTAGAAGAGAAAGGAGTAAAAATGCGCTTTCAGGGATTATGCTTAGGCACAGGGAAATAGCTGATGTCAGTGTGCACTTGGAGAGACGATCATTGGGTCCAATAATTTAAAAGAACCAAATTGCCTCAAGGGTTTTCTTCATTTCATTGTAAGTTTTATTGCAAAATGTTTGAAACAAATAGTAGGGATACAAATGCATAAATGGACCAATGAACCAATGAATTCATATAAAAACAATAAGCAAAAACTAGCGAACAAAGGAATGAAGGTACAAGCAAATAAGACCAGATTAAAGGATATAAAGGAGTGTAGATTGTTCTATAAAAGCCTGGAGCACACCAGAACCAACAGGAAAGCATTTATAAACTTCACACTCCTGCCTCAGCCTACACTAATTACATCAGGCTCTGCCATGTAGGAGCCAAGCATTAATGTTTGTTGGCTTCTTGGGTGTTTCTTGGGTACTAACCATGTTCAATGTCCAATAGCCTAACAGGTCCTAGACTTCGATAGTAATACATAACAATTCTAATAATATTTTGTTCATATTAAAATGGTAATGGTAAATGCATTCTTTCAAATCCTGGTGAGTTTTCTGATTGTCTCATGTTCTGGCAGCTACACTAGTGTTTACAGGATAAGAATGTTTAAATATTAACACCACTAGAACCCAGGATTCTATTAAGATGTAAAAACAGATGAGAACCAGATCCAAAATTATTGGGTAGGAATTCTCCTTTGACAATAGAGAAGGGCACATCTCTACAAATGAGAGCCTGAATCCCATATTAAGATGGTGGCGGGCACAGAGGCAAGACTTGCCAGGCAATCGTTTGTCTCCACACAGACCCACACAAAAAGTAATTTTCCTGGCAGTGAGTATATAGGATGCTGACTGCTTGCAGAGGCAGCAGGTTGAAACCACACACACCTCTTTCAATGACCTCAAAAACACAGTGAGGTTTCCTTTCCTCCAAATCTAGAAACCCTATAGAGGCTTCCATTTCAGCTCTGGATTTTAGGGACAGGCCAGATGGAACCCCATCAACTATGTGACTGAGCATATTGTTCATTTGAAAATAGAAGCCATTGGGCACATCATCTGTACAGTACTCTGGGAGGACATTTTTCTTCAGTCTATCCAGTGGACCATACAGAAACACCTGTTTTGTGTCTTAGAATCATTTTCAACTGCTATCTAGAAATAGGTGCTGAAACAATATCATTTAGCTGCTTTTCATAATTCATGTCCTTGGGCATTAAAGAAAAATAACAAAACTTGGGAGCTTATATCACCATTCTACCACAGAGCATCCAGAGCTTCAGACAATTAAATGTTTTCTGTTCATGCTTAGAAGCAAATCTGCCAAACAGTCCCAGTCTTTAAAGCTTTGCTGGGCTTCTGGGATGGGGACATTTTAGTGCTAATAAAAAGAGAACCCAGGGAAGATAAGGATTAGGTGGCCACTGCCTTGGCTTGTAGCATGAATGTAGTTCCCTAAGAGTCCATGTACATCGTCCCCAGTGTGACAGAGTGAGAAGGTGGAGAACCTTGAAGAAGAGGGGCCCCCAGGAGGTGTTTTGGCCATTGTGCACTAACTCAGAAGGTGTCAGTGATGGCATCACAGAGTAAATTACTTCCATAAGCATGGGTCATTATAAAAGATTGTCCTTGATCTTAAACTCTTGTAGCTTCCTGTCTCACACACGATCTCCTCCTATCCCACCCACCACTAATATATTTCCTTGTACTATGGTGTGACCAGGGTAGAGCCCTTACCAGAAGCCAGAGATAGGAGGCTATTTAGGCTTGGACTTAGTTTAGCTTGAATATGAAAATATCACCCAGATCGTGTGTTGAATGTTTGATCCCCAGCCGGTGGCTCTATTTTTGGGAGGTTGTGGAAACTTCAGGAGGTGCAGCGTTGCTGGATGTTTACTAGTTTACTAGTAGTTTAGTGAAGTAGTTTATTAGCTTACAACTGATATGACTCTGAAGGTTGTAACTTACCCCTTGTCTTCCTCTGCCTCTATTTTCTGTCTGCCATGACTTGAAGAGGTTCCTCATACATATACTCCTGCTGCTACACTATTTTGCCCACACCACACACAGGGGGCTAGGTGACCACAGACTGAACTTTCTAAAACTGTGAACCAAAATATATCCTCTCCCATACATGGTTTCTGTCAACTATTTTGTTGCCAGCAAGAAAAGTAATGAACATAGAATTCTCAGTTCCCAAAACTATGGACTAAATAAACATCTTTTTCTAATATTTGGGTATAGCAACAGAAAATAGATTGTACAGTCACCACATTGGTAGGTGAGCCTGATGCATTATCAGGCTGAGTGACACACCAGTCACTTCCCCCCTAAAGCGTATCACTTAAGTAAATCAGTACTGCAAGATTTCAGCCACCCAGTTTGCTGAAAATGATTCTGGACTAAAACTAGCTATAATGCCGTTTCATCCCACTGCTTGAGAGTGACTCCAGGATTCTTAGAGCCCAGAGTCTGCCAATGTCAGAGGCCACTCCAATAGCCATGCAGTTTCCTGAAGAAGAATATGCACTGGAGTCACCTGGAGGTGTTACTAAAATACAGGCTTCAATGGGGGAAGGCAGGAGTGTGGCTCAAGATCCTGGTTTCTAGTAAGTGAGCTCCAGAGTGATCAGGGGCTCAGTGACCAGTCTGATTGGTAGGTATGGCATTCCAGAAGTGAATTGTACTGCCTGTGTGTTCCTCTTTGCAATTTCACCAGGAGCAGTTGACTTTATTTATATAGAAGTATTACATAGAATTCCTTTAAAAATTCATTCAATTGCTTTAAAAGTGTGGGGGAGGGGCAGGTGACTGCAGCACAACAATGTGTACCAATACAAAAACAAAGAACTCTGCAGAAGTGTAACACATACTTCCTCACAAATTCCTCTGCCATATACCCCTGTTCCCTCCTGTGGGCTCAGGACAATGTTCTGGCTGTACATTCTGTGTCTCCTGGCCTGCTTTCTGACACAGCATGATGTAAGGCCTGGGGCAACAGGGCCAAACTTGTAGTTTAATTAAAAAAGAAAGAGGAAAAAAAGCCTGTCGCTAACAGAGATGAACAAAAGAAAAGTCCCCACTGAAGACAGCCTTGCAAACCCCAACTAAATGATGACTTTCATTTATAGACCCCACCACTCTAACCATGTAGACAGAAACACAAACATGCTTGATAGGCTGGTACCTAAGGCCAGTTTCAAGAGGGAGCAAGTGGCAAGATACAGGATAAAGATGGTTGGGGCCCAACTTAATTAGAGAATGTTTCAAAGTCTGAGCAGAACCACAGTGTTCCCAGAGAAGGGTCACCCAAGAGCAGGGTGCTGTGTGGAGCCTCTCATGCAAGTTTAAAGCCCCCATTATAGTTTATACCCTACACATAACTTATTAAACTTGGGCACAGAGCCACTGTATGTCTAAAAACACCTAAATATCTCCCACTAGAGTAGTATTCTTTATTATTTTACTTAATTATTCATAATGAAAATTAATGCCTCTTCAACTGTGTTGCTTGGGTGCTGTTCTAATGTTTGTAAAGGGCATTGCAAGGTTCACCAGGGACAAGGGGTCAAGCGCCATCAAGCTCCATCGTGCATTTTCGCTAACTCATACTTCAATCTTTGTCTTCCAGATATGGGACAGCAACCGTTCAGATGTGGCAATAAAGCGGTTAATGAAGAAAGATAGGTAGAGACAGGCCGGAACTGAGAGAATTATGAAAATTAATTTTACATGATATCTGGAAATGAAACCTCCTCACATGATTCTGGATCAGTGTCTGCTTAGAG
Organism: Cricetomys ansorgei; assembly: GCA_026225945.1. Taxonomy (NCBI): domain Eukaryota; kingdom Metazoa; phylum Chordata; class Mammalia; order Rodentia; family Nesomyidae; genus Cricetomys; species Cricetomys ansorgei. The sequence continues at coordinate 1,254,328 of JAMJFZ010002601.1, read as the reverse complement.
AAGCAAATGAGCCAAGCCACACATCATTGAAGAAGGGGTTGAAGCTTGGAATGAGGGCTGATCCCAGGAAGTGAATCTTCTTTGTGCCTATGGAAACCAGGCACAGGTGCTGTGATCTACTTTATCATTTAAATTAGTTCTCCAGGTTGCTAAGGTGAGCTTGAGTCCTGTATTAAGGAAAAAATATCAGTGGGAAGGCCCACTGATAAATGTAGCTTATGGGAAACAATGAGTTGTCCACAATTTAAAGAAAGTCTAGTTACTACAGAGCAAAAAGTCAGAAATGACCAGAGTCAGAAGACCAGGAGTGATATGGGCCGTGGTGGTCATTCCCTTTGTTACACAAGAGGAAGGTCTCAAGTTTGGCTGCTTCCACTCCTTTGGTTGTCTGTTCCCCAGGAAGGTGACAATGCAGTTCCTGCCTTAGAATCTTCTCTTGGAGACACATCTGACAACCAAAAATAAAGAGAAAATTATCAAGGGATACGCTCTTCTCTCCAAAATGAGCCTTATGCTTTTCTGGTGCTTGTTAGTGAACACAACACCATAAGCAAGGAGAGCACCATGTGCCGACTATTAGGCAAGTGGTAACAAGAGGATCGATATTGGTTCTGTTGTTGGTTTCTTTTTACCATGGCATGTACATAGAATTGTAATCCTTATCCTGGCTTAGTCTACTTAACCAGGCTCTATCTGGAGGTGTTCTCCAATTGGAGAGGAAGAGGTAAGTAGAAGATGCTATGCCTTGAAGTATCATGAGCAGGTTACCAGGACAGCCCAGGCATAGTTATGCTGAAGACATCTGTAGTGGGTTGCAGGACTTAGCTCAGATTTGCTCTCGAAATGATAAGGAAGACAAGGCAATCATCTACCATTTGTCACTGTCAATTGTTAAAGAGGAAACCCATCTGGCAGTGTGTCACTGTGTGAATTCTGGAGAAACTCTAGCAATCAAGAAGGTCCCCTGGCAGAAAGTGGCCAGGCTTACCCCCAAGAAGCTGGTTGCATGCAATTAACACTGTGTGTTGAGTCAAGCAGAGCCCCCACAGCCTCCACAGTCCCCACTATGAAGCACCCCTACGAACTGAAAGACTGTAATCTATTCTATAAGAAATAACATTTATTGAGCAAATATCTTTGTTCAGGACAACATGTTAGGATTTTGTCTTTGAATCTTCACAAGCATATTACATTAGGCATTATTATTATGCTCATTACATAGATAAGAACCCTGAAGCATGAAAGCATAAGTAACTCGGGTGAGGTAGCTCCAGACAGGGATGGGTGGAGCCAGCATCAAACCCAGACAGTTGTTCCAGCACCGACATTGGTAACATTTCTCCATTGCTTCCTTATATCACTCATGAATATTCCAAAGAAAAATATGAGCAACACACAGTGACATTCTTGCATCAAAATGAACTCTCAGAGAGAGGCTTTCTAAACTGAGTAAATGTGGTTTTTGGGTGATAGAGTTTTAAACCAAAGGAATGTGGCTTTAATAATGGAGGCACCACAGTGACATTAATGGTGATGTGCCTGAAAAGACAGACTTCCCCTCAGCTACTGGAGCTCAAAAGCGAAACCAGACTCTGAGCATCACTCCTCCTAGCCACATACCTCTGGAATCAGAGTGTCTAATCCCTGCACTACAGTGTGGCTCAACAATGTTCACCTTAAATAACCAGAAAATCAGCAAAGGTCCACGGAGAAGGATGTCAATGGCTACAAACCATTTAACAGCAGGTCTCTTAAACCCACAGTGTATCAGATGCTAGAGGGTAATGCAACCCACAGAACCAAGAACCCTCTGCAGCAGGTCTCTTAAACCCACTGTGTATCAGATGATAGAGGGCAAAGCAGCCCACAGGACAAGGAACCCTCTGAACACACCTCTTGAGGAATGCACCTGTTAGAAACTTAGAAACTCGAACGAGCACCATAAAGATTCCCTTAATGCTTCCTCTTGTGATTAGTATCAGCATGATTTTGCTCCAACTCTTAACTTTATTCATTCTTTGAACTTCAGTAAGTCAAGTGTGTCACAGAGAAGTTGCTGGATGTATGGACATGAAGAAAATGCCCACAAAAGAAAACATTAAAAATCAAGTTAAAAACTATCTGGGAGGGGGGCATGCAGGATGGGCCAGCAGGTAAAGGCACTTGAGCCAAAGCCTAACAGCCAGAGTTTGATTCCCAGAACCCATGTGGTGGAGAGCACTGATTCCTCCATGTTGTTCTGACCACCAGAAAGATGCTGTGGCACAAACCCACCTCCATAGAATAAATAAGTAAATGTTTAAAAACAATAAATTAAATTGAAAAGTCTTCAAGGAAGAAAGTCCTTTTAGCTTGTTTATTTGTTTTCTTTTCATGTTGTTTGCATCATACATGCATACACACAGACACACACACACACACACATTAAAGTAGGAGGGGGAATTGTTAAGAGGGGTTCTTTTCATAGTGGAAGGGAGATGAATGAGAGAGAAATGAGGGTAGAAAACACTGAAAGTCATCATATAAATAATGTATGAAACTGTAAAAAATTTTAAAGCAAATCTTGAACAGTCTTTCATATATGATGCCACTTTTAATATCATTTAAATGGAGAGCCAGGAATGGGCATCAAACTATTAACAGATGTTTGTACTGCCTGGGATTTTGGGTGATTTCATTCTGCTTCTTTCATTCTGTTTCTATTTTTCTATCCTACACATGTGCTCTATGTGTGAGCACATGTTTTCCTCCTATAGCTAAGACTTGATTGAGACACACTGTAACATGTGTGTCTAGAAATGAAAGACGAGGCAATCATCTACCATTTGCCATTGTCAACAGTTAAAAGAGGAAATCTACCTGGCACTGTGTAGATATCTTGTAATCATATGAAAGAATTTGGTCTGAAGAGAAACCTGACCTGGTTCTTCCAATGCCTAGTTTTGTGTCTTGGCTTCTTAATCCCTTCCCTTCTTTTGTCTATACAGTGAGAGTGACTAGTTTTCTAATGTGGTAAATTATAAGGACCTTCCTGGTGTTGGGGTGATTTCCAGTCTTGGGAATATTATCATTCAGGCATAATGGGACAGTAAGGTACCAGGCTCTGAAAAAGGACAAGGAACAGAAATTGTCCATGTTAGAAAAGATACTGTGAGGAGCAGAGTACAGGAAAAGCGCTGGTGTTTGAGGGACCAACAGCCAGGCAAGGCAGATCAGAAGGGGCTGCCCCCATGCCATTCCAATCAGCCAAGTCCATAGCGAGCCTTTCACAACACTGCTGCCTTGGTTGGACTGCTTGTCCAAATGTTAATAGGAGATTTCCAGAGAGAGAATCCTTCTGGCTATTCATTTCTGAGGAATAATGGAATAATGGGTTAGAATGTGTTGTGGTAATCACATAGGAAGCTAACTGCTACTTTTTTGATAAGGCCAACCCTTTGAGGCCTGCCATGAAAAGCTAAGCGTTTCTACAGAAGGATGTGCATGGTTCTGGTGGGGTGGGGCGGGGGCATCTGTCTTACTTGGTACCTCTGTCTTTCTCTCTTTTTCTCTTTCTTCTTTTCTATTTGCCGCTATGACTTCTGCTACTGTGGCTGCTATTTGTTTTTGTAATTGTTCTTCAAAGGCTTCCGGCGAGAAAGCTGTTCTAATTGTACAAATCACAGAATCGCTGATCACAGGAACAGTCCCAAGTCATCTGTGCAGCCATTGACTGAACTTTCAAACAAGCTGGGGGCGCTTCCCCAGCTCCCCCGAGTCCAGCATCTGACAGTGAACATAAAGCAGATGCCAAATGAGATGCTGAAACAGTTGTGTGTCACTGTGCCAGTGATTTGATCTGGGCAGTCAGCAATCAGGCTGCCCCGGGCAGCAGAGATTTGCACTGCACTGATGCAGGCTCCCAAAGGCAGGCACTCTGCTTGACTTGTTACCATGGTTCCCAGCGCAGCCTGGTCTAGAGAGAATGTGTGTCTTCTGAAAGCAGTTAATGCCTGGTTCAAATCTACCCTCTGCAGCTAAAGTGACGTGAACCAAGCAAATCACACAGAACTTGTTAAATGGAGCTTTTCCCGTTGCCTTAAAATTCCAGTTAAAGCCCAAAGAAGCAACTGCTACCTCCCATTGCTCATCCATGCAGAGCTAAAGGGTGGCTTAAATGACTTGGTGACTCATAGCTCATCACCACAAATGAGAGCCCAGGGACGCATTGAGGAGAATAATCAGAGTGCTGGGCACGGGAATCAGAAGAACACTGTTGTCTTAGGAAATTCCCCAGGAGGGGGAGAAGAGGATGCTCTCCACTGCTCCAGTCATTCGGCAAATTTAGACTGTACCTATCACGTTCCAAGCACAGTTCAAAGTACTACAGACACAGCAGTGAAGACGAGTTGTTATTTTCACTAGTCGGAAAGGCTTCCCTGAAGGTACACTTAGAGGAATCTGAGCTGCCAGAGTGAAAGGAGGCAAGTTTCTTATTGGTAAGCTCAGCCACACAGCAATAAGAAATTTGGGAGCAGCCAACCCTTCCAGGGTTGAACGTGAAATAAAGTTGTTTTTTTTTTTTTTCTTCCATGAGCTAAGTGAAGGCTGGAAATGCAGGTGGACATGAATTTTCCATGCTCAAGAATGGTAGCACTTTAGGTCAAGGCATGAGGGATTTCTTCTACCTTGGACCTTAGCTCTCTTTGGAATTCTAAAGACTATGGGAATTATAGGCTGAATCCTGCCTAGCCTTCTTTCTAGGTTATCATGAAGATGTGGTTTTTAAGGGCTAATTATACAACCTGCCTTACTAAACCTTTTTAACTTGACTTCGACCTTCAAATGGGCCTAAATATTTAAAGTTTGGGGTTTTGTTTATACTCCTTCCTACGGTCCCAGGAATGTGAGGAGCTTGGCTCTTCCCAAAGATTGCCTGATGAGTGAATGAAGCTCCATAGCTATAGGCAGAGAGAGAAAGAGAGACAGAGAGAGAGACAGAAAGAGAGGGAATTAGAGTTCCCACTGCAAGGGGTGGGGGAGGGACATAAACACAAGGGGAGACTTGGCAGAGGGATGTGGGTAGCAATGTCAAAGGTGAAGGATTATCAGGGATACTGCCATGAAGAACTCTTAAAAACATTCCACATGGAATTTGGACATATTTCTTAAGAGGTACTCAACAACTGAGAAGCATAAACATTAGCCCTTCCAAATGTCACTGAGGTCTACTGCTTCTTGTTGATTCAGCCCTGGAGAAAAAAGCACCAACAGAGTAATCCACTGAGTGTCCCTTCTTCCCAACACTTTTCAGAGCCTGTGTACAGCCTGAAGTTGGGTAGATGGAGAGTTTCTGTGAAGGAGAAGTTGAAGTTTGCTTTAGATTTAGCTCAACTTTGAAAAACACAGAAATTGGGCTATTTGGATATCTAAAGACTGAAAACAAACAAACAACAACAACAAAAACAAAGACAAACTATAGGATTGGCCAAGATGCTTTCAGTGGGCGAGAATACAAGGCTGAGCTGTAGTGATGGAAGGGAGGGAAGTCACAGAATCCACTGATGTCCTTCCAGCACTAATCATTTGATATACCAAAGATATAAAACGCAGGTGGCATGCACCAGCTTGCAAAGACGCTATAAATTAGAAATGACTGAAGCAGGTTTGTTTTGGCTCATGGTGTCAGAAGGATTTTGGTCCATTGTGGAGGGTAAAGTATGGCAGAACTCAGTCCATGGTGGCAATAGTGTATGGTAGAGACTTCTCACATCACAGCAGACCAGGAAGCAAAGAGAAAAGGAAGAATCAGGGACCAGCCTATAACCTTCAAAGGCCTGCCCTCCCAGTCTAGTTCTGCCACTTAGGTCCACATCTGCTAAAGGTTTTACAGACTCTCATCATAGCTCCATCAGTGGGAAATGACTGATTAAAAATACTAGACTGTAGGGGGAACATTAGGATTCAGACCCCAATAGCATTTTTTCCAACAAAAAATTATTTAAATTTTTTTTAGATTAAAAAAAAATATACATGGGTATTCTGCCTACATGTATGTCTATGTACCCTGTGTGTGCAGTGCCTGAGGAGGCCAGATAGAGAGTATCAGATACTTCAGAACTGGAGTTACTTTGGAACTGGAGTTACAGACAGTTGTGAACTGCCATATTGGTGCCAAACCAGGTTCCTCTACAAGAGCAACAAATGCTCTCAACCACTGAGCCATCTCTCCAGCTCCCAGCCCCTGAAACATTTCTTAAGCATCTGCCATGTGCCTGAGTTCTAACTCTGAAGAAATTGAAGATGTAAAAGCAGACCTAGCTCTTAATCAGCTCATACTCTGATTGGCAAGAAAGACAAGTTAACGAGCTATAATCATGCAAAGCCATAAGCCTGATAGAGTATGTAGAAGGTGTGATGAGGAATTGTGGGACATCCCACAGATACAGACCTGCTCTTGTCAATGGAATAACAACTCACTGGAGACCTGAAAGACAAATGGAGATTAGACCACAGAGATGGAAAGGAGGGCTCAGAGAGAGCTAAAAGGATCCAGCTCTCTAAACGGAAAAGATGATCTGCACCAAAGCACAGGAAAAAAAAAAAAGTAAGGTTCAGTAAGGCTAGAGGCCAGATAGGGTGAGGCAAATATTGACTGGGCAGGCTGTAGGGCTTCATAGAAGATCATGGAGGGCCATTGACAACTTGTTAAATCCAAGGGATTAGTGCTTTTCCTGGCACAGGGTAAGACTGAAGTCTGGAATTGTCAAACGCATATATACATTTGAGAAAAATCATTTTATAGGAAGGTAAAGAAAAGACACAGTGTATGAGCTGCTGTCCTCAGGACTGTGACCATATCCCTGACCAAAGCAGCTTGGGGAAGGAAATGTTTAGTTTGGTTTACAGTTCAAGGATATAGTCCCAAATGGCAGTGAAGTCATGGTGTCAGGAGCTTGGGGAAGTTTATCATATTGTGCCCATGGTTAAGAAGAAGGGAGAGATAGGTATTAGTGATCAGCTGGCTTTCTCTTTTTATGTGGTCCTGGACCCGAGGAGTTGGGATAGTGCCACCCACATTTAGGATGGGGTGTCCCACTTCAATTAATTATCCTACTCTAGATAATCCATCACATGCTTGTCTAGAGGCTTGTCTGCTAGATGGTGTTGTGCCTGTTAAGCTGACAATATTAACCATCACAGCCTTAACTAGTGCTGGGAATAATGAGATCTATAAAGCTAAATCTCGGTTAATTAGGGAGGTCATCTTAGTTTTGACCCATTTTCCATGCCCTGTGCACAGGTTGAGAAGAAGATGTGTAAGTGGTATATTTAGGATATGAGCTCTGAAAATGATGAAGCATGGTAAAATGTGGGAATAAAGACAAGGAACGAAACATTAGTAGCCAGGTCACTGCTACTGGAAAATTATCACTGTGGAACACACTAAGGAAATGTGCCATGTGTCCATAAACTCTTGTCTTTAATGTGTTTACATTTTGACATTTTCCACACTAGATGGAGGCTTCCAGCATTAAAAAACATATAGGAATTTGATATAGAAAGCACTAGAAGACTGTCCATAAAGGCTGCACAGGACCTCGAGGTCTGCCACGTGAGAATAGGTGACAGCATCTAGTTCTGAAATGAGCCAGAAAAGTGACAATTGTTATTAGGTGACAAAGAAGAAGACACAAATCCAGGCCTAGGCTTTTCCCCGGGGAAGCTGCATGGCTTCTAACACTATGCTGAAACCCTATCTTAACACTGTATAACACGGTGTGCTCTCTTAGGATACGGACTCCCTTAAAGTATGAATCCTCAGAGTATTGCGTATTAGAAGATATGGGTGAGTAAAGATGGGGACCTGACTCAACTGTGATATTTTCATCCCCTCAAGATTCACATTGAAATCTTTCCATAAAGGAAGTGTTAAGATGTGAGTCCTTTGGGAAATGATTAGCACCCTCATGAAAGGAACCCAGAGAGCTGGCTCCTCCTTATGTGACAGAGCAAGAGGGCACCATCTATGAAGAAAGAAGTGGCCTCGTCAAACACTGAACACAGGAGCATCGAGGTCTTGAACGTCTAGGCTCTATATCTGTAAGAAGTGGTTTCTGTGGTTTACTAGTCACCTAAAGTACTTTTTATTACTTTCATTAGCCTGAAAGGAGTGGTAAGCCATGGTGTCTATACCTCTCAGAAGGCTTGACTGTCAGGAGGCGCTGTGAGCCTCTCACAAGGAAAGAGACACAAGGAAAGCTGCAGAGTCCCTGAAGAGAAATCATCTCTCACTGTGTCCCCGTACATACCGCACTGACTTGTACAAGTCAGTCATGGACTGACTTGAATCTAGTCAGTCATGCCTGACTCTTGAGCTGAACTAGATGTCCTTCATTTTCACGGATGTCAAATATGTCTTGATAATCTCTATTATAGTTCTCTATTACACTTTAACTGTATTCATATAGAAGATGTTTTGTAAAGTAATTAGCATTGTAAAAAACAGAATCACTAGAATTTATTTCTTGAACCAGATCCAAATCTAGTATAAATTCTTACCATTGACAGGAGAAATATGTACAAACCAACTAACAGCAAGTTCTCTTGGTGATTATATCAGAGTCATGGGCTCAAAAGATGGCTCAAAGGCAATTAATCTCATTTTGCTGGTGGTATTTGGGCAGTGCATAACTCTGATCCTAGTACTTGGGGGGTGCAGAGGAAGGTAGATCTCTGTGAGTTCTAGGCCACCCTGGCATGTATAGGGAGTTCTAGGAAGCCAGATAGGAGGGAGGAAGGGAGGGAGGGAGAGAGATGGAAAGCTGGTAATTCTTGATGATTTGTGTACACACGAAATGGTTTACAATAGAGATTTTTGATTCTTGAGACTAGAATTTTAATTCTGGTTCTGTTTACAGAATAGATAGGTGACATCAGGATGTCATTTTACTATCTATTAAATCTCAAATCATACAACTATAAAATGGAGTAAATAATACCTCTTTGCAGGATACGTGGATCCTGATAGGCAATACTGGTGGCCAGATGTGCAACTGACGTGCTAAAGCATTTACGGTATATATTGCATACAGTAAGAGTACAAAACAGCAAGCAATTATTATTTCTTTTGTGTTTTATAGTAATCCAAAGATATTTAACAGTCAAAGTGTAGTTCCATATTGCTAGCATGGTTGTATAGGTCATGTAACAAAAGAGTAAATGATTTGAAAGGGACTGCTGCATTGAGTGGGAGCACATAGATATAGTTTGGCTCCATCTTCTGCTGGCTGCATGACCTTAAGTAAGTCACTGACCTGTTGAGTTTATAGTTTGTCTACCTATAGGGTGAGAAGGTGGTGTGTAGCCTCTCTACTTTCCAGGTGAGAAAGGACATTAAAATAAGATCTCTAAAAACGTAGGGGCTGCAACGTCAGGGGTGGATAAAACTTGTGGGGTTTTTTGTTTATTTTGGTGTGTGTGTGTGTGTGTGTGTGTTGTTGTTGTTGTTGTTGCTGTTGTTTTAATGAGGGATTTAAAACACTGATTCATGACATTAATTGCAGACTTGCCAGAAGCTCAGTCTGATAAGGAAAGTCCTTAAGAGGACCCGCTGGTTTCTTAAGGACACATATGTTGTCTAACTTCTTTTTCGCTTGTGACAGCTGTCATGGGCCTCTCTGGGCATGCTCCAGAGGTGATAATGGGCTCTGCCAAACACTCCAGGTCTTCTAGCAAAGGATCCTCCATTTGAGATTAGGTTGAGGGTGGCATTCCAGGGGACACAGTAGCCCAATGTTCTGTCAGTCTGACCCTTGATTGAGTGACTTATTTTTGAGATGCAGGTTAGGGGCTCCATTTGTTACTATGCCCACTATCATAGAAATGGAAGAACTGGAGGGCAACACTTGCTGGGGAGTGGGTCAGTCCATAAGTGGTTCATGCTGGCATTCTAAGAGCAAAGGGCAGAGCACATTTTATATACCTTGTGAGAATGTCTTTGAGCATGTTTTTTTAATGACAATAAATATTTATGAAGCTAAATTCAAATGGGAAACTGGCAAGATCTGAAACCTTTGGTGGGACCACTGAGTTCCACATAACCTCCCATCATCCATTTCACCCAGAGTACAAACTAGGAGGGACTAGAAAGACAATCTAGAACTCAGAATGGCTTTCAGATTGGAGGACAGGAAGTGAATTCTTAGCCTTTGGAAGCTGACTTGAGGTTATCTAACTAAAGAAAGAAGAGAAAGTATGTGGAGGGAATCGTAGGCTTGAAATCACTGAAAGCTATCTAAGCATTTCTGCATTGTACCTTACGAGCAGTGTTTTTTAAAACATCATTTAACCTCTAGGAGTATAAAATCATGGGCAAAAGCAGCTGATGGCCATGTTATTGTTCTGGAAATGAAATGAGCTAGCTTCAGAAGCAGAGCACAATCTCTAGCACAGACACAGGTACCCATCTATTCTATCATTCTCTTCCTGCCCCTATCTTCTCAGTGATAACCCATGAGGAAATGGAGAGACTTGTTAAACCAAATGAGTCCTAGATGACATGAGAGGCAGCATGGCATAATGGTTACAAATGTGAACACTGGCACCACACTGCTAGGCTCGAATCTTGCCTCTGAGCATTCTAATCTGTGTGTTGTCTGAACCAAACTGCTCCTTGCTCAGGATATTCATCTACAAATCAGGAAGAATAAAGTCTGTGTGCTGGAGAAACATCAGGCCCACAGCTGTAAACTGCTTAGAACCTGATACATAGCAAGGGCTTCATACACATCTGTGTGCTGGAGTACTATCTACACGTCTTACAGCTATGACATTCAGCAGACCTTTCTCTTCCTGGAAGTGCTTTAGCTGAGAGGTGCCAGCACTTCAAAGGAACCATTTGGCCTCATTTCTTGACTGACAGCTTCAAAACTGAATGTGCTGTACCTCCCACCATTCCCTGGTGCTACATAAATCTTTATAGAATTGGATTGTAAAGAGCCAAGTATTGGAAAGCCGAAACCCTAATAACCCAATCGATCGCTTCAGAGTAGTCTGATGGTGTTTCTTTAAGCCGGCTAGCATCATCCAGGCTGCTGTAACAGCCCTTCACCTTGGACCCAGAAGGCAGAGGGTAATGCCATTCCGCAGTTTGCCTCTGCACCTCTCTGGCTGCTCTCAAAGTTAGCCCCAGAGGCCAAGTTATCTGTATTTAGCAACAATGCACAGACACTGACACTTATGCCCCTTCACATATCTCCAGATTGAATGCATCTTCCTCTGTGTTTGCAGGAAGGGAAGGAGGAGGTGAGAAACAAAGATGCTGAAGATAAGAGATGCCACACTTGCTTTAGCCACACCTAAATCTTGGTCTGGGTCAAGAAGGAAAAAAAAAAAAAAAGGAAAAGAAAAACCTTTAGGAACACAAAGGTACCTAGAAAAAGCCTCATATTCTTTTCCTTTCCCTGAGTCCTGTGACTAAATTCCAAGGTCTCTTCTCTCCTTGATTGATCACAGATAAAAATTGATGGATAAAATGTCTATTGATAGTAGCTTTTTTGAGTCACAGTCTGTACTTTGTAGCTTAGGTTGGCACAAAGCAGGCTAAGCCACAAGGTCCTCACCAAGGGGCAGTGTCACAATGCCTAAAGAAAGGAGCACTTGGAGTCGGAGCCATCTGTGCAGAGAAAAGAAAAAGTCTCCTAAATGCTGTTTCAAGCAGGTCATTATACTTACCCTTATCTTTTGTTTCCTCTCCTCATGGTCCAGAGCCAATTCTGAACAAGCCAGTCTTAAGGCTTGTTTGGATTCCTGTGCACTCAGCTCTCTTAGGCCCTTAAAAGCTTGAGAGGAAACATTTAAGAGGCATGATTGAAGCCAGCTGGGCTGCACCCCAGCCAAGCCACGCGAGCCACCCTCTCCCATGATCGATTCTGATTGCTGTGGCTGCAGGAATCCTCTAATGGTCAGCAAAGATGACTAAGGTGGCTGGAAAGAATGAGGTGGTCTGGCCACTGTCCATGCAATAACGCCAGCCCTGGAAGTGTTCCTTCCTCAAAGCACCTCTCGTGCAGACATCTTTCCAATGTCTGCCAAAATGACAAAAAAATTCACCGTAAAGCAAAGAGAGGAAGGAGTGCTTTAAAAGGCCAAGGCCACCAAGTGCTTGCCTGTCAGCCTCGACTGTCTGGTGCATTTGCATTTAACGTTGAATCTCACCTCCAATTTCATTCACTCCACTGGCTCCCAACCAGCTTGCAATTTGGAACTCCCAGGGTGTGGTAGATTGCAAAAATAACTATAATCCTTCATCCATCTCTATGCTAAATCATTGTGTACTGTGGCTTTAGAGCTTGTGAAGAGACAATGTCTCTTTCCTCTAGCTTCTAGAAGAAGCACTTCAAAGGATGCTTCAGCTCCAAGGGAACGATCTCTCTCTCTCCCTCTCTCTTTCTCTCTCTCTCTCTCTCTCTTTCTGTATATATGTGTCTTCTCTATCAGATTCCCAGGTGAACATGACACTAGAAGTCCTGTTGAAGGATGGTAGATTATATTAATCCATTTTTGTTGCTGTAATAAAATATTACATTTAAAAAAATATCAGATTTATTTAGATCATAGAATGAAAACTAACAGCTAAAAACCACTTCCCATAAGCCTCTGAGAAAACTTTCTGGCTACATCACAACATGATAGAGAGCATCATGAAGGAACTATGTGACAGAGAAGATGAGCATTCCCACAGCAAAGTGGGAAGCAAGAGGGATGGAGGGGCCAGTCTCACTCTTTTTATAATAATGTGTTTCCATGGTGACTAACCAGGATCCTAGAGGATCATTAGCTAGTCCTTTCTAAATGCAGCACTCCCAGTGATCTACTTAACCACATTGCACTAAGTCCCTCTTGCTGAAACTTCTACCACCTTTCAATATCAGCATATTGGGGATCAAACATCTAGCATATGATTTTTGGAGACCCACTGGAACTGTACCTGACTCTAGCAAAGACCATATGGGAGAAGAATGTGCCGCCCTCGCTTCCAAGGCTGCTCTCAGCCAGCTTCTTCACTATGAACCCAAACTGCTGATCATATAACAAATGAATCTTTATTATCTTAAATCTCTAGCTTTGAGAGTGGCTTGTTACAAATTATACTAGCCCTTCACAAAGATAAATAGTTATCAATATAACAAAACTACCTTCAAAAAAAAGAAATAAAGAGAAAGATTTTTGCTAGAGGGCATTTTGGACTGTTCAGATGAACACTTCTCATTCTTACCTGCCACCTCCATAGCCACACTGGTCTCCAAGCATCCTGCAATGAGGAATTCCCAGGGCTTCCACAGTATACAAAAACACTGTCTATTTGTGAGGAACCCTGTCCTGCTTTGAAGCAGCCACTGGGTGATGGGAGAGGATAACAGATCTCTTCCACCTCATGGATGATGGGTCTCCTATAGAGGGAAGTAGTCAGCTTCAAATATAAAGTAACTTTAATAAGAGAGCAGAATTATTTCTTATCTTTAGGGTTTAACTTAGGGATAAAAACATGAGAAACTCCAAAGGCAGCAGACATCTTGAAAAGTGGTCAGCTCTCATGCTGTGATGCTTGTGTAAGTTTCCGTGCATGGGACACAAATGATAGGAGATACCTGGCATTTATCAAGTACCTATCATTCACCTGGACCTGTGCTGTGTCTTGTACTTTTGATGAAATCTCACAAATGTTGCTATGAGGCGGCTCTGTTCACAAAGATTCACAGATGGTTACACTCAAGTCTCAAAAGGTTAAGTTGCCCCGGGTCACACAGCCAGCAAGTAGCAGAGCTGTAGCTTGTCCTATCCTGTCACACCATGATTTTTTAATGGAATTGTCCAAAGGATGGGCTCCTGCAGAGGGTATTAAAGGTTTTACAATTATTTGGTTTAACATTTTTCTCCGACTTAGTTTGAAAAACTAATAAAAATCCATACATCCAAAATATGTTATTTTCCAACAATTAACATGAGGGGTGGGGGAGAGCATAAGAACATAATTATCTTTTGGGAAATTATCTAGTTGACATTTTACCTATAGACTCAGAATAAGGTTATGTTGGATGTTTGATATATATATATATATATATTGATATATATATATATATATATATATATATACACACACATATTAAAATGTCTGTTATATTTATCACTGATTATGAAGCTGGAAGTTCTTTTTCTTTTTCCAAATTTAGACGCACACACACATACACACAACACACACACACATAACACACCAGCTTATATAAGTGAATATACTGCTGTGTATATGGATAATTTTCTTTTAAAATTCTTTAATTCTTTTTTTTTTTTTTTTGGTTTTTTTGAGACAGGGTTTCTCTGTTGTGGCTGTCCTAGAACTCACTTTGTAGACCAGGCTGACCCCAAACTCACAGAGAGATCCACCTGCCTCTGCCTCCAGAGTGCTGGGATTAAAGGTGTGTGCCACCACTGCCCTGCAAAAATATTTAATATTTAATTGTGTGCTTGTATGTGTTGGTGTGGGCATTTGCATACCAGTGTCTGGGGAGGCCAGAGGTAACAGATGCCCTGGAGATGGAGGTTGTGAGCTTCCCTGCCACACTCAACCCAGCCAGAGTCAAGGATGTTAGGAAACCCCACCCTCAGGGCAGGAGAGACTGGCCCCTCCCCTTGCCTGCATCATTCTACCCACTGCCTGTCTATGATCAGTGCACCAAGGTCGGCAGGTAGACTGCCTACCTACACCCCCCCACCCTGGCACACCCAATAAATTCTCTTGCCTGCCCTGAATAAAGGGATCTCTATTTCCACCAGAAGCAAGGAGTCCCGAAGTCTCTCTTTCCACCTGGTCCGATTCTCGGAGCTACTGGAGTTTGCATCTGTCCTTGAACCCTGTCTCCACTCCCTTCGTTCCCTGCCCCTCTTCCTTCCTGCCTGTGCCCTCTGAGTCAGCCACTGCAGAGAGCCAAACCCAGCTGTCGGTGGGCTGGAAGAGAGACGCCAGACCACCAGGGAACCTACACTTACACTTCCCTACGTGGGTGCTGGGAACTGAGCTCAGATCTTCTGCAGGAGTAGAGTTTTCTTTTAACCACCGAAATCTCTCTTTAGCCAGGCAAATTCCTTAATTAAAAGGCATGGCACAGGTAATCATTGCCACTTGGCCTGTGGCAGAGTTGTATCATCTTAAACAGCTGTGCCATAGCTTGAACCTATTATGGTAGATTCCTATCATGGAAGGCTTCCATCCTCTGGATAGTTCAGAGAATTTTTGTTTGATGTAGGCTGACTTGGTGTGGTGGTTTAAGAAAACTGAGTGAAAAATAGTCGATGTTGTGGCAAGAGTGACTGCTACCCTCAGGCTGACTACTGGCACGGGTGTTGAGACAGGTGAATTAACAAACTGCGAGAGGCTCTCTGGCCAATAAAATTGGCCTAAGCACCCTCTTGAACAACCTAGGTCCACATCATCCTTCCAAGAAGAAGGTTGGCTGAAGAAGGACAAGATTCCCTTACATGTCAAAGTAGACTTCTACCATTCCACAAAGCAGGAAAGCAAAACAAACAAAAGAAAAAAACTTAGTTAAGTGAAGGAGAATGCCAGATTCAGCCCTCCCAAAAACTGAGTCAATGAGTGATTTATATTATATTTAAGACAAAAAGATCCCTCAATTACTCTATTAATAACTAATTAAACTAAAACGCAAGTTATTTACATTTTTAAAGTGACAATTTATTCTTTGAGACTTTTCTGTGAGCCTCTAGAAAGAGTGTTTGCTCTATGGTGGGACAGATTTGCATCTGGAACTGCTTGCCCACCTCAAACTGCGGCAGTTCAGGCAAGAAACTAAACATTTTGCATCTCTGATTTCTGATCTGTAATGTATATAACTATAATTCTCTATTTCTCAGAAGACTGAGGGAGAGAAAGATGTGAAATTTCCTGATGCATTGAAGATCTGCATAGGTCTGTTCTTTCCTCTTCACTCCCTGGAGCCCAATCCATCATGTCAATTGGATGTATGTTCTTCCTTCTGTCTTACCCACAACAAAATCTATACGAGGAAGGAGTCTAATGAACTAAATCCATCCTGGTTGCAGTCAATCGTCAGCGAGTGAGGCAATGCTTTCAATGTTCACAAAGGTCTGGACCTGTGTCATTTCAGAATCAGAAACTCAGAAGGCTCTACACCAATGGTTCTCAACCTGTGGATTGTAATGCTTTTGGGGAGTAAAATGACCTTCTCACAGGGGTCACCTAAGGCCATCTTCATATAAGATACCTACATTATTATTCGTAACGGTAGCAAAATCACAGTTATGAAGTAGCAACAGAAATAATTGTATGCTTGGGGGTCACCACACATGAAGAAATGTATTAAAGGGTCACAGCATTAGGAAGGGAACTGCTAGTCTACATGATTAGGACAGAGTTCCTCCTGACATCCCTGAATCACTCATCTACCCAGACAATGTGTGACATCTCCACAATCTAGGTCAATGATCTTGTGTTCACCTCCAAGGTTGTTCAAGAAATCCTACAAAAGGGCAAGGAGGAAATACTGAGCTCTCATATTGATTTTTAAAGTTATGGAGTAAATCAGACTTTCCTCATACTTAGCATGAAGACTGACACTAACATAGCCTATGGGTTTTAGTGTCTAGATGTCATGTGTTCATGCTTTACCCAGATGATGACCCAAACCTTTATTCCAAAGGGATGAACTAGTGATAGTTCTGCTAGCACTGAATTCTGTTGTTTTCCACAGACACGCTCTGCTGTCTGTGAGATCAATACTAGAGAATGGCCTGAAGTCGATTATACTCATCCCTTCCATAGATACAAATAACCAGAAGAAAACCTCCCCAGCCAGTTCAGTGACACATCTCTGTTTATTCAATGGCATGAGAAGCTCTGCACAGCCAGTTGTCATTTCTGGCTTCTAGGTCAGTGGGACCCTTGAGTCATCTGGTAGAAGGATTCTTTTCCCCTTTGAGGGGAAAAATAGCTAAGTTAGAAAGGCAAGATTGTCACTAAAGAGAAACCCGATCTCACTAACAAATTAAAGAAAGCAGTTCCCCTCATCTCTACCCCTTGATCATTGGCCTGTGTATTCCAGCTATGAGAGAAAACCATAACACAGGATATGGTGTATTTCACAAGACACTATCCTGTATACTTTATCCATGAAACATTTTACCCTTTCTTCAGCCAATATTATCCCTGAGCCTTCAATATCCATCCCAGTATTTCTTAGGCACAACTATTTTGGATGACAGAATATAGGGTGAAACCAGTGAATTCCACAGCATTGGTGATTACCGCAGTAGCTCACTGAAAATTAGTCCCCAGTCAGAAAGAGTACGATGTAGAATACTGTGACAGTAAATAAACCCATGCAGTGGTGGCAGCAGAACATTGCAAGCAAGGAAAACAACCCCAAAATATATTCTGGAAAATAATCTCAGAATGGTTCATGACGTAGGAAATCCTGGGCCACCCTGATATCAGTTCACCAGCTCATCCTTCTCTGGAAGAGATGCTACATTTGGGACTTACTCTTGGTCCCCTGGCTAATTAGCTACCCATTCGAAAACAGAACAAACTCTGGTGTGCTGAGAGAAATATAATTCTGACCCCATGAAGAAATGGTGACTGATTTATTCTAGAGCCCACTGAGCAAGAATGAATGAAGTGTAGCAGGGCTAGGAGGCTGATCAATGTTCACAGAGCAGGTCACCTTGACCTGTAGTGGTTGTGCTTTGTGAATCATTCATAGGACACATAAATCCCCAAACTTTGCATTTATTATGCCAGTTCTGTCCAAACCTCCTTCTCAGATTTCCTTAGTCCTTCTAAATCATTAGCCATCGAGCCAAACTATTAGACTGTATTTACAAATCAGTAGAGGTCCATATTTTTTTTTTTTTGCCATGTCTTCTTCAGTAAAAGTAAACAGCCATAAGATATACTGTTCACTCTCAAAATTGCCATTTCTTGTGTATTTCAGAGATTCTTCTGAGGTAGGCAGAATTCTGGGAATGAACACTAATGATTCTCACTTACTTTTAATCCTGTTGCTTTGAGGCACAGGTGTGACATATGGTGATGATGAGATATTACCCTTACGATTGAGAGGGTGGGTGGGACTGGATACGAGGCTTTTCTAAAGCATAGTCTTTGCTTCAGTTGGTGGACCAAAGGAGAGATAAGGGAGACTGAGAGGGTGAGAGGAGTTTGTCCTTCCACTCCTGGCTTTGAGATGGAGCTTGGCAACAGGAGGGATGGGAGCCTACAGGGCCAGAAGGAAGTCTCCTGATTGACAACAAGGAAAGAAACCCAACTTCTGATTGGTTGTGAGACACCGAATTCTGCTAACCAACAGAATGAATTTCCAAGGGGATTCTTCCCAAAGCCATCAGATAAAAGCCCACCCTCACACGCACACATCAAGTTGAATTTTGCCACGGGGTAGCCTAAGCAAGCATATTGGATTTCTGATGTAGGGAATTGTGAGACCACAATAGGTGATGTTTTAAGCTGCAAAGTTTGTGATAGTTTGTTAGATGACAATAAAAAAAATGTGGTTTTTAAACGGGGATATAACTCTTCATGCTTCATAGTTCAGAAAGTACTGGAATTTGTGCTATAGATGTTTTGTCTCAGTCAATTGGTCATAGACAGCTCCCAGGAAACCCGGGGAAGTAGAGCAGGATGAGGTATGCATGAGTTTGCCAGGGCTTCTAAAACAAAATGTCCTAGACTAGGTGGCTTAAATAACAAACATTAAAATATTTAGTAGTTCTAGGGGGTTTGAATTTCAAGATCAAGTTATTGACAGGATTGGTTTCCCTGGGGCTTCTCTCCTTGACTGTGAAATTTCCACCTCTTCTCAGGTCTTTCACATGGTCCTTCTGGTATGTATCATATTCCTGGTACATTTTTATGTAGCTAAACTTCCTCTCCTTTAAAGACTCCAGACTTACTTTTAAAGTAAGAGTCCACTTTAAGCTCCTTAAAATTTTTGTCTCAGAGGAGTTCTATCCTAAAGTAGTTAATGTTCTCATAGACAGATCCAAGGGACACAATTAATTTCAGAACAAGGTACCATGAAGATTGGAGTCACCTGCTCCTGAAGTTCACCTGTGCCTTCTGGACCTGCGTGAAGTTGGTCTATTCTATACAAGGTGATGACACACTTAAAATGTGATGGGTTTGTGGGTAGGACAACCTCCATCCTGGGCCAGGCATCCTATTATCCAGAGATATTTGGTGTCAAAGGGGCAAGTGTGTAGATTCTATCAAAGCAAGTAAGGAGACAAGAACTGTTTTTCAAAAAAAAAAAAAAAAAAACAAAACAGTTTTCTGTAAAACAGTAAAATCCCTGGGAGCTGTTCTGTGATTTCCCTCACAGGACTTCTTTAAGACTGTGCATCATTCCTATTAGCTATAAACTTATTCATGATGGATATATGGCACGACCAGCCAAGGAGTTTATGTGGAAGCTGCAACCTGCTGCAGAGCCTTGTCTGATTCTGAACCCCTTGACAAACTGATAGCCTCATGAGAATGAGCCAGACAGCATAAGCAGTCATTAAGTGGTTTCATTTTTAAGAACTCCAACAAGTTCACTCAGCATTGTGTCTCTGCTATTGAGATGATTTATGCAAAAATAAAAATTATGTCCTCCATATATCTGAATATTTCCAAAGGCCAATGTAGAAATATATTGAAGCTAGTAATTGAACAGTGCTGCAGTCTTTGTATTAATTAAAAATGGTGTGTTTTGCAGGGCAGTGTTGGCACACAACTTTAATCCCAGCACTTGGGAGGCAGAGGCAGAAGGATCTCTGTGAGTTCGAGGCCAGCCTGTTTTTATAGAGTGAATTCCAGGACAGCCAGAGTTACAACAGAGAAACCCTGTCTTGAAAAACCAAAAATAAAAATAAAGTTAAAAAAATATAAATGGTGTGTTTCCAAAGTGCAGGGAACATTGTAGAAGAGACGGTAGAAATATAATAAAGGCCAAAGAATCAAGGAATCAGCTGTGAGACTGTGTCTCCGAGTAATCTCAGAAGCTAGCCCCATAAAGTCTCACCAACATGACTGCCTAGACATGAGCTCAACAAGGACAACAAGAGTAGGACAGGGGAACCACCATAAAGTCACAACCCTACACGAAAAAAAGACAGCTAAGAAGCCAAGAGTGGTAGAGTCAGTCTGCCCCAGGGAAGAATATGCCAATTGGTAGTCCAATACAATGTGGTCAGCCCTAAAATCATGTATGCAGGTAAGCACTGTACAGACTGAGCAGGTAATATTTAGGAAATATATACACACACGCATACACATACACACACACACACATATACACATATATACACATATACATATATATGTATATACATATATATGTATGTATGTATCAGGATATATACATATATACATGTTATTACAATCAATGAGAAAGATTTGGGGGGCAGCAGGAAAGGGCTTCTAAGAGGGATTGGAAAAAGAAAAGGAAAGAAGAGTATGATGAAATTATAGTCTCAAAAACAAAAGAAACAAAACAAAAACAAAATGATGTTCTGTTCTGATGGATGCTGGCCTGCAGTGGAAAGCATAGCCTAGTGAGAGCGACGTGGTAGACTTCAGACTGCAGCTGCTACACCTCTTTCAGGGACCAGATTTGCATAATCACTTGTTCAATCTTGTATGACTAGGAAAAGGCATACAGGAACTATGAAGAGACCTAGGGGTCTACTTAGAAGCTCTAACACACTGTTGAGCCTAGTGCTGAGCCAGGGTTTCCCTTTTCCTGGGGCAGTGAGAACACACGTAGGCGGAAAAGAAAGAGCCCTTGCACCCTTGATATCTACGAGTGTCTGAGGGAGTGGAATTGTGTTGAAGTGAATCTTGTCTAGATTTTTTTTAATTTTTAAAATATTGTGACCATGCCAGCAGAATGATGAAAATAAAGTAACCACTTAAGCAATCAATTAGCTCTACCAATTAATCATCGAGTGCATTCTGTGATAGATACAGCTCCAAAGTAGGCTTGATGGGAGTATGAAAGTCTATGAAATAAAGTCCTTGAAGTTTCCACTCAGCTGAGACAATGCTATTGATGTGCAGAAAGTGATAGGAGAATTTATTCCTTAAATTTTATTTTCCTCAGCTGGCAAAAAAAAAAAAAAAAAAATGAGAATGACATTGGTTTGAACATTTTTCTGGATGTTCGTAAATATTTTTCCTCTTACATTATGAAAGATACGGCTTCTACGACAGAGAAAAGAATTTCACGGCCTTGGTTTTTGTATTTTTTTTTCCTACATCAAAGTTTTGTTCAAGCTAAAACTGTGAGAGCAATTCATGTTGTGAGTTCAGACAGGGGAATGTCTTCAGTACTTACCCAGTTTGGTCAGGGAGGGACAGAGGTAGAAATAAAGGAGTTACACTTCCAGAAATGTGGCATCTAGAATGACTCTGTGACCCCTCGGAGCTTCCAGAGTGTTTGAGGGTTATAGCCCCAGGAATGTTTTTAGACCAGAAGGATTTGTGTATCCACACATATAAATCACCTGCAGAGATATGTTCCTGTCTGGCCTCTGCTCCCTCACATTCATCACAAAGCAAGCCTGCCAATTGCTCCCCAGATGTTCTCACCCTGACCCTGAAGTGCCCCCTTTGCTGAGAGCCAGCAGCAAATGAACCTCTTCCATCCCTGGCATTTCCAGAGTGTGTTTCCAGAATGATTGACTGGGCTGCCGCTGTTCTGTTAGTCCCACTACCATACCTAGCCCAGAGAAGAGCTCCACTGCAAAAGAAAACAAACGTGAATAGTGCTCCGAGAGCTTACCAGGGAGAAAATTCTGGATGTCTTTTCTCTTTTTTCACTAATGAAAGTCAAAGCAGGTGACAACTTCCTTTCAAAGACGTAAGTATGAATTACAGTATCTTGTGTGTGCTTATCCAGTCTTACACATACAACACACACACTTATCCACATACAACGAATTTCAGCTTTAAGGTTATAAAAGAATGATGTGGATGAAGCTGTTTAAAATGTGAATCCCAAGCCTCATTCCTAAGAACACACTGTGGCAGGATCCATATATTAGCATTGATATTCAGCACTGCAGGTAAGATTCTGTGCTTCTTGGACTCACTCAGGATGATTTTTTTTTAATCTTATCATGCTCTGTGGGGCAGAACACTATCCAAAAGACAGAAAGCTAAAGCCCAAAGCCCAGTGCTAGATACTTGTGTGAATGTAAAACAATCAGCCGGCCCCTGCAACCATGTATTGAGACCATCATGTTTACAGACTTTTCCCACTTAAAATAATTAGATATGATGGTCCTTGCTTATGTTCTTCAGTCTGCTTCCTTCGTTTCATCCTTTAAGTAGTTGTTTTCCATTGATACTGCTGTCACCACCAAAGTGAATTTAAGTATGTTACTTAACTTCCCAAGTCTCATTCTCCTCATTTGTGTAAGGGAAATATTAATGTCTCCCTGCTTAATTCATGGGGCTAAAGGCAAACTAAAGTTATACTAGGAACATAAGATCTATAAAGTGCAATGCAATTATAGCACCCCATTCTTTCCAAGCCGTACGAAACAGCTTGGAACATAGAGGACCGCTGGCCTCATAAACATATCTTGAAAAAAATTCAATTCAGTTGAGTTCAAATTCAAGTGAGAACTGAGAAAATGGAAGCAGCCAATAGAGAAAGATTTTAATGAATTTTTATTGTGTAAAAAGTAGAGAAACAGGTCAGTCACTGAAGGACTACATTGGTGTAAAGCCAGAGAGTGGCTATTCATGTGGGTTATTCATAGCAAATTTATGTGTTAGCAGGAGGAATATGGTAAAAACAAGATTGCAGAATAGAAGTGTGAAATTATAAGAAACTGTCTTCAAGTAGTGGAGAGGAGGTAGAATTCAGACCTGTGGGCTAGAACAGTAGCAACCTATCAATTATATTAGGGAAAAATAATATTGTGTGTGGGAGTGGAGAGATTGTTGGTCAAGTAGGTGCAAGATTTTTACTGTTGATTGTATTTTTCCAGCAAATCACCAAAGAATGAAGGAAACATGTGTTGTGTTGGTTTTTTGTGGGTGCAGAGCTCCCGAGGGAGTGAGTGGCAGACAGAGTCACTCCTGCAAAACAGACTCTGGGGATAATGTCTCCTGCAAATCCACTTACTGTGGAGGGAAAACATGTTTTTATGGAGAAGGTAAGGTGGTGCACAAGGGGGAAGCCCAATAACATCGGTCTATGCTTACTAGACATTTTAATCAGCCTACCTAAAACTTTATTAATCAGAGTGGGAGGAGTAAGGTCAGTGAAGGCCCAATCATCTGATAGCATGTATGTAAAGACTCTAGCCTATCCATATAGCTGATGCTGGCAAACAAGGTATCCGCAAAGTCAGAGGAACTGGAAGCATGGCCTCGGCAGGGTTTTTCCCACATCTGGGGCTCAACTTGTGTGCCAGGAACCACCATTTTAAAGGCCCACGAGATTTTCTGTAGGCCAGGGTACACACCTATGCACAAACACAGATGTCCGACTTTCTCTTCTGTCTTGGGATCCCTCCAACTCCAACAGTATTGGAGGTTAGAGGAGAAAGACCAGGAATGTGTATTCACAGAAATATCAACATAAGAATTCACAAAAGGTTTAAAGTCATAGGATTCAGTCACAGGCAATTGCAGTCAATTGTGTGATTTTCTTCAGTCAAATCAGATGCTGATTTCAAATGTCAAGGGGTGTCTTAGGTTGCTATTTCTATGATAAACCATCATGAACAAAAGCAATTTGGGAAGTAAAGGAATTATTTCGTTATACTTTCCCATACAGTCCATCATCAAAGGAAGTCACTGCAGGGATCTGGAGTCAAGACTGGAGCAGAGGCCACGCTGTTTACTAGCTTGCTCCTCCTACCCTGCTCAGTTTGTTTTCTCATGTACCACAGGACCACCTACCTAGCAGTAGCATCAACCACAGGAGCAAGGTCCTCCCATATCAATTACCAACCAAGAAAATGCTCTACAGGTTTGTCTACAGGCCAGTCTCATGAAAGAATTTTCTCAGTTAGGTTCTCTCCTCTCAATGGCTCCAGCTTGTGTCAAATTGACAAAAAACTAACCAGAAAAACTGATTCTTTGTCAAATTAAACACAAGCACATCACTATTCAACTACAACCTTTCCTTTCTCATTTGTCCCCAAGATGGCATATTAATAGTAATATCACACTGTAAAATATTCCGACTTGTAAAAGTCCCACAGTCTTTAAAAATTCAAACACTTCAAAAGTTCAATCTCTGTAAAACATCCTAAATCTCTTTCAAAGTTCAAAGTTTCACAAAAACAGTCCAAGTCTCTTTAGAACATCCAAAATCTCTCTAAAATATTCAAAGTCTCCTAACTGTGGGCTCCTGTAAATTAAAAAATAAGTTACATAATTTTTTTATTTCAAAAAGGAAGAACTAGCACACATTTAGCACACATCAAAGCAAAACAAAGTTCAGCGATGTCAAAAACTCAGTGTTAGACACCTTGAACTCACTTAAGATCTTCTGGGCTCCATTTCTCCAGCATTGACAGCACATCAACTTGTCTGTGAACTCAGGCAAGTATGAGTCCACTCTATTGCTGCTGTCATTGAAGGTCATCATATCATACCAAAATCTCCAAAATACTTGGACTCCTTCCTACCCCGCCACATGGTGCCAAGCTTCAGCTTCTCTCCATGACCCCTTTAGTTCTAAGACTTTTACTGCAATTGAGGCTGTAACTTCACCAATGGTCTCTCCTGGCCTCTCACTGGAACAGCCTCAGCTGTCTCTCATGAGCCCTTTGTGCCTTCAAAGCCAGTCCCACACCTGGGAGACTCTTACACATTACCATGTTTAGGTGCTGGCGCCAGGTACAGGCATGGCTCCCCTGGACCACAGCGCCTGCATGCTGACCGTGAAGAAATACTTCCCAGAAGATTTTGATCAGTGATTGCTGGTCTCTGCTTAATCACCACTACCTTCTCAGCTCCAGTTGACCAGCACCAACTGTCCCATAAAGCAAAGTTTCACTTCAGTGAAGTGAAACTGGTCTCTTGTTAATCACAGCTGATTTTTCAACCCCAGCTAACCAAAGCCACAGAATCTTAACAGAAATCATCACTCAAATAGCCTTGGTAGGGTCTATACTTCTCTCTCAAATTTCACAGGCTGCCATCATCTGCACTGCTCTCAGCCTTATCTCCTAAGTTCCCCTAACAGCTCATTAACTCATTACCTCTGAACACTCAATGGCTTTTCGAACCCAAAGTTCCATAGTCCTATCAAAAGCATGGTCAGATGTGTCCCAAGCATGGTACCAATTTCTGTCTTATTTGGGCTTTCTATTGCTATGATAAAACATCTTGACCAAAACCAGCTTGGGGAGGTCAGGGTTTGTTTCATCTAACAGTTGTAATCCATCATGAAGGGAAGTTAGGGCAGGAAGCAGACCTGGAAGACCTGGAAGCAGAAACTGAAGCAGAAGGCATGGAAGAATACTGATTCCTGGCTTGCTCCTCATAGATTGCTCAATACGCTTTCTTATATATCTCAGGACCACCTGCACAGGTATAGCACTGACTACACCGAGCTGGATCCTTCACATCAATCACCAATCAAGAAAATGTTCCACAGGCTTGCCCACAGGCCAGTCTGGTAAAGGAATATCCTCAGTTGTGGTTTCCTCTTCCCAAATGACTCTCATAAAACTAGCCAGCATAAGGAAGAACTAAGCTGGATTTGACAGGATTTCTTTTAAACCAGTACAGAACGATGGATGAGTAGGTCAGGGAGATGGGTGCATAATACAATAAAATGATTTCAATTATATACAATCTTAGTGTCTTAGTTAGAGTTTCTATTGCTATGACGAAACACTATGACCAAAAGTAACTTGGGAAGAAAGAAGTTCATTTTGCCTACATTTCCATACCGTAGTTCATCATCAAAGGCAGGCAAGCAAGGAATCTGGAGACAGGAGCTAATGTGGAGGCCATGAAAGAGTGTTCCTTATAGGCTTCCTTACTTGTGGCTTTCCCAGCCTGCTTTCTTATAGAATCCAGGACTGGGGCTGGAGAGATGGCTCAGCAGTTAAGATCACTGGCTGCTCTTCCAAAGTACCCAGGTTCAATTCCCGGCACCTTTATAGAAGCATATATCTGTCTGTAACTCCAGTTGCAGGGCTTCTGATACCCTCACACAGACACGCATGCAAACAAAATACCAATGAACATAAAACAATAATAAATTATGTAAAAAAGGATGCAGGACCCTCTGTCCAGGGTTGACACTACCCACAATGGGCTTGGCCCTTTCCTATCAATTGCTAATTAAGAAAATGCCCTCCA
Organism: Cricetomys ansorgei; assembly: GCA_026225945.1. Lineage (NCBI taxonomy): Eukaryota > Metazoa > Chordata > Mammalia > Rodentia > Nesomyidae > Cricetomys > Cricetomys ansorgei. The sequence goes on along the minus strand of JAMJFZ010002601.1, from coordinate 1,227,912 downwards.
GGCTTGCCTGCCTACCATTTTATGAAGGCCATTTTCTTAATTGAGGTGCCCTCCTTTCAGATGACTTCAACTTGTGTTAACACAGAAGTAGCCAGGTTACTTACTAAAGACAACTAGTGGATTAAGTATCCTGTTAAATTTGAAATTATTTCTGATTATTAAGGGGAGTGTACTGGAAATTTGAGATATAGCCAGAGAGTAAAATATCTAAAAGTTGTAGCATCAGCACGGTATAAGTAATGACCATATAAATGAAATAAATAAAGAATTTGAGTAGGTGAAGTAAGTGGGGACCTAAGATATCTAGAGGACTATCTTCATTGTTTTGTTTTGTTTTGTTTTGAGACAGGTTCTCTCAATGTAGCCCTGGATATCCTGGAACTCGCTATGTAGACCAACTCACACTCAACTCAAACTCACAGAGATATGCCTGCCTCTGCTCCCCAAGTGTTGGAATTAAAGGCACGTGCCCTGACGCTTGGCATACATCTTTTTTTTTATGTTCTAGAATGTTACACAGTAAGGATGGAGAAACAGTTATGAGTTCATGAGATAATGTAATTCTTTGTATTGAAGATGGTGATGGGAATGATAGAGAATGAATAAGAGGCTTCTGGCTGACACTTCAAAGGCATTCTCATGGGGGAAGTGACAGCCAGGCATGGTAGATACATGGTTGTCGTGATGAGAATCTGACAAATCTAAAAGACAACTCCAGCCCCAATAATATATAGGTGATTTCATATGGAAACATGAATTGTTATTTCTTGAAAAAATATTAGAAATTCCATCACAAGGAGCCCTATTTCCATGGGCTAATGGATGATTAGAGCTGAAGCTGGCTCTAATGGCCATGAACGGCTGAAGTAGGCCATGTTGCCTTCATTGTCCGCAGTCCTTGCTGCATCTTCTCTTCTCCTTAGAGCATCCTCACCTCCCTTTACTTCAGTGGTTGTGATTTCTAAAAATAAATCTAATGACTGAATAAATGTTTTATTACATGCCTGTTTCTCTGTCTTTGATTCTTTTAGGCATTTGATTATAAATCCTTAAATCTGATTGGTAAACTTATTTCCATTCAATTAAAATCTGAATTATTTTTCCATAGAGCAAAAATTAAAGTCTCTTTTATGTGACTATCCTATGACCTTGAAATCTATATTATACTTGATGGCACAATAAGAAAATGAAACTCAAAATGACCAGACAATCTAACTGTAGCTCCAGAAGAAAGTCTTAGCCTACAACCTAGGTTCCAGGAACAGACTATGCAATGGACACATCCCTCTAGCCATCCTGAAGGCAGGCAAGACTGGTGAGCAAGCCCAGAGTTCTGGGCTTCTTGCTGTGGTAGTCCCTTCTTTATACTAGCTCCCAAGGTCAATACTCTTTGGAGTCTTCCAAGAAAAGCTCAGCATGAAGAACGAACCCTGTCTATTTTCTCCACCATGGATTGATGATTCCCGATTGCTCAAAAGTCAAGATGATAGTAAAACAAGGAGAAAGTGTTCAAGATTAAGGTCTTTTTGACTGTGCATTCTATGTGGACCAGTCTTCCAGTTCTGGCCTGGTTCCTCTGAAAGATAGAAGGCTCCTGATCTCTTTGAAATTTGCATTGTTAGGAACTTTCTTCCATAAAGCAGTTCTCGAGACTCAAGCAGTTCTCGAGTTTGAGGAACTTATGCAAAACAGCCAGTAATCATTACATAGTAAAAATGAGTAATTCTAGGAGACATCAGTAAGAAGTCACAGGAAGTTGACTTCTGAGTTATAGCTAGAGTAATGCTTTTACCCATAGCAGAAATTCTTTGAAACTGAATAATTCTCTTAATAATTCTTTGAGGACCAAGATGTGACTTCCTTGGTCACATACAGGACTTCCAAGTAAACTAGGTGACACAGTCGCTTTTATTATGTGTAGCTCACTTCACAAGACTCGAAAACATCATCCTGGGACCAGAGAGGAGAGACACAGAAAAGATTTATCAGGATTGACCCTTCTAGCAGGATTTTCAGAGATCTTTCTCCTTAACTCAGAGACAGGTTTTGAAAAATACATACTAACAAACTAGCTTTACTTGATCCTGGTGGGAAGCTTGTGGGGCCGGACAGCTGAACTTTCCAGCAGAGTTTCATGCCAAAACTATCCCTGCCCTTACCTTGTCCTCTCCCTACTCTGTCTCATCCTTCCTTGACCACACCTTCTTAAGTGTAACCTATTCACAACCTGGCATTATTAGAAATGAACTTCGTTGCTGGTTTGCCTGACTAATGATGTCTCATTTGCAGAAGGGGTCAATGTTAGCAGAACAGCTACCGGAACCAGTGGTCTGGTCTGGAATAGACAGTCCACCGTTCATATTCCTGCAGAGCCCAAACAGCTCTAGAGAGGAGGAAGACAAATCCTTGAATCAAAAGTATCTGAAAGGAAATTGCTGGTTCAAAAAAAGAAAATGTCCCAGCTCGCTCTTTCTTTCTTTCTTTCTTTCTTTCTTTCTTTCTTTCTTTCTTTCTTTCTTTCTCTTCTTTCTTTCTTTCTTTCTCTTTCTTTCTCTCTCTCTCTCTCTCTCTCTCTCTCTCTCTCTCTCTCTTCCTTCCTTCCTGCCTTTCATTCTTTCTTTCTTTTTTCATCCTTCCTTCCTTTCTTTTATTTTGGGGGTATGGTAGGGGTGGGAGAGTTGTCTTCCCTCCTAGATTTTCCTACACTAATTCGTTATCTGTGCTTTAATCCTCCAATTCTGTTCTCATCGTACTCATGAGGCAACACTTCTAAGTGCTGATGCATTGGCTCGGCTATTTTGAAAGAATAAATACAAATGTTTGTCTTCCTGCAGCCACCACAGCTTCACACAGCTTTCTTGAGAGCACATGCAAAGCACTTTTCCTTGCTCCCCTGCTGAAGACCATCTTCTCCCAGTGAGGCAGAGGGGCTGCGGTGTGAAGAAGAGTGCATGAGGAGAAAGTTGGCTTTGTGCCTTTTTTTACAAGCTTCCTCAGCAGACAGCCTCTCCCTTCACCCTGACTCTACTGAAACTAACAGAGACCCTGTATTCACTCAGGCTGGGATATTTAAAATAGGGTTTTGTTTCCTAGCACACAGCGTAAACCCGTCTTAGGGTTTTGTTCTGTTTTGTTTCCTCAGTTTGTGCCGTGCATAACACATAATATTAAAGAGCTTAGCAACTTTTTCCTGGAGGTTTTCAGTTTTCAAGTATTTGTATTTGTGGATACATATCAAACAATAAGAAAAGAAATGAAGATTCATCAGAGGACTCCTGGGAAAATAAGTGCTCATTTTCTTTCGTGACTGAATTGCTGCTGAAGGCTGCGGGACGACTCTTTTAAATATGTTAACTCTCTCCCATTGTGCTTATTAAAATCGCCCAGCTACTTTTGTTTGTCTCTCTCCTCTTCCTTCAATGGAAAGTGGAGACACAAAGGACAGGCAAAGCCCTGACTTGCCCTTCATAAATATGGCCTATATAGCATTCCCTACAACTTAAAGGTAGACCATTATTTTGGTGAGGCCTGTTATTGTTCATTAGCACAAAGAGTGTGTAATAAATATAATGAAAGACTGCTGGCTTTACCCTATCTTTGTCGTTGAAAGCAGCTCCATGAAGAACTATGGGGATTTGTCTCCAAATGACTTATTTGCTTCCTTTCTAATAAATAACATGTAATTAGGGTAATATATTGTTTCCTGGTTATGCTAGCCGTGAATTGAAGGGGAAACAAATGCATGATTTTAGATATGAAAGAATAGTAGATAATTTTTATATTATCCCTTAACGTATTTGGACTCATTATGCATAAGTTAAACTGCTGGGAGGTCTAAGTACAAAGCAAGAGCCGAGGTTCTACATTTAATGAGTTTTTTTATTGCGCAGGGCATGAATTACTACTCTGATACTATAAAACTGCAGCAAGTGCTCTGCATCTCAGATGAGATTCTCTTTGAGGAATGCACTCGTCAGTGAACTGTCAGCAAGGGGATGGACTAATCTGATTTAGAAAGGATTAGGTTGGGAACTGTGCCTCTGAATGTCAAGGTAGCTACATCTCTACAGAGGAGTGGAATGTTTAACTCTTCCTATCCAGGGCCACAAGTGTTAAAAGAGCCTAGTGAGACACAAGGGCACATCCATTACTGAGCATGGAGACAGAAACAAATTACACTGATGGCCTCGAGTCCCCGGAGAGAAATCCATCTTCAGCTCCGTGTTACTAGCGAACTACTGCCAACTTTGCCCTAGAATTCGGAGCATTTTTTCTGAGAGGGAGAGGTGAGGGGATACAGGGAAGCCTCTACGAATTGTCAGGGAAGAAGTAAGGACAAGCCACCACTCTGTTTTGTGACACTCCCCACGCATCACTAAGGAATGTCAGAGCTAGCAGACCTGAGTGTGTGCATGGCTGGACAGGGAAGAGAGGAACCAGGAACCGTCTTAGGGTGCCATGTAGAGGGCTGCGGAGACCTTAACACTACAGATGCTCCATAGTTTGGTGTTAGTTATTCTGAAAGCTAGATTGGCTATCATAAACCACAAGTTGGCTCAGTGTAGTGTTTTGTCTCTGAACCTTGTAAGACAGAAAGCCCTGGGGCTCATCTTTGCTCATTCTTCCTCACCTCTCACTAAAATCCTGGGTCCCTTTCTGCCAGTTCATGCCACCAGCAGGCTCTTCATGCATGCATTTGGTGTGTGCTAAATATGATATTATTTGGGGAAAAACTTTTAGGCACTCCCTCAAAGGCTTTGTCGTGAGCCTCATTCCATGGTCTTCTGGGATGGGCTGGCAGAAAAGCAAGTGACATCGATCCAGTCACATTGCACCTGGCTTTGACCCAAATTACTCACGTATTTTGACTCTAAATCTCCCCTCCAATCTATGGATGGCCTGGCCACCACATTCCTAGCTGAGGAAAACGAGGGTCAGGAAGCACTGAGCTCTTTGCTTTCAACCTGCTCTTAGAGAAGTTCAAGATAAGAATTTGAACTTGGTATTCTGGTCAGAAAGCCCTTGATTTTAAGTCATTCTGACATCTACCTACAGGTGACTGTCACCTACTTTCTCAGATCAAAATTAGCTGCCTACGGAACACTGAACTCTGCTGCTTTTCACGCCAGAAAACAAAAGGCAGCAGGCGTCCTACCAATCTTTTAAAACTCAAATATGAGACAAAGAGTTCCAGTTTCTTTTCTCTAATTCAGAAATGTTGAATTACAGGCTAAAGACATAAAGACTGGCCACTTAGAGGGCACAAATTCGGCCTATAGTATTTCATGTCAGACATATATATGGAAGAATTGGTTTCAAAACGAGATCATTTCATCCGAGAGCAGATAAGGAATTGAGCGAAACTGTCCCTAAAATTCCATGTGTTCCCCTTCCATCCCCCAAAATGAACAGAGTCCACAGAGTTGATGAGGATAGGCTGGGGTAAGGTGCTGAAACAGCAGTCAGCTTTCTAAGCAAGTAAATTGGAAAACATAAAAAGGCGTGTTGGAACACCTCCTTTAATAATACATGCAGGAAAAGTAATTTCTATTAATTAGAGTGTACATTATTAATAAAGTATTTAGAACTCTTACCTTAATTTAGGTGTTATGAGGAAATTAAAGTGCTTCTAATTTCACCCTAAAGGTTGATGGCTGAATATTTAGAAGAGCAAGCAAGAAATGGCAAGCTGCAAATACACAAACTAAGGTGAGGGGAAAGGCACTGGGGCTTGGAAGGTTATATGGGATGCCAAGTAGCGCAGGTGCTATTTCCACCATCGTAGAAAGCACTTGCAGGCTCCAGGTAGTCTGCTGGCACCTCCACTAAGTCATCTACCTGCAGTGTCTCACTCTGTCACCCCCCCAGTCTCCCCCTAAGGTCCCACACCATGTGCTCCCCACTCAGGGAGGCCATTAGCATCACCCTTTCCTCTCATCTCTTCCCTTGGGTAGAGCTCCTACTGAAAGGGCCCCCTTAACGAATACATAGGTTTAAGGGGTTCCTGGGAGTCACAATCTCTTTCTCATGAATGCCTCACTTTGTTTGCTGCCACGATTCTCTCCTCATTCAGGTCTTCCTATGTTCTTCGAATCCATCTTCCTAAGACACTAAAATCTGACACTGAAAACTCAAATCTCATTTGGTCTGGTGTCTGTGGGTGAAGCTTTGCACACATCCTCAAGCTTACCCATGTTGCTCTGCTTCTCTAGCTCTGGTTGCCATTCCCCAGGGCTCCATCAAATGCACTTGGCCTTTCTAAAGGTCATCCATGGGTCACACCCAGCTCAGACATCCCTGCTTTTCTGTGAGGTGAAACTGACTTCATCTTCTGATCTGCCATTGTGCATATTGTCTCAATGGCAGGTTTTTCAATTAATAATGCATCATCATTTATTGTAACCGTAGTTACTGTCATTGTCCCTATCTGTGCACCAGGGACACATTTTAGTACCTGGCTTATACTGTTTTTTAAAATCCTCATGATAGGAATCGTTATCCCCTCTGTTCTACAGACGAGGAGATTATGGTGGCACACAAAGGCTGAAGTCACAAAGATATTCCGAGCCAGCCACACATAGCCGGGCTAAACATTATCTCACTTACCCTGGAAAAAAATCCCTTCTCTGCTGATTTGAATTTTGTGTTATTCGGAATATTCACACTTCACTGTCATGCACTTAGGGCTTTTGTCCAGCAGAGGAAAACAACAACTTCTGAAGTCTTCTTCTATCACAGTATTTGCTGTCCTCCACGCTTGGGGAATGGGAGCTGTTGTTACATTACTGCTATTCTCCCCACTGTCATCAGAAGAGCTGCTTGATTTCATTACTTTAAAGCATCTACTTCTTGCGATTCTTTCTTAAAAATACAATTCCTCACATATACCCTAGAAGTACTGATATTTTCCCAATGCCTTTATACAGATTCAGTGATTAGAGTTGATGACAGAGAAAGAAGTAGCAAAAGAGATGATCAGCTTTGCACAAACAAGCAGTGCAGATGCCGTGAGTACTGAAGGCAAGCCACCACATCCCATTATCCACCTGTCACTGCCCCTACTTGGTAGCATAATATTCTCGGTTAGCTATACAATTGCTAATAGAAAACATTAATGAATTGTTATAAATATTAATGGATGGAGAACAGTTGTTGGCAGAGCCTTGCAAGGCCTCCCTTCTGACTGTATTCATGCCTATTGAGAGCCTTTTGAAGATCACGGGGACCAAGGGTGAGGAGTGCATATGCAGAGAATAACGTTCATTGTCTTATTAAACCCTGGTTCCTCACAGGGAGGTTAGGAGACAGCTGGCAAATTTGAGCCCTCATTTGCAGATGGAGGCTTGTTGAACTATAGTAATTCTATAATACACCTTACATCCAAAAGGAAGTGTGTGGAGAGCTAAGAATGAGTGCCAGTCTCCTCCAGGATACCTGCTACCTATTTGTAGTTATCACATCCCGAGGCACATGGGGATGTGATGACAGGGACCAGTATGATTAGTCTCCCAGGATGAAACACTAGCACTTCAGTCTCCTGCAGCATTTATCCTCATGTTTATACCAAGAGTAATCAATTTCATGTTATTATTTTATATGGAATTGTAACACAGATGAGTACAATATTTGAAGTTTTTAAAGCATGTTCATGAATATCATCTCCATGTAAGATCTTCATGGTCTCATGGGAAGGTGGAAATAAAATTCTTCCACACTAGATTTCCACTGGAGTCATTCTGGAATTTAAGAATCCCCTGAATCTCATCTTCTGAGGTTTGAAACATCAATGCCCTTCCAGAGAGGGTAAGAATTCTACAGGAAACTTGTGCTTTTCTTCCATGCCTGGCTCTGAGCACTTTCCTCTGATGAATTCTTTGCTTTAGGGCCCTTTTCAGTGTAATTTCAGACAGTGTAATTTCTGTTTCTCATCACATTTTCACTAGATATTAGACAGAATATGGCTCGCAACTGTCATTTCCTGGCTGAGCTCATCTCTAGTGTCCGTTCTCTCTCCATCATGCTCTGAGTACAAACAGTTTGTAGAAGATTCCTTGAAATCACCAAGCATGCCTCCTCCTGCTGCCCCTTGCCTTTGCTGACTGGTCTGGGGAGCTTGTCCACAATGGGTGTGGCCTTATTTCTTTACTGTGCCCCTCTTGACCACAGGAACACAGTACCAGAACTCTACTTCTATATGATCCTAGAGCCAGGGTTGATATTATAAATGAATGCAAGACTGAAAATTAGAAATTCTTTTCAAATAGCCACCAGTGTTATCCATCTTGCCGCACCTCTGTGCTGTACAGCTTTCTAAGATGGCTGCCCCTCTGACTGTCTTTGCTATTTTCATTGATCCCATGCCACTCAAGAATGTGTCCCAGCTATACCAGTCATTCAAAACTTTGTAAACAACCTCATTTCATTTTTTTAAAAATGGAGATGCATGATACCACCCTGACAGTATCACTGTTCAAGCCAATGTTGTCTTTGAATGGCATTTTTAACCTTTTATCTCACTTTCCTTAACTCTCTTAACAACTTTTGAATTCCCATCACGATTTTTTCTTAGTTTTGAGCGCTGAAGAAAGTAGATGGCTGGGAAAATGTTCGTGACTTACGTAGAAATAAACAGGTAGAATTTTGTGTTGGTTGTGTGTGCTTATAACCTGCTCCATCTTGCAAAAGATTAGCAACAAATTACAGAAAATCTGACATCTAATAATAGTATTAAATATCTCTCTATTTTAATATTATCATAAAAGTAATGCGTATATAAGCAGATAGCAGAATGATTGAAAATTGTCATCAAAATGTGAGGTCAAGGCTAGAGGTCTGGAAAAAGAAATAACTTCACTATAGGAGGATTAGATGCTACAAGGCAGAAATGGGACTCTTGTCAAGTTCTCTATGTTCAAAGCTTCCTGGCCTGCAATACCCATAGTTCACACTGCATCCTGCTCCAGCATAATTGAGAGTGAGTGTATCTCTGCTTTAACCTTCTAGTAAGGGTGCATGCAACTGGACTGCCCAGGTCTTCCAGTCCTTGGGGTACAGAGTTAGTCTTACTTTACTCAGTAATTAGAATCCAACTTTGTTCCTTCAAACCCCCACTCCTGGTGGGCTTATCAGTTCTACTAATGAAATCTCCATTCCACCCCAAAGCCTTTTTATCTCTTTTGGGTATTAGAATAGTTTTATTCTGTTTCTTTAGGATTCAGTCCTCTTTTTAAAAGCTAAGTCTCACATTTAATTAACTCCACATTGTCCTTCTCCAGAACCCTATGTAGGCTGCAAGGAAGTCTTCTATAATCAGACAGGCCAGAAGTGCTCTCTCAAACTTTCTCACCCTCTCACTGAGCCTACCAAGCTGCCAGCAAACTTTTCTTGCCCTTGGTTGCCTGTGCATTTCAAACTCTGGCCAGCCAGTTTTCTCTGTTTCAAAGGTGCATTTATATGTTAACCCCAAGCTTTGCTTACTTGTTCTTTGAAGGGCCCTTGCTGACCTCCCACTGCACAATCCCGATGTAGTCTGTAATGTCAGAGTGACCTAGTTCTCATGTCTTTTGTCAGCTGCACAAAAAGGTCTACCCTATACCGTCCATTCAATAATGAATCTATCAATAGATTTAAGTCATTGATTGGGTAAGCACACTCATGATTCAATTAATTCCCTAAAGCCCTCCCTCTGAGCACTGTATTGGAATACAAGCCTCTTTGGGGACATACTTCATATCTAAACCATAGCTACAGTGAAAGAGAAAACTCTAGAAAGTAGATATCAAAAGAAGTTGAGATATCTGATATTAGAAGCTAGAGCACCTTGGACTGCATGAATATTGAGGATTTTCTATTCACCACCTTGCTTATAACATCACTAGCATCTGTACCTCCTTCATTCAAGACTTCCCTGACTCGTCTTATATACATTGAAATACCACCTATCTGAATTACCTATTTCTGAGCAGGTGTCCATTGAAAATAAGCCTTCACTTGTCACATGATTTTCTTTAAAATAAATAAAAACAATTGCATGATCAGAAAATGAGAGCTTGCTAGCATTTAGACCTGTTAAAGGATGCAGTGCTGTGGGGATGCTGGAAGCGGAACCTTCTAGTCCTCTATTTCTGGAGTGAGGTTGGCAGAAATCAGAAATGGAAAAGAAGTCACTTCCCTCATTTCCCTCTTCTTCATCTTCTCTAGCATCGTCTATTGGCTGACCCTAACTGGAAGGCAGAGGAAAACCTAACATAGGAAAGCTTACCCGATGTGACCAACCACAGCATTACTGTACACAGCAGAAAAGAGCAAGCTTCGAGCTGAGACGCCATAGGTACAAAACTATTAGGTCAAGTGAGTGCATTCCCCATTGTGTGGCTAAAGCACAGAGTTCCTATGGAAAGAGGAGAGCATGCAATGAACTTATAAGATGGGGAAGGGAGCTGAGGTCATATGGCAGTCTTCAGTGCTGTATTGAAAAATAGGAAGTTTTTGAGGTAAAGGGCAACATATTCAGACCACGTTTAAAAATAAGTGGATGGACACACCATCTGAACAAGGTCTCCTGGCCTGAAGTTTCATGGCGTTCCATTCCCTTTGTCAACTAGAAGTTCTAGACTAACCAGGCTGTGTGATGGTGAGCAGTCATAGGATTCGTGTCTCTATACATAGGACACCAGAGCAGATGATGGGCAAGGAATTGTAAGAGCATCACAGAGGAAGCCAAGTCTGTGGGAATAAAGAAGATTGAAGTACAGAGAGCAGGTAGCTCATTCCTTAGGAAGGGTTCTGGCTATATTTCTGTAAAGGGGTAAAGTATATGGTGTCTGGGGAAGTTGCAGTATTAATCTTTTTTTATAAATATTGCTATCTCCAAAATAGATGTTACCCCATAAAAAAGTCACATATCTCCATATCTCTAGAACTACAGCTTTTATTGAAATGACTTAAAATATTAAATTATTTATTTCTTGTACCTAAGGTCAAACATTTAAAATATTTTCTTTAACAATGAACCACATAAGAGTGTGACACGAATTGATGAGCCAACTTTGCAGAAATGACACACTTTTGCTTTGGAAGAAACAGTTCTATCTACATAATGATTTGTCTTCCCTCTCCTCTGAGATAGGTGTAAATATGTTTATTCATTTTCTTTTTTGCCATGTATACACACAACAAAAAAATTTAACTGTGAATCCTTCAGCTAGAATAATTGGATTTACTAGAATCTCCATGATTCCAGTCAGTGGAGTTGTTCTGCCATTAAATATGACAATTTTCACTAGAGGAACAGGTGAATTAAAGAAGAAAATATATAATAATTAAAGCTAACTTGCATTTTTCTGGATGGGGACTTCCTTTATGCCAATTTACTACTTATCCATGCCATGTTTGTCTTTGGGAATATCCTAGCTAATCAGGGAAAACTGCACCCTTCAACCAAACTGCATTCACATGGAAGCCAGTGATACAACGAAATGTTGATATATGTGTCTTTATAAACTGGAGTGGGGAGCCTTGGGGTCCAATGGGGAAGACTGTGCAACTTGCCAGAAGGTATGAAGCATTCATCATGTGACCCAGCTGTCCCATCGAGTCAGGAACCTGGAGAGCACTGGCCCTGAGACTAAATGTCAGCGCCCCCTCGAAATGCATGGAATAGGACGGACATACTACATTCGGTTGTCTTGCAATACTCTGAAGGACAGAGACCTGAACAAAACTGTAGCTGATGACAACTTTACAGGGTCCTGAATTCATGACAGGAAAAGCATTAAAACGGCCCAATAGTTTTATTATATATGTGTATTAATCTTGTGCCTGAATGAGAGATAAGAGCAGAAAATACTGCCTCGGGGTTATACCTATTCCTCAGTGAGAAAACGGCACACAAATTCTGTTTGCCTGTCAGAGGTTCCTGTGCAGGCTACTACAGTAGAAACGAAGAATGAGGACTGTAGGATAAATTGAACTGGAAGACGCCCTGCTAGGCCCATTAACGGCTGGTGTGTTTTAATGCCGTAGAGTGATTCCATTAGTCTCCTATCTTCAGCGTTGTTTTTCAGGAGAATAACTTTTAAAAACTAAACTTAATCCTTGATTACATCAGGTGAAACGGTCTGTTTGATTGAGTGTATGTTAGTTTGTATAGAATTAAAGCATCCAATTCCTTCTTGAAATAATGAGCCACAGCCCTGCTAGGGAGAACCTTTACTAGGCAGACCGCATGCTAGTATTCACTTCACCAAATTACCAAATTGTCAAATTGCTGCTGAGTACCTGCTAAATTCCAGGAACCAGACATGAGGTATAAGAAATATGAGGTTCAATGTGCTTTTATTCTTGTCCTTAAGGAAAATTTATTTGTAAACATTCAATGAAGAGGTAATGAAGAGCTTCAGCCTGGGTTCCAAAACTCCTGCCTTTCATCCTGTGTATACACTTGCCAGCAGCAAGAATCTGGGAGCACCACCAGGCTCAGTCAGTATCAGCTTCTAAGCACCTGCCATGGATCACGTTTTCTGCTTCCTAAGATAAGCACAGGACTAAGGGAGGGCACACAGATCTCAACACAAGAGCAGTGCATGGTCAGCATCTCACAAATGTTCACTTTTGTTGGCTGTTAATTTAATGGCTTAAGACTCATAGGAGCCCAGAAGTGAGGAAGTCTCTAATTCCCCCAGGAGAGAGAAGCTGAATAAGGAGGTGTCATGATTGAGCTGTTTTAAAATGTAAGACTTGCCTGCTGGATGCGATGATCTTAAGGCCTAGGTATGTCAGTGCAACTTAACTAACTCAGTCAAGTAGTTCTGTGCCTTGCCTAAAGCATAAGGAATAGAAGCCAAAATCAAAGGGGAAAAATGGACTTTCCACATCTAACCATAGAAATGCCATTTTGCAAAAGGTTTGAAATTATTATCCCAAGACCCAGGTGCTACCCCTAAGCTGTGTTTAATGCACAGTGATAATGATGACTGGGGCTTCTTGAGGATTGCGAAGCATAGGCTAAGTCTGTGAAACGTTTAGGCCCTTCTACAAGCAGCCAACGGTCAGAAGTATTATCTTTCTGTAATATCTGAGAGTTTTCAAATTATCAAATCTGGAGATAATTTATTCTATATTTATTTAAAGCTGTGATGATAGGAAAATTTCAAATCAAAACACACAGCATTCAATTTATTCAAGAAATATTTCCTGAGTAGCTATTACAGACCACGAACTATGTCAAGCCTTGTGAATATAAACTAAAAAAGGACATAATTCATGACCTGGAATTTTCATTTTAGGAGGAAAAGTTTATTACTCGACTTAGTACCAGCTCAAATGGTGACTTCTTCGTGCAGCCAAGTTCCATTATACTTTATAAAGACCCAAGGGAGAAGACAGAAACCTTTCTAACTACACATAAAAGTAATAAAATAAATTGATCAAAGAAATAACTGACATGTTTAATAATACACAAATAAAAACTGGACTGGGATATGAAAAAAAAATCCTAAAATAGTACAGATAGATGTTTTTTAACTTTTTCAGATGAGATACACTTTCATCTACAGTCAAAACACCAAAAATTTCACAAATATTACATGAAGAAGATCCACCCCTCACTAGCAATCAAATCAATGCAAATGAAAACGAAATGTGATTTTTGTCTATCAAATTAGTGAAAGAACATAAAGGGTAGTTCTCTATCCAGAGAAGGATGTGGTAGTGGCGTGTTTTCATACATGGCTGGCTGTCAGTAAATTGTACTGACCTTCCTGGAAAGGAAAGTGGCCATGTGCTAAGAGCCTTCAGCACAGCCTCTTTGCTGCTGAGAGTTTCCCTGTTATAAGTTTATTTCAAAAACTTGAGAACTTTGGGCGGTGATTTGTATACCAACAGCCCCTCAGATTCTTAACTATAAAGCTCTAAAACCAATAGCATTAACATCCCAATAAGAAGATGATTAAATAAATTCTGATACACTTTAACCCTATAAGGCAATAATATCTGAAAACATTAAACTCTTTTAAACAGCTCAACTATCACACCCCCTTGCAAACTTGATAGTGATAGTAATTTTAGAGGACATCATGACACAACATTTTAGGAGGAAAAAAACCTCAACAAATTATTATCAACATAAGTGTTTTTGTTATTTAGACAAAACAGGATTTCTTATGTAGAAAACATAAAATAATTTAAGACATATTGTATTAATTAATAAGAAACTTAAAATTATTGTTTATGAATCAAAACTAAACATTTTCAAACAATATAAACAGGACAATAATAATAATAGTAATTATTATTATTATTATAAATTATAATAAATAAAAATACCTATAATTATATTATGGTTATTATTATTATTATTTGTGAGAGAGAGTGTGTGTGTGAGAGACAGAGACACAGAGAGAAAGAGATGTGCAGAAACACACTGCCACAGCACATGTCGGGGTATCAAAGAGCAACTTAAAGCAATATGCAATGTGGTCCCTCTTTCTTCTGTGGGTTCAAAGAGTCAAACTCCGATCATCAAGCTTATATAGCAAAGCAAGTGTCTTTGTTCACTGAATCATCCTAACAGCCGTGTGTGTGTGTGTGTGTGTGTGTGTGTGTGTGTGCGCGCGTGCGCATGCATACTTAAGAGGGTAATATTTGAAATATCAGATATCAAATATTGAGGAGGTAATCATATAAAATACATGTTATATATTTAAAGTTTAAGGAAAAAATTATAAATCATATAATAAATGCATTAAGCAGCACATAAATGAAAGTAGCAATATAGCTGGTTTGTAGATAATATGATTCCCCATTTTAGAGATACCAGCATTTTCCAATTTTGCTCACGACTGCAGTGAAATTTGCAATAAAATTCCAGCAAGAGTTGAATTGACAATATATGTAAAAAGTAATGCAGAGGAACAAGACATTTTCAAGTAGAAAGTTGGTGTAGATGGAATCTTTGAGGTCTTGGGGTAGGTGGTGTCTAATAACATACTATGGAAATGACTCCGTATCTCAACTCATCTGTATCGCATTCCTTACAAAGGTGAGAAGAGCAGAATCTGAATAGGAAAACCTTGAAAATATTAGTAAAGTTAAAATAGGAGAATTTTTTAATAATACAAATTCAGTTTGTTACTGGACTATCAAATCTTTTTGCATTTATACACTGACATATCACTTGGTGGCACTTAGAAGAACTGAATCTCTGATGCACGCAACAGCACAGACAGTTACTAAAAGCTAAATGCTAAGTGGGAGAAGCCTGACTCCAAAAACTATAATACTGTGTGATTCCATCCACATGGCTTGGAAATGTGAAGCTACAGAACAGCAACATCAGGGGAATTAGAAGCTGGATGTGGAAAGGTCTGACCACAAAGTGTCACCAGGGACATTTTGTGGTATGGAATTGTTCCATGTCTTGATCAGGATGGTGTTTACCTAAATGTAGTGATTTGCCAAAACTCACAGACATATATACCAAGAAGACTGTATCATGTTTGACTTTAAAAAAAAAAAAATACAAGAAATTCCCTGGGAGGTATTCTAGCTTTCCACTATCAAGAATAAAATTTGAGGAAAAACCATCTTCTCTACCATTTTCTTCATAGAGTAACTTTAATATTTTTTATTAATTCTTAGAAAATTTCATAAATATACTTTGATATTTTTTCAACCCCAACTCCTCCCAGATATATTCCCTTTCCTACCTACCCAACTTTGTGTTCTCATTTTAAAATTCACTGAGTTATGTGTGCTGCTTATATTCTTTTGTGTATATGAAAATCCACTGGAGACCATGTTCTACATATCAAGACCACACACATAAAATAAAACTGGCTCTCCCTCTCCAGTAGCTATTAATTGCCAATATCTCCTAAACGAGGGTTGGAATTTCAATCCCCACCTTCCCTCTTCATATTGAGATTTTTGTCTGGCTTAAATTAGGGCAGGTCTTGGGCATCCTGTCACAACTGCTGTGAATTCAGATGTGCAACTGTCCTGCTGTGCCCAGAAAACACTGTTCCCTTTTAGTTATCCACTGCCTCTGTCTCTGACAATTTTTCAGACCCCTTTCCAAAATGATCCCTGAGCCTTGGGAGGAAGGAGTATGCTATAGATGTCCCATTTAGGTCTGAGCCTTTCATAGTCTTTTAATTTCTTCACCTTGACCATTTATGGGTACCTGTGTTAATCACCATTCTGCTGAAAAAAGAAGCTTCTTGAGGAAGTTGAGAAAATGTATAGATATAAAAATAAGTCATTAGGAGTTGAATACTATGCTCATCTAACAAAATAATAGTAGTAGGTTTCCCCCTAGGGCCTATGAGCTTTCTATCCACAAGTTCTTAGCTCTGGTGATGGTGCCAAATATGAGTTTCACCTTGTGGATCAGGCTCTAAAGCCAATCATAAAGTGGTTGGTTACTCCCATGACATTTGTGCCACTGTTGCACCAGCAGACACTTATTCATTATTGTAGCTCATACTTCTCATACCTGGGTGATTGACGATTATGTACCCTCTCATTAACAGATATGAGTTTTGAACTTTTAGACATATGGTTTTCAGTCGAGATATCAACAGATGTCAGGAAGGTGCCACAGGAGTGGCTTTCAATAGAGGAAAGATAGAACACAGTGGTATACAAAGGTAAAGAGTAATAATAGAACAGCAAAGTTGAAGTGGGAGTAAGGGATAGGAGGACAGAGTAAAGGAGGTATGACTAACATATAAATATCTTTTTTAAAAAATCATAGGGAAATCTACCACTGTAGAAATTTCCTAAAATATATACACATACATATATGAGAATACTTGAGATAGAGTTAACCTACAATAAGGGACAATGTTTCCATAGGCTAACAAGAAGCCTGATGCTATAAATGGATCACTCTTTTAGGAGTTGTTGGCAAGTAAGGTTCTGTAGAACCCCAAACATTACCAACTATTGCCATTGGTCTTGGCTACCATCCAGAACTTGACAGTAAGAGCTTATTATTGCAGATACCACACGCTTGAGTCACAGAACATGGGAAAATCAAGCTAGTAGTGCATGAAGGTTCTATGTGCACTACTGGAGAAAGCAGCACATTTTTAAAAAGAACTTATGTTATGTGTGCATGTGCATGGGAATATGTGTGTGTGCATGTGTACATGTGTGCATGACCACATTCCTAGCAAGTATGCTCATGCCAAGGTTCACTCAGGGAGGTCAAAAGATAATGTGAGGAAGTCAGTTCTCTCCTCTATCAAGTGGATTCCAGGGATTGAGCTCAGGTAGTTAGGTTTGGTGGTGAATGTCTTTACCCTCTAAGCCATCTTGCTATCCTGGGAAGCACTTGACACTACCAAGAAGGAGAAAAATTGCATGATTAAGACAGCAAATGCAAGTCATAGAAGGGGAAAATAATATTTCTATCTATGTTAAATCTTAAAGCTGCTATTTACTAATAGACTTTACTTTAAAAAATTTAAGGATACAACTTAGAGGAAAATGCTTTACAAAGATACTATAAAAATTAATTTCTATAATTTATTATAGAAGTTCTAAATTATAGCAAAAAAATAAAAAATCCTCTGTAAAAAAAAAAAAACAAAATGACTAAAAAAAAAATAACATCAGATAATTCAAAGACTATGCTATTAGAATAGCTACCAATGTATGGAAAGACTCAGAAGGAGTCATGTAAATTAGCAAAATAACATTTTACAGTCATTCCAGCTTAGCCACAACTTTGAAAATTGATAATATCAGATTTTGGTGGTGGTTGGGAACACAGTGTAGTTGATGAGAATGCAAGCTGTGGTATAAATCAACAAAAGAATTAATACTTTAAAGGACTAGAGTTGCTGAAAAAGAGTGTTCCTGGTGGGGAAAGGGGTACTGAAATTTCTCGGAGTGGGAGGAAAGGGACAAAGGTAAGAGGAACCTATAGGACTTTTAGTCTCCTGCCCTGGCTTATGTTTCTTTTCATGATGCCCTCCATCTCTATGGCTGCAAATCACAGAATTTCCTTATTGTTCAAGATTGAATAGTATTATTCTATAGCGTATATATCCCACATTTTCTTTATTCATTTATCCACTTCTAAGCAGACACACAGGCTGACCCAGTATCTTGGATCTTTTAAGTATTACAAGTAAAATGGGGGCATGATATCTAATCAATGAACTGATTTCTGCTCCTTTTGTTAAACAAACAGAAATATGATTGCTTGTAAGTCACTTTCACAAATATGTGCTATAAAATAAAAATCATTACATTGTCTCTGAGAGGCATCAAATATTTTTTTATTATAGACTTATTGTTTTATAAACTTATTTGTAGTATTTGTGAGATTAGTATCCCTACATTCTCCCGCATTGGTGATGCAAACAAGCTGTTTTCAAAATGTTGGTTCATATTCTATTGTCACTGCCTCAAATTTTAGGCATTGAAACTTCTGGAGCAATCAAACTGAAAAATAAAATTGACATTAAAATTTGCAATGCAAAGCATTTCAAGAAAGAATACAATATTATCAGTATACTTAAAAAATCATCCAAATAATAATCAACCAGAAGAAAAGTGTGAGAATATAAACAGGAATATGAGAATGTTCATTTGAATTTTATTTTTAAAATGTTCAAGTGCTTATAAAAATACAAAAAGATATATTTAAACCCATTAGGACTCAGAAAATTATGAATTAAAAGTATTGTTCATTATTTTTCAATTATGATATCAATTTTAATAACTATAAATATATAATAATTTCATGATAGTTTAGTTGATAAAAATGAAATAGTTAATATCAGCTTTTGATTAGAGTATGATGATAGAAATACAATACTTGCCACTGGTGGAAGTATATGCTGTCTCAGTTCCTTGAAAACAAATCTCACAAATGGCTATTTAAATGTTGTATGCTCTATGCACTGTAATCTCTTAATAATGTCTAAAGAATTTTTCCTGTAAATGGGAAAAATGACATTTATAAAGTTGATCCTTACATCAGCAATAATAGTGGCAGAATAAATGAATATAGGATATTATATAGTCTAAGCATAAATCATATTGAATTATCATAAGTGTATTATACATATTAATATAAGAGAACTGACAATGAATGATTTGATTCTGTGTGCTGAGATATAATGTTCTCTATGATATATAAATAGGTAAGAACTACTTAACAGAATGGCTATTACAATATATTATAGCTATTGTAACCCCTAATGTTAGTTTATCTGGGTATAGAATTCTAGTGGAATTTTCTATCTATTCAACACATTTAAATCTAGAGTTTTGATTCCTACTGTTAATATGAAATTTTCTACCTAACTACCTATTGTTCATAAATCTTTCATCAACATTGCTAGTTATAGATGGCTATGTTTTTATAATATTATATTTAGGTAGAGGCATTTCTTATTTAGTTAACATTCAGTGTAATTTTTCTGAGAACTTATTTTTCAATACTTGAAAATTCAGCCATTTCTTCATCTTACCTCACATCTATCCTATATTGCTAGAACTCCCATTAGAAATATGTTGGTGAAGCTGCAGAGATTTCTCAGCAGGTGAGGTGCTTGATGATGGCCTGAATTTGGATTCCTGACATTTGTGGGAAAAGCTGCTTATAGTAACTACTAGTGCCTGTGACCCAGAGCTAAGGAGACAAAGACAGGCAGATCTCTAGAGCTCATTAGCCAGCCAATGTTGCCAATTGGTGAGCTCTAGATTTAGGAAGAGGTCTGGTGAAGGAAGAAAAGAAGAAGGAGGAGGAGGAGGAAAGGAGGAGGAGGAAGAGGAGAAGGAGGAAGAGAAGAAGAGGAAGAAAGAGGGGAAGAGTTAGGGGGGAGAGGGAAGAGGAGGAAGAAGAAGAAAAATGATAGAGATAGAGGACACTCAATATACACACCTAACCCAAAACACACATATACACACAAACACTTTCAAAATATACTGGAGCCTCTTAAATTCCCCTTAGTACTTGTTATCCTTCTCTGTCTCTCAAGTTTGTTCTGTTGACTTCTTCATGAATTATTATATTATATAGCAGCCTGTTTTCATGATACTGGGAATTTCTTTTTATTATACTAAAAAATACATAGCATTATATTTACCATTTTAGCCATTTTTAAATTTTCACTCTACTGCTTGTTTCTTTTGATCCACAGATCTCTTTAACTTTAGTGTGGAACCATTAGTCTATTTCTGTCCCTGCCTGTGCCTTGGGTATTGTGTCTAAAACATCATCACTGAGTTTAATGTTGGGATCTCATTGCTGTTTTCTTTAGGGTGTTACATCTTGGTCTTAATCCATTTTAGATTCATTTTTTACCTGTGGTGTGTCATATGGCCCTACTTACTTATTTACTGCATAGAGGTGCAGTTTGCCTAGTACTATTTGTTGAAGAAACTGACTTTTCTTTCTGTTCAAGGTTCTACCTTATCCTAATAAAAGATGTCTGTATTTAGATCCTAGAGACTTCTGTATGGAGCCATGCCATAGGCTGGCATTGTATAATTCTGCTCTGAATTGGGAATATGCAAATTGCAGCACTGAGCTAGCACATAGCTGGCATAGGTTCTTGTTATGTCATTACTCCCAATGGCCACATCAGTTTCATAACAGAACAGAAACCACATCTTTGGAAAGCAGCCACAGATTTGTTGTTTATTATGATGTCCAGCAGAGGATACAATTCTTTTACTCCAGTATAACACACAGGGCACTGTTCACCTGGATACCTCTTCACCTGTACAATTTCATGATCCCATAGTTTGAAGCCTAAGTTGCCCTTCTACCCAGGAGTTTTTGCTATATTCTCTCTTGCAAAATTCTTACATATATTTGAAATGCTATTTCATGTGTTTCTTAATAAGATAATTTTATTAATTATTTTAAAATTTCATACAATATATTTTGGTCATATTCACAACTCAGTTTTCTTGCTAACTCCCATGAGATGCATTCCCTCCCAATTTCATTTTTAATGACTCACTAAATCCAATTTGTGCTGCCCATAGTGTGTAGGGCCATCCACTCAAACATGGTGGACCTACCAGGACTCACCCCTTTAAGCCATTATCTGACCCAAGCTTCTCAGTAGGAGGTTGAGACTTGTGAGCCCCTCCCAACTCTATGCTAGAAGCTAACTGGCATGATCTAGTGCAAATCTTGTGCAGGGAATCGGGGCTCCTGTGAGTTAATGAGTTCAAGGCTACAGTGGTTCTGTCATATCCAGAAGACAGTTTTGTTCCAATGCTTCCAGATGTCTGGTTCACACAATCTTTTGGAACCTTCTTCAATGGTCCTAAGTCTTTGAGGTGATACAAATGTGCTATTTGTAACAGTGCTCCACTGATACTATTCTCTGCACTTTGACCAGTTTCTGCATTAGCCACTGCCTACTACCTCCAAAAAGTTCTCTGTAAGGTCTGAGAGATGAACTAATGCATGGGTAGAGGGATATGAATTTATAGAGCAGTTTGGTACTATGTTTATTTAGCAAAACAATAGTAGTAGATTCACCTCTCGGACCTGTGAGTTCCCAATAGTGTGTTCTTGGCCAGATTTTCTGTACCATGCATATATTTTCTCCTGTAGTTCGGGCCTTAAATCCATCAGAAAGCAGTCTGTTACTCCCATAACCTTCATGCTATTTTTATACCCAATAGGATATCTTACCACTGTTGTTATTGTGTCTCACAAGTTCATAACTGTGTAAAACTTTTAATGATTTCCCTACTCACCCCACCTCCAGTAACCTGAGAAGCACCTATCAGAGCCAGCCAGCGGGGAGAAAACTTTCTAGTCAATAACAACTTGATTTTTCCATGTTCTGTGACTAGTGTTTGTGTTCTCTTCAGCAATAGAGTCTTATCATTGAGTTCTCCTGGGCAACCAAAAACAGTGTCCATAGTCTGTGTTGTTTTAGGGAAGCTACAGGGCAACTCTGACAAACCATGTTGGGGGAGGGATCCCACGTCTGGCACTAGGCTTTGTATGTGGCAACCTGTGGCTTCTGAGAGAAGTATTATCCCTTAAGTGGAGCAACATCAATGACATTTTTTGGTGGATTTGTTTTTTGAGACTGGGCTTCTCTGTTGTAACTCTAGCTGTCCTGGAACTCATTCTGGGGACCAGGCTGCCCTCAAACTCACCTGAGAATTTCACTTGCCTCTGCCTCTGGAGTGCTGGGATTAAAAGAGTCCCCCACTACCATCTGGCTCCAATGAAACTTTTATATTTAATAAGCTTATAAAACAGTAGACTTCCTTGTGGCTTTTCCAAACAACCTCAGCTATAATTATTGCTCCCTCTGGCCCTTTCTTTGTCCCTTCCATTCCTCTCCTCAATATTCTCTCTTTCCTCTTTGTATTCAAGGGTTATTTTTAATGTGGCACTTAACTAACATGGGAACTCAAAGTGTCTTTTCATAAGAGATGTAAAACAATTGTCCAGTAGTTGAGGTTAAAAATATATTACACTGTGCTCTGAGAGGACAGGTACATGGGATACACTGAAACGTCTATGCAAGTTCAGCGTGTGAGGATGGCTAAAAGTGCAGTGTGTAGGAGAAGGAACAATACAACTACGTGTAACACCACCTGAAATGGTGATTAGTGTTACTGAGCACAACAGCATAACCAACACAAAAAGTTGTCAGAATTCTGTGGTTCCCCCAGAGAAAAACCAATGGAAATATCCATCATAACCAACCTGAGCTCCTGAAGCAATAACCAATTGAAAAACAAAAAAAAAAACTGAATAAATGTTTTGAATAATTTTTCTAGTTAGCATGTAAATTTGAGAATTATTACTATTTATAAAATGTGCTCAAAATGCAATATTTTGTTATACATGAAGAGTATCTAAACTCTGGAAGTATTTCCTTAGAGTTGTTCAGTCACTGATGACCAATGATGGGATGTTTAGTCCAAAATACTTAATTGGGTTTGTAAATTTTGGATAAAATCATGAAAAACTAATTAAGAATTACTTTGGGGGCTGGAGAAAGGTCCTCTTCAATTATGCAGGCTTTCTGCTATTTCAAAGACTAGAGTTTAGCTTCCAACACCAGTGTTCAATGGCTCACAGCCACCTGTGACTCCAGCTGCAGGGGATCTGATGCTCTCTTCTGTCCTTTGTAGGCACTTGCATATATGTACACACACGTACACACAGACAGAGACAGAGAGAAAGAAAGAGAGAGAGAAAGGGGGGGACATACATAAATAAATAATAAGATAAATTCTTTAAAAATACTTTTATCCTTGAAATATAAAAATGAATGGTTAATTAGCATTAATTTGAATGTCACTTTTAAGTATTGCCTATGGCAGATGCTACACTTTTACTACTTTCTTAACATCAAAAAATGTACTATATTAAATTCTCATTCAATATATATTCTTAGCTTTATCCAAATTCAATGTCATCCCTAGCTTTCTGATATTGAGTTTGAAGGATGTAGTATAAACAGTACACCATATTATCTTTATAGATTATTAATCTATTAGGTATTCAACCTGTATTAAATGGCCCTGAGCCTTCTTTCTACTTTCCTGCCATAGTTTTGATACTGCCTCACCATTTACAACAAATTCAAATGCTGCTGAAGGTCCTGCTCCTGCGGAGAGGAGGGGGTGGTTCAGGTGTTTCGGGTGTTTCAGTCTGACAGCAACACATTGAATTAAGTCTAAATCAGCAGTTCTCAACCCGGGCTTGGATTGACCTTTTCACAGGGGTCACCTAAGACTACCTGCATGTCAGCTATTTACATTACAACTCACAACAAAATTACAGTTATGAAGTAGTAACAAAAATAATCTTATAGTTGAGGCTCATCACAAAATGAGGAACTATATTAAAGGTCCACAGCATTAAGAAAGGTTGAGAACCACTGGTCTAAATGGAGGAAGTAAAATTAATGCTCCCTGTACTCTTCATCATTTCCAACTATAGCAAGAAATATCATTTAGGAATAGATATGTATTCTGTCTTACAAAAATGTTAGGCCAAGTAGGGAAGAGTTATAGACTTGAATGTGTTCTCTGCTGACACAGCCTTTCCAATTTACCTGTGTTCTCCATCCCCTATGTATCTATCTCACCTGTGTTCTTTACCTCACGGTGTTCTCCATCTCGCTGTGTTCTCCATCTCACTGTGTGCTCCATCTCACTGTGTTCTCCATCTCACGGTGTTCTCCATCTCACGGTGTTCTCCATTTCACGGTGTTCTCCATCTCTCTGTGTTCTCCATCTCACTGTGTTCTCCATCTCATGGTGTTCTCCATCTCATGTGTTCTCGCTGTGTTCTCCATTTCACGGTGTTCTCCATCTCACTGCTGTGTTCTCCATCTCACTGTGTGTGTTCTCCATCTCTCTGTGTTCTCCATCTCCATCTCATCTCACTGTGTTCTCCATCTCGCTGAGTTCGCCATCTCACTGTGTTCTCCATCTCCATCTCATGGTGTTCTCCATCTCACTGTGTTCTCCATCTCACTGTGTTCTCCATCTCATGGTGTTCTCCATCTCACTGTGAGTTCTCCATCTCTCTGTGTTCTCCATCTCGCTGTGTTCTCCATCTCACGTGTTCTCCATCTCACGGTGTTCTCCATCTCATGGTGTTCTCCATCTCATCTCACTGTGTTCTCCATCTCACTGTGTTCTCCATCTCGCAGTGTTCTCCATCTCACTGTGTTCTCCATCTCATCTCACTGTGTTCTCCATCTCGGTGTTCTCCATCTCTCTGTGTTCTCCATCTCGCTGTGTTCTCCATCTCGCTGTGTTCTCCATCTCACGGTGTTCTCCATCTCACTGAGTTCTCCATCTCGCTGTGTTCTCCATCTCGCTGAGTTCTCCATCTCACTGCGTTCTCCCACCTTACTGTAGTTGACCACACCATTTCTTGCCTCAGTTAAGAAGTACAAAAACCACTTCCATTGTTCCTGTGATAATTTTATTGGGTTGTATATATTGGAATGAGAGGCTGAGAACTTAATTGGAAAACCCTGCCCACAAATTTTAGTTTTATCAGCAATTTAAGCTCCAGCTTCAGGGAGTGACTTCACCTTCAAGAGGACCACAGTTTCAGGTCTTCTCTCTTTGTTTTCCCATTCTGCATGAGAACTGCTCAGCTTTCCTTTGTAAAGGGTAGATTCTGTATAAGTAAGGCAAAACAGAATTGACAGAGATTCTTCATGTCAATGAAGAAAATAGAGAAGGCAGGATGGGCAGCAGATACTCACTGAAGGTGAAACTCATGTCACTCTCCTATTTTAGTCATGGGCCCATCCATTGTCTGAAAGGATACTGACATTTCTGGAGAATGGTTGAGTGAGACAATCTGTTTCACTTCTTATTTTTATAAATACCTTCATCATTGTTTTATTCCTACTTTCCCAGTACCTTGTTTGTCATAGCTTTTTGTCTGTCTTTATTCTAGCAATTGACCCATTGTGTTGCTAGCATAACTCTCTGAGGTAATAGCTATATTGACAAATGCTTTCCATAATTGTAGGGACACAGATTGACTTCAACTTTTGTTAGTCCTTTTTGTTAATATTAATTAAATAAGAACATGATTATAGTATTCAAAGTTCATTTAATGAGAACATGATTACAGCATTCAAAGTTCACTTTCTCGTATTTCAAAACCAAAAATTGCAAAATTTCTGTCTAATCAAAGTATTCAGGAGAGGGCTATGTTAAAATAAGGATTCTGTTGTGATACAACTCTGGATTAAGAAATTGGCTGTAAAAAGATCACAGCAAAGAAATCAGTTATTATCTCCTGTTGGCCTAGTATGGCTAGTTCCACTTGAAGTTTTGAGTAGACATCTTTTAATGGTAGCAGAACTCTTTAACCAAAGCTTGAGACACAGCCTAAGATTGTCTACTTACTGTTGTCACATTGTAGTGAATGTCATGCACATTTTCACCAATGACAGAATCATTCAAGTGACATCTTTTGCTAGAAAGATAACTTATCAAAGTTGGTTCTGAAGCAGTCAATTTACCTTTAGCTTCAGAACCATAGCTACAGTAACGGTGCCCTTTTAGGTAGGAAATGCCATGGCATTTGGTCTAGTCATGGAGACATCGCATGTGAATTCATTTCAAAGAAGAAATGATTAAATACTTCCTTTAGAAGAAAGAGTAGAATTGAATTACTGCTCCCAAAAATGAAATTATGATCGATGAACTAATTAGACTCTGAGATTTCCTCAAGGAGAGATGAGGGAAGGGATGAAAAATTCACACATACTACTCAAAAGAATAACTAAGTACTCACTGCAAACGAGCTGAGGGAGTGAGTAATGTTCAAATGAATAATTTGACAATATAAACTGCCATTGGAGGGTCTGTCATTAAATCGTCATTAGAACAGCCTCTTGCTATTGAGCAAGATTTTTATGAAGAAAATAAATATTGCCAATCACATTGAAAAATGGAATTATTCTTTGTAAGCGTCAAGACACACAAGAGAAGCTTACTATAATACTATTTTTAGAAAAAGAAGGAAGCAAAAACCCACTGTCTTCTATACCAGATATATATCAGAGTAATATGGGAAAGCTTCATAAACTAATACAATTACCCCCTAATTCATAGCCCAACAATTTGCAAGTCATCAAATGGTACTCACTTCAGCAAAAGGTCCAATCCCAAACATTCTATCATTCTGGAAGGTTCTGTTTTCTTTAATCTTCAAATCTTTATCTCCAATCTGCCTACAAATCCTTATGTTGCACTTCAAAATTATGTTCTGCATTTGTTTCCCTTCCTCAGTTTCCAAGGCTGTGACTTGAAATCTGGTGCCACCATTTTTCCCCTGATGTACTGCAGTCAGTCTTCCCCCACAGGTCATGCTCGAAACAGAGCGGTCAACTCTTGTGCTTGACAGCTCTAGAGTAACTGTATACATACTTGATTTTAACTCCCTAAGTGGCCTAGCCCATTCCCACCTTGCTGGCCATCCTCACAATTCTCTCTCCTTCATTGATTCTTCTCCTTGCTCTCCAACAGTATTTTATCTCCTTTCTGACCCTAAGAGACATGACCCTGAGTGGCCCCCTCTCCTTCTGCCTACCCACCCCAACTGGCTTTTCTGTCTGTTTACAAGCTATTTTGTTCTATGTCAGAGTGATTTCAAACCTCAATTCTCAAGAAAAACTTCTGTGAAAAACTTCCAAAGAGCTTGCTGGATTACACCTCAGCCCAGCCTATGAACTATTAGCTGCTCGTGTTTCTCTGCTCGCTGATCTGAACCTCTGTGGGTGCTGATAGCTCATCTCGCTATTCATGAATTGGTTTGTTTATTCCATTGATCTCCTAGAATAGCACTTTCCTGAATATCTTTCTAGATGGTGTGTCCAAGTGAATGAAGAAGCCTTATGATTCTATTCTATTGGGGGAGATAAAACAAATGCACTATGAAATCCCAACAGCAAGACTAGGATACAAATGTAGATGAGAATGAAGGATATAGATGACAGGGAAAGTGTCTCTGTAGAGAAGGCTCTTGAATACTGAGTGAAGTGAGGGAATCATGGAAACATCCAGAGAAGGACAGACTCTGCCAGCATTGTGTGCTCAAGCAAAGAAAAAGAGACAAATATGCTGTCTTGGGTATCTTACTTGCTGCCAATCTCAGAGTTTGGCACAGGCTCCTCCAAGCACAGCAGTATTTATTATATTCAGTAAGTGTGTGTTCAGCGAGTGGACCTGAAAATCACTCCCTCATGGTGTTGTGAAAGAAAGCACTTTCAAGTGTGGTTTTTAGTGTATATCGTAAAAGCCTGGGTAAGTCAAAGTTTTAGTATAAACTGCACAAAGAACACACAGGAGTAATTGTTTTAAAAGGGAGGAAACGATGCCTAGCATGGTATAGATCCACTGACATAGAAGATGGCAGTAATAGTGAAGTAATAGTGAAGGCCTGTGGACAGAGATGCTACTGGAAAATCCTCAGGAAAGACAGATCTGGCTTACCAAGTTCACCAGCACAGAGTTAAATGGGAACTATAAAAAGTCACAAGTCACACTGATAACATTTATTACATTAATTGTAAGATTGCCAGACCAACCAGCAAAATGACCTTTTGTGAGTTGATTACTGTCCTTCCATACTATTAGTCTTCCATGTAATGCCATTTCTCTGAGATAATTCAAGTCAGTATTATCAGCAATGCATTTCTCAATGGAGACTGTTTTCCTTCACAGTTGTCTTAGTCATTGTTCTATTGCTGTACAGAGACACCATGACCAAGGCAACTCTTATGAAAGAACACATTTAACTGGAGGCTTGCTTACAGTTACAGAGGCTTAGTCCAAAATCATCATGGCGGGACGCATAGTGGCACATATGGCATTGGAGCAGTAACTCAGAGCAACTTCCTTATCTGCAGAGGGAGAGAAAGAGGGAGGGGTGGAAAGACTGAGTCTGGCATACTGCTTTTGAAACTTCAAAACCCATCCTCAGTAACACACTTCCTCCAACAAAACCACACCTACCTCAACAAGGCCACACTTCCTCCTGTCCTCCTCAAACAGTGCCACTTCCTGATGACTAAGCATGCGAATATACAAGCTTATAGGGACCATTCTTATTCAAACCAACGACAATAGACTTCAGATTTTAAATCTCACATTGCCATATGATTTCATAAACCAGCTTTCAAAATTATCAAATGTCTACAACCAGGACATTAGGTTTCTACTCACCTGTTAGAACTAAATGCCATGGTTTCTTCTTGTTTCTCTCCCAGAGTCCAATCTCTAGATTGTCAAAATTCTTGCTAAAATTCCACCTGGTATAGTGGCTGAAAGTCCGTTCTCATCAATGGCCCCATTCATTCCTTCAGTGTATTTCCTCAGTTTTGTTTGTTTGTTTGTTTTTGTTTGTTTTAATGAGGTGCCAAGTCTTCTCTCTCATTTATTCATAGCTCTCTGACTATTACCACTGTGAACTTTATGAACAAAATTCCTATTGACTCATTATTGGAATTTAATAACATCAGTTATTGGAAGTGCCAACAGCTGCTCACTTTTTATCTTTTGAAGACAATGAAGGAAATAATCTGCTTCAAGAGTGTTGTGGTTTCTATGGCCTCCCTATATCTCACTCCACATCCCTACCAAAGGTGGCTTAGAAAGGGGAAAACTCTCTACTCAACTGAAAAGTGAACCTCTGTGCTAAAGAAACCATACTTCCCGAGCCCCTCTTAAGTTTTCTAACTCACAGACTTTTTTCATCTTCAATTAAATATAGCCTATTACATGTCACTGTGTTTGACAACTCTTTTACTGTAGTTTAACACTAAGTTATAAAAGTGCACTACATTTCCAATATTCCTATAGAGAAATTCCAGTATTTCTTAGAACCTCAATTTTCCATTATTTAGAATCTTCTGATTCCATCTCATGGTAAACAGAATTAAAAAACTAGTATCTTTTGAACAGAATTTTGCATATAACTGATTTAATCCTTAGTCATACACAAGAGTGTAAATGTCCTTCAGTCTGATCCACAGAGAACAAACTGAAATGAAGAAACAATAAATGACTTGCCTAACGTCACCCACAACTGAACAGAGCTGAAACTCAAACATGGACACTCCAGATGTGATATCAGGTGGCTTGTACACTTAGAACAAGCAGCCCTCTTGACCCATAATTTCTTTTTAATTTTTATTCTATATACAAGGCTTTTACCCTGAAGAAAATTGAAAGACATGCCACCAAGAATGCAACTTTGATGTTTTATGTTGTTTTGTTCCAGAAATACATGGTTTATACTATATGTGCATGCCTTTATAATCTGCTCTCCCCGTAATGACTGTGACATTTCTGCTGGTCTAGATCCTCATCCTTTCAAATGTCTCCTGTAGACTCTTATTCCGATGATGTTAGCCAGTTTCTAGTTTGGAGATACTGCATGTATCTCCAATTTTCTAAAATTACAAACTATATTGCAACACATAATCTCTGGTTATAGATATGAACTTGGCTACAAACGTCATCTTGGGAATCTGTGTTTTGAAAAGGTCTCAGCCATGCAGTATCAACTTCATAATAAACATGACCCAAACTGCCAATTTCTGGATTACTTTCTGAGAAATTCTAGTTTTTCATTTTGCCATTTTCCTTCTTTGACTTATTTCAACCTCACATCACTTTTCTATTCAGAGAGCAAGATTCTCAACATTCCACTTTACCAGAAGTTGTACAGGTTTCCCAAATGATGTCTTCCAGACAAATACTGCAATGACTTTGTTAACTTACAAAATTACTATTTGAAGAATCAATACCTCCACATTAAGCATTCCTACCAACCCCATTTATTCAAATCATTTTTTAAAAGTTACTCTTATAACCTGTGCAGAAACTTCATATTGGAAAATATTTAAAGGCATTTAAATGGATGCTGATGTAAACTGACCAATTTTAAAATCATATTTCCACATGAGCTTTCCGAAGCATTGGGAAGCCATTGCCTTGAATGCATTTCTTTTGTAGTCAATCATTTTCCTCAATTTTCTCTTTCATTTTAATGCTTTTAGCTAGTCATTTAATTTAGATTTCTAACATTTGAATAATCTTCGAGCAATGATCATTCAAGATTTTTCTTTGTAGCTGCTTCTATCTTTTCCTTTCATGAAACAGAGTCATTGCTTAGAAGCAATAAGGAATAAAGTGCATTTGGGCATTTTCAAAAATTATTTATTAGAATTTTTCTTCTCTCATATATTTCATTCCAACACCCTTCCACCCCTCCCTTCATCTTTCTCAACTCCCTCCCATCTTCCCTATTCCACAGATCTACCCACCCCCATCCTCCCACTCCCACCCCACTTCTCCCCAAGAAAGAGCAGTCTTCCCAGGGTTACTGCTCAAACATGGTACAACAAGATGGAACAGTGTCAGGCACAATTCCCTACTTCACTGTTGGACTAAACAACAACAACTAGGGGGATAAGGTACTCAAGGGCTGTCAAGAGGTTCAGGGATATACACCTTGTTCCAGTCTGTATAAGTTCTATAAGAGCAACAGGCAAACTCAAGACATATTTAGGGGACCCAGCAGGTTCCATGTCTGCTGCTCCAGGCTTTGTGAGCCCCTAAGAGTGCTGGTCAATTGACTCCATGGGGTTTGTTCTGCTGGTATCCTCCACCGTTCTGGTCCCAGCAATCCCACCTCCACTTCTGTGGGGTTCCCTGAACACTGCATTTTGTTTGGCCCTAGACCTCTGCATCTGCTCCCTTCAGCTGTCATGGGGATCCTCTCTGTTGAGGATTGGGCTAGACATTAATCTATGAGGAGAGCAAAATAACATTAAAAGTCCTCTCCTGACTGTCCAGACTCTAGTTCCTGGCCTGCCCTGGAGTATTGGTCATGGTTTCCCTCCTTTACCATGGAGTTCCACCCTTCTATTGTCCCAGTAGATCCAGCAGGGAGGACAGACCACAGGTTGAAGTTTTCATGGCTGGGCTGGTATTCCAGTCTCACCACTGAAAGCCTTGCCTCACTATAGGACATGGCCTGTTAAGGCTCCCTGACCCCCATTACTAGAGGTCGTGGCTAGGGTGTCCTTTGTTGACTCCAGTGAGTTCCACTGCATTAGGTCTCCTGAGTTTCCCTTAAATGTCTTCCAATTCTGGTTGTCTTTTCATATATTCTCTCTCCTTCCCTCTCTACCTTCCTAGTCTCTTCTCTTCCCATTGCCAACATCCTCTGTCCCTCTTGCATCTTCTGTTCTATTTCCCCTTTACCAGGGAGCTCTCTATGTCCCCACTGGGGCCCTCCCTCTGGATTTGTGGATTGAGGCACCTTTGCCCTTTGCTTAACAGTTAATATCCATATATAAGTGAGTGCATGCTATGTTTGTCTATGAGACTGAGTTACTTTACTCAGGATGATTTTTTTTCTAGTTTCTTCCATTTGCCTGCAAAACTCATGCTGTTTAAGCCAATAGAAAATTTTAGCCAGCTGGTGATGACACTGGGTGTTTGGGATCCCAGTGTAGCCCCAAGCCCTTTTTAAGGTGAACTTTTAAGCACACACACACACACACAAAAAAAAATCTGGATTGACATACTTCAATTAACAAGAACAGTTAGCCAAAAGCAGAACTACAGAAGCTAAAAGACAAGGTTAGTACATTTTAAACTTTCCCGGAACTGTATGGATTTTGATGGATTTGGCCTTTGTTTTAGTTTTGCCAGGTGGTGTTATCTACATGCTGAGTCTTATACTTCCAACATGGAGTCAGTTGTGCTAAGGTCTAAGGGTCTACTAAGGTCTAGGTGCTGTTAAAAAATAATTGCCTAGTTTGTTTATCTTTGTTTGTGATTCATTTTTTTAGAATTTAATACTACCCTTATATTATTTCTATAAAATAGATTGAAGATTTTTTGTATGTATGTGCATACCAACCCTCTAAACCTATATCTAGTTTGTTGTTGTTGTTGTTTTGTTTGTTTCTTTTTAAGTTTTGAAGTAGTTTTGTTTTGGTTTGATAGCATTAGTTGAAGTAGATGTTTTAATGATACTTTTTAAAATATAGTAATTGGTATTTCTACAGTTTTAGTTCACTGAGTTAATTTTCATAATTTCTGTTTCCTAGAAACTAATCCACATACAAAATACTTCTTTTTAATTAATATCAGTATGTCATGACATCTTAATTTTTAATTGCTTTTATATCTAGGATCTATTTCCTTTGAAAATAATCTGCTCACAGTGTTTTCTAAGTAATTAGCACTAATACATACTCATTTTTAGTTACCTTTCTTCTCATATCTCCCTTTGTTTTCCTCATAGCCTATGTTGAAATTTTCTTTCTTACATTCAGTTTTTTTTTAATTTATTTAATAATTTTAATGAATTACTGTCAGAACACAATCCAAGAATGAAGTCTCGTGAGCTTTCTGAGTGCTTTCGAGAAAACTCTAAGAAACAAGACAAGAGTCTCGTGACCTCAGTTTCTTCAAAATATTGTTCTTAGAATGTGCTTTTGTGTTCCTCGCAGGTGTCACAGATAGGAAAGAGTTTACTTCAGATTATTCATTACACCTGCTCTAGTTATTTGTTTATATCCCTGTCCGTGCAATTTGCCCTTGTGATTGTACACTTTACTCTCGTGACCCCTCTTACCCTTCAGAGTATAAACGACCTGATGCTCTGAATAAAGTTGGCTATTGCACGAGACTTTTAGTCTGTCTCATTTATCAGCTCCATTCTCCCAGGTCTCACCGCCCACCCCTCTAGAGTGGTGACAAATTACCTCTTATTTTTTAAAATCGGTTTTACAGTTTTGGTTTTCTCAGTTAGTATCCCTTTATTACGTAACTGCCAACCTCAGTTTCCTTACACTTCAGTTGTTATCTTTTTATTTAAAAGTTTATTTTAAGCCCAAAGTGCAGAGATTTTGCCATTCCTCATATGTGACTTGTCAAAACTTGTATTGAACTCATATTCTAAATAAGTAGTAATTAATTGATTATATTTTAATTTATGAGCTAGTGATTAAATCTCAAAATTAAAACATGGCTGTCAGCTTGTCCTTAATTTCCGTATTATTCTTCTGTTGTTAAACAAGTGTCATACAATTTGTGACCTGTGTGACATGCTTATCTGCTCTTGCTTTTACAGCTAGCTTCTGAGATACAAATGCCACTATAAATCCTTAAAGCCGCACTTATTGATTCTGACTATTTGCTTATATAGTTTATCAAACATTAGTAAACTATGGTCAAGTGGTTAAATACCCTAGTGACTTTTTTCTTTTTTATTTATAATATCTGGCTTTTTTATTTTTATCTTATTGCTTAGTACAAACATGTTCCTTATCCTGAGAGTTTTATTTTCGATTATATTGTTAGTTATTAAATAGACAAATCTTTAATCCTTCTTTACCTCATAGACCACTTGCCTAACCATAATCCTGTTCTCTTTCCACATTTTACAAGTACAATTGTTTTGTTCCTTTATATTATGGGTTGAACTGTGGCCCTTCCCCACCAACCACCACCACCTCAGAACAGGACACCATTAGAAATAAGGCTGGTACACAGGTTTTCGGTTAAGATGTATTTATTCTGGGTTAGAGTGAACTCTAACTGACATCCACACTGAAAGGAGAAATTCAGAACCAGAGACACACACAGGAGAAGAATGCCATGTGACAGGAAAGACAGCAAGGAGAAGCATACATCCATAGTGACAGACTGGCTGAAAGTAGAGTTACCCAAGGCTCCAAAGAGAAAAGGTTGGAACATATTCCTCAGGAGCATTCCCGATTCCTTGATCTCAGCATTGTCCCTTCCAGAATCATCAAACCATAAATTTCTGTTCAGTAAGTCACCTAGACTGTGGTAATTTGTTATCACAGCTCCAGAGATTAACACACTTCACTCTGAGTCCTCCTGCTTATTTTTCTTGTGTGTATAAGTATGTATGTGTGTGTGTGTGTGTGTGTGTGTGTATACATGTATATATATATATATATGTATATAAAATATACATATATATATATATATCCTATGAACAGGATGATAATTAATCAACACAAAATTAATAAGGGTAGCATGAGACACAGAATCAGAGATAAGCCTGAATTAGCATGGAAATAAAACTCCAGTAACGACTCGCCACACAGGCTCCCCGGTTAGCTTGCACATCAGTCAGAGTTCAGATCAATGGCTATTCAGGTCTACTGTGAATTAGAGCTCTTTTGCTTTCCCGGTGGGGAAGATGTTTGGGAACTTGCTGGTTAATGCCCACAGTGCTGAGTAGAGTGGTGGGAATCTGGAGGTGGGAAGGAGAACCGGCCCTCATTGGCTGTGTCAGCCTCACTTGCATGTTTGGAGGGAAACCCCATCCTCATTTCTCTCAGAGGCTTACAATCAACCTGTGTTCCCATTTCCCACTGTTTTGTGGTTGAAATGAGCCAGAATTTTAGATGATAATTGCCAAGTATCCATTTGGGGGAGGGGTTAATATGTATATTCACTTTTAAAAAATGTGATATTAACAGCAGCTGCTTTGTAATTATAGTGACTATTTTGACATGCATAAGTGCATTATTTAAGTGCACTATAAGCATGACTATATAACATATTAAGGGCATGTTTTGTACTACTTGTGTTTTAATAAGCTTCATTTTTTTTTGTTACCTTTAACTTCTCAACTATTTTTTCAGAAACCTTACCTGTGTATTTTATTTTATTTTTATTTTATGTATATGAGCGTTTTGCCAGCATGTATGCCTGTGAAAAATATGTGTGTCTGGTGCCTGTGGAGAGGGTGTCAGATCCCTTGGAACTGGAGTTACAGGATTGTGAGTCACCATGTGGTTGCTGGGAATCAAGCTCAGATCCTCTCACCCACTGAACCATTCTCCAACCCCAATATTTTGCTACATTTTTTTCACAGATTGGACCATTTTTTGTTTTTCTCAAAGATGACTACTGAATTTACTGAACATATAGTTTTTCTGTAACTATATTTGTATGCTGAAACTCCATGGGTATTCCTTCTTGTTTTCTGAGACAGCATCTCAAACAAACCCCAAACTTCCATTCCTCCTATAATTTCAGCCTCATAGGTGCTGTAGTAGATACAGGCATCACAAATAGATTTCTGTTAGGTCTAATTGCATAGAAGAATATTGTTAATCTCATGTTTTTCCCCTTGTTGGTAAGCTCTTCATTTTACTTGAATATTCAAAGGATTTTTTTCTTTCATATTAATAGAAAAATTAATGACAATTCACCTAGTAATGTGTACCAATTATTAACATCACCTGCTTCAGTGTGTGCTTCTATTTTAAAGTAATGAGCGATTTAACTCAGAAACCTTTCCTGTTCTAGCTTTGTATATAGCTTCTCTTCAGTATCCCTCATATTCTGAGTTTCTGTTATATGATTGTCCTATCTCTAGTCAATATGTTTCCTTCATTTTTAAGTATCTTTTCTTCTCTTTTTTTCCCTGAGCTATTTGAGAAAAAAAAAAAATATCTGTATTGTACTCCAAATCGCTATTAGTCAGCATGCTGTCACATGACAAATGTCAGCTGCAGATTCCAGAGGTCTCAGTCCACAGCCACTTAGCTCTGCTGTTTCTAAGCCAGAGACAAGCCAGAACAGGGAGAGCATGACAGAAAGAAAGTCCTGTGTTATGAGAAGAAGAGACAAGGAACAAAGTCACCTTTCAAGGGCACACTCTGAGAGACCTTCTTCCAACAATAGGACTGCACTTACTAAAGCTTCTATCACCTGTCAACACCTTTAAGTTATGAAGCCATCAGTGGCTTAGTGCATTTTTGAGGGCAGAATCCTGGTGATTCTCTCACCTTCAGAGACCTCTACCTTTGAACACTGTTGCATTGAGGAAACTACCTTCAAAATATGAGTCTTTATGGGATATTGAAGATCAATTCCATAACAGTCTTTCACCCCTCTTTCTTCAGTGTTCAATGTGTTTAATTTTAAAATCAACCCCAAACATTTTGGGTTCAGTAGCCAATTCCAGTTCCCAAATGGTTCACACTAATACCAGTTTTTACTAATAGTTTTGAATTTCAGATGTCTTTCTGGTGTGTGGGGATTTAATTTTCTTTCTAAAATGATTATGGACTTACGATGGTGCTCTGACATTAGTTTTGGTTAAATAAAAACTATAGAAGTTTATTGTATTCAACTGAGTTTCTGACAAATGTCCAACACTAAACCAAAATGTAGTCAAAATTGACTTCAAAACAGAACAGTTTCCAAATACTATTTGTAACAGTAGCTGATCATCAGGTAGCCTGCACTGGCACAATAAAGACTTCCCTTGTGTTTTCAAACAACAAAGATGGTAACTTTGAAATGACCAACTCATTTTATGCTCCATTTGCTTCATTAGCCTTTTTCTGCCTTTAAAACCTATCTCTCTGGCTCGGGCCACTGAAGGTTTCTCTACTTTAAAGGTGGGATGCCACTCGATTCATACATTTCTAACAAAAGCCAAACAGGTATGGTTAAATTCTACTAGTTCACATTTCTTTTAGCATCCTCCTGGCTGGTCCTTTCTGACCTGTATCAGTTTCATTCTGCAGTATGTTCTCTGATAAGATACTGCAGCCTGTTTCATGACTCTAACTAGAGATTACAGTATTCCTGCAATTTGTTTGGAAAACCTAGACATAAGCAATACAATTTTTTTTCTGTTTGTAAGTT
Source organism: Cricetomys ansorgei (assembly GCA_026225945.1). NCBI lineage: Eukaryota > Metazoa > Chordata > Mammalia > Rodentia > Nesomyidae > Cricetomys > Cricetomys ansorgei. Next base: position 1,190,694 of record JAMJFZ010002601.1, on the reverse strand, counting down.
GAATTTACCTCCATTATAGGTAGCATTTGGAAATGATTTTCTAACACTTTAGACTGAGTTTGGTTCCTTCTTAGAGTTCCAATTAAAGATAAAGCCCCCAGCTATGCAGTACAGGGATAGTTCCTGTGTGTCACTGTTAAATTCCTTTGTCATCTTTCTTCCTTAGTAAAGTTTCTCCAGATGTCTCAATTGTTAAACCTTTGATTTGGACCCATTACTTTGTTCCACGGCTCAGACCCCATGTTTCAGTACTCTGAGCTACATAACATCACAGGCTAGATACCGGAAACATAGGTAGTCACAGACTTGCCCAAGGCTCTAGAAGTTTTGGTGAGACTTTATATGGGCTAATGTAAAAATAAAGTGCTCAGATTAATAATGTTAAAATATAGTCTAATATAATATAATTAATAGTAATAGATAGTAAATTCAATGGCGAGTTCTAAATCAGTAATACATCCAGCTAAGGAATATTGCCTTGGCTTCTCACTTCCTAGTTCAGCTAACTGTTTCCTTTACTCCACACTATATAACACATTATTTAAAAAAATTCATGACTCTATAGTATCATGCTCTTTTCCTTATGACAATGCAGTGGTTATGATAAAGAGAAAACCATATTTAGGTCAATCACAAACTCACTGTAAAACTGATGAATGATCATCAGATCAGTCTGGGAGTGACGAGGCTCTCCTAGAGAACACACGCTTGATCACTTATTTGGGGATGGAAAGTCTTGAAGCATGTCAAAACTCAAAACTTCCGCATGTGATGTTGGGACAGAGGAGACACAGTAATGCTTTGCACATCTAGAGTTGGGAGGTTCTCAGTCAGCAATGTGGTCTGTCTCTGAGCTCTGCTAACTTGGCTACCATGCAATAGATATAGTGACCAGGGTTCCTAGCACAACCAGTTTGTGATTGATGTCAGGAACCTCAAACTCTTTTATCATCTCTTTAAATGAGCAAATTTAGAGTTTATTCCAGTGCTCAGTTTTTATTATATAAAAGATAGATACATATCTGTGAATATGTTTCAAGTATGTTAATCATGTGTGTGTGTGTGTGTGTGTGTGTGTGTGTGTGTGTATGTTTGAAACATAGGGTAAGACCATAGTTATTCCATTAATTTCAAATGGGAGAATGAATTGGACCTGCAGATGGAGGTCAATGATAGCACCTGCATATCATGTGCAAGACCTTGGGTTCCATCCCAGAATTCCCCCAACCTTCCAAAAATCTCAGATACATTTTTTGCACACACAAAAAGATGTGCATCTTATAATTAATTTCCACTATTGTTATTTTTATAAAACCCAAATCACTGTCTGATCTTTATAGAAAAAGCAATTTTCTAGTAAGATTTATTAATTTACAAAATTGTATCTATATTTGGCAATTGGATCTTTCTCAGTATTAAGCTTCACAGAATTAAAGCAACCACAATGTTTGCAAAAAACTTGTATAAATGGGCATAAATGGTTGGGGGGTGTGGCAGTTCACATTGTAAAGTCAGAATAAACTGGAAGTAGATGGACCCCACAGTAAACAGCCTACCTCTTAATTCTTCACCATGCGCAAACTCAATGTTGTTGCTTGAGAATGCAGTGTCATTGTAGATTCAAATTTTCCCCTTCATCCTTGTGTGCCCAAACCATACCTTGATACAAGCAAGAGATGGGCAGAGTTTTATTCATCTGATCAAGATCTATTTTTGTATTTCTGTGTGTGATACAGTGTGCTGGAGAATGGGGGGAGTTAAGATATGGTATCAAATAACTTATACAGGGAGAGAATCAACAGTTCTATTATCTACAACTATATAATATTGAAAGAAAAAACAAAGCATAGCATAAAACGTATTTAATAAATCCTTTGCTAAGTCGAAAAGAAAAGAAGAAGAGATCTCCAGGAACTGGAAGATACCAAAGCAAGCAGGTAAACAGAAGCTTTATCAGTGCAGACCATAAGGGAAGCACACTTGAGGAAGCCCAAGAGGTTGTGTGCTGGGCTCACTGTTGAGGAAAGGATGCACAGCCTTCAGACCTGCAAGGTAAGGACCACTATCAAAATGATGCATGGCATCTCAGATTGCAAAGGGCTATACTTTCCAATGAAAAGTCTTGGGGTGGGGGGTGTTCAAACAATTGGCAATGAGAATTTTACCTCTTAAAGGCAGTGAGGACAACACTCCACACAGAAATTAAACCCAAGCCTGAGCCATAGCTATATAAATTAAGATTGGAGCTGCCAGAGGGAAAGATATCAATGCAATTTCACAGGCAGACAGGTCTGTGGTGATGCTGGTGTGAACAAAGTTCCCTCACTGCTCTGCTAGAGAAGGAAAGTAACACAGCAATGCACTGTAGCAATTCCAAATAATAGCGAGCAAATGTTCCCATCTCATTACACTATTTATAACATGCTTTCCTGCTACATACTTTTTAAAATTTACCATAGAACAATGGACCACACTATTCCAGCAATAGCCTCATAAGCAAAACACTTCTTGAATGTCCATTTCTGGACACAGCCACAATGGGGACCAAGCCATCAACAGGAGTGTCTGGAGAGACATTTCATAGCAGAGCCAAACCAGTTGTTTTCTGGATGCCTCTCTTTCTTTCATTTAACATTAAGCCACAATCAAATGCTACCAACTTACCTTCCAATCACTTTTGGAGTCAGATCCTTTCTATGTCTACCACAGATCCATGCTGCCACTGTGCCCCCTCTAAATCAGGCAGCACCCTCTCATTGTATTCTATACCTGACCATGCCTATCCCACTTCCACTAAGGCTTCAGATTGATCATTTTGTCAGTCCTCTGCTCAAATCCTTCCATGTTTTCTTGTGGAAAACAAACTTATTAAAAAGTTACCTGCCCTTGTCCCCTCTTGATGTCATCTAGTAACTCCAAAGCCTGTCTGGATGGTTAACCGATCTTCAACCACTACAAGCTTGACTTTTCTTCCTAGAAAGCAGGCTATGTCACAATTCACAGCCTGATTATCAGGACAATTATGCTTGGGTTTCAATCTCAACTCAGAGTGTGGCTTTAACCAGAGCATTCCTCTCTGAGTGTTTGTTGGCTGTGAGCTGTAGTTGATAGCAGAAGCTGTTCATAGGATCACATCAGTGGCTCTCAATGGGGAGATAATTTTTGTCCCCTAGAAAACACTTAGCAATGTCTGGACACATTTGTAATTGTCACAATATGGCAGGTTGTGACATCCGAGACTGCTACTGTACATCTTATAAAGTACAATGAGCAGGACCATAGAAGAATGACTCACCCCCAAAAGCCAACTGTGCTGTGCTTGTGTAAATGTGAGTTATACTGTAAGGATTAAATGACTCATTATGTATAAAACACACAACATAGCGTGGATCATATAGGAAGCACTGGTTATTTTCTGAATATATACATTATATAATGCACTATAATTAAGTACAATATACAAATCTATATGACATTATGTATGCTATGTACATCATTGTATGATAATGAACTAAGAAATGTGTGCCTATGTCTACATGTTGTATATATTCATTGTATTTCTTGTTCAGGTTTATTTATTTATTTATTTATTTTATTTTTTGCTAGCTGCTCCCCATTGCCCCAAATTCTCTCATCACAGATAACCACATCATTCATTCTCTCACTTCTAGATATTTCTGAAATATCTTATCAGAGACTTCTCTGAACATCTTATCAAAACTGTACCAATCATGCCTCTTTCAACTTACTGAATTTCAGTATCTGAAATACTATATATTCATTGGCTGATTCTCGTGTGGATTCCAGCAATAACTGTATGCATGCTCACATTGGCCTACACACGTATGCTAATATTGCAAATGGACGGCAGCACATTTGCAGGCAAGAATCAGAGTGTATGGCATGCTTTATTCTGTACATTATAGCTAAGCACTCAGCAATCATTAAGTCATTCAGCTAACACTGTGAAGATGTTCAATAGACAATAGTTGGGAAGCATGGATCCAGAAATTGACAAGGAGTATGAAGTAAACTAAGGCCATTTTGGAGTCACTTATAACATGCAATTGTCTAGATAGTTCCAACTTAGAAAATGTCTTTTAATAAAAATGTGTACTAAGGAGTTATTTAATTGGTTTTTGCTAATCTTGATTCTAACCTCAATCCCTAAATGTTTCCTTTAGTGACGCATTGTTGACTGTGGAATGTAATTCAGGCAGTACCTTAACTGCCAGGGGGAACATTATATCAGGAAGTGGAGAAGGAACAGGAAGGAGAGCTGTTAGGTTTTCTGGAGTAAGTATAAAGTAATTCAAATGTGAAAGCACATACGAGATCCCCAGTGCATCTGGTTTGGGGCAAAATAGAACTTTGAAGATATGCTGTCATGTGGGAAAAGCCCTTTCTATGACAAATCTACTCCAGTAAGTGGCAGTTTTCATACCGAAATGGTGCCACGTTCTTAGCACATCACCTGTCTCCTGTGACAAAAGCATGTAAAGTACAAGCCATATCTGAGTGCTCTCAAGTCCCCTGAGCTACTTTGGTCATTTCATATGGTATTTATGGAAGAAAGCACTGCTTTAGGTAGCTAGGAAAAGCAGCCACAGCCAGACCCTCCCCCATCCTCACAAGTACAAAACCTCCCAGAAGAATTTCCAAGAGGTGGTGTCTGCTGACCAGTGGTCTGATGGGAGATGGTGTCAGCTGACCAGAGGTCTGTTGGGAGGTGGTGTCAGCTTACTGATGGTCTGTTGAGAGATAGTGTCAGCTGACCTTTGGTGTTTGCCACTTTTGTGTAGTTTTTATTTTTCACAACTCAGTGGCATGGTTAAAATTATTTTGACATATTCAGTTGCAAAAATTCTATCAAAAATTCAAGTTGGTGAATACAAAATTGAAACTGTACTTAAGAAATAACTATTTTTAAACTGTTCATGTTTGTTCATTCGTTGTGATGCTTTTCCAGCACATATTTTTTTCTGAGCTCTGGAAAGTAAGAAATGCTCCCTAGAGAGCAGACATTTCTCTATTCCTTGGTCCTTTCCCTTCATATCACCCACTTAATATGAATACCCTGTCCTTCCACAAGCTTGTTTGCTATATTCTTCCCTGTGCACTCTCTTTGCTGGAATTATTGATGTCCTCATGTTTTCCTTACAACAGCCTTGTACATTCAGCTTTCCTTCCTCACGCCATGTCAGCCCTCCTTCTCTACCTACCCACACTGCTTCTTCTTCCATTCATGCTCGCAACTCAATTAGCTTTTTGCATTAATACTTAAGGCTGTGCTGTCCTCTGAGCTCATAGCTATCACTTCAAAGTTTGTATTTCTTTCTTTTTAAAATTGTGCAGGGCTGAAGAGAGGGTTCAGTGGTTAAAGAACACTTGCTGTTTATTCTGGAGGATCCAAATTTGGTTCCCAGCTCCTACATTAGATACCTCACAACCACCCACAACTCCAGCTCCAGGACATCCAATTCCCTCTGCTTGACTCCAGGGAACCTACACACATGTGCATGCACACACATAGACACATAGATTATATGTCCATACAAAAGAGATGACAATGAATTACAGACCTTAGCTTATTACTCAAAACAGTAAGACATGGACCTTAAAGTCTAACACCAAAAGACTTACGCATTAGCATTAATTTTGATGGTTTATGTTAAAATAGCCAAGGTGTCATTTTAACGTCTCACTATTTTTGATCTAATAAAAAATAATAACCGTCAGCAGCAATTGTTAGAATGGGATGAATATGGTCAAGCAAAGTGTTAAAAAGGGTTATTGACAAGACTTTGTTTGATATTGGGGTAAAATAGAAAAGGAGAGTATAGAGTTCAAATTTCCATCTTACATAACTATGTGGCACCACATAAAGACAGAGAAAACAGGTGAAGAAATTTTGGTGATGGAAGAAAACTGCAAGTTATTTCTTGGTTATGTAGCTTGCATTTGAAATGTGTGTGATATCTGAACACACAAGCTGAAAATAACCTTGGCTCTGGACACATGAAGCTTGAAGAACTCTAGTCAGGAGCTTGCACATGTCAAAACTCTAGGCCCTGCCCACTCCAGCAGGTGCTTCTCCAGCTCCAAGCCCATGCCATGGCCATGAGCAGCTGGTACAGTGACCCTCTCGGCTGGGGGTGCCGCCCTGTTACAGCACTGGTGGCCTATTTGCCCCAGCCATCCCCGCCACCTCAGATGCTGCCCCACATTAGCCACCTCACCTCTGGAGATGGTCATCTCAGCCCCAGCAGAAGTGGGACAATGATGTGTGACAGACCATCTCCAGCACACTGGAACCCCTAGAAACTGTGTCCTTTCCCTCAGAAAGGAATAAACACCCTGCCCCTCCATAAGTTCTTTAAGTGTACCTAAAGTTAGTAAGGTTCAAAGTTTAAGTTGTTCATTTACCTCAGAATTAGAGTTTATTTCACAGGACCTAAAATCAGTTCAAGACACAGATATCTGGGTCCTTCTCCCTAGATTATTCAAAATCCACCAACCTCTAAGCCCAAACCCTTTCCATCCCCAAAGGCAGACAAGTTGACATTTTGGGGTGAAAAATTTGGACTCAAGCCCACCAATCACCTGAACCTGAAATCCCACCAATCCGTAAGCTCAGAAAACCCATCAAACATTGAGCTTGAAACTTACCAATCACAGGCCAGGTGGCTAGCTCCACCCCTGCCCCAGAAACCTTATATAAAGGGCTAGACTTTGCTCAGTCTTTCACTGCTTCTCCTCTGAGTGGAAGCAGTCACTCTCCTGGATTCCTCCTCCAAATAAATATCTTTGGTGAGATTTACTGTCTGCTAAGATTCTTTCATCTGATAGAAGCAAAGAGAAGAATAGAAGAGGTGAAGCAAAGCAGAGCTGAACATCTCAGCACTGCTGGGCTGAGCACTTCAGTCCTATTGGGGTATTCTCCCTTTAGGGCTGCATCACCTCTACAGGGGAGATGTATCCCCTTGGTGCTGTGTGGTCCCTGGGCTCCTGATTACCAGGTACCCTTCCATCTCCGTTCGAGTGGAAAAAAAAACCCTAACAAGGATGAAGACTAAACTTAAAACCCTGACTCTGTAAAAACCCACTAAGTAGTATACAAGCTTAAAGTGTAAACCATAGAAGAAATTCTTCAAAGGAAAGGAGGGAGGGACGAAAGTAAGAAAGAGAAAGTGTAGAAAGGAAGGAGAAAGCTAACTCATTATTCACAGAAGTTAAGGTCTATGAAATCACAAAAATGAAAACATGAACCATTGCTCCAAAGAAAGTGCAAGGTTAGGTTCCTGAGAGCCTTTGGGTACACCACCTACTAAATTCCATCGCCTACTAAATAATTAACCTTGCCTCATGTGTGTTTCTCTTCTAAGGCACTCATTTACTCTATGTTGGTAATCCCTTAGCACTGAATTCATGGCCAACAAAATTATGACTTGTGCCTGAATTAACACATTTTCCCCTTGAAAGCATATCACAGCCTTTAGCGCTTAGGGCTGTAGAAAGCACTCAAGACTACACTTGGGAGCTATTTTAAACAGAAAAATTGGCAACAAGAACCACAAAATGTGAAGGTGCAACTAACTTGGTTACTAGAAGGACAACAGCAAGTAAAACAACAGAGCATGACCTTGACCTTCTCAGTGGACACATATCTATTAATAAGTCCCTTAAATGTTCACCACTCTGAGCACATCCCTGAATGACTATGAACAAGCTACAAAGGATCTTGGGGGTATACATCAACCTTAGTGAGTAGACAAATTTGAAATTAAGTTATCTCCCAGTAATTAGTATCAACTGTAGCTAAAAGTGCTTGAAGAGAAATAAGAAGTGTCAGTTAGGAAGGCACAGTGAATCCATCATGTCAAGGCAGTGAAACAGATTCTAGTGGGCTGAGGATAAGTGTGTAGTGAATCAGAGAGTTAGAAGGACAAAGCAGAAAACCAAAAGGCTTTCTAAATACAGAAGATGCATACTGTTTCTCCAACCTGATAAATAGAACAGAGATTAAACCAATTACACCTAACTTTTTTTTTACTTAATTTAGGAAGGCAGCCAAAACAACTTAGGCATCTGAAGGGCTAAGAAATGCACATGCTGGCAGGTCTAGCTGCAGTGTTTAGGATCAACTCTTCAAACAAATCAGCTTCAAAACAAGAAGGAGGGAAGGAATGAAGAAGGAAGGAAGGGAGGAAGGAGTCGTCCACAACTAATAAAATGGCTGTAAGAGGAAAAATAGCGTTTGGTACATTTGCCTTTTTATAAATTCTAAGTCTCTTGCCCCAGCTCAAACATTAGCTGGCTCAGTGAAGGAAAGTAGCTTCACTGAGATATAAAAAGATATACAAAGTCTAAACAAACTTGTTCCTAACCATAAATATTTCTAACCTCCTAAAATTACAAATAAAAAATTAAACATTGAAGCTATACCAAGACGCTGTATAACACTGAGAAAGCTTTTAAAAAATTAAACCACTAGATGCATATTGTTGTTGTTGTTGTTGTCGTTGTTTTATTCTTATTTTTATTCTTTTATACAGGGTAGTAGCAGTAGGCTACTGTGTATCTCACCAAGGAAGACAAGGCTATATTTTCATAGATGCAAACTCTGCCAGACCTCTATAGAGAGAACCACCTGTCCTGACAAGCACCATCCTGGACAGTGGAATCTCAGTCGTCTGATCTCAGGGGTCTTTATTGACACAGAAGCTCCTGGGGTGTTCTATTGATAGCATGTGCAAGCAGACGATGAGGAATCAAACACCTCTTACATAAAGCCAACACCTGCAGATAAGACAAGATGCCAAGACCAGGAAGCCCTTCCCCCAACAATGCACAAAACAACCATTTTTAACATAACTAGAAATGAACTTCTGCAATGCAGTGTCTCACTGTATAGCCCTAGCTGTCCTGGAACTCATTATGTTGACCAGGCTAGCCTTGAACTCAGAAATCTGTCTGACTGTGCCTCACAAGTGCTGGAATTAAAGATATGTGCCACCAGATCTGGCTTAAAGTATATCTTTTCACAGATAAAAAAAAATTAAATATAATTAAAGAAACAAAATTTTCAATTTGTAAAATGGTTATTGGGTTGATGACCAAAGAGAATTCGTTACAAGGGAAGGAAGATGTCTTCAACTTTTAAAACCAAAGAATCTCTAACCTTTAATTTTATGTATGGATGAAACACCTAGTGACAAAGCCCCTATGGTCCAATTTGTATACTATTCTATTTCCAATCACTTCTGTTACACCACTGGAATAAAACCCTGACAAGCCAGCATAAAAAGAGACATTTCAGAAACTGAACAAATGACTACATAAACATAGTTTGACAACTTAGGTCAATAGTGATAAAATGCTCTTAAGAAAACTAAATGTTGACCCCTGAAACCCCTCAATATAATGAATGTGCCTGAATAAAGTCACAAGAGCAACAGTGTGGAGTTCCACTTTGAGCATGATTGAGTTCTCCCACATTGACACCCAGTGGCCCCATCCTCCAAATGACAGCTGGAAACTCAACAAAATATAAACCCATTTCTTAAAGCATCGAGGTGTGAGCAGACACAGGGCTTGAGGGAAACCCATACTTAAGGGACGTGCTGTGTTTTTCTGCACTAAAGAAACGGGACTGCAGTGGCAGCCATCACAGCCATTGGAGAGGGAGAAGTGTTCTGGAAAAGCCAAGGGTGGGAAGCCTCAAGTTCTTTGAGAAAGCCCTGCCCAAGACTTTAAAAATCTTCAACCACATACATGTAGGACAAGCTGGATCAGGGTAAAACAATTGAACTGTTCATTGAGCTCTCTGCAAAGGAGAGTTTACAATATGGACTTAAGCAGTCAAACTGACAAAAAAAAAAAAATAGAAGCACTCTTCACAGAACTCATAAACCAGAGTGTTTATCACAACCATTCCCAATGAATAGATAGGCAATGATCTGAAATTCCTCACTATATGATAAATCAGGGAAACAAAGCCCCTTCTGAAGAGAAAATGTAAACAATAAACGGTCCAGGTATGGTCTAGGTGTTGGATTGCCAGACTATGATCTTAAGCATACCAACAAGGATTTTGAGCTCAATGGTATAAAGAAAAGTATAAGAATAATGACAAAATAGGAAATGTCAGCAAAGAAATTGAAAATCTGTATGTATCTGTATATATATGGGGAAAGAAAGAATGTAAACCCTGGAGCTTAAATATACCTTACCTACATGTTCTGTTTGTTTGCTTGCTTGCTTGCTTGCTTGCTTGTTTTAAGCTTAAAGCAGGATCTATAAGACAGACAGGTATGTTGAGTTGCTAGGTAATGCCTTGCTTCCCTTTCTTCCGAGTCTAGTGCTGGACTGTTTCTAAGCCCCAGCTGCTGTGGAGAGTAATAGTTAGGTCATGAGGGAGGGGTCTCAGTGAATTGTCTTAATACCTGTATAAAAGGCCCTTTAGGGAGTTAGTTTCATCCCTTATCATTAGAGGTTACAGCAAGGATATGCTGTTAGTGAACAAAAATGAAGTCAGCACTCCGCAGACACCAAACCTGCAGCATCTTGACCGCAGATTTCCCAGACTCTAGAATGCGCAAAATTAATTTTTGTTGCTTAGAAGCTACCTCCTCTACGATATCTGGCTATAGAAGCTTTAAGGGATTAAGATACTCATTCTGAGATAATCATAAATGATCATTATAAACCACAACAGTTAGTCTAAAAACACTTGTATATATTTTCACAGTTTAAAACTTTCTTTTGTGAGAACCAAGCCTACCTGTGCTGACTCCACACCCAGGCTAACATCTATAACACAACCTCACACCTAAGGCTTAGGGAACATTGCAGGATCAGGGACAGAAAGACTGCAAGAGCCGAGGACCAGGATGTCTGCTCTGAGGAAATGTCTTCCAGATGTGACAAGGAAGCTGCACCCATGAAATCTCAATAATGGGGTTGCCTAAGCAATGGATGTACAATGACAGCATATGCCAAAGCAGGTGAGGGGAATCTCACAAGGCCCCACCCCAGATGGAGAGCTATAGGCAATCAATGGCTGTCAAAGGAGGGAAAAATCAGCCTTCCCTAAGGATGAGCCTCCTGATAGGTTATCCAACCCCAAGTAGTCAGCCATAAACACCTATGCATATGAGAAATAACATATTCACACAGCAAGTTATATGCAAATATAAATATAAACATGTAATAATTAAAGAGGTCAATAATTTGACAGACAGTTAGAGGCACAGAAGTTGGAGGGGGGAGGGACGTATGGAAATGATGTAAATAAAGTACTCATGTATGACATTCTTATAAAAGATTTAATTTTTAAAAAAAAAAAACTTTCTTTTGTCAAATTGATTCTCTTGATATTAACAATAACCTTTTGACCTAAATATGGCGAATGTTAATGTCTATATTTTACAGAATGAATAAAGAAGAAAAAAAGGATGGGGAAAGGGAGAGGAGAGGATTAGAGGATTCTAGCCAGATGACTGAAAATCACAAGGTGAAGAGACTCATTAAGGTACCAATCTTACTGATTCTTAAGGACTCTGAGAGCTGTAGGAGCATATTACCCTGTTCCATCTAAGGGTAATCTTCAAACTCCAATTTCAGCACAGGGTGTCGTCTTTACAAGTTGTGCATCTTTTAAGACAGATTTTATCAATATTCTTTTGGACACCTGGTCTTATCATACCAACAAACCATAAGCCAGTGTGGTATCCTCCTGAAGGGCACTAGCCTTAGTTGCTGCCTAGATTTGCAGCATGCTTGGCAGAGTTCAGCTGCTCAGTTGGAGCCGCACATGAGCCCAGTACTCTGTGCTGTGACCTTTCCTGCAGCTTCCCGTGTCTCCTGAGCAGGGTCTCACACAGGTGATCTTTGCATTTTTCTGTGTGTGAGTTTTTCTTCTTCTGGCTAAAACCTGTGCCTCGTGTATTTGCTTGTCAAATTGGGAGGTTGTGGAAAAGAAGGGTTAGAAATGTTGTTTTATTGTTTTATTTCATAGTAAGAAGAGGTGTAACCTTGCTGAGAGGGTGACAAATTCAGTTATAGTCAGCCAGCTCTTGACAGGTTTTATCAGAAAACCAAACAAGGAAAGAGTATGTATGTCTGCTACCAGCTGTCACAGTATTGAACAATGAATGTTTGATGAAGCTGACCTGCAAATACACACAGGTCTATGGAAGTCAGCTTTAAGTAGCAACTAGCTGACAAAATTAACAAGAAAAGGCCTTGGTAGAGGATATCAAAAGAAACGAAAAAAATGAAAAGCTCCCACTTCCTTTATTTATTTGGGTATGTGTAGAAAGAGCCTGTAGGCAAGGTGAAATCTGAAATGAAGTCGCAGTTTTGTTAAGATAAATAAACGGTCTTCATCAGAGCCTGTAAAAGAAATACAGTTTGGAAAATTGTCAGATTTTTTTCAAAGTAGTCCTGCTATGAAAAGTAGAAAGGGGTCTGCAGGAATTATGATCTCAGCTGTGCTTCCTGGAGATGGGGTGGGAGACAGTGAAGGAACCCAGAGAGTGGTAAAGCGACCCCAGTGCTGCACAGGCTAGGCCCTCATTGGCTTATCCTCATCATTTTTCCTGATGCAGAATAAAAGGTCTTTATCCAATACAAAGTGCTCAACCCTGAAGTCATGCACACACAAGCCACACTAAGTGAACTCAGCAGGTTATATTTATATATTTATGCTTATGCTTATGTAACAATAATAATCACAGAAGAGGCAATCAACTTGAGACAGAGTGGGAGAAACGTGGGAAGGCCAGGAAGAGGGACATGGTAGGAGTTGAAGAGAGGAAAGGGAATGGGGAAATGATGTGATTATATTTTAATTAAAAATTTTTTTGATAACAAAACAAGTACAACATTTTAAAAGGGTCTTCATCCAACAGCAACCAAAACATCTCTCTGGAAAGAATCTAATTTCTTATCCAGTCTTTGCCCTCCCAAGTTGAAATTAAGGGCATTATTTTTTTCACATCTAAGAGAACATGTGATACGATTATTTCAAGCTGGCAATAAGCCGTATCTTACTTAAAAATATGAGAAAGTATTTCAAACTAGGAGAAGATCAAATAGTATTGGGATAATTTTTCAAATCTACCAAAAATAAAATCTTTCCCCATCAACCACCTCCCCTAAATGGTTTCACTTGTATATTTCTGTAGCTGTTACCAAGCCTTGTTGACAGCTAAGCTTGTGTCACTCTTGTGGGTCATCCTATGAGCTTCTGGATGACAAGGAAACTCCCTCACTTAGCTCCAACTCTTTTTTAGTCTGACTCCAGCCATTGCTCACTGAGATCTGGGTGAGTGAGACAGAACTGACTACAATACTGAGACACAGAAAAAGGCTTACTGAAAGTGGGCTGCATCCACTCCACTCTGCATCCTGAAGCTCCTGTGTTTAACTCTCTTGACATTGCTCCGCAAAGCAGAGTTACCCTCCCTGTGGAAAAAAGATGTCAAAGAGCAAGCCCCACACTTCCTGTTCAGCCTAGTAAAATAAGGAGGAAACCCACAAGAAAAACCACATCCATTTCCCCAGACAGCACTTTTAACAGGATGTGATATAGCATAATTAAACACTCTTCCCAACAGGAGAATAATTTCCATGTGTTTGCTTTCCTTGTGAGTGTTCACTTTGCCCATTCATTTCAGAACTCATGTTTGATAACATCTAGTGTTTCACAGTGAATGGAGTGGCGCTGTTAATATAAATGATGTGTCCTGTCAATCTAAAAAGCCACAAATTTTAACTCTTGGGGTTTCTGCTTCTTATCTCTGCCTCTCCAAATTTTTTCAACCTATATTAAGTGGCAGATTTTTTTTTTTACTTTATACATGTTCTATTATTTGTCTATCTCCATAGTAGTGGATAAGGTTTAATCTTAGCAATAGAGATACAGAGATGAAAAAACATCCGTGACGGATTCTATAAGAAAAAAAAATTATAAAGCTGTATTACTGTCACACTGCACAGATGTGGGTCTCCATGTATACCCAAAAGGGCAATAGTTAGGGAGAGTTTGGTGGTCAGCTACTAAAAACCTGAAAGAGAGCTAGGTGATGGCAAGCACTCATACAAACCAGTGTTAGAGGAATGTAAGTCCACAAAGAGGATGACATGAAAATGGGCTCTTTGGAAATGACTGAAAAGAATCAGATGCCAGGGTTAACTTTTCCCTTGTTGTGATGTAGACATACACTGCCAGTGAGCTTCTCTTGTCCTTAGAGCATAGTGGGGGAAAGATGCTAAGATGCCTGATGTCTATCTTTGGTGTAAACACTAAGGCAGGACTGATTGGCACACCCTTATTCCATGATTGGAAGCATCCCTGTGCATTCCACAGTTCCTGTGACATCCAGAAGTCCAGGCCTCCAAACGGAGAAGGATGGGAGGAAGAGGAGAAGGAGGAAGAGTAACAGTAGAGGTTAGTCAGGAAAAACAAACAAGCAACAGCTAACTCCAGGTATATGGAGGATGTGTGCCCTCTACTCAGAGACTCCTCCCCACAGTGAAAATAGAGGAAAACTGCATTCTACGCCTCACCTTCATCTCTCCCTAAGCTGGGCTATCTGAAGCTGTTTCACAAATTCACATGGCAGTTTTGTGAGAGAGATGGGATGTGTACTTGCAACAACCCCTCTTTAAAAAATCTTGATAAACCAAAGATTCAATGAGCCATGCAGTCTGCTTCTGCCCTAGAGGAAAATGTGGACTGTCTCAATATCTGTGTGGGTAGAGTGTACTTAAAAGAAGAAGGGGAAACTAAATATTGAGGGGGTAAAAAGAGTTTCTCAAAATTCGATAGTCATTTAAATGGCTGAAGAAGCTGATTAAATTTCATGGCAGAAAATCCATTTCAAAGGATTGATTACAAACATGGGTGTTCAACAGTAGTCTACCAGTGTATGTATAGACACATACATATTACTTAAATGTATGCTTTTCTATCTACTTTTCTTCTTGGGGAAGTCTTACTGATATCATAAGAATTTGGGCTTAGAAGCTTTTTGGGTGGACTCATTGCCTGCACTCTGAGTGTGTGTGTGCAAAAATGTAGATGTGGCTAGTTTGATATTTATGCTCTGAATTTCCATATAATCCAGAGAGAATGCTCACAATTGTTTGGTTACTAGCAAAGTGCTCAAAGATGGTGCCTTCAAAACTGTTGAAATGGAGAAGATTAAACCTGTAGAGAGACCCAAAGAGCTGGCTTCACATGTCCCTGGCTATAACTGCTCTTACATCCTGTTGGTTGGATAACACTTTTCTCGGTGATCAGATTCAAGTGGCACCAAGAAGGGCGCTACCCTCAAATGTCACCTTGCCTGAAACTCTGCCAGCAGAATGTGCCTTTAGGCTAGAAGGAAATAATGAGTACTTCTTGCTGACTGCTGAGAGTACATGTGATTTCTTTTTCTCTACGTATTTGGTTCCCTGGTTAATGCAACAGTGATATTAAACTGTATGATGAAAATGGTTCTTAGGAAAAGAAACTAAGCTAACAAATAGTATATAGTATAGGCTTCTCTGATATACCTATAAACACGTGGTTGACACTCAAAGTATGTGTTTTGGACAAAGATATCTATTTCTTGTGATCCGAGCATTCTCTGCAGGGATTATTGGGTGAAATTGCCTTAAGGAAATGACAGCTCTCTGTCATTTTCCGCAGCTCTCTGACTTTGATAAATAACTGAATCGCCATATAGGCAGACATGCAAAAGACCTGGTGCTTGTCTTAGTGAGCCTGACCTGTAGGAGCTACCAAGGAGAGGAGCAGAGGGGATCTTGAGAGAGATGGGTATGCTGATAGCCCTCCGAATGTTGTCTGCATTGTTTAAGAAGCCAGAGAGGGTGACAAGAGCAGTCTCAGAACCTTCCACAAACTGCGATGTTCATGCACCAGGAGCCACTGGGAAGCAGCTGCTCAGTTTTGATTGGTTAAATTCGGGGATGTTTCAGGTAGTATTTCACTGAGGGAAAGGACTGTGTTGCTGCCTGGGGGTTGAGGGGAGAAACAGCTCCATCAGTTTCTAGTGTGGTCCTGAAGGAATTTCTACTTCTAAATGCAAATGTCTGGAAAGGCCAAAGAAAGGAAAGGACTGTGGACTTTGTGAAGCGATAAGAGAAAAATCTCCACTCCATTATGCAAGCCTGGAGGAAAGGTTGGTTTATAAACATTGGTTTTGCAGTCCATCAGGGCGCCAGGACCCTGCGTTGCCAAGGGACACCTCCAGCGCTGAAATGAAATAAGAAGACCAGTGTTTGCATTAACATCCCCATTTGATTCACTGTTTGATTAAGACAAGGGAGAAGGAGACAGCAACCTGAACTGCCTGGCTTCCTGCCTGGAGAAAAGGCCGAACACTGAGAAGCTATGTGCAGGACCCAGTCTGGGCAAAGAGCAAAACTGCTCCTCCCTGCGGCAAACCCCTCTTCCCTTGGTCCTGCCCACAGAGCCAGGGTCCTTCCAGTGCAACCACTGTAAGGGGCTGGGGCAGGGAAAACTGAACACCTCTTCAGCAAATGAAAGACAAGTATCTAAAAAACAGAAAGATTTGGGAGTCTGCTGAGGTTGGGACAAGAAGGTCTCATTTGTCAGAAAGTCTGGACACCTATCTCCGTCTGGTGTTTGTCTATTTCCTCTTAAGGTGAACGAAGAAAAGTGGGAGTGTCACCCCTACTCCGGGTGCAGCTCCTCGGCTGCTTCTCGGCCCACTCCATCCTCACCCTGTGGAAGAACTGCCCCTAACAGCACAAGAATCCTTGCTGGAAGCCGAACTATAAAAGAGATCATCCCCAGGTCGCAATGGTTAGATTTACAATATTTTACTTTGTAATAGTGCCAAAAATACTCATATATCTATTTTGTTTGTCATTTTCCATACTTAAAACATTCCATAAGCATTCGACTCTGTTATTTTCAGATAGACTTTGTGATAGATGAATTCCCTTCTCTGTAGGTGAACGTAAGTTTAGGAGTCTATTTCAGGCTGGTGAGGCTAACTGTCACTGGTAGGTTTAGTGAATTCATGCATTTTTAAAAGCTTACATTTCAAGTTACAAACTTTTTCATTATACAAAGATCTGTTATTTCTTTAGTATGAATTAGACAAAAATCTATATAACAATCCCTATAATGCTATCAGGCTTTCTCATCCACTCTTCAATTTTTTTTTGGAATGAAAGATAGCTGGATGATCATAAAAATGACCAGTAGGGCATTGAAAAGAGTTCCCTTAGCCATGTATGAACTTTGGGTGAAGGTTCTTGGGATGTAACACCAAGAGAGTAGCACTCACTTCTCTGAACACACAGTCAAAATCTCGACATGAGAACGTTACACTTTCAAACATTGCCTACAACATCGAGGAGAGGCAGGGCTCTCTCCCCAGTAGGACAATGTATTTCTTTCAGTTTTATCACAATTCTGAAAATGGATGCCTGACACAATTCCTGAGGATAGAAGATCCCTGAGGCAGTAAAGAGAGCAATGCACTTAACCCGGAGTCTGATGCCGCAGGTGCTCTTGGTGATCGTCCTTGCTGTGTTCTGTATGGCTAGCACCCAACGTTAGGATGTCCTGATGTCACTGACTTCATCCGAGATGCTTTTAAGTGTGATGTGACAGGAATGCCTTCACACTCTGTCATGTCTGTAAGATAGCACCGAAAGGCAAAAAACAGAACTGAGTGCAAACCAGGAAGGGATCAACTGTCCTCTTGTCTGTCTCTAAACCAGTGTCTGATCTTCTCTCTGTGGGACTTCCTTTCTCCTCCTTACACCACTTGTCATTTCTTCTGTCCATGTAAAGCCACAGCTCTCATGTCAGAAGTAATGAGAGGCAGACAGCTTATTCTAGATTCAGATATTAGTAACTGGCCCCGGAGTCAAATATGAGTCATGGTCCGGGAACCCAGATCCACATTACCCTAAATACCATGTTCCAATGTGCTAAGAGTTTCTCGAAGCTTTTACAGTAACAGAAGAAAGAAAGCTATAAAGCAAGACACTGTTAGAATACAGTGGCAGATATATACAACGAAGCAGGGACATCTCTGCTTTTGAGTTGGTGAAAGCTAAGAATCAGTATATTCCAAAAAGATTTACCTAATGGTCATAAGGATGTTAGGGCACACAGAGAGGTATGCAATACACACTAAGATAATTTGGCTATGGGGCTGCAATATACCAGTTCTCCCAAATCACTCAAGTCCAAACAGTCATTCAGCCCTGTAGAATGCTTTATATAGTGCGTGATTTTTCCTCTGGGAATGAGTCAGTTAACATTTCCTTCCTATACTTCCTCTCTCGTTTACTTTCACAAACATTTATTGGCAACTTCTTGAGTCAGCAATTGTGCTTAACTAAAAACACAAGCATTACTCCTC
This sequence comes from Cricetomys ansorgei, assembly GCA_026225945.1. Lineage (NCBI taxonomy): Eukaryota > Metazoa > Chordata > Mammalia > Rodentia > Nesomyidae > Cricetomys > Cricetomys ansorgei. The sequence goes on along the minus strand of JAMJFZ010002601.1, from coordinate 1,172,272 downwards.
AAACTTCACTCTTGTATTCTCATTCAAAAATGTGTTTCCCTGGCATTTGTGTCCTCCAGCTGAAGCATGGTGGTCCTTTCTTCCCCGTCCTCTCTCTTCATAGTCCTTCACAGAACTAGTAGCCACTTCCCACATTTAGTACAGATCTAAACTCATCACCTTCCTTCATACCTCCCACTTCGCTCAGGCATCAACAGAGGATGCCTTAGACACGTTGCTATCTCAACCCTTTCTCAATGAGCTGAGGCTCCACCGCTACTTCTGTCATCACATCATGACCATACCTTGTACCTCGTCCTTGTTGAGATCTTGGATCTACAACTGAAAGCACCATAAAAACCCTGTCTCTGAGGATCACTTCCTCCCTTTGCTGCCAACCTCTCACTCATTCCACACCAGGACTTCAGCCCTTCTAAGACTTGAGCCTTTGGCCCTTGCTGCTCCCTGTCTGAGTCACTCCTTCTCCAACCCAAACCCTAAGACCACATCTCTCCAAGTTGTCCTAGTGTCTACCATTCACTACAGGGCCTCCATCATGGTCTCTTAGGTCTGCCTACCTATCTGAGCCCTGACTAAGAAAGACAAAACTTGTCCTTTCTCTTCTTTTAATAGTCTTTCTTTCCATTGCTGGCCAGACTCTAAGGATGCTCTTTCTGGTACTTGGGCCTTTTTCACTCATTCTCTGAAGCAAACTCCCTTTGGTTATGTGGCTGTTTGCTGAACCTTTTTTCCTTGGGGATGATGGGATGTGGAAAACACAAACCATGCCTATATTTCTCGGGTTGTTTTTCCATATGACCAGCCAATGGCCAAATGATGAAAGGTAAATAATACTAAGCTTAATTTTCTATGTTCTTCCCCTAGGCACAGGACTATCTTTTACTCTCCACTGCCATTCTATTGGGGCTGGAGAGACTTAATATTGGTCTTGGGGGAAGGAGGGGAACAGACAAAGCAATTTGACCTTCTTGGACCTGCAGACCCCTAGCCAAAAATGGTGGACAATGAGACTGACTTTGAATGCATGCTCCCAAGGCAATCGCTTTTCCAGCTGGGTAGAAGTGTCACGTAGACTGTTTCTGGTAAGTTGGTTTCTAAGGAACTTAAACGCCCACCAACATAAAGGGCACTGATCTATGTGGTTCTCACAAACCTCCCTAGTCACAGAAAGCAAGGGAAGATGGGAGGAGGGCTGGAGTTAAGAAAAAGAAGATAAGAGGGACTGAAGGAAGGAAATAAAATTGTGGCTTCTGTAGTAGTACACTGCTGTTGGGGTGGCTCACCAAGGAAGACATTTTTCACATGTGGACACCTTGCCAGACCTCAGTAGAAGGAACCATTATCATGACCAGCGCCAGACTGGGCAGTGGAACCCCAAGCATCTGAGCTCAGGTGTTTTTATTGATTCAGAACTCCTCAGGTGCAGATCATAAGCAATCAAACATCGCCCACAGAAATCCAACATCTGCAGACAATACAAACTGCCAAAGGCCTATGCATCCCCTTTTCCAACAGTGTACAAAAACAATTATTTTAAACACAACTAAAAATAAACTTCCACAACAGGTTTCTACTCTCAAGGATTCATTCTTCAGCAATAATTGCATCAGGACAAGTGTCAACCAACAAATAAAGATGTTTAAGAAGCCTGGGGAAAGAGCAGGAAGAGGAAGAATTATTACTATGATCGTCACTCTCATAGTTATCATCCGGCACTATTTTAATCAATAAATCAAACTGCATTGTGATGTACAAAATTGCCATAATGAACCTAATTATTCTGTACAATTAATATATTGTGATACAAAGAAAAAATGTAAACGTTTTTGGGGGGTTTTCAAGGCAAGGTTTCTCTATTGTAACTCTGGTTGTCGACCAGGCTGGCCTCGAACTCACAGATATCTGCCTCCCTCTCCCTCCCGAGTGCTGGGATTAAAGGCATGTGCTACCACTGCCCAGCTTAAAACTCTTCATACAGAAAAATAAATTTCTTTAAAGGAATAACAACATTTAAATACTCTATATAGGGTCTAAAGAGCAGACACTCTCTCAGAGATATCTAGAAAAAACTCCTCTAGTCTCCTGCCACCAGTGCTGATTTTTTCAAAATATATAAAGCTTAGAAAATGGACTTTAAAGTCAGCCACATCTAGGTCTGTCTATGTGATCTGCAAAGTCAGATAACTACTCAGTACCTCCATCTCTTTGTAAAACAGTAATGGGTGTGCTAATATCAATCTCACAGGCTGATGGCCAAGATTATTTAAAGTAGTGTTAACTGGATGTCTAACTGTGTCTCTTGTTATTATTCACATGACTCTATTTTCACCCCTGGCTTTTCTTTGATATTTTAACCAGTATTCCCTAGGGTAAAATCTTCATAGATAGGGACAGTGACTACAAACATCACCCTTTATAGGAAGGAACATGACCTTGATATTGACATACTCATCATTTCTAGAGCAACTAATGTGTTCCAGCTTTATTTAGGCTCTGTGTCCACACCTACTGAGAGGTGTGGAAGAAGATATGAATTTAGTTGAGCATGAGCAAAATATGAAGAAGTTTCATGTCATTTGATTACCTCGGTGCATGTTAGAACTTGTATGGTCATGAGGTAGAGAAGAGCTAATGCTGCAGGAAAGCCAGGCACATTTGCTTTCTCACCATGGCAGTGTGGGATACTTATATTTCTCTGACAGTTTCCAGAGTCCTCATTAATTTTAAAAAATTACATTTCTTTAGTGTGTGTGTTTGTGTGTGTGTGTGTGTGGTGTGCATGCAATGTATGTGCATATGATGCATGTATGGAGGTCAAACTCTCAGGAGTCAATTCTCTCCTTCTACTATGTGGGTCCTTGAGATCAACCTCAGGACATCAGGGTTGATGGGAAGCCGTCAACCCTGTTGAGCTATCTCACTAGCCCCAAAGTTCTGTTTTCAATTACTTAGAAGCATCTGATTCCAGAAACAACTAGATTATAAAACTGACTTGCATAATTTCCAAAGGGCTTTTAGAATTCTCCCTTCATGCCATCTGGAACTCTGTCATTTCACCTATTCTTTGAACCTTACTAAAATAGAAATATCTTCTAATCTTCTGTGGAATAGATACTTTAAGCTGTTACCATTCATTTTTATATTAGGATTAATTAATGTTTATATTTTTATAAAACAGGTAGAAAAGAGGCATCAACAACTCACTAAAATTCTCAACATGTGAGGAGAAAAAGCAACTCAAGAATAATTGGAATAAAGTGGTCCACTCAAGAAAGTAAATGGGAAATTGAGTTTTGTTTGTTTGTTTGTGTTGAGGCAGAGTCTCAACCTATTGACGAATCACAATTGAACTTGTGATTCTAATATCTTTGTCTCCCATGTACCTAGAGTTACAGTCCAGTGCCTATGGAACATTTTTTTTAAACAAATGAGCTACCCTAAACTTAGACTAATGGTATACAACTTTGAGAGTTCCTGAAGAAGAGTTCTGAGACATTTTGAGTCCCTAGAAAAAGAAAAAAATGTAGAAACAGGTTTCCCTCTTTTCAAAGCAGATTGTAGTTTTTAATATACTGGCAATTTGGTAAGTAATATTTTGCACTATATTAGCATTCAGGCAGATGGTTTATTTATTCAAATTGGGAATCACTGAGAAGGCAATATTCTGTTGAAGTTTATCAAATGAAAGTATTATGTATCTGATACCAAGCCTTATTGCAATACAAAATAAAGTTATTGTCAAATCAGTGTCAAGACATTTTTCCCATTTATATTGTTGTTACCTTAATATACATATCTAAAGGGTATAGTTCTTTACATATGAGTCTGAAGATATTTGAAAAAAATCTGGTCTAAAATACTTAAGCAGTACCACAAATAGCTCTATGTATGATGGAAAGGGCAAATGTAAACTCAAATGACTTCTATGCATCTCTACCCTATCTCTGAAGATGGGTTTATGTGTTTATCAGTGCTTCCATTTTCTTCTTTGGAACAAAATAATACCTACCTGAAAGCATTTTGTTGCAAATGTTAAGTGAAACACTATGTATGTTTGTGCTCTGTATACTAAACTGTGTGTTTTAATTCTGTGAATGTTTTATACATTAGGTAGAGATGTTTAAAAATGGTTGTTTCCTATTCTCCATCACAAAACATAACTACTATACATAAAAGACATGGTCATAAAATTCTGTGTTTATATATAAAGCAGGGCCCTTAAATTATCTGTAAATATGCATTAAGTCAAACGTGGGTCCAAAACACTGTCTCCTTCAACCTCAATTCCTCAAATAAAATACTTGTCTTCAGTTCTCTAGCTCATCGAGTTCATCACTATCTAAACTACTGAGATAAGATCGAGAGAGCGACATCTGCCTTAGCTTGACTGCCTCCCCCACATCACCATCCCATTAAAGTCTCTCTGGAGTAATCCATTTTTCACTACACATCTCCCTTTTCAGTTTTCCCATGTGAACACAGAGCATGAACATAAGCTCTCTCAGGGTAGGGACTTGCTTGCTCACTGCCAAATCTGCTGTACCCAGGGAAGTGCTCAAAAACAGACATCAAACAGTGAAGTGTCCCACAACATCCCATCTTCCCTGTCTCAGTCAGATCTGTTGACACCAGACATTTTTTTTTTCTTCAGAACTTTGAATCTTCTGGATCAATGGTTCCACTTCTGGCCATGATTTCTCCCTGGCAATCCCATTATTGAGTACTGAAGTATCAAGGCTATTTCCCCAGAGCTCTGGAAATATGAGCTAACAGATTGTGAACCGCTGAAAATCTCCTTCCAGCTCACTTAGAACATTGTCAGTGACAGTAATGTTGACAGTTTTCACATCAGAAAATATAGGTATAATGTGATTTCAGTCATTCATCTCCCCGGGTTGATGGGTGGGATTGTGAGCACTGTTTTTAGATGCTGATGAAGAGTCTATGCTCATCCATTTCTCCCTCCTCTTGGCAGGCTGCCATCTCACTGTCAACCTAAGAATCTCCCAATACAGGAAGAACAGACAGGTTAGTGTTTGCTAACTTCCACGCTGGCTTCAGCATAGTATCAAGAATTTATGTTCAATTACTTACGCCCACTCCTATCACTGCTTCCTAATTGTGGGTATAAAAGCACTCTTCTTTGTTCCTTTATTCACACGGAGTTTTATTTCTATTTGAAGTGAGATTTGGCAATCTTGTCAAAATTGTAATCTCAGCTCTACTATTATGCTGTGGAATGCCACTACTAAGGTGAGATTAGTGGTTTGGTGAACAAACACTAACTTAGCTCAAAATCCTTTCATTCAAAATCCAGCAAGTGATCTGTAAGCGCTAATGTCCCCTTCTCTCGTGGGGTGAGGAGACAGTGGTGACAGGAATGGCGTCTATTTTACAGGAGGAAGAGTAAAGACACATGTTGGTTTGTAAGGGAAGAGTTCGCAGGTGGTGGTTGTAAGTTTTCCCATTATTCTGAGAAATCACAGAGGAGTTGGAAAGCTAGGTGCAGTGGCATTGGCTCCCAGGTCTTCTTAAGTCCCATATACTAGAGCAATGGTATAAAAGTTGGCACACATTCATTATCCCTGAAGTAACTACTCGCAATTACAAATTTGTAAAAGAGTTTCTTGCAGCTTGGAATGTGGTCTTTAATTCTAGTTTAATTCTGGCAAAAGAACATAGTGGTACTTCTTTCTTCTCTTCCAAATTACCCCAAACAAGAGGGAAGTTATTGTTGCCTTTCTGTTCCAAGACTTTGTGTTTTGCCTCTTGGATTAGGTCAATGATCTTGGTGGACTTTCTCTGAAGGTGTTTTGAGCTCTGCAAACATAGGCAGCCTCCTATCGTACTGCTTTGGATCTTGAGTGCAAGTAGAGGTCATTCCTTGAATTTGTGTTTCTAGGGTATCAATGCTGCAAAGGTTAGTTTATGTGTCAATTTGATTCGACAATAGAGTGCTTAGATATTTGATTAAACACTACTCTGAGTGTTTCTGAGGGTGGTTTCTGCTGAGGCTAGGATCAATCAAAACTGAGTATCATAAACTTCACTCACTCTTGACAAATTTTTGAGGTGTTTGTATTAGTCTAACTATCCCAGGAAACAGAACCAATAAGATATACGTATACAATAATCATATAGCTATCACTATAGATTGGACAAATTGTAAAGAATTAGCTGGCTTATAGTTTTGGAGAATAAGACCATCAGTCATCAAAATGAAGACACATGAGAGTCAATGGTAGAATTCCTGTTCGAGGCAGAATCCAATGGAAAAGGAAGACCAATGTCTCCTCTCAAAAGCAATCACAGACAGAGAAGAGACCTTCCTCACTCAGCCTTGTAATTTATTTAGGCTCTTAACCAGTTGGAGAAGATCCACATACAATGAGAGGCAATCTGATTTGCTTTAGTTCCTACCTCTGGGTTCCTGCTGAGGTTAATATATGGATTGGTCCAACCAGGACCACCTTCTCAAGGTTTGAACTGCCCACAGTGATCTAGGCTCTCTTCCATCGATTAGTAATGAAGAAAATATTCTACAAACGTGGTCACAGGCCAGTCTGACATAAGCAACTTTTCAGTTGAGGTTTCCTCTTCATTAGGTATCTTGACTAGGGTTACTAATAAAACACTATGGCCATATGCAAATTGGAGAGAAAAGGGGATTTATTTGGCTTATACTTCCACATCATAGATCATCATTGAAGGAAGTCAGAACAGTAGCTTAAACAGGACAAGAACTTGGAGGCAGGAGCTGATGAAGAGGCCATGGAAGGGTGCTGCTTACTGGCTTGTTTCTCATGGCTTGTACCAAAATACCCTTGAGCTAGATCTTATGAAAGCATTTTCTTAACCAAGGTTCCCTTCCCTCAGTTGACTATAGCTTGTGTCACCTTGACATAAGACTAGCCAGCACACCAGGTATGTCAAGTTGACAACCAAGATTAGCCAGCACACACAGTAAGCACTCTTACCCTCTGAGTGATTTCTCCAGCTCCTGAAGATTTGTTCTTTACAAAAGTCTGCCTTTGAAAGAAAGAGAGGACTCAACTTGGGGCTCTCACCAAGTGAAAAGGAAAAAAATATATATATTGCCTCCAAAAAAAAAAAAATACAATATCTCTTCATTCTTTCTCTGCATTCATTATGGTCACATCTTGAAGCAGGATTCAGTTTTTCACATCATTCAATCTTAGAAATGACTACTTAAAGTGTTTAAACAAACCTGGACTAACAAATTTTGTAGACTAGATGAAGAATATATATCATCCATATTATTTTCCTCCCTGTATTGGTTCCTCAAGCCAGTTCCTTTTCGGTAAGTTAGTCATTATCAAGATTGAAAGGGATAGTTCCTTTGCTATGTTTATAAATATATGTGTATGTGTGAAAATAGATTTACCCATGAAGTAGATATCAGAATACTTTTCAGGGAGTGAGGAATGGTGTGATTACTCAGCAATGCATGTTGAGAAAATACACCTTCATCATAGAACCAATAATTCTATGCCTTCATCATATAGCATTCCAACAAAGATGATTTGCAAAGCATATAATCATAAACAAATATGCCGAAGGTTAAACAATCTTGAGGAATCAAGGCATGTCATTACATGCCACCCACTTGATAATGGAGAATATCATAATTTATTTCAATAGCTAATGCTCCCTGAAAATATTTTTGCCTTGCCAAACAATGTTAATACCCTTCAAATGTCCTCTCCCGTATGATTTTAAATTAGAAGTACATAATGAGAACTCACATGCACAACACACACCCATATATGCAGACACAGCTTTCTATCTCAAACTTAAAACATCTAGTTTTTAAGGTGCTATCTGGAAAGTTCTCATCAGACAAAAAGAAAAGCAGGTTTTACCTCCCTGCCACCATCAACCAAAACCTGAAGCCCATTTAAAAATTAGTCTTGGCCACATTTAACTAAGGAAGTAACTCCACTATCGAAGAATCCCCACATGAAACCCCACCATAATCGGACAGTCGAATTGCTTTAAGAAAGTAGGCTGCACAATATGTCTGTGAGGGAAGAGCATGATACAACGAAGTCAGTTCTCTGTGACAAAGGACTCTCTCCAGAAAGTCAGATTTGATTGTGTATTAGTCAGAGTTTTGTCACCTTTGGCAAGCCATTGATCTATTCACTTTTTTTTTTCAGCACAATTTATGACTTAATTCACAAACTTTATTTTCCAAAGTAGGCATGTCTCATGCAGCAGGAATGGTAACAAGGGTGCATTTATTAAGCTTGCATATAAATAAGCTATGCATGGTGTGCTCACCGTTTGCATGCACTAATGTGTGGTTCCATCGTTGCCATCCCAGGCATGACACAGGATAAACATTGCCTTTCTTCCTATTGCTGCCATAAAAAATTACAGTTAGTGGTTTTAAAAATAAATGCTTTTTCTTATACTTGGGGAAAACAGAAATGCAAAATGAGACCCATGGGACCACAAATGAAGGCGTCAGTAGGGCTGGTTCCTTCTGGATGCTCCCAAGAGGTCTGTTCTTTGTTCTTTACAGCTTCTGGTGGCTATTGTCATATCTTAACCTACACATTTCATTGCTCAGATCAGCCTGCATTCTCCTCACCAGACACCTCCTCTGCCTCTATAAGCACTCTGTGGTTAGTCCCACAAAAATACCTCCTGCTCTCAAGATTCTTGACTTAAACACATTTACAAAGTCCTTTCCACACCAGGTAACATATTCAAAGTCTGTACAACATCACTGGAGCACATTATTTTCATTTTATAAATGGGGAAAAAAAGAGAAAATCAGACAGTAAACCACTTCCCCACTCTCATGTAGCTAGCACACCCATCAATCAAAGCTCATGTTGCTTTCTCTACACCAGACAGATGGTTTTGTATTTGAAAATCATTTCAGAATTTTAAAATTTATGTTTAAAAACTGGTTTTAAACTGAAAAATGCTACTGAAGTCGTCATACACAACTGATGGAATCGATCATTTGACCAAGACACATGAAACCAAACTTAAGCAATATAAGAATATTTCTAAAGTTCATGAACAGAGAGAAATACATTCATACCCCTTTCTATAGAGACAAGAAATATCCCAGGTCCATTTAGTGAACTTTCAAGTGTGTTGATATAAAGTTATCGACTGCACACAATTTGCAGCCATTTCCTTTTTAAACTAAATAGAAATGATCATATTGGATTTGAGTTCTAGGAGATGCTTCACAGGCCAGAAACCGGGGCAGGAGTGGAGGACAGAACAAATTTATCTCTTTACATTGAAGGTTCTGATTCAAATATTTCAGCTAAGTCCAAGGGCCTGGTGGATGAGGAATACTCAAGTACCCTGGTACTCATTCTGTAAGCATTAGTGTAATTGTTAGACTGTTCACGGGATGCTGTTATCAGGAGAGACATTATATGAAGATAGTAGTAGCCCCTTGGCAGTCTCCAGTGTGAACACAGAACAGATGAAAAAGAAACATTGCTGCTTCGTAGTCTTTTAGGTTCCTACGAGCTCCTTCTGTTGACAGGTGCCTTACAAATTTAAGTTTAATGACTGTTATTTCTTATCTACTAATACCATTTTGAGAGACAGAGGGGTGTACATGAAGGGTGAATAGGCAAAGGGGAACTTAGCCTCTTTTTAGTGGCTCCCTCCTTCATTTTTCCCTCAGCCATGATGTCTGCCCCACAAGTCACCAGGTACACAATCTACAGACTGTGAAACTGGTCACAGAGAACGGATCAGATGAGCCCCACACAGCATGTTCAGCCACTCTTTCCAGCCACCAGGGTCTCTTTAACAAACTGCTCCTTCAAGTGTGCTAGCCTAACACCACAGCGATAAACGCTTAAAACCCTCTCCAGGCTGCACCGACTCCCGCCTCTGCAAGCCACCTATGCTGGCACTTGAGTTGTGCCTCCAAATCCACACTGGTTGGAGGAAAAACAAAGTGAGAACTATTGTTTATTTTGCGTATAACTGCACAGGAACAATCATTTTACCTTTAGTTAATTTTATTTTAGGTAGCTTTGCATGGCAGCCTTTTGTGCACCTGCAAAGCTGTCTTTATTTGCTGGTGCACAACATTGTGTTTGAAGAGGTACATAAAGAGTTCTCCAAGGTCATCAGGCTCCTGGTGTCTTATCTCACAGCCAGTGCTCACACTAGAGATATTACAGGAGTTCCCCTTATAATCTAAGTGCCTCTCTTAGTTCATGGTGTGTTTTAAAGGTATAGAACTTGCACAAATGCTGATGAGCCACTGGAATGCTTCGGTCTTCTCCATCAGCCAGACTCATGCATGGAATAATTGGAGCTATATGAAGCAACTCTTCACTTCTATGAAGTGAACCATGGATCAAGCTGGATTCTTTAGGCTAACTCATTTTTTCATTAATTTGTTTCTGCCTCCTTCTGTGGGCAGCACTTTCTATGTCGTTAGTAAAAGAGCAGAAGCTTCTTGTTTTCATGTGACTACCATGTTTGTGAAGTCAGATGCATTGCTTCCCTCCAGAATGACTTGAGGCATCTGCCCATTTAATATATCCTTCCCTCTGTGACCATTAAAAGTTAAAAGGCATGCTGTCAGTCAACAAGAAATGTGCAGCGGTACTGGATATATTTAAAGAAAATGCAAGGGATCAAAAGTATAACTTTCAAAATGCTGTGCATTCTTATTGTGTTTCATTCGCTTGTTTGTTTCTGATGGGACCTCACATTTACCTCATATGTACCTGGCCTTGAACTCACTGTATAGCAGAGAATGACCTCGAACTTCTGATTCCTCTGTTTCTACCCCCAACTGCTAAGGTTATATCTATATGCCACCACTCCCGATTCTTGTAAAACATTCAAAAAAATTTATAGCATCAATAGCAAGCAGAGAAATGTTCTATGTGGATTATATTCTCGAAGTCAAGGCTCCAATGAAGAGCAGGTTTCTAAGTCCTAACACAGATTGCAGAAAGTAGCTGCTGGCTATGGGACAGGGAAAGTCGCACAGAGATATGGAGAGGCAGCTGTCACTGGGAAAGACTGGCAGTAGGTAGCTTTACAGGTGTTATTAAAATTGCCCCTGGAGGGGAGGGGCAGCAGTATAAGGCAAAGCTCAACAGGAAAGTGTTGGTATCTGGTTGGGAGGCAGATAATTACCCTCAAATAAGAGTTCTTTGGAAGAGCTGTTTCTCCCACTCAAGACCTGAGAAGGGAAAACTCTGTTCTTTCCACCAAAGCTGAACCAGAAGGATTGTGTCTTTCTCTACCTAACTTTAATTTATCGTTTCCATTTTGGTTGCTCACAAAGGCCACATTCTTAAGATGTATTCAGTGGAGAGAGTTGCCCAGGTAGCAGGCTCAGCTTGTGATGCACCCCCGCAGTGCACGGTCTCAACCCCAGTTTCCTCAATGAGAATGCTAGAGCTATGTGCTGTGAGACAGAGTTCAAACACTTCTGGTTAGGAACCATTTCACACCCCTGGGCCGCAGCAGTCTCTGGGGAAGCTGTTTCATCAGTCATGTCCTCTTGGACAATCAGACTTCTTGAGGATCATAAGGGATAACCCTGCTCTCATTCTAGTGGGTGCCCTATCTGCCATTGTTTCCCTGTCAACCCAGGAAGCTGAGTCTCAAAACAAAACCACAGAAACTGGCAGATGGCTGGCTGGTGGCACAACAGGCCACTGGAGGCTGCACTAAGGTTGCATTGTACTAACCCCCCGTTTTCCCTTCTTCATTGGGCTGCAACAGAAAGGAATGCACGGTCCCCCAGGTACCCTAATCTAGCCATCCATGGGAGTCCACAGAGGTTATCTTATTTACCAGGACAAACCCCATGACACAACAAATGCCATCCACCACGAGCCAGACCAGCCACTCCCCATGTAGACTTTTGACTCCGGGAAGGTACTGTCTTCTAGGAGTTCACAATTCTGTGTTTTCTTTTAGCTTTCTTAAAAGAAAAAAAAAAATCCAGGATTTTAAATTGAAGGTACTCTGGCAAAAATAAGACAAGTTTCAGCCATGATTGCAAAAAGGCCTGCTTTTCTGAAAAGATATATCTGGTCAAACATGCACTGGACATAACAGACATTGCTGAGAAAAGCACACTTTAATTAAAATGGATTATTTTAGTCTCATGCAGACTACGACAATATTTTTTATACTATGGAGTACAATTTCTGGAGGAATAAAAATTGACTAACATATCGTGAATTCTTCCTGCTTCATCATGTTTAGAACTGCGAAAATATATTCTGTTCTCTTCCTCAAAGGCCTATACCAGCCATCGCCTCCTCTTCGTCTCCTGTGGCCGCATCACAGGTTGGACTGTAAGAAGCTACACTCCATGTCAGCACTCCGCTGACAGCACTGCTTTTCTATAAACCACCCAGATGGTCTCTAAACCCTCCCTGTCCACACAAGCTAAAAATCACAGCACTGCCTCTGTCTTTCTGTCATGACTCACAGAGGCAGATACCTGTCCCAACACCACCTTCTCAAACCAAATATTCAGAAGGCACTTTGCTGCTTTCTCAGTGTCTGTCCACACCCTGCGGATAGCTCCCCCCACCACTATATCGATTGTGATTCTGAGAACACAGGCTGAGCCAATGTTAGTCTCATCCTTGTCCACAATTTGAATAGATGATGGATACTGTAGATAATTCTTGGAGGCTTCTGGGAATTTATTTTGTCACAGTGAAAAACACAATTGCAGGAGAAGGTGACTTGTGCACATGACTAGGGCCCTGATTCCTGGAAGTGCTGTGGACACGTTAGAGCACTGGGGTGGACTGGACCCAAGCCATCCAACACAGATAGCCATAGGTGACTACTTAGCACTGAAGGTATTGCCAGACCACATGAATATCTCACTGTAACCACTTTCATCAACATACACGTTGAGATAAATGCATTTGATATACCATTAAAATTAACTTCAACGTTTCCTCTAAATTTTACAAGAAGCCAATACTGAATATTTAATTTCATACATGGCTCACATTATATTTCTGTTGGGCATCTTTGACCTAGATAGACTGAAAGATAAACCCTATTCTGCAAATTGCAGTAGTGTCATTATCTACAGCCATGGGGGTTTCCTATCTCAAGACTTCTCTCTGGTTGGGATAGGAAGTCTCCCGAACTACCCTGAGGCTTACTTAGAATTCAGATCTTTGATCATCTCTATTAGTTGCAGAATGTAGTACCCAGATTCTAAAACTGTAGGTTACAGGGCCACATAACTGAAGGTGGGGGCACAAAAGGGTTGGCAAGAGTAAAAGGTTTCTGAATATGCAACAGTCAGAAATTAATTTAATGTAAAACATGTAATACATTTGAGGTGTTTCTGGAACCCCTCACCTGCGCTGCATATTGTGACTGCAGCCTCTGTTCTGAACACAGATGTGCATGTTTCACAGTGTGTGCTGTCACGCACACCTTGCAGCACCAGTGCTGCCTGGAACACTAGGCCTCAGATTGAACACTATTGTAGGTTATGAATTATGTTATATTGCCTGGCATACAAAGTTACTGCTCTGATAAAAACATAATGATTTAAACATAGAAAACAAACACTTTAAATAGTTTTCTACAGTCACTCCTCAGAATATACCAAATTGGTCTTCTTTTTCTTATTGTATTGTTAGATTGCTTTATTTATAAAAATTGATGTTTGAGCTGCTTATAAATTTCAAAAACAAATATTAAATGAATTTTAGCTTAAGAATAAGACAACATTCCCAACAACTTCTGAAATTCCCTTAAACATACTTGTCATTTAGTGCTATGTATTGAAGTGACTTTCTTAGCATTGACCATAATAAAAATATTGGTCAATTAAAAAATGTTGAAGATGCTTTATGTCCTTCAGTATCAAATATTTATCCAAGATTTAATTCTCTATGTAAAAATAAGTAAGCATCTCCATCTTATTATTATTCAAATTTGCTTTGTGTTTAATAAATGGTAACATATGTATCCCTAATAACTGTTTTATAATAAATTTCTTGTAATTAATTATCATCAAATATTAGTTAGACTTTTCTATTTGGTATAACTGTTTATGTGCTTGAGGTGCACAGTTCTGGTCATGGGACTATAGGATGTGGTGTTTTCTCTGCTGGGTTTTGGTCTTGCTTTGGTCCTTACTATGCTCCCAGTTTTCCCTTTGGGATGGGAATGTTTTCTCTGTGCCATTTTACGTTAGACAGTGGTGACTTGCTTTTTGATGCTAGAGAAGCTCACAGTTCAGAGATTGCCATAGTCTCAGAAGAGGCTCTGCACTTACACATTTGAACAGGGTTAGAAATGCTAAAGACTCCAGACATTTTGGAGTTTGGACTGAATACACTGCATTATGAGATGGCCATGAGCCTATGTGAGCAGGATAAAAGGTTATACCTTTAAAGTTGACACATACTAAACTTGTGGTGGTTAATGCTGATTGTCAACTTGACAGGATTTGAAATCACCATGGAAACAAATCTCTGGATCTGTCGATGACAAATTATCCAGGTTAGGTTAATTTGGGTAGGAAGATCCACCCATAATGTGGGTGATGCTACTCCATGGGGTAGGGTCACAGATTGAATAAAAAACAGAAAGCCAGCTACATATAAGTATGCATTGCTCTTCTGATTCTTGACTATATGTGAAATCTGACCTTCTACTTCATGACACAAGTTCCTGACTCCATGGCTTCCCTGCCAACCAAAATAAACCCTCTCTTCTTTAAATTGCTTTTGTCTGGTATTTTGTAAGAGCAACAAGACAAGTCAAGTTTTCTACACACACACACACACACACACACACATACCATGAATGTAAAAAGCGAAACTCTCCAGGAGGACAAAGGAGACAAGAGGAGGAACAGGGCAGTAAAAGGAGTGTGGTGAGAATGAGGGGAAAAACATGTATGAAAGCTTGAAAATAAATAAAAGAGATTTCAAAGTGATTTTGTTATAAAGCAGGGTGCCATGGTTCTAAGGTTAACAGTTGTTTTTCTTAATCACTTTGCATCCGACCTCACTTTATTCTGAGTACTCATCTTCTTTGCAGAGACAGCTCTTCATTGTTCAGGATGAATTTTAACACTGGCAACAACCCAATAGCATTTTATATCAAATTTTGTAAAGATAAATCATAACAAGTGGTAAGTTACTAGTCAGAAATAATATGTGCCTCCCACTGTGGTTTGGATAGGATGTGTCTCTCATAGAGTTATGTGCTAGAAGTTTGGCATTCAATGTAACAGCACTGAGGCAATGAGACCTTGAAGAGGTGAAGTCTAGTGGTGCGGGGGCTGTGTTTAGGTCATGAGGGTGCTACTCTTGAAAGCAGTTACCATCTGTTTTGTGGTGTGATGGGGCCTCAGACCTCAGTAGACCCCCAGACCTTAACACAACTGACTCCATAATGGAAGTACCATTCTGGCTGTAACCTCAGCATAAAGGCAGTACCACCTGCCAAAATGAAAACAAAGACCTAATTCCATTAAAGTCCATATTTCTGGGAAAGTCTTTATTGTACTATCCTTGTTTTTTTGGCTTCTGTAGTTCTGCTTCTGGATAACTATTCTTGTTAACTGAAGTATGTCAACCCAGGATATGATTTTTGTGCTTAAAAGCTCACCCTCAGGAAAGCTCAGTGCTTCATTGGGATCCTGAACACCCAATGTAGTCTCAGGCCAGCTAATAAAAACTTTCTATTGGCTTTAACTGAGCAGTCTTCCCTGGTAAATACCCTACAACTATCAGAAAGGGCTAGATCTCGAAGGACTGGATTAAGTTAGCACATGAGTAGATTACTATAAAAAGATTGGCATTTCCTTTCATCTCTCTTGAATGTAAACATGCTTATTCATTTCTCTGCATCTCTCCCCATTAGCTAGCTAGCATAGAAGAAGGCTGTCACCGGAAGTTGACCATGTACAACTGCCTGCTCATAGATAAAACCATAAACTAAAGCACTCTTATTTTCTTTACAACTTACATAGTTCAGGTATTTTATTACAGCAAGATGCCTGAAGTGAGACTCTGAATCAGTCATTGAAATGCAAACCCACAAATTGGTTTGTCTAGAGAACTCTAACTGGAACACAGCCTGCTCAACTGTTCCATGCTACCCAGTGTTGCAAACAGAGTCCAGTAGTTACAACTTAGCATTTAATGACTATCTGGTCCTTCATAGACAAATTTGTTGACACTTGTTCTAAAGGAATAAAATTCATTTCCTTCACTAATCAATCTACTGACTTTGAATGGAATTCCAAAATAGGCATTCCAAAAAGATTTTACAATATCTCTGCGGGGCCCATTTTATGTGTAATAGGACCAATTATAGAAATCACTCATAAAATGACTCAAAGAAACAATTCTCATGTAGAAAAGAATATTTCATGAGCTTGGTTACAAATCAGTCATGTCTTAGTTCTTTAAAGGTTAAAGTTCAGGCTTAACTTATGGTTGGCATGGTGGCACAGTGACACACCTGTAATCCACATACAGGAAGCTGAGGCAGACAATTCTGACGCCAGAATGAGCTACATCGGGAGATTTGAGCTCAGAACATCAAACCACAAGTTATATACTGGAAGAAAGTACACATTACACAAAAATTAGAGTACAGAATGAACTCAGAACACCTACAAATCAATAATAGTAACAAAATTCTGCAAATATTAACCAAGGATATATGCAGGCAATACACCAAAGACAAAAGTCTCATTGGACGATTAAAATATGAAAATGGTTTCTACAACATTAATAACCAAAGAAAGAAACTTGAAACAAAAGATCCACTTGACCCTTAAAGATAAGCAAACTTTAAGACATTAACATTTCAAATGGTGGCAAAATAAAGAAGGAACATTCTTCGAGTGGGTGGACACTTAGGAAACTATTTGGTGGCTCCTAGTCAGCCTGATCTAAGCATATCTCACAGCTCAGCACGTCCCTGTCCACGCATGTAACCTAAGGGAGTTCTCACATAAGAGCTTAGAGAGTCAGACCAAAGATCTTTGCTATCCCATTCATAGCAAAGACGAACGGAGACAGCTTTCACCATCGGGAGACTAGATCGTAGGATAGAAGACAGTTCATATTCACAAACATTTAGAAGAGTTAAAAATGGGTTAACCACCTCTACCCAGATAAATCTAACAATCATAATGGTGAATTAAAAATCAATTGTGGGGACAACTAGATGACTCAGTGGTAAAGGTGCTTGCTGCCAAGCCTGAGGAACAGAGTTCAATCTCTGGGACCCACATGGTGGAAGGAGAGAACTAGCTCCCGCAAGCCGTCCTCTAATCATTGCATGCATGCTGTGAAGGCAGAGGCAAGTATATCTTCGTGAGTTCAAGACCAGTATGGTCTATACAGTGAGTGCCAGGACTTCCTGGTCTAAGTAGTGAGTTCCAGGCCAGTGGGGTCTACAAAAAGAAAAAAGTAAATGCCTCTCTCAAAAAGCAAAACAAAATAATAAAAATAAAATTGCAAACAGAACACACTTTCTTAACATTTCGTGTATATTTTAAAGTACTCAGAATCCTACTTTATAGGCATATTTATAAAGAAAAATTATCAATATGAATTTGAAGTAAGAACAAATTAAAAGTTGAAAAAAATCAGACCAACTTTGGACTCTAATTATCTCTGAGAAGGAAGGGATAGGGAAGAGACAGCAGAAGACATCTTAATCACATGATTGGTTTAAAAAAAAAAAAGAGTGGCATAGGAAATTAACAATTGTTTTAGATGGTTGTCAAATACATACCTGTTTATTACTGTTGTATTTTTCTGTAGGTTTGAGTATATTTAAACATACTTTTGTAGTCATGCACTACCGAATGGAATTTTGGTCAGTGATGGACAGCATGCATGGCAGTGGTCACATAAGATTACACTACTTAGTGATAATTACAGCTGTCTTGCTTTACACATTCATTCAGCCAATGATAAAAGTCACCTAGCAACCTGTTCTCAGCATGCATCTGACATAAAACAGTGCACGCCCATGAGTGTATGTATGTGTGTTATCACATGCATACATGTGCACTAATAATAATAGAACACTCTATCATAATACATAACATATTATAAAGGAGGAAAGCGGCAAGTCTCTCTCTCTCTCTCTCTCTCACCTCTGCACTAGGTTCTCTGCTCTTTGCACACTAGAGGAGAGTAGGCAGAGAGCAGCACATGCCACTTAGAGGATCCATTCATGGCTGAGCTCCTCTAAAGAAGCAACTTCTAATGACTTCTAATGCCACTTTAGGGTTTCTGGGAAAGGGAAATGATCTGTGGGCCTCAAGTAGGTGTTTAGCTCTTCACTCGCCAGGATATTGCTGGTTCTACAAGTTACAACTTCTCAAATTTAAGGTGTTACCCTATGATTCAGCACTCACCCCCTTTCTTCTCACACTAGTTTCCGTCATCACATTTGAACACAGCTGTAAGCAACAGAGACCACGCCTCTACAGCTTGGGTATACTCCTGCCTCAGTCTACACACTTCTAGTTAACCTTCCACTGCATAGTCACTTCCTCGTGCTGTGTAAGTGAAAGTATGTTAATCATCACCCTCTATCTTGCTACCAACTGCACTTTTCCCCTCTTACTGCCCATTCAGTCAAAATTACTTAGTTGTCTGTATTAACACACTTAATTGTCTGCCTCTCCTTCTAGACTGTAGGTAGGCTCACAGAGTTTGGCTTTCTATTGGACCATAGTAGACTACATAGAGGCAAGCTCTATGTATAGAATTAAAATCTATTTGTAGAGTGGATGGTTTCTGAAGCATAGAAAGAGTCCTTTCTAGAACTGATGCTCAAACAAGAATAAACATAAGTTTCATATCTTATTGAAATAAAGAGCATCACAGATAATGGACTAGTGAACCCCTATAACTCTGATTCTGCCCTGGCTTTGCCACTTACTGGGTCTAGGACCTTCAGATGTTGGGAACAGCAAGTGAGATCTGTAGTCTCAATGAACAAGCAATCCCTTCAGTCCTTGAGAGGACTAGCTGGCTCTCTCATTGGCTCTGTGGACATGAACAACATCTTTAACTTCTAAGTTTGTCTCTGTAACAAAAACCAGCATACAATCATGGTAACCACGGTGTGAGCCGGGGTGCATATTGCTGTAGAAGAATGAGAACACCGCCTTAAAGATCCTGAGTTGAATCCAGCGACCGAGAGATATGAGGGATGAAGAGAAAAATCTTTCAAACTAGAAATAATAATGCAGTGTAACAAAATACACTGTGCTCCACAGGAAATATGTGCTGTCCTCAGCAGCCTGCAGTCTTAAAGGAAGAGGAAAGCACATGTCTGCTAATGAATCAAGTCTGGAGAGATGACTCAGTGGTTAAGAGTACTTCCTGTTTACAGAGGACCCTATTTTGCTTCCCAGCACCCATCTGGCAGCTCACAACTAACTGCCTGTAACTCCAGTTCCAGAAAACCGATACCCTCTGATCGCCTCAAGAGGCACCAGGCACTCATAAGCGTCACTCAGGCAAACATTCATACACATAAAAATGAATTTTAAAGGTAAACAATAGTTGGGTTTTTTTTTAATGAATGAATGATTCAATAACTGCACTCCTTGATACTTACTAAAGTTAAAACTTTGGTCCAGACAAAAACACACAGGTGTTTACAGCATTTCCATGACAGCCAATGCTTGGAAGCAACCAAACTGTTTTTCAGTAGACAAGGAGGCGGAGTGCAGGGTATCTAGATGACTGAATGTGATTCAGCACTAAGAAAAAACGAAATTTCATGAGAAGGCATGAGGGACTCTACATACTAAGGGAAAGAAACCAGTCTAAAAAGACCCCATCCTTTGTGATTGAAATTCTAAGGCATTCTGTGTAAGAGCAAATGCGGGAGACATCGGGAGAAGGAGACTGGGGGAAGGGCAGGGGCTGGGGGAACTGTACACTCTCTGCTCAAAACTGCTCTAAAAATTAAAATCGACTCCGAAGCTTGTGAATGAAAGTAACAGAAATAATACAAGGCGGTAGGAAAGGAATGGGGCAGACCAAGGCTCTGAAGGAGACACGCAAGGGACAGAGCCACAAGCAGGAAAGCAGTTGCTCAGGCTGGGGCTCAGAAGCTCCAGGGACCAATCCAGGAGGCCTACTCAGAATCCCTCCCATCGAGTCGCTGCAGGGAGGGGAGAGGGGGACCCAAACTGAGCTAAAAAAGAGCAGTAAACACTCATCTCAATAAAACGCCTTAAATACAAAAACATTTCGTATGCCCAGTCTGGCTTCTCTTGCTTATTTTTTTGTTGTTGTTGTTAACTGCTCAATGCAGAGGACAATTTACTTCTCCATTAAAAAAAAAAAAAAAAAAAGAACTCTGGATTTTTTTTCCCCATTCTGTTTTGGTTTGTGAGGTTTTGTTGTCATTTCTTCCTAAAGCGCTGTTTCCTCACATTTGCATCATGTGAGATTCCATTTAAACTGCCTTTTAATTGTATGTGCTGCCTTGGCAGAACATGACTGATGTACTCGCGTTAATTAGGGCTCCAGTCAGCAGCCCGTGCCAGCTGGAAACTGAGAAACAAGCGTAAATTATTCTGTCATCAATCAGCTCGGAAATGTTTGAATCACTAATTAGTTTGCAATTTGGGTGACAGTTTATCTGACGCAGGCGATGTCAGAAACTTCAGATCTGAGATGAATAATTTGCCAGGAACAAGCCCAGATTCCCTGCTTTTAAATACATGAAGGTTTATCTGCATGTTGAAAGGTGGCTCAGCGGTCTTCATTAACTTCCAACTGGGACTATGTAAATCAGAATCCAGCGTGAGCCACTTCAGGCCCATGGTGGTTTAGCAGATGAAATTTAGAAAAAGAAAGCCTCTTTCTTCTTCTTCTTCTTCTTCTTCTTTTTTTTTATTAATAATTCATAAACTGATAGACAAGGATATTTGGGTTTTAACAGCTTTTAAAAAAACACAATGATTTTCTTTAAAAAAAAAAAAAAAGCAATCATTCCCCTTTTACATGAAAATTAGCTGAGCTGCATCTTGCTGTTTAACTGATTTAGTCTCCTCCACAGTCACGTGACCAGAATGTTAAACGGGAAGTGATTATTAGCCCTTATCCTTTCAAGAAGAGTTGTTATTGGGGCTTTATTAAATGGCAGGCTTATGTTTCCGCTTAAAGGGAAAGATATAATGGGGGGGGAGTAAAAGTAGAAAAACAAATTTTTGTCCTAAAGCATCAAGAAATCTGCTATTTCTTCCAGTAAGGATGCTAGAAAGGGCCCCAGGTATGGGAATCAAAAAACAGGCCTGTATAATGAGCACTGCACCCTCTGTGCATGGGAGGCGCTACTATCTGTGGGACACCAGATTCCTGCGCATTTTAGATCTGGGGCTCCGCTTGGTGTTTATAGGGCACCAATAAGCATGCTGTATGCACGGAGCCTAGGATCAAAAGATTCTGGAGTTGTCACCTTTCAAGGTTTCTCTCTACAAGATGTTCAACTGAATCCACCCTCTAAATTATATTAGGCCTCCGGGACTGGGAACCACAGGATCACTGCTGTGTGTTCTCGAATGGAGAAAGTAAAACAGAAGACAAGCGAGTTGGGAACATGCCACGCAGGGGATCCTGTCTAGAGGGAAGCAGACGAATTCAGGAGTCCCAGTGGCTTATGGAGACTGGGGCAGCTGGCAGGTGGGCTCCACACCTTGGCACTTGGGATGGTCTCTATACCCTCTCAAAGCAAGGCCTCCAGTTTACTTTTCAAGGAAGTTTCTTGAGAATCCCAGCTCCAATGCCATTCTCTCATTTATATTCTACATTTGAGTTCACCATTTTAATTCCCACTAAGATTTGAATGAAGTTTGTTCCTTTCAAAACTCAAGCTGGAACTTATTATTATAATGGTGTCAGAGCAAAAATGCAGGCTTGCACACACACCAGTTGAAGGAGGCCAGTGACAGTAAAAATCAGAGAAAGGGGATTTTAATCAATGTGGCACCTTGAGAAGAGAGAGAGGGTGGGGCTCAGTGATACCCAAGTCCATCTTCTCAGTATGACATGAGCTTTCCACATGCAGTGAGTAATTGGTCTTGGGGTCTTGGTCAAGGTGTGGCCTGGAGGACCCTGTCCTGCCCCATAGGCTCAGAGAGAGTGGCACTATTAGGAAGTGTGGCCTTATCGGGGGCCCAGTGTGTCTCTCTCTTCCTGATGCCTGCTGATCTGGATGTAGAACTCTCAGCTCCTTCTCAAGCACATGTTGCCTGTGTGCTACCATGTTTCCTCCCGTGATGACAGTGGATTAAATCTCTGAACAGTAAGCCATCCTCAATTAGATGATTTCGTCTATAAGAGTTGTCATATCATGGCATGTCTTCACCTTATTAATTCAGGGGTAGATCTGCTGCTACCAGACAAAGCTGCTCAGAAAGCAGGTCCTAGGGACTCTACAATGCTCTACAATAGCTTCTAAACTTACTCCAGAGACAGAGGAGTAGAGAGCTGGCAGGGAAAGGGCTGTGGAAGAACATGTGAGGGAGACGTTATGAGTCACATTGGAAAGTGGTACACACCATAAATAAACTTGCTAAGCAAACAAACAGAATAGTGGCTCATCAAAGTGAAAGGCAAAATGTGTTATTTCAAACCCTTTCCTTCTTGGTGTTTTGAGGGGGAAAATATCAACATAGCCTCTTACAAAAATATTGAAAATTAATTTCTAGACTCTCTAGAAAAAAAAAACGAAAGATGACACTCTGTTTACTATTTCCAACGACAGCAGCAGAGCTTTGAATCTTACTTTTTTTTCTTTTCAGATCGTTTGGACTTCAACTTTTCACAGTGTTTTGTTTTGCTTAGCTACATGCCTACCCAAAAATCTGGAAAGCGGTTTCAACAAGATTCAGTGGGGAATAAAGACTGAGACTAATAATCTCTGCCACATCCTTTAAAAAAAAAAGACTGGTCCTTCGTACAAAATTTTAAGGCAATTCTAACATTTCCTAGATGACTCACTGAGACTCACTGATGCTAAAATATAAAGAAAGATACAATGAAAATCTCTGGTTATTTATTTGCTGGAGTACATCAGAGCTCATTGCTTAGCTGTAGGCATCTACAGACTAGATAAAAAGAACAGCTCTTCCCTCCAGCCATTTCACAGTATGCGTTAAGAATTCCCATAGCTTTGGGAGCTATGTTTGAAATTAGGGAAATTTTCTAGCCTAGTTTCATTCATTACAGCTGTTGATTTTTCACAGTAGAGATAACCACAGGCTTGCTCCCTTATCTTAGCACACAACATGGGAACGTGGCTGTCCTGTCTTAAGACCTAAGCAGAGGAGAACCCTAAAATCTGCCTGGGGCCCTCACTCTCATAGGTCCAAGCAGCACCTTTGGGACTAGCAGCTGGCTCTTCCCAGTGTTTCTGCTCATCCAGATCCTATCTCATCTTCCTTCCTATGAAATTCTTCCTTAGCCTTCTTCACATTTTTAGTCTTGGTTAGCAGATGTTCCCTTTCCTCTCTAGGTAGAGCTACGATTCTACTTATTACTCAATTCTGTGGCTTCTTGGACTTCAGTCTCTTTGGGACAAAGTTTCTTTCCTGTCTCTCTCTCTCACCTCTGGTGCTCTTATTCTCCCCCTCTCCCCACTGTCAAGATAGATCCAGCGCTGATTTCTTATTAATAGTATTTGGAAGTGTGTCTACTTGCCCGTTGCTATCATTAGTTGCTTTTCTAGTTTCACATCTGCCTTTCTGATTCCTGTCTGGGGTACTCATGCTTAGACTCAACAATTAGAGCCCTTTGATTCTACCAAGATTCCCAAAACTATTTTCTAATGCTCCAGATGGTCTGTAACTAACTTGGTGGGCAGGTGCCATTTTGACAAGCCGTTCTAGTAAGCTTTTACTAGACTATGCTGCAGACAAGCTCCAAATTTCAACAGCCTACTGCAAGGAATCTCAACTCCCTGTTCCTCACATTATGTGCTGGCTGCAGCTCCACTTCCTGCTCTCTTTATTTGGGAACAAAGTCTGAAGGAAAAGCCACTATTAAGACGTGTCAATCTCAGAGTGGAGGAAAACAAGAGGTGGCACAGCCAGTGACAGCCCTGCGTGCCTGCTCTCAGAAGTGTCACATGTCACTTCCACTCACATACCATTGGCAAAAACAAGTCACAATGCCAAGTCACACACCAATGGAGCAGAAATTATAATCCTTCCATGAAGACAAGCCTGGTTAAAACAAAAGGGGGAGGTATATCTTTCAATGGAAATAAAACCTACCAGGAACTTTCATAAAATGTCTCAGAGGGCTTCCTGCACTGCTGGGAATAGCTACTTAGAACTGGGGATGTCTTCCTTGAAGTTCTATGGAGTGCCCAGAAGACATGCCTTTCTCGGTCTCCATTGATTAGGTAACTGGTTTTTCTACAACTGTTGTTATTATAACTATCTGACTCCTTGGTTGAGACTCTTTAGCTTCCAAATAGGTATTTTGATCTTGCTGATCAAGCTACTTTCAAACCTGACCCATAAAAAGGAGAACAATGGAGAAAGGAGGAGCTGAGAAGTGCCCCAAGCCTGAAACATTAAGTTCAGATCTTCTACCAGGTGTTGGCCCAAATCTCTGTACAAGACCCAAGAAAGAAGAAAGGGAGCCTTACACCTCCTCGTTAACCTTACAGCCTAGAGGCTTTCTAACCCCTGCAGGGCTGCTTCGCAGGGACCCAGTCTCATTGCAATTTTTTATGGATTTTGATTTGCAAGGCTCCGGTCAAGAGATCATTTGATTTCTCTCTGCTCAGTGTCATAATCAAAATGTGGGCATACTTCCATCAAGTACATGATGGCGAACAAGCCACAGCCACCAGATAAATAAATCTGGTCTCTCATCATCATGATTAATGACACCAGATGTAATGTCACAGGCTTTTCAAACTCTATGCTTGTTCCTTTAAAGAAGAATAGATATTAAAATAGCTAGTGCCAACGTTATTAACATTAGTATATTACCTTTCATGGGAAACAATTCAGCCAAATCTAAATACGCACAGATAGAAACCTAGTCCTAAATAGTGATCCTTGCATTTTTATGTCATATGACACACTTAAAAGAATGTTTAGCTATTTCTCTTACTGTATTATTATAATATAATATAATGTATAATTAATTTAATATAACAAATATTATATTACATTTAATTAACTAATATATATATTAGATGAATATAATCTATTTAATTAATATGATTAATATAATATAATATAGAGTAATATGCCATATTACTATATGTTATAGTTGCAAAAATGGTCAAGACTTGACTAGTCCCCAACACTGAGAGGAACTGCAACACATGTTGAAGTGTTTGAGACAATGATCATTCAGTCACCACAGTAGCTCAGAGAAGGGCTCCAATTATTTATAATTTTACTATACTATTTCTCCCACAAACCTCCACTGCAGCAGTCATTAGCCAATCCTTGCATTTTTTTTCCCTTTTCATTCCTAAAACCACCTGTAGAATCCTGTTCCACATGATGTTCCTGGCAGCAGGGAAGGACCCATGCTCAAGTGGTCTTGCGACCAGAGGGAAATGGTAAGATTTTGCTTCCTGGGACACTTGCTAATCATTAAACACCTTCTCAGCTAAAGCCTAAGATGCTTCACAATCCCTTTTAATCTCCTTTGGCTAGGAGTTCAAGTTTTTCCACTAATACATTCTGGCAATATCATTTTAACATGGGGAGTCTGACTTAATTTCAGAATGGCTCTTCCACTGCCTGTCACTCACTGATACCTAGAGATTGTATCCACAGTTTGATCGTGAATACTTAAACCTCCTCAGAAATTTGTCTCAACAATGGTAACACCTGTAGCAGAAGCCCACGGTACGTGAATGCCTTTGCAAGAATCAAAGCAAAACTAAAAAAAGAAAAGAAAAAAAATTTCATTAAAGCTTTATACAAGCAATTATAATTCAGTGGTGTATGAAAGTTGTAAGGCTGTTGTGACAAGGTATCACAAACTGGCAGGCTCCCAACAAGAGGGATTTATTGTCTTGCAATTTCTGAGGGCAGAAGTTGTGAATGACAGGGCATACAACTCTGAATCCTGAAGGGGAGACTCCTTCCTGGACCCTTGCTCCCAGGGTTCCTTGCTGCTGTAGCACTTCCTTCTCTGTCTCTGCCATCACTGGGGTTTTTTTTTCCCTTCACAAGCCTAAATCTCTCAATGTCTTCTCTTCTAACAAGGAAATTAGGCACCTTGGATGAGGATTCATACTAATAACTCATCTTAATTTGATAAAAGGCACCAGGGATAGAGACTTCCATCTATCAAAGGAAGGCACAATTGAACCCACTGCTGAGTAACACGAGTTCAGATGCACTACTAATTACCCAATTTAGCAGATTTGGGTTCGTGCCTCACTGCAGTATCTAGCTCAGCTGCATGCATGTGTACATGGGTACCTGCATGAATTTATGCATGTGTACCTGCATGCATTTATGCATGTGTACCTGCGTGCATGTGTCATTCTCAAACATTTGTTTCCAAATCAGACGCTGTATCCCAAGTAACAACAGGCTTACGGATATTCTTCCCATATGCAACCTGGTCCTAAAGGACAGCTACAAATCCAGCAACTGCTGTTGGTATGTTCTACTTCCTCTTCTTTGAACAATTTCATAATTCTTGATGGTGTCCTTAGCAAGATGTAATAAACCTAGATACAAGTAGAAGTGCTGTTGTATTTACCTAATTATTACATACCATGTCTAATGTTGATTTGTCTTTTCAACAACAGAAAAAAAGTACATTGCAATTATGAAAAATGTGAAAGCAAAACAAATAGTGTTAAAGAAAAAAACATAATAGTCCATCATACCCAGCCATCAGTTAATATTTTGATATAACTTCTTATAGTCTATATTCACAGATTTTTAATAAGTGTGTGTGTATATATATATATATATATATCTGTGTGTGTGCATGTATATATATATATATATATATATATATATATATGCTTTATGAGTGGTTAAAATTGGCAGTTGAATTGTGATGAAAAGAAAAGGCCACTTGGAGAACAGGGGTTGTACTATTCATTAGCCTCAATCCTTAAATATTACATGTGAGTGACAGCTATTGTAGGAAGCCCTGGATCTCTCTAGTTCATAGTATGTCTTAGTACTTTTCTATTGCTGTGAAGAGATTCCATAACCAGGACAACCTATAGAAGAAAAAGTTTATTAGAGGCTTATAGTTTCAGAAAGTTAGAAAGATTATGTCAGGGAGCATGGCAGCAGGCAAGCATGACACAGGAGCAGTAGCTGAAAGTTTACATCTGATACACAAAGGCAGAGAGAGAGCTAACTGGGAATGGCAAAGGCTCATGAAAACCTTAAAGCTTTATCCCCATAGACACAACTCCTCCAAAAAGACCAAACATCCTAATTCTTCCCAAACAGTTCCACCAACTGGGACCAAACATTCAAATATATGAGTCTATGGGGAAGTGGGGGCATTCTCATTCAAAGGACCACATGGTAGATAAAGACATTAAATCTCCTACAAGGTGACCATCTAAATAATGCCCTCCTTTTGTTTCCCTTAATTTCATAAAGATGACAGCAACCTCATTTGTTGGGATTACATTTGCTTGTGGTTATGGCATGCGCCTAAGTAGCCAGCTATGTAGCCTCCAAAACTAAATAACTGGCAACATGATTGGTTCTGCTGCTACATGGTTTTTTTTTTTTTTTCTATTAATGAATTTTTTTGATTTTTTTCAAGACAGGGTTTCTCTGTTATAGCTCTAGCTGTCCTGGAACTTACTCTGTAGACCAGGCTGGCCTCAAACTCACAGACATCTGCCTGCCTCTGCCTCCTGCATGCTGGGATTAAAGGTGTGCACCACCACCACCCAACCAGTAATGAATTTTTTAATTAATTAGTTTATTTATTCTTCTCTCATATACTACATCCCAATCTCCATCCTCTCCTCCCTCCACTCCTCTCAGTTTGCCCCTCTCCCCTAGATTAACCCTCACCCTACCTCACTTCCCCTCAAGAAAAGAACAGTCCTCTTACAGTTTACCACTAGAACAGGCCATAACAAGATGGAACAAGGCTCGGCATGAACCTCTACATCGAGGCTGGATGAGGCATCCCAGAAGGTGGAAAGGGATCCCAAGAGCAGATAAAAGGGTCAGAGATCACTCCCACTCCAACTTGTAGGAGTTCTACAAGAACACCAAGCCAGACAACCATAAAATGTAGTAATATGCTGCTGTGTGGCTCAGCAAATAGGATAAGGAGGCATATTCATAGGTGGAAGCCTTGCCAGATCTCTACAGAGGGAACCACTGTTGTGGCCAGTGCTGTACTGCATCTGATTTCAGGTGGTTTTATTGATTCAGAATGCCTTAGGTGTTTTACTGATACAATATGCAGATAGATCATAAGCAATTAAACAACCCCCACGGAAATCCAACACCTGCAAACAATACAGAATGCCCTACAGTTAGGATAGCCCCTCACCCAACAGTGCACAAAACAATTTCAAACATAATTAAAAATAAACTGCCCCAACAATAATATATATGGAATCAAGCAGGCTCCACATCTTCTGCTTCAGTCTCTGTGAGTCCCTAAGAGTGCTGGTCAGTTTGTTCTGTGGGGCTTGCTCCCCTGGTGTTCTCAACCCCTCTGGTCACCACAATCCCTCTTCCTCCTCTCCTACAGCTCCCCACAACATTTGGCCATGGGCCTCTGTATCTGCTCCCATCAGCTGCTAGAGGAAGCCTCTCTGGTGAAGATTGGGCTAAGGACCTATCATGTTTGTCTTTCTGGGCTTGGGTTACCTCACTCAGGATAATTTCTTCTAGTTCCATCCATTTGCCTGAAAAATTCATGATGTCATCTTTTAAATAGCTGAGTAATACTCCATTGTGTATATGTACCACATTTTCTTTATTCATTCTTCAGTTGAGGGACATCTGGGTTGTTTCCCATCCTTGGCTCTTATGAATAAAGCCACTATGAACATAGTTGAGCAAATGTCCTTGTAGTCGGATGGCAGCTCCTACATCTTATTTGTGGGGAATATGAGAAGTATTTCTTAGAACTAGTGAAAAATATGATTAAATCCAGAAGACATCTTGAGTTCTGAGTGTTGAAGCTTTTGGGTTCTCGTCGTTCTCAGCAGTGTCAATATTTCTGTGCTGATGGTTCAGCAGACGCTGACTTCTACACGCGTTGTCCTGAATTCCACTCACTGAGCCACTCAGATAAGCCATGGGTCAACCCTAGAATCCATCATCAGCTCAAAATGCTTTGTACTTCTTAATATCTGCCTTGTTAATGCTCTCATTTTTAAAGAACTGACCCCTTCTCTTTATATAGAGAGCCCACCCTGATCTCATATGTCTTCATCTTCTCAGGCTACCAACAAAATACTGACAACTGGGTGATTTAATGAACAGAAATTAATTTTTCTCAAGTGTGGAGTCCGGGGAGATCAATATTGAAGCATCAGTAAATTCTGTTTCCAGCAAGTGATCTCCTCCTGACTTGTAGGTAGCCACTCTCTGACTGCTCTCACATGATGCAGAGATAACTCTGACCTCCTTTCCTCTTCTGGGTACCAGTTCTACCTGGTAAGAGACCTTCCCCTCATTGGGTAATCACAATAACCTCCTTATAGAACCCATTTTCAAATACAGTCAGTCACATTGAGAGTTACCGGATCAATATTTAAATTTGGAGTATGGGACCACATAGTTCAGTCCATAACATCATGTTTCTGTTCAGTCATCAATTTTTAGTCCTATATCAAATACTTTCTTCATTCTTGATATTGAGCACAAATCCTATGCTAACTTCAACCAACTTGCCCTGTTCAGGGTTTCCAATGTACTAAGACTTCTACAATAATTTTTCAATTCTTTCATTCTTTCAACCCTCAGGTTCTTACCAAGATACACAGGAGACAAACTTAGGAGCACTGATACCAAGGTTTCTATGATCAGTCAAGTTTAGGACCTATACACATAGCACAGTGTAACTTGAAGTCGGTTTACTGCCTGTAAGCTCCAGGCCTGCTGTGAGAAAGAAACAAAATGGGATTTTGAGAGGTACATCATGCAGTTCCAACTGATGAACTTGCTCTATCAGCCTCATAATTTACAGTTGAGAGTACATAGAGTCGTGGAGAGGCTTTCAAAAGTTGACTTTGGTGATATCAACTTGCTCATATTGGATATTCCTCACAACTGTAAGACCTTTTGTATGCTTATGCTCACTCTTTCCAGAGAATCTGTATTCCACTTAAGTCTTCCCTTCCTAGCCAAATACAGATATCTCCTGCCCATCAACATTTAGCTTCTTTGTGGTCTCTAGGAGCTAGGACAGTTTGCTGACATATTTACAAGCCCTAACTCCCCGTTCTACTCCAGCTAATATATTTTTCTTGTTAGGCTCAAATTATGGCTCTGATGAAAACAATCTTGACGATTCTGAAGTAGCAATAGGGAGCTGTTTTAGACATTTGGTACCCTCTTACCATGACAGTAAAAGTGATCATCTTTATAGTTCAGTGTACTGTGGACAGCTCTGAAGTAGCAAAACCCAAAGCAAAGCAAGATGTTTGAGCAATGTGAGGGTTGACAAAGACTCTGACTCTGGTGGACTGGGATTGGTGAGGAGCAGATACCAAGCATCAATCTGGAATTCGTCTTTCTAAATCAGTCAGGCCATTCTAGGGGATACAAAATGAAGTCTGCAATGTGGTAGGCACCACATAATTTTAAAAACAAGAAAATCTACCTAAAGTAAAAGCCCTTACTCAAAATAGAAATGGAGGAGGGATGTAATCTATACACTATCACCATGTGGCAGATACTATTTTGGAAACCATCCCTCACAAGAAAGATAATATTTATAGGGATTTATTATGTGCCAGGTGTTATTCGAAGCATTTACATTCAATAACTCATTTAACAACCCTGTGGAGTGGGTACCATTATAAGCTTCATTTTACAGAAACCAACACAGAGAGATATCTGTTAAGAATGGAACACAAGCAGATCATGTGCTGCCTTCCCGGTTCTTCTAGCAATCTTCAAGGTGTGTGTTATCTCCTCATTTTGCAAAAGAAGAAACTTAACTGTATTAAAATTATGTAATTAGAGGCAATAAAGATCATACAGATTTGAGCCCAGGTCTTTCTGACTCTGAGGTCTCTGTTCATAGCTCCTGGCGCTGTCTGATATTCAGAAGTCATGGGTTCTCCATCGTTTCGAAGTGGCAGCTGACAACTGAATGGATTCCTGTCAACAGACACAAATGGATGGATGAGTTCAGGTGTCTTGGCAGATCTCCCCTGTGCATTATGGTCTCAGCAAGAAGCGCGATAAAACAGGGATAAAATGAAAGGACTTATGAGTACTAAAAGGCCGTAAAATCTCCTCGGGTTTGGTTCCCAACAAATCAAATGCAGGGGAAGACTTCCTTTGGCTCTCTGAGCTCTGCAGAGGAGGTCTCAAGTTTTTGGTTTTTTTTTTTTTTCTCAGTGCTTTGTAAAACAAAGCTCAGCTCCTGATTTCAGAATGTTGCTATTTTGTGTTTCCAAAGCTGGCCATGCCTCTCGTTAAGAGCTCTTGATTACTATCTGATAGTGAAGTTTCTGAGACGAATCTCCCCTGACATGTGTGGAGAGGATGCTGACATCTCTATCCCGCATCACAGGAGGTTTCTGGCACCAAAGGGATATTTTGATACCTGTGTTAACGTCCTAACTTAGTGTGATCGATAACAAAAAAGGAAAAATGAGAATTAGAGATTAGTGGTGTGAACAGGAAGTAGAAACTGGTGAGGCAGTTTGAGATAGGGACCTAGATTCTATTTGGCTTGGTTTTGCTCTGGCTGGAGGCCAGAAATGACAAAAGGGGTCTCTGGTTCCTGCTCTGGTTTCTCTCTCTTTTTTTCTCTTTTTTTCTTCTCCTTTTACACAACTACAGTAAGCCCCATAGCCTGGAAGCTGCACTTGAGGATGTGACCAAAACTAAGAGGCGCCTGACACCCTGTGAGCTGGCCAACTTAACTGACTACCTCATCTCCCCATGCCTCGGCCCAGCTTCTGTCATAAGTGCATGAATCCCTCTAGACTAGCAACTCAACAGTACCCCATCTTCTGGGACCTGCTCTCACTGTACAGGAGCTCTGCTTTCGTTCTTTCCCTTATGCTCCCTCCTATGGCCCTGTAATAAAATTCCTTTCTAAATTCACTCTCACTTAATTTCTGAAATTTACTCTTTGAGTTCACAAGACAAAGGACTTACAAACCTTTGGATTAGGGTTGCTCTGGTGCCTATTGCCCAGCAGCTTAGCTCTCCAAACTTGCACACCTAAGGCAAAATGCCTTGTCACTACCAAGGACCCCCATTTTCTTAGCGTAAAGGATATGCCTATTTTAACGAGAGAGAACATTCAGATTAGTTAGACAAAATATGCAAGCAGGACAACACCTAACACACAGCCATTTGACAACCTGGGTGAGAGTTTCACTCTGTGAATGAGGGCTTTGCAGATGTTTTGACTCACTTCTTTAAAGACAATATTCACATAGAATAAAGACATTCTGAACACATAGTAGGGACTCAGTCAATTACTGTTGAAAGGACATATTAACACAGTTAATAAAGTAGGTAATATCAGTGCTAAAATGAAAAGAAGAGACAATAAAACGCTTTAACATTCATGATTTTTCATTATAAGTTGAGGAAAGCATCTTTTAAAATATTCATTTCCTCTCACCAGTGCTTTTGTTGCCTCTCTCCCCTTATGAATAATGCTAACGCGTTATGTAAAAACTACACGTTGTTAAATATACTTTATTAAGACCGTGACTGCTGAGTTCTTAGGGATATTCTTTTCCCCTAGATGAAAATGCTCATTAACTTTGGCTGTTCTGATTACTAGGAAATAACAAATCAGCCAAGATTAGGGACCATGAAGTAGCGTTCCACCTGCCCTCTTCACCCTGAGCCTCAACAACAATGGCATTAACAGTATTGTCAGTAACACTGTTTGCTGTCTGTTCTATTCAGGCTGTTCATCCAAAGGAAGCCTTAACTCCCAGGCTGAGCTCTACAAGTGGATAATGACCCAACAGAAGTACTATTGTACTTCAGAGGAACAAGAAGAGCGGGAGTACTGAAAAAGAAGGACATTGCATGGGAATCTGCCAGAAGGAACAGTAAAATTAAAATAGAAACAACAGCTTTTGAGGAGGGGGTCAGAGGGAAAACTGGAAACAGCAGGAGCAGACATATTTTACCACTGAAGGCTACCTGGTGTCTTCAGCCAGTCTGCTGGGACAGACTACAGTTCATTGGCTAGTGCAGAGGGAAAGTTGAGAATCCATTTTGCACTGAAACACAGGAAGCAGTGTCTGAAAACAGAGAAGGCCTCCAATTGGACTGATTGAGAGCCATTCACACAATAGGAGCTGCGGCTCTGGAAAGACTCCCCAAGATCAGAAGGGATAACCAAAGGTGGGGTTGTCCCAGCTGAACGGAATAGTGGAAGCTCAGGAACAGAAAGCTTCACAGGCTGCCTCTGAGGATCTGGCAGCTCCTTAGGGATATCTAGCTCTATTCTCTTAGCTTGGAGAAGCTGGAAATTTTTCTCAAACTGATCATATTCACTGAGAAAAGGTCATCAAAGGCAGCTGGC
Source organism: Cricetomys ansorgei (assembly GCA_026225945.1). Lineage (NCBI taxonomy): Eukaryota > Metazoa > Chordata > Mammalia > Rodentia > Nesomyidae > Cricetomys > Cricetomys ansorgei. Next base: position 1,138,508 of record JAMJFZ010002601.1, on the reverse strand, counting down.
TTCTCAAAAGGAAGCAAAAAGTCTAGGGCAGGTGGGAGGGAAAGAGTAGAGAATGGAAATAACAGAAGGCTCAGAAGTCATTCAATATGGATTTGTTTGTGCATTTTTAATTAGCATACAGAATAATTGACTTCATCATGGGATTGCACACACACACACACACACACACACACACACACACAGTTTGGGCATTTGCCCTCCCTCTCTCATCCCTATCGACCTCCTATCTCTACCTTGTAGCCTGCCACCCTCAGTACCCCCTTTCTACTCTCCTTTACATGTGTTCTATTACCCTCCTCCCCTCCCTTAAAACCTTTCCATCCCCACTCATGGTTCCTTTTATAGCATCATGACTATTCTCACATGCACATATGTATAGGAGAGACAATATGAGCTATTTGTCTTTCTGAACCTGGGTCATCTCACAGTATACTATTTTTCTGGATCCATCCATTTTCTTGAAAATTTCATGATTTCATTTTCCTTTGTGGCTGAATGTACCACATTTTCATTATCCATCCATCTGTTGATAGACATCTAGGTTTTTGCATTTCCCACTGCTATGATTCATGTAGCTATAAACACGATGAACACGTCTTTCTTTGATAGATCCTAGACCCTCAGATCTATGCCCAGGAGTAGTATAGCTGGGTGGGTCAAACAGTAAGTAATTCTAATTTTGGTTTTTGAGAAGCTTCCAAACTGATTTCTGTCATGGCTGCACCAGTGTACACTCCCAGTAACAGTGAATAAGGGTTTGTTTTCCCCATATCCTCACTGACATTTTCTGTCATTTGTTTTCTTGTTGGGAGCTATTCTGACTAGACTAGAATGGAATCTCACAGTAGTTTTGATTTGCATTCCCCTAGTTGCTAAGAAGTTGAATGCTTTTCTGAAGGTTTATTGACCATTTGTAGCTCTTCTTTTGAGAACTGTCTTCTTTTGAGAACTGTCTGTTCAGATCATGAGTTCATTTAATGATTTGCAGGTTTGGGTTTTTTTGAGATTTCTTTGTTTTGCTACAGGTATTTAATTTTTGCAAATCTTTATATGTTCTAAATATCAATCTCCTATCTGAAGTATGCCTGACAAAGATTTTTCTCTCATTCTGTATCTGTCTTTTCACTATGCTGACAGTTTCCTTTGCTTTTTAACTTTATGTTCTGCTATTTATCAATTCTCTAGGGTTTTCACTCATGCTATTGGAGTCCTTTTCAGAAAGTCCTTGGATGTGCCTATATCTCAAAGTGTTTTCCTGTAGTACTTTCAGTTTTGTTTGTTTGCTTGTTTTTGTTTTTTTGAGACAGGGTTTCTCTGTTGTAACTCTGGCTGGAACTCTGTTCTGCAACTCAGTCTGTAGACCAGGCTGTCCTCAGACTCAGTGAGATCTGCCTGCTTCTGCCTCTTGCGTACTGTGATTAAAGGCGTGCACCACCACCACCTGGCTACTTTCAGTTAAGTTTCAAATTAAGGTCTTTTATCCATCTTTAATTGATTTATATACTATAAGAGAGATACAGATCTGGTGTCATTCCTCTGTATGTGAATATGCAATTTTGCCAGCACCCGTAGCTGATGTTTTATCCAGTGTCTGCTTTGCTCTTGTTTAAAAACCAAGTGACTCTAGCAGTGTGGATTTATTTCTGAGACCCCACACTTGGTTTCCTTGGTCTACATCTTGTTTATTTGTTTGTTTGTTTGTGCCACTTCCATACTTTGACACCATGGCTTCTTGTATAATCTGAAATCAGCAGCTTCGTTGAGTAGCTTTCCCATGGGAGACAAGAACAAACTTGTATCCACCCCAGATAGCACACCAATCATGGACCAAGGAAAGATTCCACCAAGACCCAAATTGGTGAACCAACGATTTTATTGGGGTGACTTGCAGAAGCATGGATTACTCAAAGGTTATCAAAACTACAAAGCTCACCTCAGCTCTGGCAATAACCCATGAAAAACTGCATCCCTGACACTCCCTTCATGACTTGCCAAGGAGCATCTCCTCTCCCCAGCAACTGTTTGGTACTTGTACAACCTTGTGAATCTCATAAGTTTCTCTTTTCCTGTACTTTTGCGTTTTGCGTACTTCCAGAACCACATTTTCCCCTCCTCATGCTAGGGGAGAATATTTAAATTTGGAGTAAATTGCCAAACAGTAGGATAGCTTTGGTTACCCATGAACTTTTTGTGTGTCTGTTTCCATAAGAATCTTCTATGGAGAATACCAGTTGAATTTTTATAGAGGTTGTATTGAAATTGTGGATTACTTTCAAAAATATCATGCAATGTTATTTTAATGAACATCTATTTCTGCCAACACTGAATATGAATGCAGTGTCCGGCCATGTGTTGAAGTTTTCCTTGTGAACAAAGCATAGAGATCATTCTGATTTATTGTGGCCTTTATGTTCCAAGAAGAGGAAAACAAAGAAACCACAATGTGGTCTGGTGGTGTCCTTGTGCATATGTGCAGCTATGCCAAGTTTCTCAGGTGATTCCCCCGCCCTCACAGTCTAGACATTTTCAATATTACTATCCTGTAGTTTTAGGAGACCTAATCAAGTTATATGTTGCCAAACATATAAGACAAAGAAACTAAAATAATATAAAGACACAACCCTATGATATTTGGGGCTCCAGCTTTTGGGTATTGATCCACTGTGAACGTATGTGCTGGCACCCCCAATAAACTGATCTCTGGAAGAAAGCCTTCAGTGTTCTGTTTCTCTAAGAATCCCATAACATCTGAAGTAGCTAGAGTTAAAGATACTGAGTGGACAGTGCTATATTGCAGTGGTCAAAAGCCTGGGGAATGCACAAGAAGATCCCTTCAGCTATTATGAGAATTTCAGAGTGCTTACAAGGAGAAGAGATTGCTAAATAGAAGTTTCAGGATAGTGGGGAGTTTCTCAGGTAAAAGCATGTGAAATGAAGTGTTAGAAAAATCAAGAAAGGGCAGCTCTTGGGGTAAGTGATCAGGCTGTGTAGAAAGTGACCAGGCAGCAGAAATCAGCCCCCATTAAGCAGAAATGTTCAGAGATATGACTTGTGCCAAATAAAGGATCTTTCAGGATGCCTAATCAATGCTTAGCCCAGCCTGGTCCTTTTCAACTCAGGACACAGAGGATAGAACTATTCTGTGCTGTATTAAGGCATGTAATCTTAAAGGATATATAGATTTTGATACCATCTTGACTAGAGTTGGGGTCACTTAGAAATTACGTTTCCAGCCATGTTTGTGAAGGTATTTCCAGAGAAGTTTAACAGTAGAGAGAAGAATTACCCTGAATATGTGTGGCACCAACCCATGGGCTGAATTCAAAGGAGAAAGAAAAAGGAGCTCCAATATCTAGCTCTGCTCCTCAACTGTAGATGCAAGGTGGCAAGGTGCCAGAGCTAGCTAGAACTGATCTCAACTGCTATGTACTCCCCCATCATGATAAACTATACCCTCAAACTGCAAACCAAAATAAATCCTATTTCTTTGATAACTTCATTCAGGTACGTTGTCATAGCAAAGGGGAGAAAGTAGTTAATACAATGAAGAATAATTGGTTTATATTTTGACTGTTTCCTCCTGGCTGAAGGTAGGTACTCTCCCAAACTGTCTGGGCCTCAATTTCCCCTCTAATGTAATGGGAAGTATTATCTTTCATTGTGTGATACATTATAATTAGAGTGTTACTCACATAGGAAGGAAAATTGTCCATTTAGAAATTAAAGCTTAGCCATTGGAAAAAACATTTTTTCAAGCTTCCTCTCAGCTTGCTAACCACTAGAATTGTTGATGTTGTCTGTAAAATGGGACAGTGGATAGAGATAACCTTGATAAGGGAGACAATCTCACTCCTAGGGTATCATACAGAGTATGTGCCCAGTCCCAGAGTAAAGAGTTCTCTGCTATTTTAACAGGAGCAGTGACACTAGACTAAACTCCAGGCATGTTGCAAAGTCTAATCAGACATCATCTATAAAGAATTCTCAGAGAAAGGTGGGCTGTAAATACACATTACCAAGCTGCTGTCATTCATCTTCCTTTCCTGATTTAGCTACTTGCTGTCCCTTAACTCAAAATCCTGGCATTTTCTCTCCATATATGCCTGATTTTTCAAGAGGAGTCAGACTCTTGTGCCTCTCCATCTCTTGGGGTCTGTGCTGAGAATTTCATTCCGTCCCCTGCTGGTCCTCCATTTCTAAATCCTGAGATTTCACTCACTTTTTATTGCACTTTCATGAAGAAGTGTTTTTTACTTTAAAGACAACTTGATCTTCCTAATTATTCTCTGAAACTTTCAGCTTTGATTTTAATGAGCTCCAGTCAGATTAGAACGAAGGAAAGTGGGATTGTTAGTTACCTGTGCAATCCTCTAAATCTTTCAGGCCATATTGGTTAAAAGGTATTTGATAGGTCATTAAGATATAGACAATCTCTTTCTATAAATATATTTCTAACTTTTTAAAGTCGCTTGTTCTCTATTGTGGTTCATGTCCGTAAAACTGTTATTTCTAATTAGGTTTCTTTTTCTCATATTATGAAGTGAGACAGATGTCGTCAGCTGTTTTCTTTTTACCATTAGGATTCGTACCTCCAGAATGAAAAGTCATGCACTCTTACAGGACAGTTAAGCCTGTGAATGCATCCCAGCTCCCGTTACCCACAAATGAAATGCATTGTTTTTCCACTTACTACAAAAACAGGAATGAATGCTATTAATAGTTGATGGTAGGTTTTGAATTTTAATAAGGTTTCTCAAGACTGGACTTGAGAATTAATCTTCCTGATATTTTTGATGCTGACAACAGATGCTGCCGTACGTCATAAAGCACAACTGTATTAGATAAATGGACAAAACACTGTTTACTAGGAATAGGAAGACAGTGATCATTTCCAATGTATCCTAGGACACATATGCAAACTATATGCTTATTTTTAAATTTATTAATGTTAAAATTATTTAAATAAAGTCATACATGATTAGAAGTAAAATATGAGAGCATGAGGAAAAAGAGAAAGGACTATGGTTGAAAAATCTAATTAAGGGACAATGAACAGGATCTAATTCCAGGGAACGAGTAAGTGAGTGAGTTCCAGAAAGTTTGCAAGCATATTCAAGACAGGTTACTGCTTCTCCGATGTTGTTTGTTTCAGTTTTGACTTCTGAAACAAGATCTCATATAATCATAAGCTGTCTTAAAACTCGTGACAAGGTGAAGTTGGCCTTGAACCCCTTTCCTTCCTCTAGCCTCTGCCTCAAAGTGCTAGGATAACTGCTATGCTTTACTACAGTTGGCCAAAAATACATAATTTCTTAGGAAAAGAAGATATGAAACAAACAAGGCAAAATGCTAAGATTTATACATGGCAAATACATGGATATTCTTTCTATTATTTTATTCTTTTCTGTGTGTTTGAAATAAAATTACAGCTTTCTAATAATAATACTTGGTACAATGCTTGTAATTTGGGGAAAGAATAGAATCAGACATGTAAAGTGGTTTCCACCTCAATGAATTCTCAGAACTCTCTGGTCAAAGGCCTGGCAAGCTCTCATTGATAACAGCATGTTATGGCTAAAGGCTGACTGAACCTGGAAACAGAAACCCATTCATAAACTAATTCTATGTTCTTAACAACTAAAAGCAGAAATTTACAGACGTACTTATGACTCTTCACATTATGGACCCACACTCTAGCTTATTGCGTTATTTCTCTTAAAAGCATATATTGTTTCCATAAGTTGATGCATACGTAGTTTGTGAAAATAAGTGTATAAGAATAAAAGCCAAAACACACTGAAAATGCCACCTTCCAGAAACAGAGGCAGTAGAACATATCTTTTCATTCACACAGTGCAGTGGAAAGATAAATGAACATTGTAACAGAAAGAGATAATAAAGAGCATTAAACATATCCTCTTTTGTAAATAAAAAATCATACTACTTCAGAAGAAAATATATATAATAATAATATAATATGAATATAATAATATATAATATAACTGAGAGAGCTACTGACCTTTGGGCAAAGGATACAAGAGGCAATGTAGCAGTTCACTGGTGTGTAAGCTAACCAAGGAAGACACAGGGATATATTCATAGGTGGAAGCCCTGCCAGACTTCAGCAGAGGGAAACATCATCATGGCCAGTGCCATACTAGACAGTGGAATCCTGAGCTTCTAAGCTCAGGTGTTTTTATTGATTCAGAACTCCTCAGGTGTTCTACTGATAGCACATGCAGATCATCAGCAATCAAACATCCCCCACATAAATCCAATACCTGCAGACAATACAAAATGCCAAGGCCTAGGCAGTCCCTCATCCAACAATGCAGAAAACAATTATATTATACACAAATAAAAATAAACTTCCACAACAAGACAATTTGTGTTGTTGTTATTATTCTACCTTCAAAAACAGATTATGAACTGCTGGCTTCTGATCCAAAAGATGAGGGATTTAGAAATTGTCACTTCATCCAAACAACTGAAAGCTGGAAAAACTGGGGAGAAAAAGCAAACAATTATTCTAACTATCAGAAAATGAACAAACCAGATGTAAATGACTAAAATTCCTGATACCTCTCCAAAGATGATGCATGGATGGTAAAAATTAGTATATAAATGGGTGTTCAAGACCATGTGTCAGTAAAGAACAGTATATTCAACAGTAATGAGCTACCACTACCTCCACAAAAACTCCAGAATCTAGAATACTGACAACAGCAGATGTTGATGAGGTTGTGGAGCAATGGGAATGCTCACTCACTGCTGGTGGGAATGCAAATGATTACAACCATCTGGAGAAACAATCAGCAATTTCTTATGAAACTAAACATTATTACCAGAAAATCTAGCAATCATGTTCTTCAGTGTTTTTCAAAAGATGAAATTTTAGGTTCATACACACACACACACACACACACACACACACACACACACACGCACAAAGAAAAGGAACCTGCATCCAGATGACTTTAGTAGATTAATCGACAACTATCAAAATTTAGAAGCAACTGCGTTATCTCCAGTAGGTAAATATGTAAACAAAAGAGTGGCAACATAAGACAATAGGATATTGTTTAGCATTTGCACTAAGGAGACAAGTGGTAGTAAGTTCTTTTTAGTATGCAAAAGAAAGTAGTCTGTAAAGTCTGCATGCTGTGTATGATCCCAATTATATAAATGTATGGAAAAGCCCCAACTATAGGTACCATGAAAAGCTATCAGGGGTTGAAAAAGAAAAGGATAAATAGGCAGAACACGAAGACTTTCAGTATAATGAAACAATTCCCTGTGATACTGTAGTGATGGATAGATTCTATATTTTCCCAGATTCATACATGTGCAACACTATGAGTGAACCGTATGTATTGGATTTAATTTAATAACAGTATGTGAGTATAAGGTAATTGGCTATGACAAATGTGTTCTGCCCTGCAATGCAGAGTGCTAGGAAGCAGGAGGTAAGTGGGAGAACCCCACACTCTCTGTGTGGTTTTGTTTTAAGCTCAAAACTACTCTTAAAATGAAGTCTAATTTTTTAAGGCAGACTGTGGAAAACAACTAACAGGTTAAAATCACCATCCCTTGAATCTATTCACTGATTTTTATACAATGAATGAAGATCTTGTTTTTATACTTACTCCACAGTTGCCTTCTCTGCTGCCTATTTGCATTGCAGTCTATAGTCTTGTTTTCCATATGATAAGTCTCCATAATGAGATAAATAACATCACTGTGATGTGGGTGTTATATTTCCAAGGTCTCCTGTACTCCATGGCTTTCTTGTTAGTGTGACAATGTAGTTGGACTTGACATTCAAGGGTCACCATGGGCTTCTTCCTGAGGCCTGTAGTACTCAGTACTGAACAGCACTGGGTTGAGGCCAGTCTGATTGTCCTCACTTGTACATGATTTCTGGCCCTGTGGTTAGTTATTCAACCTTAAATTTCAACTGATCTCTTCAAGAGTCACCTTAATATTTACTGTTCAATACAAAATACTCATAACAGGCAGAAGTCTTTGGCTATGGGTATGCAATTGATTCTTAATTTCTTCATCTTTCTGAAACTTTTCCTGCTTCCTGTTTATATTGTACCCTGATGAATGGCATCTGTCTTAGTTAGGATGTCTACTCCTGTGATAAAACAACATTCCCTAAAGCAACTTGGGGAAGAAAGGATTTCTGTATCAATTCATCATAGAAGGCAGTCAGAGCAGGAATTCTCAAGCAGAACAGGAACCTGGAGGCAGGAGCTGATGCACAGATCATGGAGGGGTACTGATTTCTGGCTTGCTCCTCATGGTTTGCCCAGCTTGCTATCTTATGGCACCCAGAACCACAAGGTCAGGGGTGACACAGCCCACAGTGATCTGGGACCTCCCATATCAATCATCAATCAAAAAATGTACAAGAGACTTACCCACAGGCCAATCTAGTAGGGGGTATTTTCTTAATTGAAGTTCTCTCTTCCCAAATAATTCTAGCTTGTGCTAAATTGATATAAATACATGCATAAATAAATAAAACACCAGTCAGAACAGCATCACACTCATATTTGATCAACTTATTCTTCCAGAAGCATCACCAATTCCCCAAAGATATAATTCTAACTTTTCTTTTGGAATTCACCAAGATCATCTCTAATTCCCTTAAAGTTTATCTGTTTTCAGTTGTGGCTGCTCTAGCTCTTGCTATTTAGAGTGCATTCATCCTCCATTTCTATAAATAACCATGATGGTTTTATTTCAATTTGTTTTCTTGTCTCTGGAAACTCCTGTTGCATCACATTAAGCATTATGAAAATCTCTATTTTGGTTGTAGCATGTTGAATACATACCCTCATAAATGTGTCTATAGTGTATATCCATGAAGAGTTTTCTTGTATTTCTTAGATCATATCTTCTTCTAGTTCGTATTTTTTGCATGATAAAGTTTTTCTTTTAAGAAAAAAAATTAATTAAAAGGAATTAACAAGTGCCACTTAGCAAAACATGCCCAAAAGGAAATCGGAGACCTACAAAGAAACCTGTAGGTAAAGATTGCGTCTCGATTCTTAAAACTAACTTTTAAAAAGGCTTACACTTAACCTGAAAGATTTTAAATGAGAATAGAAACTAGAATGAGCAGGAGAAATGCTTCTTTCTCTGTGAATCAGGATCGAATACCTTTGAGTTCTCCAGAAAGTACATGCCCCCATTGTACTCACTATAGTGTGCTTAAAGATCCACTTAAAATACTTAAACTACTTAACTCAGGTAACAGCATTCTCAAGCATACTACCAAAAATGCTAATTGAGAAAAGCAGAAGAAATATTTTTAGTTATAGTTATATGTTAGAGGAAAAGTTTGCATGAGAAACACTGAAGAGGTAATTTTTTTAAATCCATATTTTGCAAACTCATGGTACAAAATGGGTTCCCCAGCTTCCTCTGGAGTTATAGACTGCTCTTCACTGCTTATTGGTTGTGTGCTTTTTGTTTTTTAATTGAAATAACTCAGATGTTCCTACAATACTATCTATCCCTGCTATTCTGACCACTGTAGCCAGCCCTATTACAGCTACTGACTAGTAGCCAATGTGGAGTTTGCCACCCATAAAGATGCAGTGGCAGCTATGTGGATGGACAGGACCAACATGAAACATAGCCACATAGAACCCTTTCTGAATTCAACAGCAGGGCCTAGCAACAGGGCTTATAGAAGTCGTGATGCAGGGCATGAGAGTGTCAGTTCCCTGGGTCCATTTGTATTTTAATTTGATGTTGTTTTTCTGTTCTGGAACATCTTGTATTTACCATTAGCAACCCTGTTCAGACTTCCTCTACTTTAACATAAAGCATAAACATCCCTAATATCTCCCAATTCTATTTGTTTCCTGATATCTCTCTATGAGAATTTGGAAAGGAGAAGAGCTGGCCTGGAACCCCATTAGAGTACCTCTTTAGGTTTCTCTCTATCCATGCAAAGATCATTCCACCCCCATAAGTTCCTAATTCCATCACAGTTGTCCAAAATATGTCATGTCCTAACTGCCCTACTGCCTCTGCCAGGAACTGCTACTTATACATACAGAATTCTCCGTAGAGAAACATTTGTTTAACTTTGCTCCAAACTTACTCCTCAGTCTGCTCCCCTTCTTATCTGAGTGACTACGAAGTGTTCAGACAGTGGGCTAACATTATTCTTGCTGTCTGCGTGTGCTGTGGACAAGGTAAACATTTAAATAGGCAGACTATGTAAAGTCAGTTGCCCTCTCTGATAAGGGTGGGCCTCATCCAATTTGTTGAAGGCCTGAACAGGAGAAAAAATGTCTAAATAGGAGAGAATTCCTTCTGCCTGGCTGCCATTAAGCTAAGCAATCAGTTTTCCCTGCTTTGGACCTTAAACTGAAATACCTGCTCTTCCCTACGCTTGCTGACTTTGGGGCTACAATGCCCAGTGTCTTTCTTGGATATCTAGAGCTGACTATGCATTTAGCCAGCTTATATCATCACGTGAGTCTATTCATTATGATGTCTATATTTTCACAGCCAGTTAGCATTGTTGCCTTAAGGCCCGTGGGACCCTTGCTCACATTTTCTACCATGACCATCATGACCATGATGGTGGAGAGCATGGCAGCATGTAAGCAGTACATCAGGGTAGCAAAGGCAGCAGAGTGATGCCCCTCACCTCATGTCTAGGATGCAAAGAACGGAAGACAAGAAGGCTGGGGTCTCACTGCTTCAGTGGCACATAGCCAACAGGCAGAAGCTGTCCAACTAGTCTCTGCTTTCAGAAGTTGCCACCCACTCCCACTAACACCACCTTGGGACGCAATCCTTTAATAACACGTGGCATTAATGAGGGCACACCAGATTCTAAAGTGGCAATATGCCTTCTGCAGGTTCTCAGAATTTCATTATCTACAAGTAACACCTGTAACGTAATCTCCGATCCATATAATTTAACTACCCTAGAAATCTGAGGCTCAATTAGCATCCCAACCCCTTCCTTGGTTTACTCCTTTGTTGAGGACTTTAATTCCATCTCAGAAAGGTTTTCACTAACTTCCCAGTTTAAAATGTATTCTCCCAAGGACAGGATAGAAGCACACAGGCTTTGAAGATGGGCATTTAAAATCTGAAGGCCTGGAGCTACTATTACTTCACTGAGTGGTCCTCAGCAGGTTAGTTAACCTGTTTGGTGTGTTTGGTGTGTGTCTTAGTTACTCTTCTATTACTGTGAAAAGACACCATGACCAAGGCAACTTATAAAAGAAAGCATTTAATTGGGGCCTCACTCACATCTGCAGAGGGTGGATCCATGACCATCACGGTGGGAAGCATGGCAGCATGCAGGCAGGCGTGGCACTGGAGCAGTAGCTAAGAGCTTACTTACATCTGATCTGCAAGCACACACCAGAGAGAGCAAGACTGAGCCCGATGTGAGCTCTTGAAACCTCAGACCCCAGCCCCCAATGACACACCTTCTCCAACAAGGCCACAACTCCTAATCCTTTCTAAACGGTCTACCAACTGGGAATCAAACAACAATATGTGAACCTATGGGAGTCACTCTCATTCAATACTACCACAGTATGCAAGCCTACTAGTATAGATTTTAATAATATTCAACAGTGGTATATTTAAAGAAAATGATAACTGTGATTGACCAAAGAGAAAATGAGACTGGACTCCATTAATTTGTTTTCTGTTGCCTATTTGGTCACAGCAATGAAGAAGAAAATAACTAATACAATAACTTAATCCACTTGATCATATATATTATAGAGGCACCCAGGTTATGCCATTATGGTGGGAGATGTGTTGCAAATCCTACAGTTAGCTAAGCTTTCTAAGAAATGCTGCATGGTAGCTCTTAAAACACAAATATATATCAAAGTAATCATTGATACTTAAAAAGAAGTGATTGAATGATGACATCATACACCTTAATTTCAAGACTTAGAAAATTCTTGTTTATTCTTACCAGATAAAATGGCCTAGGAAAGAGCCCTTCCAGAAAAACAAAGTGCTAATTTTGTTACTTTTTCCCATGTTTTAAAGGCAGCTTGGAAATAGAAAGTATTCCATGACAACCTGTGAGGCCTTCTACGTCATAGAACACTTGGGAGAAGTTTTTGTTATTTTGGTTTCTTTAAAAATGCAAAATAGCATTGGATTAGGTTTGTGTTCCCAGCCAGGTGTGGTGGTTGTTTATGAGATGGATTTGGAATGCTTGATGCAGGTGGCTGTAATTTGGTTAGGTGCAGTCATTTTGGCACTTGTAGCTTGTTTTGGGGATTGGGTGCTACACGGGTTTATGAGAACTTTTGGCTTAGGGTATGAAAGTCTGAAGCCTCGAGAGCCTGGGTGGCTGTTGGTTGGTGGTTCATTGGTGGTTCGTTGGTTGGGTTGGCATCATAAGTATGTTAATTCTTAAAAGAACAAAGGTTGGAGAGATTGAATTTACAGACCATAAGCTAAGGCACTAGTCTTAGCTAATTCTCTTCAAGTTTAGGGCAGCCTAAAAGAGGCTGTGAATATTTCTACCTTTCTCTCATTCTATATCAAAGCTGCTTGCAAAAGCAGTGAAAATTTCTTTCTCTCCTTCCTTTCTCTTTCCCTAAATTGAGGGTTAAAAATTGTAGCCGTACACCTACAGTGGTAGCTCAGCAAAGAAGACATGAAGGCATTTTCATACGTGGAAGCCCTGCCGGTTCTCAGCAGAAGGTTCCACTGTCAAATACAGCAAGAATGTGATGGTGGGTCCCTCTGCTGAGGTGTGGCAGGCCTTCCATGTATGAAAATGCCTCCATGTCTTCTTTGCTGAGCTATCACAGTAGGTGTACTATTACATTCTACCTCATTTTGGAGCAAGACAGAAATCGGCTGGTAAGACCCGCTAAAAGAGACCAACAAACAGTGAGGGAGCTCGAACTCTGTGGCAGCTCCCTACATTAGAGGTCAACAGAAGGAAATGGCTACCAAAACTGCCACATGGTAAGAGAATAACACTACCAAGTTGTTGTAGAAGTTTATTTTTGTTATGTATAAAATTGTCTCGTGCACTGTTGGATGAAGGGCTGCTTAAGTCTTGGCATTTTGTATTGTTTGCAGGTGTTGCATTTATGTGGGGAATGTTTGATTGCTACTGAACTGCAGGTGCTATCAGTAGAACATCCGAGGAGTTCTGGATTAATAAAAAACACCTGAGCTCAGAGGCTCGGGGTTCCACTGTCTAGTATGGCGAGGCCAGGATGGAGGTTCCATCTGCTAAGGTCTGGCTGGGCTTGCACCTATGAAATACCTCCATCTCTTCCTTGCTGAGCATAGATAGTGGCTAACTACTACACCAAGTAGCAAAGTCATGGCCATTCAACTGTAGAAAGATGAGGTGGTACAGGGCTTAAAGATGGGGGTGATGTAGGGTTTTTAAATAGTGAAATGCAAGGGGTGGCCAAGCTCCCTCTGCCTAAGCTGCTCCACTGACTTTCAAATGCCACGGTGAGCTGTGAGTGCTACACCAACCCATCTTTAAACTCTATACCTCATTTATCAAGCTTTTGTTCAGCAGAAGAAGGCACAGAAACTCAGGCAACATGGAGAACCAAAAGTAACCGAAAATCCCCAATTTCCTGACAATATGCACATACCAAGAAGACTTTTAATCCAACTTTTCAAATCCAAATGAAAAAATAAACACTCAAGTCAATACTAACTTAGAAAGTCAACCATGGTGGTACACACCTTTAATCCTATAATTCAAGAGGGAGATACAGGTGTGTCTCTGTGAGTTTGAGACCAGCCTTCTCTACATAGAGAGTTCCAATCCAACTAGATTGTACAGTGTACAATTGTACAGCTGTACAGTGAGACCCTGGCTCAGTTGCTTGACAAAAATAAAAAACCTGGATAATTAAGACATGGTCAATAAATAAGCAAGGGTTAGGCTTCTGGATGCTTGTATTTTAAGAACTTGTATTTCCATGTACCTGTTTTTGTGTTCAGGAACTTTTTTAATATTAAAATTTTGTAATTTTACTATAAACATTGTCTTTGAATTAGCATTTATTAAGTGAACAGCTATGCCCATTTACTTCATGGTAACCTATACCTAAAATCTGACAGTTTTCAGCCTAAACTTCTTATCTAGTTTTGACAGAGCATTGAATGACAGAAAAAGAAAAGAGGAAGCCTAGTAAACCCACGTCAGACAACAATGGTAACAGTATGCTAAGAGTATCTAAGAATTAAGGAGCTTTAAGGAAGATTCCCTTTGCATCCCTACCTGTGATCCTTTCTCCTAATTGTAATCATAACAACTCTGTTCCATAAACAATGTTCCTTTCAATGAGGCCCTGGGTAGCAGGGATTTGTGCCTTAAGTTGAATGTGGAACAAGATTGTACCACTTTGGTTGGATGGATAATAGGAGGCCTCAGATGCAGTCCTGGGACTAAACAAACAAATAATCAAGTAGACAGGTAGAATGGAGTCCAGAGTGATGACAGATGAAAATTAGAGCCTCCCTTAAAGAAAAAAAAAAAGTCATAGCAAAAATGAGGGATGATTGTATACCAAGTAAGAAGTGCCATTGTGTAATGAGCAAAATACCATGTGGAGAATAAACAGTATAGGCCAAAAGTAGCTATGATCTATTGCCTGGGGACACTGGACTGTGCAACTGGAGGTCAAATTAAAGGCCTAAAGCATCCTTACATCGAAGTGTCAGTAAGTGAGGCAAAGCAATCATGAGAAGTGTTGAAGTGTCTTGGGTGCTGTTGCTCTTGTTTTATCCAATTCTGAAAATATGATGGGCCCTTAGTAACTGATCTGTTCCTTCTCATTGTCTAGATTTAATTTTATACTTCAAGAATTAATTATAACCGACAGAATGAATACATCATCACAGTACTATCTGACAGCACAAGTCATGGCTTCCTCACACCGTGTCACATGTGGCAGTGCCCAGAGTCATGCCTAGGACGGTACCCGCAGCATGATTTTGGAATAGAACCCTTTCCCATCCCACACCAGGACTGCCGGAATCAAAATTCATCTTTGCAATGTATAATTTTGTCTCTGCTTACAGCTAGGGCTGGAAGTGATGCAATCTTAAACAACATGCATTTATTTGTCACAGTTTACGTAGATCAGGAGTTTGATAAAGGTTTGGGTGTCTCTGGCTCAGCAATCTTGCAATATTAAGCCCCTCGCACATTGGGTGGAGAAGGTAAGATTTAGTTAGACCTCGTTACTCCTGCAGGTTCTTTTCAATCTGTTAGAAGAAAGCCCCGTGCATTACTTTATTCCAGAGAGAAGAATCAGGATCCACATGGAATTGGAGAATAGTAAAAAGTTTTTCAGTTGTACCTTTCAATTATCAAACTTATAGAAAACCAGGAGGCTTGCAATTCTCCCTACATAATTCTTGACTATTTTCTATATACTTGCTTCAAGACTTCATCAAAGATAAAAATTATAAATCAGAATACAAGAATGATGGTGACTGTCAGCATAGTGTACATAGCAAAGTTCATGCTACAAATTGGTAGAAAAAAATTATTACTTTAAATATTTTGTAATATGTTGGAAACATTGCATATGCAGTTTATTGTATATTCGTTTTGATTTACAATTCTTGTTTAAAGTGATACTCCACAGTAAAAACTGGAGAATAGTCATCTTTTTTTTTCAAAGAGCTTTGTGTAGCTTGTATTTTTCTCTATAATAGGCAGGAGAATGTATGCTTTCCTATCTTATTGTGCTTTTCACAGCAGCATCAACTGACCTACATTTGGCATTCTGGGTAATGACCTGTGTTCCAGAGATTACAAATTCACTACACAGGAAGATGTGATGGAGTAAAGCAAAATCTAAAAGAGGCATTTTACAGTTTGTTAAGAGGGCTAGAAGTACCTAGATAATAAAGAAAGGAAAGGGAAAGAAGTCCCAAGCAAGTATAAGAAATCGACACACGGAGGAAACCCTTAAGAAGAGAATACTAACTACCCAAGGCAAGTGTCCAAACTCAAAAACACTGAAAAAAGAGATCTTTAATGGTGAAACAACAGAAATTTTGTGTTTCAATTTCTGTTTAAGCACATGAATAAGGACACTAAATTTTTAAACACTCAAGGGATCCGAGAATAGAATCCAATAATTCTCTAGCTGTTCTTGGAAGCTAGGTAGAAGTCTGAAATTTGGTAAACTAAGGTAATGAAAGCCTTGTTGGCAAGTATAGATTGGAGTTGTGCATAGATGAATACTCAGAATTGGCCCCCAAATTAATTTCTTTTAGAATTCATAATTGCTTATTTCTGGAATTGGTAGGGCAGTGTCTAAAAATAATACTATCCACAAAAAAATAATCTGGATCTCTAAGTCCTAAATATAAATAGGGTTTAGAAAACATTCTCAAGTTCTTTGAACCTAGAAAAACCAGTTTTAAGGATAAATCGGTCTAATGAAATTCATTGTTTCTGGAGCTAACTCTTATCAACAACACCCAAAGGTGCTAAAGACTCCACTGATAGTCTAAATATTGCTAATTAATGAGTTGAACTCTTTTTTAAAAAAGAATGCAAAATAAGTGCATTTTATAATCCAGATACTCTAAAGGGGAGAAACAAGCAGTTTTGTGATCTTTATATAACACTTTTGAGCACTTTTGGAAAACTAAGGAATGTGACAATCTTGGCTCATTACTTCTAGTTCCCTTTGAATATCGTAACAATGGAAAAAAAAAGGATTCAACGATGTACTTTTCCCAGTTTCATAACATAAACACTCTAGGAGAGACTCTAGGCTACAGCCAAAGGTCTAAGGCTGCAAAATCAAACACCTTACACTGAAAATGCATCAACCACCAAGGCTGTCTGCACTTAAAACACAGGCACCAATTGGCAGAGTGAGATCCTGTAACTTGGGATGGGAACATGTGAGAGGACTGTTTCTGTCACTTGATTTTGCCTGCGGAAATGGCCTCTCTACCTTCAGTGACAGAGACATTCCCACCCTATCTCTCACCCTCTCCACCCTTGTGTGAGGGAATTAATATTGCACTGTCTATGAACTGGCTTTCCCTGAAGGAATAGTTAGGAGAACAATGCCGATACCCCTCAGGACCCACCGTCATCACCCATTGTTTTCTCTAGACCTCTGACAGACTTGAGTCTCTAGGTGAAGTGCACAGAGTAGCCCATAAGAAGGTACACTGCACACTTGAAGAACTTACCAAGTCTTCTAACTCATTCAAGCACATATGTATGGTACTCAGACTTCAAGATTGTGGGACTGTAACCAACCTGCCTGGCAGAAATGAATATATTCTAAAGAGACTTACAGTGTTCTCTCCAGCTACCAGACTACTGAAACAAGGGATCTCAAGAAATTACAATTTTCCCAGAAATAAATTACTGTAGAAGAAAAGTCTGAAACCCAGGGGGCAGTCAGAGCAATGTGCACCAAGAGGATGAACTTGTCTCCCTAGAAAACTTTGTAGCTTGTTAGATGACCTTGCACAAGAGACTTGGAGCTGACACAGTAGTGAGTGGGGAACACACATGACTGGACCACTTAACTCATATTCAAACTTTCTGCTCATGTCAGTACCCCAAAGGTGAACTTGGAGGGATGTCACTGGCTTTCCTTATCCATTTTCTGAATATGGCTACATGGAATAAAACTGCCTTCTCTACTTTTTACTATTCTAGTTAAATTCTTTTAATTGGCTTACGAAGGATGACTGAATCAGGTTTGTTTGGGGTATGGCCTATGACCCTGAGTCTAGAATTAGAAAATAGAAGAAGGATCATGAAGTTAAATCAAACCGAATTTACTGATAAGGGTCCATTGAGCAGAAATGCTAGGTTTAATGTTCCAACTCACACATCTGGTAGCTTATTTGGTTGGCTGGCTGAAGAGCAGATCAAAAGATGGCATATTGTGAATGATGCTTACTGAAGAAGGGAACAACAAAGGCTCCAGGATATTTGAATGCTGGAGTGGAGTTGCCAAGTAAAACCTACCTCTTCACAGCTAGAAAGTCCAGAATGCCTTTCTTTGATATAGATTAAAAAAAAAATTTCTTTTTGATGGACATGCACATCCTAGCTTGAGTGTGGAAGTCAGAGAACAACTTGCAGGAGTCAGTTCTCTCCTACCATGTGGGTCCCGGGAACATGGGGATCCTGGGGTCCTGGGGATCAAGTCATCATCAGGCTTGGTGGCAAGTGTCATGATAAACTTGGCTATCTTGTTGTCCCAGAATCAATTTCTTTAAAGAGCCAAGTTGACCTGACAAGCCTCCACTCTAACTGATACCGATTTTTAAGAAGAACAACAGCATACTAGAAAATCTAGTGTTGCTCTTCTTTGTATATTACACCTTACTGTGGGAAGCAGGCTGCTTCCCTGGGTAACGAAAATGTAATATATCTAACTGGATTTAGGAGTAGAAAGAACCAAGCAGCAGTACTAAAACACAAAAGTAAGTGAGCACATCTTCTGTATTGGATAGCACAGGCAAATCTAAGATATCAATGGTCTAACTCCCATTTACCTCTGGTGCTGAGTAACTCATCATGTTCCCAGATGAGTGAGATAAATCCCATCTCCCAGAAGTGAGATAAATTAGAAGCTTACTGTGCTGGTTAGATTTTTGTCAATTTGACACAGCTAAAGTCATTTGTAAAGAGGGAAATTTAATTGAGAAAACTCTATAAGATTAGCTTATGGGTAAGCTTGTGCATTTTCTGGATTTATGATTGATATGGGAGGGCCCAGACCACAGTGGGTGTTGCCATCTCTGGGCAGGTGGCCCGGGGTTATATAAGAAATCAGGCTGAATAAGCCAATATTCAGTGTTCATCCATGGGCCTGCTTCAGTTACTGCCTCCAGGTTCCTACCTTAGCTTCTCTCAATGACAATCTATAACTTGTAAACTAAAACAAACTCTGTCCTCTACAAAATGGTCTTGGTTGTGGTCTTAGGAAGTAAACATGGATACCCACTAAATTTCTCCTTATCTGTTTAAGCTGAAAAATTCTTGTCATGAACAAAAGGCTACCTTGAATCATAGCAACAGAGGATCATGACCCTTCAATCAATTTTCAGACATTATCAGTTTACATATTCAGAACTTCTTGAATGAGGAAATACCAGGTCCCTAGATGAAAGACATTGCCACAATATAAAAGATAAATAAAATAAAATAAAATAAAATAAAATAAAATAAAATAAAACTTTTACTATTGAGTTTTCTTTCATTATTTCTGAAAGAGACCTTTACCAGAATAAGTGTACTTTAAGGAAATAATCAGACTGTTAGGGCCTAGTAGATACTGGTTTTGAACTGTGTTAATTCTGTAAATAGCACTGTGCCCATCCAGTCAAAGTAGGAGTTTCTTGGGGCAAGAGGGATGGCTGTTTGTTTAAGAGCATTTACTGTTCTTCCAGAGAACCAGAGTTTGGTTCCCAACATCCAGGTATGGTGGCTTGCAACCTCCTGTGTTTCTAGCCCCAAAGAGTCTGACACTCCTGTATGGCTCTGCAGGTACTCACACATATGTGGCACTCACTAACACAAACACATTCATACATATAATAAAAACAAACTTTCTTTTAAAAAAATGTAAAAGCTTAAGTGATCAATGGAGTTTTAGCCAAAGTTCAAAATCACAGTATATTGATTAGGTCCCTGAAATAATCCTATGGTTATTTCTCTAATAACAGAATGCAAAGCTTCAGAATTGGAGGCACCCCTATATTGGTTCTCTGACCTATAAAGTAAATAAAGGTTATTATAGTTGGTAGCCACTGGAGATGCTTCTATCTAGAAAGCTAATAAACCAAAAACAATATCACATTAGTGTCAGATTTCAAAGATTAGTGTCAGTATCAAGGAAATGAAAGATGTTAATAGTGATGGTTACCACCACATCTTCCTGTAACTCTTTTTTTTACCTATTGAGAATGCTATGGATAACGACAGTAGTTGATTGTCGTAAGGTTAACCACGTGATGATCACAAATGTGATGCTCCAGATGTGGTTTCTTTGCTTGAGCAGATTCACACATCTTCTGGTACCTGGCACACAGATCTAGTAAAAGCTTTTTTCTTTCTCTAATTATCTATAAGTCCAAGAGAAGCAATGTGCTTACAGCTGGCAAGGCCGTAAATAACACCTTCATTGCCCTACTTCAAGAGTCTATTCATTCTCTACCCCATGTCATAACTTATTTCATAGGGATCTTGGTCACTTTTCTTACACAGATATCATACTGCTCCATTACATTAATGACATTTTGCTGATTGAACCTAGTTGAAGATCGGTAGTAATTACTTTGGGCTTGTTGATAAAACATTTGCATATTGGAAGATGGGACATAAACCCAACTAAATTTCAAGGACCTTCTGCCTCATCACAGTTTCTTGGATCCCAGTGATGTGGAGCATGCAGAGATACACTTTCCAAGATGAAGGATAAATCATTACAGCGGCTCCATCCCACTAACAGGAATGAAGCACAATGCTTAAAGGACCTATTTGGGAGCTGGAGGCAACACATTTTGACTTGAATATTGTCCTAGTTTACTCTCTATTGCTGTAATAAATACCATGACGAAAGCAACACAGGGAGGAGAAAAAATTTTTTTTCTTAAATGTTCCATCCAGAGATAATCATTAAGGGATGTCCAGGTAGAAACTTGAGGCAAAAACTGAGGTAGAAGTGATGGTGGAGTATAGCTCACTGGCTTCTCTCCGTGTCTTGCTCAGCTTTCTTTTATTATACAGCCCAGATCACTTGCCCAGGGGTGACACTGCTTACGTGGGTTGGGCCTTCTTACATTAATCACTAATCAGGAAAAGGTCCCATAGGCTTGCCAACAGGAAACTCTGATGAAGACATTTTCTCAATGTTTCCTCTTCCCAAATGACCCTAACTGTGTCAAGTTGACAAAAACAACAGAGACATGTTGCTCTGACCTGTATATAATGACTTGAAAATATGTAAGTATTGAGTGAAGTTCAAATGGCTCTTCAACCGGTCCAGTATATGATAAAGACTATTCTACTGTTCTGACACTTCTGCTACTTGGGCCACATAATCCAGCAGATTCAATGGTACTTGGGGAGCCAATGGCAGATATGGATGATGTTTGGAGCCCTTTGGCCGTCTTCCCTGGTTAATCACAGTAAAAAACCTTGGGATTTTGGAGTAAGCCTCTTCCATCATCTGCAAGCAATTATCTTTTCTTTGAGAGACATTGCCTGCTGTTTCAGCTTAATGAATATAGTGTTGGGAAATAGGCTACCAATTTACCATGTAACCTTAGCTGCCCATCATGAAGTAGTGTTATCTGACCCACCACAGGTAAAAGTTGGATGTGCCCATCAAAAACACATCATCAAATGAAAATGATACAACATGGTTGAACTCAAGCAGGTACTAAAGCCACGAGTATGTTATACAAAGAAGCAGCCTAACACCAACACCAGAAACCCACTCCTAGTACCTACGCACCCCATGCACTCCCTTCACGAGCTCAGAGCCCCCCAGCCAGCCAAGTGGGTGTCACATCAGCTACAACCACATAAATCAGTACTGATTATTATTGTGACTGAACTTAAAGCATCACCTCACCTCGCCAAGACCAGCTAAGCTAAGGAAGCACTAAACACTTGCTCCACTTGATCCAATTGCTCACTCAGCATCAGTGGTTCAGGAAGACTGAACCAAAAAGCTAACTCTAAATGCACAAATCCTAAAAAAAGAAATATAAGTGACAGGAAAAGTCTATATCATCTTCAAGATTTTCTACCTCTGCAATATTGAAATTCCAGACAAGAATTTTCAAAAAGGATTAAAGAGGACATTAAATAATTCCTGAATGTATTTTAAAAGAATAGGAATAAATTCCTTAATGAATTTAAAGGAACATAAACAAAAAGTTGAATGAAATAAAGAAGTCAACTCAGGATGTGGAAAAAGAATTCAAGAAAGGAATAGAAGGCTGAACAAAAAACAAAACAAAACTGAAATGAGGCTGTACATAAAAAGTTCCATTAGAAAAAAAAAGCTCAGTGGAAATTCTAACAGAAGTATGACTCATGTGGAGTATAGAACATCAGGGCTTGAAGACAAGGTAGAAGAACTGGACCATTCACTATAGAGAAATGATAATTCTCTAAATACATGAAAAAACATAAAAAGACCAAATCTAAGAATCGTGAACACAAAAGGAAAAGATTGCCAGATCAAAGACATAGAAAATATCTTCAATAGAATCATAGAAGAAAATTCCCCAAATCTAGACAAAGATACTTATCAAATATAAGTCTCACAGAACACCAAATAGAGAGGCTCAGAAATTCTCGTGTCATATTATTGCTAAAACTCTTAATATACAGAACAGGAAAAGTGTATTGAAAGTTGCAAAAGAGAAAGACCAATATCTAAGGACCACATGTAAAATAGGTCTATTAGAATAACAGTTGGCTTTTCAGTAGAAACTCTAAATTCCAGAAAGTTATGGAAAGATATATTTCAAGTTCTGAAAGACCAGAGCTACTATACCCAGCAAAATTATGTATCACAATAGAGATGGGGGAAAGTAAAACATGTCATGATTAAAACAGTCTAAAGAAATTTATGACCACAAAGCCACTAAAGAAATTTATGACCACTACAGAAGTACTGGAAAGAATTTTACAGACTGAAGAGAAGGATCAACACATCCAAGAGACAAGAAGAGACAAACTAACAATCACAAGGACAGTTTTGAAATAAAAATATGACTAAGAAAACACCAAACATTACAAAATTAACAAAAGGAAGAATCAATGCACACATATGTGTGTGTGTATATATGTGTGTGTGTGTGTGTGTGTGTGTGTGTGTATGTGTATATATGTATACAAGAATGTATACCTTCAAGAATCATGCCATATCATCAAAGAAAGACATCACCTTAGGACAAAGGTACCAAACATACAACCAAGAAACAATGGTGTCATTGTCTACTATCCAGAAAAATAAACTCTAAATTCAAATTATTCAAAAGAGATGACTCCTTCATACTGATTAAGAAAACAGTCCATGAAGAAGATAACTCTAAACATATATGTTCTGAACACAGGTGCTTCAGTTCTCAGCAAACAAACAATACTGTATATGAGACCACAAGTTAACCCAACAAAGAAATAGTGGATGACTTCAACATCTCACTCTCACTAACAGGTTATTAAGACAGAAAAAAAAGAAAGAGAAAGAAAGAAAGAAAACCAAAAATATTGACGTTACACTATAGGTAAAATGGACTTAACTGATACCTAGAGAACATTCCACTCAGACAATAAAGAATATACATTCTTCTCATCAATCACTAGGATTTTGTCTGGAATAGATCATATCACACACTAGGACACAAAGAAAATCTTAACAAATATAGGAAGATTGAAATAATTTCTTATATTCTATCTTATCACAGTGGAATAAAATGAGAAAGTAATAGCAA
Source organism: Cricetomys ansorgei (assembly GCA_026225945.1). Classification (NCBI taxonomy): domain Eukaryota; kingdom Metazoa; phylum Chordata; class Mammalia; order Rodentia; family Nesomyidae; genus Cricetomys; species Cricetomys ansorgei. The sequence continues at coordinate 1,114,997 of JAMJFZ010002601.1, read as the reverse complement.
GAGATACTTCAGAAAGTACACAAGCTCATGGAGATAAGACAAAACATAGCTGAATAATGAGTGGATCATTAAAGAAATAAATAAAATAAAAAATAAAATAAAATTTATTTTATATAAAAATATTTATTTTATATAAAAAAAATTTAAAGTTTCTAGAATTGAAGGAAATGAAACACAACCTACCAAAAGCTGGAGGCTCTAGTGAAAGCTGTTCTAAGGGAGCAGTTTTGGCAGTAGCATTACATGGAAGAAAAGCAAATTCATACCCTGACTAAGAATCTATTCCAATAAGGACAAAGCACTGCTTTTTTATTGATGAAAGTGGACCAATGTAGTCAATATTCCACCAGGTCACTGGCTGATCATCCCTGGAAATGGTACTATACCAAGCACTCAAGGTTGGTTTCGGCTGTTGGCAGACTTGGCACTCAGAAATAGCTGTATCCAGGAAAGCCTTAGTATGTGGAAATCCATGTTGTTGTGTCCATTTATAACCTTCATGGCCACTCTGTCATGGGAAATTGCAGGGATGGCTGGGGAAAGAGGTTGACTGTTATCCACAGAATCATGACAACTATTGCTTATCACCCAATCAAGATAAACTAGATTCATATATCAATGGTAAAGTGGGATCTTTTTATTGTACTAGTAATATAATAGCACATGAATTTTAATGTAATGCTACCTTGTTGTTTAAAGATAGACAATAAATGATAGATGATAGGTTTAGATAGATGATAGATGAATGAATGAATGATAGACAATAGATACATAGAAAGATAGATAGATAGATAGATAGATAGATAGATAGATAGATAGATAGATAGATAGATGATAGATAGATAGGAAGACTGACAGAACTGTATTAGACTCATCTAGATAGATTGTATCCTTGTAACTGGTAACATCACAGAAATTGGTGATTCAGAAAACATGTTCTGCTGCCATTGCTGATGTTTTCTGCCATCATTTATACTCACTTTGCACATTTTAATGTCAGCACTTTTTCACTGAGCTTAGTCTTATGACACAAGGAAAGCAACTCTGTTCAAAGTCAAAAGACATTCTGATAATTTAAGGTGGGTTATACTGCACAGTGCATGAGCCAGTGATTCTGTACCCCTCATGGCTTCAAAATTTCTTTGGTCTTTTTCAAGAGGCTGCACAATTTCTCCTGTGTTTCAATAGGCCATCTTATTTTTGTATCTTAGTAATAACTTGTAGGTACCTTCATTGCTGGAGTAAAATAAAACATATAGGTTTTATTTTTGCTAGGAAACACAAAATTGGGTTCTTTGCTCCAAAACAATAATGGCCTTTTACCCAGTTTCCACATTATTTTCCCAACACTATTTTGCTTAATAATGAGAAAATTACACAATAATCTTGAGGACTATTAATTTATATAAATGCAACATGTGCCAGGATTGCACAAAATGAATTGACATGACAAAACAGGAATGGCTGCAATTATTGCTGCATACATTTGCTGCTCCAAGCTTAGTACATGGACACATGCCTTCCAAAATTGCATCTGACTCTAATTATTAAACACATTCCAACTTGATAGGTCAGATTTAAAGTGAGTGTAGCTGATATCTAATGAAATAAGTTTTTGTGAAAACTGTGGAATTCTTCATTTCAAATAATACTGTCTGCTAGTTACCATGATATAGTATTTCTAAGTACTTCTTTAACAATGAGATTATGGCCATTTAATCACAATAACAACGAGGAATTATTACCAGTGAAGCAGCATGGACGCTCTAAACAAACACAATATGCTTAAGAACAATGTGTGATCATGAAGAAAGAACACAGGATAAATTGATCAGGAATTAGTTTGTTGCTTGGAGAAAAAAAAAAAACATATGTTCTTTACTTCCTCCCATATACTATGGTAAATTCTTAATAAATTAAAGGATTGTATGAAAAGAAGAAATCATGAAATAAACCGTCAAATAGATTGTCAGTAGATACCAGAAAACTCACTTTCTTCAAAAAAAAGAAATAAATTTAATGAATAAAAAAAATAATGTTTCTAGGGTGGGGAGGCCCTGGGGAAAACAGGGGAGAAGTAGGAAATGAATATGATAAAAATATGTTGTATGAAATTCTCAAAGAATTAATATAAGTACAATTTTTTTAAAAAATGGTTGGTTCCTCCCTCACCCAAATAATCATACCACTATTGTACAGGAAGAACTGTAGGAATGGAGGAGTAATAAGAGAGGGTGATGGGATAGATATGTTCACAATACATTGAGTATATGTATAAAATTGTAAAACTTTAGTAAAAATAATTTTAAATTTTAGTACTTCTATACATAGTAAAAGATAAGTGACAAATGAGAAACATTCAACACGTAAATGTAAAGCATTACATTAAATCTTCCATATATTAAGATACATAACAACTTAATAAGAATCTAATAACTCATAGAAGCACAAGAAAAGATATAAATAGCAAATTCTCAAAGGAAACATGCTAATAGTAATCAATGAAAAACATTGAAACTCAAGAAATTTAATGTTCAAATTACAGTATCTTTCACCCAAGTTTTGTCTTATCTTAAAATTCAATAAATGAGCAAAAAATGAATATTTTATATTGTGCTATAGAGCTGTAAATTGATGAATCTTTTCTCAAGGGTAATTTAAAGACTTTTCAAATGTATACATTTTCTTTGACATAATTACACAATTGCTTTATAAACTCTTTCAGGAACCTATCATAAATGAAAACTTGACTACATGGAAAAATGATATGCAAATATGTATCTTAATATTAGTTATATTTTTAAAAATCAGAATCCACATTGATGCACAAGAACCTGTAGAAGTTGTATCTACTACTAGAAACTCTTCTGCTCAGCCAATGTATTAAGTGTCAGAGTCTTTGAGTAGACTTTACAATGGTAACTAAATTGTATAATTCTTTGGATAAAAAAGTAAGGGGAAAAAAACATGACACAATCTTTTTATTCAAAAGGAAACATTTTATGCTTACAAAGATAACTCAATTGGCAAAGTGTTTACTATGGGAGCATGAGGATGTAAATTCAATCCCCAATAACCTGGTTCTTAAAAGCCTGGTATGGTAATACACTCTTAAAATACCATCACTCAGGAGATGGATCCCTTGGGCTCACTAGGCAGCAAGCCTAACCTATGGTGAGCTCAAGGCCAATGAGAGATGATATAAGACAAGGAGATGACATCTGAGGAATGAACCAAGGTCAAACTCTAGCTTCTACACATGTACATCAGTACACACATGAACAAGTACACACACATACATACACAAAGAAATAGAAATCTTTTAAAATGATAGAAGTAGTCACATTTCATGGCCAGTACTTTTTTATTTATTTGGCTACTTTTCTATGTCTTCTAAAACATAAGAATGTGTTATTTTTCAACCAGAATATGGATACCAAGAGAAGACTTTGTCAAGCAATAAAAGGGCAAGAGCAAGGCATTCTCTCCCCACTCCCCATAATAGACAATCCAGATGCTAAAAGCCAAGTACAACAGACATTACCTTAGTTGTGATTCCCAATACTTCCTAAGACAGAGAGGATGAGATTATTATCATGCTATATTTTGGATTTTGAGAAGCAAAAAGACAATATTTTATTGGTAAGAGGAAAATTTCAACATACATATATATATAACTTTATCTTGCACACTATGTAGTAGTGGACCTTAATATTCTTACTTGTAATACAAAGATGTAATACTCAGATGATGTCCACTCCCTTTTGCATTCTGCTCATGCCCTTCAAAAATGCACATGTAATTATAAGTAATTTTAAAAACAAACCAAACTCTTTTGAATAAGAACCAGGACCATATCACTGTGTTCTCAACTGAAAAGATCATGCCAACTAAAGGACAGTTCTCCTCTAAAACTGGTTTAAAAATAGCATTGTCACCATAGTGGCAAAGGCTTTTCACCCTACTCCTCCAAACTAAGTCCTTTGCCCTCTCTTGGGTAAAAACAAGATTCACCTTACTAGCTCTTTAAATTGAGAGCTTCTTTGAAAGCCTTGCCACTTCCATCAGCTTTCGATGAGAGACAAAATTTCTGCTACTGTGTGCTAGAGCTCTGACATACAGAAAGAACCCAAAACTATCTTCCCTGAGGCAGGAGATAGAAGCCTTGGGTGGTATTTTACTTTATGATCTGATTCCAAAATCACACAAAATCCCAAGTTTTTGTTTTGCGTTTTTAATTTTTTAGTTCTCTTACTAACACACACTCACATACGCAAGCTGAATACACAACTGACCTCACTCTGATTGATAGAGTTATCAATGGTCACAAAAGCAATCTTGTAAGGAGCACAGTTCCCACAACTCTATTATGACATGACAAGTACTGGGAGAAAAAAAAATCATCACTGTAGTATACAGAACTTTCAAACTCTTCCAAAGTAGAGGAGAATTGAGAGGTAGTTTATTTCCATCTTAATGCTGCAAGATTTAGCACCCTTCTTTTTTTTTTTCCAAAGCCACACAATTTTAAAGTGATGTCTGTCTGATTTAATGTGTTTAGGCAAAAAGATTCCCTCCCAAACATTTCTCATTTGAAAGTGCTATCTGGGTGGCAGTAACTATGGCATCAATTACAGAAATGTTACTGACAACAAAAACATTCAACTCGCCAACAAAGGTCAGCAGTAAATCTCTCTAAAATACGTACAGCTCATAAAAGTAAATGGGTCCGCAACTGCGAGGGAAACAGATGTTCATAAAACCAGCATTAACCACAAAGACACTGTAAAGTAAATGAAGATGAGATTCATTTGACAACTTAATTCCAATGTTAAATTAACAGAAAAGACTCTGACTCACACAAGTTTGCATTGCAGTCAAAGGCCTTCTGCAGTGGGCTGCGATCTAAAGAGTCTGTTGAAGGCTTGGTGTGAGGCGTCATTTGAATCCCGCACTAACATTTACTTAAATCATCTCTTACAGAAAGTGAGTTTGTATCCTCAGGCTATGTCTACTGGTGACATAACAAGATGGACATTCTTCCACACCTGGAAATGAGAGAATGCTCTCTCAACTAAATTCTAAATTCAGTTTTATCAGAGCCCCCGCAGAAAAGGAAAAGAAAAATAATGGGACCATTAGCAACTATTATTTCCAAATACCGAAATTAGGGATGCAAAGACCAAAAATAAATAACTAAATAAAATCAAGGTAGAAATTCCCAGAACACCTAGGGATATGTAAGAACAGGTGCACACAGTTATCCAAGTCTCATAAACACCAGCCTGTTGCCAGCTGAGGACAGGCTCTCTGTTTGCATTTTGTTTCTACAAACAAAAGAATGCTGCAGAGGGTCACTTCTGGGCCGCGAACGCCTGTGCCATAGCCACGCACAAAGCCAGACCCTGGACCCAAAGGCAATTCCAATTTTGTTCCTGGGTGTGTAGGAAATCCTTAGGGTCTAAAAGGTGCATGTGATCACCACTCCTGAGGCAGGCTGAGTTTGTGTGGCCTTGCTGTGTTCCTGGTTGCCTGCCGTTGGCTGTAGACTCTGATGAAGGGCATAAGGATAATGCTGGCCTGAAATCTTTATAACATTAAGACAGCTGTGATTGGTTTGGCCTAATGTATATCATTGGAAGGCAAAGAGAGTAGCCGTGGAGAGGATGGCTGGCCAGGAAGCCCCGGAGCAACCCATCTCCAACTCCTCAGTGCTGAGACTCCAGCATACCTGGCTTCTGCATGGATGCTGGGGATTGGAACTCCGTTCCCTGTGTTTTCATGGCAAGCATTTTAGCAACTTGGCCATCTCCCATCCCCTTCAGTCATTGTAATCCTTATACACCAGTTGTTTTAATTTGCAATTTCCTAACAACAAATGATGTTGAAAGCCTTCATATCCTCATTGCCATTCATATTTTTTGATGTAATGTCCTCCAATGTGTTTCTCTTTAGTATTATTCTACTTATTGAAGAGGTATTGCCCTTTTATGTAAACTTTAAAGCTAGTTTAAAGCTAGTTGGTTGGTATGAATGTATTTTGTGAACTATAGACCACATTGAAAAAAAAATTAATTCCTCAATGCTTAATCTACCAATCCATGCATGTAAAACAAGTCTCCATTTCATCAGATTTTTAAAATTTCTTTGATCAACTTTTTAGCTCTCTGCATAAGGATTTGGAATGAATATGATTAGATTTGTACCTGTGTGTGTTGTTTTTTATTTTTATGTATTTATTTAATTTTACCTATATGGGTGTTTTTCATGCATGTGTGTCTGTGTGTCACTTGCATGTCTGATGCACACAGAGGCTAGAAGACTTACAGATGGCTGTGAGCCACTATGTGGGTGCTAGGAATTGAACTGGATCTGTTGGAAGAGCAACCAGTGCCCTCAGCCTCTGAACTATCTCTCCAACTCCTATGTATTCCATTTTTCTCAATGTGCATGTGAATATCATTTTATTAACTATTGCTGGTACATAGGAAAAGAATTGATATTTATATTAAGACTGTATCCTGATCGCTTGGTATTGTTGCTTCTTAGTTACGTGATAGTTTTGTTTTATTTTATTTCTGTCAGTTTTGGGTGATGTTCCTTATAAATATGCCATCTAAAAATGGAAGTTACTTTACATCTTCCCTCTCAATCTTTATTTCTTACCTCTTCTTGTCTTCTTGCATGGTCTTATACCAGTGATGATGCTGGTGAGAAGGAATTTCCTTTCCTTGTTCCTGATCTTAGGGACAAATCATTAAGTTTTCAACCATTATGAAACATGTTAACTAAAAGTTCTTTGTGGATATCAGTATCAAACGGGGGGGGGGGGGGATTCCGCTCTATTCCTAGTTTGCTGAGAGATTGTTTTTTAATGAGGAATTAATGTTGAAATTTGTCATATGATTCTTCTGCACCTGTTGCTATTATGACATGGCTTTTATTTTTTTCTTTTGAGGTAAATCATATTTATTGAATTTATTCTTGCTAAACCCACTTTGTACATCCATAGTCAGTCTCATTGGCCATTAGGTAGAGTTCTTTATACATATTCTTATATTAGATTTCCTAATGTTTGTTAAGGACTTCACCATCTTAACTCAAAAGCTATTAGTCTACATCTGATGGTTTCATTTGTTTTCTTATTTCTGTTGCCTTCACCTGAATTTGTCATTAGTGTACAAGCATCTAATAAAATGAGTTTGTGAAAATTCCATCTTCTATTTTCTGAAAAAAATATTGTGCAAAGTTAATATTATTACTCCCTGTTGTGGAAGTTCATTTTTAGTTATGTATAAAATAATTATGCGCTGATGGGAAAAATGCTACCTAGGCCTTGACATTTTGTAGTGTCTGCCGGTATTGAATTTCTGTCAGGGGTTGTTTGATTGCTGATGATCTACACCTGAGGAGTTCTGAATTAAAAACACCTGAGCTCAGACGCTCCGGTTCCACTGTTGAGTATGGTGTTGATCACGACAGTGGTTCTCTCTGCTGAGGTCTGGAAGGGTTTGCATCTATGAAAGTGCCTCGCTGTGTCTTCCTTGGTGAGCCACCACCATAGGCATACAAATGTACCAGAATGACGCACTGACATCACACTTGCTTATCCAACATGGAGATAAGGAAGAAGAGAAATTCCAGGCCTCGGGGAGTCCAGTAAAGTATGCTCAAGCAGTTCCCAGAGGACAGAGATTAAGGTATTAATAAAAGTAAAGCTCTATAAAAGAGAGTTGTAAATGAGAAAGACGCTCCTCGGTGAGAGCCACATTTCAGACAAATGTTTTAGATGAATTTCATGCTGCAAACAGAGTTCAGCTGGGAGCAGGGAAAAATATCTCATTACATTCATTTTTTGTTTTCCTGTTTCTGATAAAAGATCCATTACAGTTCTCAATTAATGTTTTGCTAAAGATTAAGTGCTTTTTTCCTCTAGGTTTTTCCAAGATTCCGTCTTTATCTTCAGCTTTGTACATTTTAAGTAGTTATAAGTGTGATATCTTTAGTCCATACGACCGGGCACTCCTAGAACTTCCTGGACCCATCCATGGCTGAGCGTCCATCTTTAATTTAGAGCAATAAATGCTTCAACATTTCATTTTTTTCCAATCTTACCTTCTTTTTCTGATATTCTGATGTATGCTTCATACGCTTGTAGCAATGACTTCAAAGTTCTTGGTTTTTCTTTTGTTTCTCTTAATCTGTTTTCAATCCCAGATACTTCACTGTATGGCTTGTTTAAAATACATAGAACTTGGACTTCCTGCAAGATGTTGAACAGCACATCTTCTCAGATTAAACAAGTCTGGTGTCTCTAGTGGGGTTATTTGTAAAAATAAGATTTGCTCAACTCATTTTTTTTTATTATTTGTCAAGGATTACAGGACTACTGAGGTCACATGCTGAGCTGTAGATGGCTTTCCAAATTGAGCTGCTGATGTTTCCTAAGGAAAAACATTGCTGCACAATTTAGGATTTGCTTCTCTTTAGGACATTAACAAATTTTAGAAGTGAACCAATGTTATCACACTGACTCAGTCACTACACTGCTAATAAACACCAACTCCACAAACACTCATTGAATCAGATGTAACATTTTATTGGTTTAGACTTTAATAAGTAAAATAAAATAGAATATTTTTTATATTTTTACTTTAATTTTTCCATTTTTGATTTTATATTTGAAAATAATGTTTTAGGATTACTTATAATGATGCATCAATTTACCAAAATTTACACTACTCTATAATTTATTGGTTGTTAGATTTTTCTTACATTTGTTATTAGAAACAGCATTATAATTATAGCATAGCCTTACTTGTAAAGAATATAATTTTCATCCCTTTATGATATTTCTTTGATACATATTTCTAGAGCTAGAAAATATGGATCAAAGATAATTCACATTTTTCATTCATGTTGATAAAGTACTCCAAAGTAGTATTGTAATGGTTAACCCCTCAATAACTTGAATCTCTCTATTCCTTATAAGAAATGCTTTATTTATTTTAAATAGTGACGTGGTTGGTAAACATAGTGTATAGTTAGTTATTTTACATGTTTGATTATTAGAACAATTATTTATGAGATATGTATTCTTTGTATTTATGAATGGCTCATCTACTCATTGGTATCTTTCACTTAAGAAATGCAGATTTATCTGTTACCAGCTTTACTATTAATATATTTAGCTTTTTATTCATTGGCTAATGAAAATACTTTACATTTGTTATTACATCTGATTGCAAAAGTTTTCCCTGTGTTGCCTAGGGCTTCCTAATTTCATTTACGGTATATTTTTAATACATAGAAGTTTTTGTAATTTATGTGAAATGCTTACATATTTACCAATATCAAGTTCCCATTGCCACTTTTCTAATCAATATTCCATTTCCACTTAACTGTATATCAAACTTATTTTGTTTTAGCATGTACTGTTAAGAACATGATAAATTTTTTTTCAATTTCTATGATAAATATAATATTAAATAATTTTTCTTTCTCTCATGACATACTAGACTTTAATGTACATTTTTGTGCTGGTATAGAGGTTCTATGATTCTGTTCTGGTTCTTGCAATAGTATGCATTGTTGTAATGAATTATGGAATGTTTTTAATAACTGTAGTTCTTTTCTTATATATCCAAATGATCTACATGATCCTTGCCTGTTTATTAAGTTTAAAATAAATTGAACAATTTTTCAATTTAATTTGGATTGTATAATTAAGCTTGGCACAACTGTTAATTTATAAAACATTAAATATTTACATTTAAGATCATACTATGTTCCTTTACTAGCACATTTTTAATGCCCATTAGAAAAGTTTTTTGTTTTCCTTGCTGATTCCTCATAGTTTTAAGACTTGTCACTAAGTGGTTTATATTTGTGTTGTTTTAAGTGCCTAGAGAATGATGACTTTTATATGTTCCATGGTCATTTCTAAATTATATGTTTGGGTTTTTGATGACAAAGTGCAAGATTAGATGTGAATCTAGTAAGTCAGTCTTTTGAGTCATAGTTCTCAAATCATCTGTATCACATGTATCTTTTATCTGTGAGATCTCGCTCAAAACCAATTTCACAACAATTTCAGGTCTGGTATTTATAGCCATGTGTTACTCCTATTTGCTCTAAGGCAGTCACTAAATTTGTGTTGTTCTTAGAGATCTGAACCCTGGCTGATGTTAGAATCACCTGAGAGTTGAAACCTCTTATTGCACTGGTTACACATCCTGGATGACAACTCAAGAACCTCTGTAAGTAGAAGCTTGACCTTAGAACTTCTAAACATCCTAGTATTGATTCTAAGCAATTGAAGGTAATACCCAGATTATCTTCCCTAGAGTCTGCTGGAATCATTTCTCATCTGGCCTTGTTTTGAATCTATACTTATCTATTTCTTAAGATTTATTTTTATTTTTATTTAATGTGTGTTTTGTATTTTATTTAATGTGTATTTATTGAGTATTTTGCCATGGATGTATTATGTACCATGTGCATGCCTGGTGCAAGTGGAGGCTATAACAGAACATAGGGTCCCCTGGAACTGGAGTTACAGATGGTTATAAACTACCACGTGGGTACTGGGAGTCAAACCAAGAACAACCCATGCTATTAAACAACTGAGCCACCTCTCTAACCCCAGCTATACTGATTTTTTTAACATGATTATGCACTAACAACACAGCTTAAGTATGTCATCATTCAGCTGAGTGTACTTCTTCATACACACATGTGAACACATACACGTAGACCAGTGCGTGAGTCTTCGCTCTCTACAGAACAAGTCCATAGATGGCCTGATAGTTGAGACTGCTCACATATGGGCCCTTCCCACATCCCTAACTGCACTGTCCTTATTTATTGGTATTCATCATCTGTTAGGTTCAGATGCATTCTCCTCTAACTCAAGCAGTGATATCTCCTTGTTTAGCTCCTTCAGGAATGCTACTCTACTCTTTCCTTTTAACAAAGATCTACTGTTTATGCTTGTTGATTACTTAATGACCTTCTAGTGTATCCAACACAAAAACAATACTATTAGATTGTATTTGGGATATCTTGACAGTCATAAAAAGTTACCAGTTAGGGCTAGGAAAATAATAATTAAATTATATAAAAATTTAACTGAGAAATTATCAAGCATAAAACCACCAAGGTTTATATGAGCACTAGCCAGAGAGATTGATATTCACTATGAAAACCAGACAAAGTCAGAACTAGGGTTAAAGTAAAGAGAGAAAATAGGAAAAATGAGCACAGACAGGAGGAAACACTATGCCTATTAAAATAAAAAGATTGGGGACCATGAGTCAAATATAGTAGGTCTGTGATGATCTGCAAGTCATTTGGTGACTCTTGGCCCTTCCTCCTCTTTACAACCATGGATGCTAACATTTAAATTATATAAGATCCAAATTTGAATATCACTTCACACTCTTCAAAGACGTGACAACTTATGAAATATATGTTTGTATTTATGTTTTCCAGCTTTAAACTAGAGCAAGCACATGTGTTGATGTGTGTCTTTAATCTTGAAAATAAGGGGAAGATCTGACATAGGGAAATCACTTTACAAAATAAAATAAGCCCCAGTTAATCATCTGAGTAATGAGTAAATTCATTGTCCTCACCGTAAAGAAAGAAATTGATATTCTAGACCCTAAGTTAGCTTGATTCACCATTCACTTCCTCTTTATTACCCAGGAAGACTGAGATCTGACTTCCAACTAAAGTCCTTTATTGTCAGGATATATAGGTGTTTCCTGGCTAAGATGGTGCTTAAGTTGCTTGAAAAATACCTCTATAAAGCAAATCATTTGAAATAAATAAAAGCTCTCATTCTGTAAAGGAAACGTGTGATGAAATTTTTTGTGATATAAACTCACTGATTCAGCTAGACTGGCTTGCCAATGAGCTCCAGGAATCCCCCTGCCTCTGCCTGACTACCCCTACCCAGCATTATCTGCGGTTACAGACAAATACCATTGTCATGCCCAACTTTTAACCAACTTTTAATCAGATTCATGTCCTCATGCTTACACAGCAATACCTTTACCAACTGAGCCATCCCTTCAGTTTATATGAATCAAGAAATTTTTAGCAATAAGAGTAGATTCATCTATGTCTGAACAGCAAGCTTTGTCAAAGTTTAAAACAGCTGAAATGAATGTATAAGATAAGCATATGATTTACACATATGCATAAAATGTGTATCAACTATGAGGATGACATAACAACTTAGATGGCTAAAACTGCATGTGCTATTCAGTATGGTAGTTACCAGCCATGTGCAACTGCTAAGCATTTGAACATGACCTTTCTAATTGGAGATGCATCATTTAGTATGGTATACACACAGTATGATGGTTAATCTATATTATCAGCTTGGCTGGAGACACAAATCTGAGCATATCTATAAAGCATTTATAGAACAGCTTTACTGAAGAAGGAAGACTCAACTTGAAAGATGGTATCACTATTTTCTGGGTCCTGGACTGAGTGAAAATGAGCAAAGGATGAAGTAATGTGTTTACCAGCGTTTATCTCTTTCTGATTTCTAACTCAAGCTGTAATGGAAATAGCTGCCTCATATATCTGTCACGATGTCTTCCCTACCAAGGTGAACTATATGCCATTCAAACCAAACAAACCTAAAATAAATCAATTGGAATAAAAATAAACCTTTCTTTGCTTAAGTTATTTTTGTCAGGTATTTTGACTCAGAAATGAGAAAAGTATAACTAATAAAGAACATTGGTACCAGAAGTGGGGTCATTGCTATGATAAACTTGACCTTGTGGTTCTTAAGACTCTGAAAAGAGTTTGTGAAAGGAATAGTTTGGAGATACATGCTAAAGAAGTACTAGAAGTCTGCTGAGAATTTGAGTAAAGCTGAATTAAGAAATGATTTGTTAGGTGGAAGAAGTTAGATGTATCATGGTTACTGATCACTGCTGTTATCCAGGTCTATAGTGAGAGAAAGCAAGAAATGGAGTAGAAAGATATGAAAAATGTACAGCTTGTTGGGAAAAGGAGTGTAGATGAAATTAAAGTTGCACTCAAAGAAGATAGGGAAGCAGCTGCAATTGTTAAATAATAATTTAAATAATTATTTAAAAAATAAACTTAGTGTTCTTCATTAAAACTGTATGAACCATGCTCTGAAGACAGGACCACACTGCCAAAGGCCCCAGCTTGTGAAAATTCACATTAATTTGAAATGAGAAAGTCTTAATTGATAATGGCACTGAATGTTTTCTCTGGTTGGAAACAACTGCTTAGGAAAGTGTTTTCTACTGTTCAAGTTTGGATTGTAGTCCAAGGTAACATGCTATAACACCCTATATTTTGAACTGGCAGCAGATCTTGGCAGCACAGTCTTGGCAACATGATACTGGTTTTGCAGGCATGTCAGAGTGAATGGGGCAAGGAGGCTTACACCAAGGTTCCAGAAAGCCAATAAGGCAACACGTTGACAGGTCATATTCCATGCAAGGATATTCTGACAATACATTGCATAAAGCTGAGAAGGTAGAACCTAAGTTGCAGTGGAGATCCCAGGACATCAAAACACTAAGTTTGTGGATGTCTACTGAGCAAAGCTGCAAGTGAGGAGTGGTTCTGGTCCTATAAAGAGGGCATCAGTGTATGATATGTAGTGGTAACAATTTTAAATCCCCAAGAGACATTTTCCCCAAAGGTTTGGATATGTAGCTAATTAAACATGAGCCCAGATGACTTCATCATGAACTCTGACAATCTTAAATATGGGGGTTCTACCTGAGATAGCACACGTATGGGACCCCTGTCCAAGTATTCATCAGTCACAGGTATTGGAAGACAGAAATTATAGATTCTAGATTATTTATTTTTTTATTTAAATAGTTTTTTCCCCTTCTAAGCCAAATGCCTAATTTAGAAAGAAGTCTCTTAGTGACATCCCCCCAAAAATTTACATATGAATAAGATAAAAGTATTACAGTGATGTTGAAAGCTTTTCTTCGTTAAAAGATTTTCTAGCTATACTCAACATGAGCTTTCTATAACCTGCTCTGAAAGAAAAGTGCTTGAGGTAGCAGAAAATACAGAAAATAAACAAACAAAATGCAAATCCGAGAGGTACAGCAGGGCTTCCATGACTGGGGAATGTTTTGCTGATTCAAGTCACATATACCCAGCTATGTATTTAATTAATGATTGAGTACCTGGAGGAAGGAGCCCTAATGTGGCTTAAACAGACTTTCACTTGAAAAAATAATTTCTTGAAAAGTTCTGAGCTTATTGTTTATAAAATGGTCTGACTTGACTTGGACATATAAATTACTCAAGAGTATTCATATTCTTTTGTGTAGCATTTTCAAAAGGGGTGTGGATATGATAATATATGGTAGTAACAATTTTAAATTCCCAAGACACATTTTTCCCAAAGGTTTGGATATGTAGCTAATTAAACACGAGCCATGATGGAGATTCCAGTTCCCTGTGAAGTTGTCCCAGTGGAGGAAGTATTTTGGAAGATGAAACTTCATTTTTCTTCTTTTCTATTCTTCCCATTAATGGCTAGCAATAACACAGAAGGAAACATATCTCAGCCTCTAGACACATCTGGAAGGAAGACTGCATCTAATCTTCTTTTGGGTCTCCCAGAATGGAGTTCAAGCATCCTGGTGACATGCTTTTTTTCCCTCAGAATCTCCAATGGAATCCAAGGATTGTTGACAGCACTGTGGTTTCCTTTGGTTCTTGGGAAAATATCCCCACCTTCTCCTTTAAAGTTCAGCTATGTTTATACCTATACACAGCAGTATTGTTCACATTACCCAAGAGGCAGAAGCAATCAAATGTCCATCAGTGGGTGAACAGACAAAGAAAAGGTTAAACACAGAATGAAATACTGTTAACTTTAAATAGAAATAAATTTGTGGCAGGGTATGAGGTTGCATACTTTTAACCTCAGTACTTGGAAAACAGAGGCAGGTAGATTCAATGAGTTAGAGGTCATCCTGATCTACATATTGAGTTCCAGGCCAGCCAAGGCTACACAGTCTCAAAAAGAAGGGCTCTGCTCTTACATGCTTAGACACTGTTCTTATATGCTTGTACACTACCCATATATGCTTGGATATTGCCCTTGTATGCTTGAACACTGCTCTTGGATACTTGGACAGTTAGATTTAGACACTGATCTTGGATACTTGGACACTGCTCCTGTTTACTTCGACACCAATACTCTTGTGTACTTGGAAATGGCTGAGACAACAAATTTTGTGTCATGAATTTGAAACACAATTTTTAAACTCGTAAAAATAAAAACAAACCCAAAATCTTCAGAAGTAATGCACTTCCCTTCTGATTTGACCATTTGGCTACTTTCACCACTGATATCTGTACTGTTTGGAAGATATAAAAATCCACTTTGGCAGGAACAGTTATGGACTACTCACATTGACACTTGGGGCCTTCGAAACATTCACCTCCTAATAAGTGAAAGTAAGAGCAATGAGGCTTGTGTTCAGCTTTTCATCATTCACAAAACACCTAACAGAAATAGAAGGAATGATTTATATAGACACAAGTTTTCAAAGGACATACTCCATGGTCAATTGGCTCTCTGCTTCTGGACCTGAATAAGGTAATACACATCATAGCAGTAGGAGCATGTGACAGAGACTGTCCATCTCATAGCAGTCTGTAAGCAAGAAAGTGAAGGTAAAAATTGAATTTCTTCACTCATTGTACACAGCTCTAATACATCTATCTCTTCTCTGTGACCCAGAAGATCATCCTAGATAATGTACTGTAAAATATTTTGTTAAAAACAAACAAGAAAGTAGGCGTTGATCATTGCCAATGTCTTTTACATCAACTGATTAGAACTAGCTAGTGTTTGACCCAACAGTCCGATGTCTAGACTTCCTGTTCCTATGTTATACTTCCACACTAATATGAATTGCTGTAACTTATTAATGCAGAGAACCCCATGACATGAGATGGTGTGGCTAAGCATATTCAAAGGTCACCTGTTTTAAGACTTTCATTTAACTATAATTATTTGTACAGGATACCCCTTTATAGAGGGCAAAGCAAAATACAAAGATGAGGAAATGGTAGCCCTAGTAGGGCTCCCTCATCAACATTAGAATCTTTGTTTTTAAATAGGTAGAAGATTAATGTGGGTTTTAATATTTTATGCATATATGCGTTTTGTCTGCATGTAATCCTGTGCACCCTGTATGTGCCTGATGCCCACATAGGACAGAAAAGGACGTCAGATCTTCTGAAACTGGAGTTACAAATGGTTGTTAGCCACCTATGCATGCTGCGAACTGAACCCAGCTCCTCTGCAAGAGCAACCAGTGCTCTTAACCAATGAACCATGTCTCCAGCCCAACATTTAGACTTTTTACACGATGCCTCCAGACTCTGCCACACTATTACTGCATCAGCAGAGCCAGGTTCATTCAGCATTCTACAAACCAATTCTCACCCCTTTGTCCTCCCAATATTCAAAGCCATTACTGCCCATATGCATTTTCCTTCTGTTCCAGAGGAATTGTGACTTCTCAGAAGATGTTGAAGGTAGCTTTTTTTTTTTTTTTTAAATTTAGCCTCTTGAGTGCAGTATCTCAATGATGCCCTGTTTGATCACAAGTATGTTTGATACCACTTCTTAGAAATTTAGCTATCAATCTGTCCACTGAACAACAACTGAGCATGAGTGAGCTCAGAGCTTATTCACCATGGCGCATCTAAATCATTGACAGAGTGAACATTTTAATACTTGTTCACAGGAAGTTTGGTTCCCATACAAAGTGCAAGTTCCAGAGATTGTTACTTCAATATTAAATCATGCTAAATTTCTTCAACAATTTTTTGTGTATCTTGTTTGTCATTGTGTTTGTCACTTAGCTCAACTGCTGTGCAAAAATTAGCATGGACCAAAAAATATGGGCAGCAGTGTCCAATTTAATTCCAAGGTATGTAAAGTTGTACAGTGTGCAACAGATACATGCATGTCATTAGTAAGTGTAGTTACTTATGAATAAAACATCTGTAGCATTTTTCCCTTTCAATATGTTTTCTTTTTCAGATGGTTCCTACAGTTGTTAGGGCATGAATGTATATTGGCTTATTTGGATTTAAAAATTATTATTAGGTGCTATACATGGTTCCCTCACCTCCTATGAATAATTTGAAAGCATTTTACCTTGAAGTGATGAAGTTTTAGAACTTCTGCCCTAGGAGGTCTGAAAGTTGTCATATTTAAAGTGAATTGAGTTCCTGCAACGAACCATTATGGAATGCCTGCTTGTTTTCGTGCCAAATTACTGATGCTCCAACACACCCTCTAACAGTGATGCCAGGGAAGAATCCTATTACCAAAAAACAACAGCAAAAAGCTGAACAGCGGGGAATAAAAATATATTCCAGAAACCAGTTAGGCAATTGAATATGGCTTCAAATTGAAAACTGACTCAATTCCTTGTTAAAGTGATATGAAACACATTGAAAAGTCAACTCTCTGTCCCCCACTTTGAAACCATACCCTGAGAAATTCTAATCATATTTTAGAGCACAAAAACATATGGACAGGAGCCTTAAGTTACTTTCCCTTTGGCTTTGGCATGCCTGCCCTGACAACATGCATCAACCATGAACTTCCCACAGTTGACACTCTCAGAGGAAGGCTGTCTCCAGGTATGTAGCTTCAGGTAGTAACTTTTACCACCAGCTGATATGAAAGAAAAGGAGAGTCAACTAGTGATTAGTACAGTCTAGGAAGGATAAAGGAGAGAACCTAGAGGGAGGTTGAATAACAAGTGTGGAAAAAGAGTTAGTTGTGGAAAATACATTCTGGAATTCCACAGCACAGTAGAATAGTTCACAACATACTCTATATTTTATGAAGAATTGGAAGAGAGGTATTTGAAAGCTCTAAAACAATTAATAATAACAATAATAATAGGAATGAGAAGAAGAAGGAGGAGAAGGAAGAGGAGAAGGAGGAGGAGGAGGAGGAGGAGGAGGAGGAGGAGGAGGAGGAGGAGGAGGAGGAGGAGGAGGAGGAGGAGGAAAAAGAAGAAAACTGATAATTCTTTAGGAAGATAGAAATGATAAGTAATTGTCCTGATTTGATCAGCATTCATTGTGTGCAGGTATTGAATTATCATGTGATCTCCATCTAAAAAAAATAATAATAAGAAGAAGAAGAATTGATAATTCTTTAGAAAGAGAAATGATAACTAATTGCCCTGATTTGATCAGCATTCATTGTGTGCAGGTATTGAATTATCACGTGATCTCCATAAGTAGGTACAATTATTGCATGCTAATTCAAAAGCAAAGACCAATTAGAAAGTGGTTTTCCTTATAGCATAAATTTGGTTTTCCTGATCTCAAGATGACAGTGGCAAGGTTAAACTCAAGGAGAAAAGTCATGTGTGAGTTTCATGTATCATAATGATCAATTGAAAGTGTGTAGTTTTATATACTTTATGTGCAATCTTAATAAGCATTCTCTTGGTTATCACACAGAATACAGTGTCTGAAGTGCCCCATTGTGCTCTGCATTTCACTATGGCAGTTGCCTTTCTGTCTGGATAGGTTGCAGCACATGGGCTGCAGACAGTAGTCATTTCTTGCCACCTTGGCTTTGCTTTTACAGTCCAAATTTATTTATGTCTTTTTTTTCTAGAAACTCCACAAATACATTGAAAAAGTAGAGTAACATGTTCTAGTAATAAAAAAAAAATTACACTGAAGCATGTTTGATCTTCCTCGAAATGGTCTCATTAACAAAACTGAGTCTTTTATCACTCGACATATTCCTACAGGGTCAGCAATAGGAGCTGGACTATGGAGAAACTTTTGAGGACATCTCTTATTATCTTCATCTGTAATTAACTAATGACCAACAGATAAATCAGAGTGTATGCTAGATGCCCTTTTGCCTATATCTAGTCTTCATTATACCCTAAGAGACTTTCCTTGTTAAAAGCCATGTGGCGGGAACAGATGGCCTGCATGTGTTATCTTCATCTCTATTGGCACTGAAGACATTTCTGTTTGGTGGCTTGACAGTAGACACATCTTTGGGAGTCTCTCCTCTACAGCCATCTGGCACCAAGTTTTCAACTGCAACCTCTGGGGTCTGAGGAGTGTCTCAACATGAAGAAAGTAATAAGTCTCTGGTCACTGCAGCCACTGAAGTGAGTAGCCAGAAACTTCTATGCCTACTAATATATGCTGAAAGAATCTTGGGAAGGCTGCTGTCTTCTTAATAGTCAATAATTGGGAGATTAACCCGGGAGCTTGCTTTCTGTTTGATAAGTAACATATAAATCCAAAAGACAAAGACTTAAATACTGCTCGAGTGTTTATATTTAGCAGTAAGGCTCAAGTAAGTCACAAATATATTTGTTCTCAGTTTCAGTGTATAAAATAGGAATAGTATTATGACCTAAATCACAGAGGTTGGCAGACTAAATTTGAAAACGATGTTCTAATTAGTAACAACAATTACATAATTAAAAAAAACAGGTGGAATAATTTTGAGTTATGATCTGAGAGATCTTTTTTATAATTTTTATTGTATAATCTGTGAGCATACTATGGCAGAAACATACATGCAATTTTGTCTGTCCACCATATCAGAATTAAATGAATAAAGATAAATTCACAAGAGAATGGCAATTTTATTGGTAGCAATTTGCCAAGTCATCCTGATTTTCCTGATACCTAGCTGAGGCAAACACAGATTCTTTTCCTCCAATCATTAACTACTAATAAAACTTGTAGATCATACATTACACAAAACACATAGGTTTGTGTGAATATATGTAGCTTACAGAACAGCTATAAAGAGTTAAAGAGACCACAACAGAGTTCAAAAAGACCTAACAGAGAGGGAAAAGCAGGATGCTCTTTAGAGGTATAAAGAGTCTCTGTGAGAATAAGCTAATGAACTCTGCTAGAGGTCTGTTAGGGGCACTGCTTCAGATTCAAGCCTCAGGTCTAAGCTTTGAGAGAAGTCTCAAGGTGGAGTCCAGCTGAAGTAACGTGAGGAACCATGGAGGCTACAGAGGTGAAGGGCAGGACCAGGCCCAGATACACAAATGCATTAGAGAATGGATGTCAGGTCCAGATGGATTTAGGAACAGATAGACAGATGGCAATTCTAGTAGATCCCATCAATAATAAAACCAAGCCGAAGTTTCTGAGATGGTCCAAAGTTCTCTGTCTGCTTGTCCCTTGACACACATACGGAGTGGAGTTATCAGATGAGTCAGTGGAACTGTGGCTATCTCAGTGTCAAAGTACCCAGTTTATGAGGGTCCAGGTTATACTCTTTCAGTCTGGTGTGTTAGATGAATTCTTAGAATCAGTTTTTCTGACATGATTTTAATATGCCAATGCACGTGCTGATAGGGTGCCAATTTATTCTGGTCAATGTGTAGGGTGGTACCCTTTCTATATGTAGGAGTAAGTTATTCATCACTCTGGGCCTTATGGGTGGTATTGGACAGAAGGTGTTAAATGCCCAGACCTAGGAGCAGAATCTTCTTACATATTTGCCCTCACAATGGAGTCAAAAGCTGTTTGTGAAATAGAGTCTCTCAGGGCAAGTCACAGCCTGAAATCCACTGTTTCTAGACATGTTCTATACAACATGAAGTAAGAGCACATCCTGGTATCACCAGGGAGTTTACAGTTGTAAAGTTCTTCTGTCAACGTTTTATTTAATACTTAACATAAATACTTAATTTTGATTATCAACTTGAAACCCCCAAACTGTGATCCAAGACTAATCCTTCCACCTTTATTGATTTTCTCATGTATTTCATTACAGAAACATAAAATAAACAGGCAAATATTCTCATCCTCCCCAAGGTGTACTTTAGTTCCTTGCAGTATGTAACAAAAACCTAGTGTTAATTACTACAAATGCTCCAAAATCCATGCAATGATTTCAGTAACAACATTACCATAATACTACAAAGAATTTGGTTTTGTTCTTGAAATTAAAAAAACAAATCTCCATTCAGATTATGACTTTCAGACACATCATTTTATCTCAGGTTGCATAATTTTCCCTAGATGTTCTTTTTCCTTTGTTGGTTTTAGTTTGGTTCCTTAGGTAGACATTCTGAAATTCTGGATAGCAACATAAAGCAATTGAGGCAGCATCTGCACTGCTCAGACCTTCCAGGGGCTCAAATCCTTCCAGGAGCCTCCTACTACACAATGCCCAGCAGCAGAGAATGCTAAAAACATTTCAGAAGAAAGTATCTAATCGCTATTGTTGTTTGTTGTAGTTTTTGTTTGTTTGTTTAATTGCTTCAGTGAGGCCTGCTTTGGATGCCAGAACTGACCACTGTGCTCCTACCAGGGTCTTGAGGACAAGGGTTTTTCCTACTACTCAGATAACACAATTCACTTGTGTCATATTCCTCCACCAGTGCTCAATCTGCCCTCTGCCAGGCAAACACAAAGACACTGGAAAGGACCGATGTCCCACAGCTGGATGAAATGAAGGTGTTTCTATGGTCTTGTCATAAGCTGGGTCCACTTCATTCTGATTATCTGTCTCTCTTGGTATCCACTTTGTTGTTTTTCATTTTACTTTTAAAATTTCAATTGTCAAGAATTTAACAGCACTTTTGTTGACCTAATGCTAAATAATTATTTAACACAAATCTTATATACAAATATATATATATATATATATATATATATATATATATATATATATACACACACACATATATATATATATACATATACATAGAGAGAGAGAGAGAGAGAGAGAGAGAGAGAGAGAGAGTTCTCCGGATGCCCACTCAGCCTAAGGTCTGATTTTATCATTAATTTGTTTTAGCAAGCTTGGAGCTCTGTTAGCTTGCCATTGCTGTGGCAAACTCCCTCAGAGAAACACCACATGGATACAATGTTAATTTGGGTTCATGATTGCAGAGGTTTTCACCCGTGGATGTTTGATCAGATTGTTTGGGGGCCCAGGAAAAGCAGCATCAGCATGGACAGGGATGGCACAGACAGGCTGCTCACACATAGCCTCCAGGAAGCAGAGGGAGTTAGAGGGGCTGGGGTCCAATCATTTTTTTTACAGTGCGCATTGCCAATGACCTACTTCCTCTAAGCAAGCCTCATCTCCCCACATTTCCAGCACCTTCCAATAGTGCTACCATCTGGGAATGAAACCTTCGACTCATGAACCTTTAGAGAGATCCAAACTATGCCGTATTCCCTCATTTTGACACTGACAGGCCAATATTCCAAGCTCCTTATCCCACACAAATTAGAATAGCTGTTCATTTTAGTACTAATGAACAGTGAGATGCATGTGGCCTAAATTCTCTCTTTGGACCCAAAGCTTTCTCTGAAGCCATATTCACACAAAGGTCCTTTTGCAGAGATGGCTTCTGTATTAAACAAGTTCAGCTTGCCTAATGGTGTCTTAGGATCACTGCATTCTTTGTACATATGCCACATGTATGTGAATCACTCTCTCATTCCTAATTCCAAGAGTCCTATTGTTATCCCTTTTCTTACCTCCATTTGTAAGGTTATAACATGTGAACACTCTGCTTTTATGAAATAATGTGGTTTTTAACTAAGCAGTCACTTCAGAAAAAAAATAATAATGCTACTCTAAGAAATACTAATGGTGGGATTTATCTTGTAGTAGGGTTCTGGGGTATTATTTTCTTCTTTTATAAATCATACTGCACATAGATTTTAAAATCAAAATCTTAGCCAGATGTGATGGTGCATACCTTTAGTCCCAGCCCTTTGAAGGCAGAAGCAGGTGGATCTCTATGAGTTCAGGGTCAGCCTGGTCTACAGAGTGAGTTCCAGGACAGCTATAGCTATATGGTGATACCCTGTCTCAAAAGGAAGAAAAGAAGAAATAAAGAAAAGGAAAAAATAAATCACAACCTTACAAAATAAATTTAAAATAGATTTCAAATGATTTCAGTTAAAAAAATTTTGATTATATTCACCAAAAGAACTTGATGGAATCTCACCAATTCTGATGAAGGCTGGCCATGAGAACACAGAAAGGAAATTATCTACATTGTCTATCCAAAAAAGTCGGCATGCCAAAAAGAAAGACACTAGTCAGGGTCTGAGAGATAAACCTGGGGACTTGTGAAGCAGCTCGAGCTGTGTGATAAGTGACAGATTATGCTAAAGAATGAATGGGGTATAGGACAAGTGTAAAAATGTGCAAAGTGCTAGGAAATACTTTGAAATACTGTCAACTGAGGGCTAAGATTTCAAGTCAGGGGCTCTAGAGTGGTAGCTGAATGATTAAGAGAACTGGCTTCTCCTCCAGAGGACCTGGGTTTGACTCCCAGTACCCACATGGAGGCTTACAACTCCAGTTCTAGGGGATCCGGTGCCCCCTTCTAATTTCTGTAGACAACAAGCACTCACATCATGCACAGACATACATGTAGGCAAAACATTCATATATAGAGAATAAGAATAATTTTAAGGAAGAATTTTAGTTAAAGTGAGCTGAAGAACGATGGTAATATTAAATTGCAGAACAGTGAAAGGTTTCACTTGGCCAAAGGCCTTGCAGAGAAACAACGATTTCCTACAGGAAAACAGTGAGTTGCAGAATGCCACTGTACTGGTTTCTGAATGCTATTTGACATCTGGCCTGTAGTCTCAGTAGAACAAAAAGGGACAGTGGGTTAGTATCAGGAAAACCCAGTATGGGCCTCTTTGCTTTCAGGGTTGTCTCTTTCTGTTTGTCTTGGCTACAGATAAGTAAATCAGTGGTGCTAATAGTTTCCAGAACAACATGAAAAGAGGTCACAGAGAAGTGATTTTGTGTAGGTGCTTACTGTGATTTGAACGTAAATGCCTGCTACATCATGTGGTGAATGTAACTATCTTATGCTGTTCTGAAAACTTCAGGAGGTGGGGCCCAGTTGGAGAAAGTAAGTCATTGGCTATGCTTTGCGTATTCTTCCTGGTCCCTGGGTGCAGAAATGGTGTGCATCAATGGAGAGAATGAATGAATGGAAAACAGAAGTGGAGAGAGCCATGAGGTACCTAGACTCTGCCATGTGTTCTTGACAACACGTACTGTTCTGGTCAGAATCATAGGAGCTAAGGTCTGAGGCTGAAGCTCTTGAAACTGTGAACTCACACAAGCCTTTCACTCTGTCTCGTACTTCATCTTAGTTCTGAAGAAACTGCCACAAAGAGCACTGGTGAGAACCCTGTCCACTGCTATCTAGGGTCACATCAACCCATCCAGGCCTCTCTAGAGGAGCAAACAACAAAGTCAGAGTCCTGATTCTGTCCTTTTACCCTGATATCAAATGCTCCCGAAAAATAGAATTAATAACTCAATCACTAGTTTATATATATGAATACATTTGTATGATATAAAAGTGAATGGTAGAATTAAAAAGATTTTTGAGGTACAAAGGTAAATGAAGCCAAAGACAATAGTAACAGGAAAACCCTTCAGGGGAAAATGTTAGATTGCCAGTAATCCAGCATCCTAGGATCTATACTGAGTTTTCTTTTTAAAGTAAAGTTAACCCTGTGCTGAATGAAACCCCATTCTGTACGGAGAACAGAAAATGTGTGTATCAAAGGGATGGATGAAAGAGTGGAGAGCAGAGGTGAAAGCAGTCATAACTACAAACCCACATACATTATAAAATTGTAGTCATAAATTCTCCATTGCTTCTCATTAACAAAATGAAGCCTCCTAGAAGAGAAACATCATATAAATTGTATTGTTTAAAAATTGCTGTATTCATTATGAGGAGCTTAATTATGGTCATCATTTACTAAAAAAAAAAAAATCAAAATCTTGTCAGAGAATTCACAATAATAAATGTTTCTCATTAAAAATTAATGAACAAGTGGCTTATATTGAAGGAAGTCTGTGAAATATCCTAATTTTCTTTTCTTGTTAAAAAGAATTAATATTCATGCAAATTAGATCCAAAGAACCAACAGTTTAGGTGGCTACTCGAGACTACAGATTGTAGATTTGTTTATTACCATAGAATTCAATTATATTTGTCAGCATGGCTAGATGGTGCTGTGATAAACAAACATTGAGATCTTAGTAACTGCTTTTTTAGAGGAGAGTCATCCTCAGAGCTGCCCTGTCCTGAACAGTGACTCAGTAAGCAATGCTTCTTCCATTTTAAGCCTCTACCAACTCAACTCACAGAGGCACCTGGCCCCAGGAGAGGCAGATGATTGTGTATTAGTTTTCAAATGTTTCTGCCTGAGACACTCATAATTGCTCACAGCCTGGGGCCGTATAGTCTAACAAACACAACAAATATATGAGGAAGCAGATATATATTCTGTGACTAATAAGTTGCCTACAACATCAGAGCCAAAGTCATGAAAAGGATATTGGTAAAGTACACGTTATAAATCTATTAATGGGTACTGCTAGGATTGTTTGCATAGTAAGTTGAAAGAGTGAAACCTTTCAAAAACCAACACCAAATAATGCTATATGTTGAACTAACAGAATTTCATCAATCCATAAGTTAATAAAGTAATTGCCATCGTAGCTACATGTGTATAAAGAAACCATGAAAAAAAAAAAATCTCTCCTCGTCAGAGAGGGATTCGAACTACCACTGCCAAAGACATTGAAGAGCATGGAGAGCTGCTCCCTTGAAAGTGGGGCTATATACATCACAGGCAAAGCTCCTTGCTTCAGGTGGATGTATTATTCCGTTAATGTGTGAGGGATGTTCTTTCTTGGCCAAACTAATAAGGAAGAGAGGGCTGTGACCGGGGATGAAAGGCTTTCCCCTCTGGAATCCTGTCTGAGATTGCACACAATGCTTTACTTTCCTCTTCAGCCCTAGGCTAAAACAGTAACTAAATGAAGAGTTGAGTTAATTAAATGTGTATTTAACAGCATTACCTGGCATTGATTGGCTGAGGCCAGTGTGAAATAGTTAATGCAAGTGCTGACCATCTCCTACAGGAGATGACCTCAAGGACTTATAATTATAGCGGTAATTTATTTAGCTGAAAATGAGTATGTTCGCAGTTAAGTTGGTGGACAGCATAATGGTACAAGTGAGCTTTGCACTGGCTTCGAGGGGCTTAGCCATTGGATTTGTGTGCCTATATTTAGCCCTGCAATTCCTGATTCCTCCCGGTAAACACTGGGAGGTTCTTCATGTTGATGAATATGGGTGAATCCTAATAATGTTGCGAATACTAGCTTGATTTCACTAAAGACTACAAGAAACAGACACACCAGAACACAATCATAAGGTGAGTTCTGCACACGAGAACTGCTTATTCCCCCAATATAGATCCCTTAGGATATGAAGAATACTCTATAAATTAATGCCTAACATAAAAATATGCTACCACCTAGCACTTCAGGTTTTATTTCAGGCTTTAGTTCCCAGAATTCATATTTTGCATGTATACTTCAAAAATCTAAACTGATATTAAGAAATATGATTATCCATCATGCTCTACATGGTGAGAGCTTCTTTCTCAATGCTTTAACAAAACTGAAGTCTGCTCACCATTCCTTGATCAGATGCGGTAAAGAATTTTTTTAATGTAAACATGCAAGGTCCTCCGAATTTTCACCTTCGACACACCAAAGAGCAATAAGTAATGCTGCATGACAAACATAAGGATTATTATTGTTGACATTTAAGCTCACATACCACATAATGACTTCTTGGTCAACAACACCATGTATACACAGCAGTTTAGACAACCTAATGATACTTCAATAGCCAACTTAGTTTGTGTATGTACTCTGTGAAGTTCACATGATGACGAAACCACCAAGACATGCGTTTTTCAACTGGTATCCCATCCTTAATCGATGCATGACTGTATTTACAAGCTTGTCGGAGATGGGAAGGCTGGTCAGTCCTGTGTTGATAGCTACCAGTCAGGAAGCTTGAAATTTAGCCAGCAGAGGTCTCTGTTAGACTCTACAGTGTGGTGTTCATGGCCTCCCAGGAGGTTCTCTGGCTCAGTGTAGCCTTCTTACTGAATGCATATTTCCATCTAAAGTTTTTAAACATGCAAAAAGGAAATTTGGCACCACTTGTTGTTAAGCTCTGGTTTAGAAGGCCACCTTCAGAGCATAATTTTTGTTTAGATAACCCAGGAAGTTCCATGGCCCACGTGTTCTACTGATGGAGAGATGTTACTCCTCCTGTCATCATCCTGGGTAAAATACCACTGCGCAGCTTTCCTTCTGCAAGGAAACTGGTGTGAACACTCGCCTCCTTGTCTTCTCAGAGGACATCTGCTTTGCTATGCAAGCTTTCGCCAGCCCACATTTATAGTCTTTGGGAATAAGAGAGAGCTTTATTTTCCTATTATTTGTTTATTTCTGTTATGGAATACTTCCAAATAAGTCATCAAAACGGAAAATGCTGGAAGATGAAAACATCACAACAGCAAGAAGGAAAGTTGTAGATGTGCCCTTCCAAGCAAAGCACACTTGCTACCAACTCAGTTTTATCTGGTGTATTTAAGTGGCTTTGCAATGAATGGAAACAGTTTCTTCAGGTAGTAAATCAGTGAAAAACTTCATATTTAAAACCTGAAGAGCACAGATTTGCTTCTAATCTCAGGAACCACCATCTAAAGGACAGAAAAATTGTTCTGGACATGAGAATATCCATGACTACCAATTCTTCCTTTTACTCTCTGCGTGGTCTTCATTGACTTAAGTTCTAATATCCTATTTAGTTCTCTGTGACATTCGGATAATGGGATTTGCTCAACAGAATACTCCTGAGTATTTAAGAAGATAACACGTTATTCAGGATAAAACCCTCCTGAATCATACCTATTGACTTTTGACTCTTTTATTCCTACCTCTTTTACTTCTTGAAGTAATTAACATGAAGGCCAACAATTTGTTTTTTCATATTTTTGTTTTTTTGTTTGTTTTCATTTTAAAAGTAATTAAGTAGCTGAAAATGCAGTCTGGTGGTTTCTGTAATAAATTACAACTTTTTATTTATAGGACTCTATAACACCCCTTTCATATCTTCGACCACAGAGCATGTGTCTGGGCTGCATGTCTGGATCATTAGATTGTTCACATGTTCTTTGGTATGAAATCTATTACTCTGTATCTCCTCGGCTACCAAATTGTGGTAGAAAAACTTTTCAACCAACAAATATGAACAATCAGAAGCAAAGTCCAGATTATCTCCCAAGCAGCTCACATAGTCATCATTGGTTTGTTGTCATGTTCACTGAAAGCCTGCTCCATGGATGCCTTCTGGTGGCAGGAAAAAGGCTCTTGTGTCATTGTCCTCACTGCCAAGATCACTCTCTGGCTTACAAGGAACATTTCTGAATGAATATCACTAAAGCTAACTGATCAATTGAACATTAGGTGGAATTTAAAGCCTAAAACAGAGTCCAAGTAGGAGAACTCTCTCTGTTGAAGATTACAACAACAACATGGGATGTCTCCAGTAGAAACTAGTGTAACAAGTAGGCTTCATTGATAAAAGGAAGTATAAAAGTACAGAAGGAGAAGAGGAGATGACATTGTAAATACTGAGGAGACAAGAACAAAAGGAGATAAACTTTATGGAAGAAGGTAAAAAGTGTACAGGACTTGTGGGTTAAAATACAGATATGTATAGGAGAGGTAAATCTTTTGTTCCCTCATACTGCCATGATCTTCATGCATATTAAGGAGAGGGAAGATTAGCTATAGTATATTCATGTTTAAAACCAGTTCAATCCAGAGTATAAGCAGACTTCTTAGCTTTGACTCAGGCCCTTTGTGATCATTAGTTAGTCTTCCAGAATGTTCTTCCCTTCTCCAGTTCTTTTCTTTCCTTCATGTGCAATCCCCTTAGTCTATGATAGACGATTTTTGACTTTTGATTCAGTATCTCCCTTCTATTTGATATGAAAGCCAGTCTTCTCAACCCATAACCACACCCTGAAGATAGAAGGGTTGGAAGCCATTTTAGCTTGTCCTTTCATTGCCTTCTCAATTCACCAGGATGGAAGACAAAATCTTTGCTGAGCTGATCTTTGTTTGTTGGTCTGCAGAGTCTCATATAGCCTAGGCTGAGTTTCATATAGCCTAGGCTAACCTAAAGCTCATTGTGTAGCTAAGGGTAACCTTAAATTTCTGATCCTCCTTCTACATCCCAAATGTTAAGAATTCAGGATACACTACAACTCCTACTTTATTCTTCCATTTAAGTATTGAATCCATCCACCCTATTCTCTGAAGACGTGTGAGACATGCTTATGAGATATAGTAAAAGATAATTATTTACCTATAAAGGTATATAAATTAACAGATCATTCAAAAATACTACATCTATTTCCAAACTATGAAAACAAAGCAGAAATTTTACATGTACAACTTCTGAGTTGTTCTGAAATTTCCTTTTTCATCACTACAGAGGGATCTAGGTCAAGTCTTTATCTTGTTCATGTTTCATATCATAAGCCTATTCATAAGATACTTCTCTCATTGTGTTGGGTCTTTGACTCTGAAATAATAGATAGGAACAAGCTCATGTAAAACAAAGCATGCCTTTTTCTTCATTGATGAGGAGGCTGCCATGTAAAATCTATCCCTGAGACAATCAGAATGATATCTACCATTGAGGTTATTTCAGAATAAAATTTCCCCCAATATCCAATAGGAACATTACATAAAATGTCAGGAGTCCAGCTGAAGCCACTCAAAGAGAAGCAACAATTTTCTGAAAGACAGGTATCTTTGGGAGATACTTTGAGAAACTTTGGGAGAGATGTGGCTCTCAAGACCTCCTGTTTTAGACCAGCAATTGCTCTGATCAATGAGGTGATCGTAGTGATTCAATGGATCTCCATGGAAACGAAAGCTTTCCTGAGAAAATGATGAAGAGGGTCCTTATCCTGTATTGTCTTTTAATGACAATAATTTCATTGCTGTGGCAATGTAGATATGCTATGTATCAACTTAACTGGGCTCCTACCTGCCAAAGGTTTGCATTCATAGCTGCTTTCCCTGCTCTTTCCCTTGACCTTGTTTTGACTGTGTGATGAATAGTTAAAGGTAAGGTTCATGTTTTTCATTACATTCTCCCTCCCCATCCTCCATCTGAGACCAATTCCACTGCAGATGGTGTCTGTGAGAGATGAGCAAGCTAAGAAAATATGCTTCTTTTAGATGTCTTTAGGTCTTGGATGTTTGCCAAATATGTTTCTATATCATGGTCACTGAGCCTGAAACTGAGATATCTTCAGCGAGCTTGTGAATCAGCCTTTTGGAAAAAAACAATCTAGGACATTTGTGAAATGTGTCTTTTCTGGCAGAGCAAGTATGAATATTTCTGCATTTGTGACCATTGTCTACCTAAGGACGTCATGATCATGCCAAGCTTGAAACTTACTATGGCGGAGCAAAAGCTGTCAAGAAATATATGATTTTCAAACACAGGGCATCTGGAACGGTCTAGAAGATCTGTGTATATTGCCATGCATGACATCTCCAACCTGTTAGAAAAATCAAATGCAAGATACTATTAACACATCTTTGAACTGTCAGCATATCTAGTAAGAGAAGTAATACTAAAAGAGATAAAAAAAAAATCTTTTTCACTTACTTTTACAGACATCCCATATAACAGTATCCTAAACTTATTTTTAATGTACAACCATGTGTACCTATTTAAAACACGGAAAAATATTACAAAACTCTCACAGTGTTTTTTCCCAATGGGTGAGATTTTATATCATCCTTTTTCTTTTTCTTTTCCTCTGATTTTTCAGAGATCCACCTGTGTTCTGTCTTGAGCCAAAATTTCAATGCCAACAGGATCTATATGTACACTACTGTTCTACAGAATATTAGTAGGTAAATTATGCTATGAACACATTTAGCTATTTAGAATAGTGGCTGTGCAGGTCGTGCTTAGAATATAAACAGCATATTTTAATAATTTAGGGAGGAAAGAAGGAAAGAGTAGTGACAAATATGAGCAAGTCAGCTATTTAAAAAATGATTACATGAAATTTACAGACAAATGGGAGGAACTAGAAAAAAAAATCATCCCAAGTGAAGTAACTCAGTCCCAGAAGGATAAAAGTGACTTTAATTCATGCGGGACAAGAAACAAATCATTGAGTGGATTTACAAAGAATACTAGAAAAGAATATGTCAGGGTCATGTACAGCCATTTCTAAGAGATCTGTCAGGACAATTATTACTGTGATCTACAGCAATGGTTGGAACCAAGTTCTCCCACAGTAACATAGATTAAACTATGCAATCTAGTAGCTTTGGGAGGAGCTTGGCCATGAAATTGAATGTGTCCAGTGATTTTTATATGTTAAGGACCTCTTACAGATTGTTTTTTCTAGCACAGTTTCTATAGCCTTATAAAACTGATCATATGTTTACCGTGTACATAGCAAGCTCCTGAGATTAAAGTCCAACACTGCCTGAGTAACAGTTGCTTTCCTTATGAGGAAGACCACATGTTCCCATAAACTTTAAAGAAAGAACATCATTTTACTATCATTTACTCTTTGTGGGCTATTTCTAATACTTAAGTGCACAGTATGACCCACCCATATTTGTGGAACATTTGAAAGTTTTTCAAGGAAAACAGTCAAGGTGTGCAAGAATGCAAACCGTTCTAGTAGAGCCTGAGGGACTGCCTATTCTTCTGCAGAATACTGGCTCTATGTTCTAATGGTATAAGTTTCCCTTGCTTTCACAAATTACTCACAGGCCATTTGTTAAGAAAAAGTTTTCATTCTATAGGCATTGGTACCATTAGGTGAGTTCCTAGATGCACACATACACACACACACCAATAACTGCTGTGTTGTAGAGGACACCGCACGTACAGACAGCCTTGTCTGAATTATAAGAACCATCACAGAGCTCTTTGGTTGGAAAGGCTGTGTCACCAGCTATTTCAGTACATTTTTAATAAAAAATTCTTCCACCTTGATCAATCCAGGCTCTTCAATTTAGAGCTGAGATTAATTTTCCAAGACATACTGTGGTACAGTATTAACACTTGAAGTCATCTTATAACCACTTGCTTTCACATATTGCACCACCTTGGAAGCTGCTTCTGTTGACCTTTAGATTAAAAGTATGTTGGATTATCATGATTGACACTTTTAAAATGACTCATTCTTGCCAAACACAGCATAACAACTTTTTAACATTCCCTTTTCTTTACAACTGCCCCCACTTTCATTATGTGGCTACACTGTATTATACGACACCTCTCCTTGCCTAACATGCTTTCTTTCTTTTCTTTTCTGGTTTTTTTTTTTTCAGAGTTCAAGAAGATTTACATTTGGAGTTAAATGTTTCAGGGGTTGCTCTGTTGGGTTTCATTATACCAGTATAGTTAATCAAAACAAGTCTGGCCTTGCTACCATGATTCATTGCATGGATTTTGAACTTAATCATTTACAGAGAATGAATATACACATTATCATCAGGGCTGGATTTCTTCAACAGCCTGAGTGACATGATACTGTAAAGCCTTTGTCAACTGCTGCTTCCAAGAATTCCACAGATGCTAGTGCGGGATCAAATATTTCATTGATGAGCTTTCGATTACAAAGAGGTAAATAGGAAGCCCTGAGATGGGGCTGTACCACGGAGGAAGCATTGACTGACCACTTACTGCCAAGTTAGGCTGATGGGGTCCTTTGATTTGTACAGAGTACTTCTTTTCAGTGTGTGTGGTCTTCACACTCTTAATGAACAAGAAACCTTTCTTCATTCTCATTCCTAATCCCATTATAAATTATTGATTGTTGGCATCTGGGTAGGCTTCAGCAAACCCTGGGTCTTAGAACAGCCTGGGGGATTTTCAGGGCTTGCTGTTTTTAAACTGAAGAAGCTAATTGTGTAAGTACTAACATCTGTGAGTCAGGCCTAACAGGCCTTGTTGCTGTGCAGCCAACAATGATGCTCCTGCTAACTCAAGATTCCTGGGGAAGGGGTTGGGGAGGGAGAGAAAGAAGAAAAGATAAAAATGTATATTCACATTCAGCTAGAACTGGTGCATACAGGATCCTGTCCTGGGTTCCTAGAATGCAATTGTTGGTTCTCAGGGTTCTCACCAGCTGGTTATGAAAAATTCTATCATTTAAAAACCAAATTATGTAAACTTTTAATTAAGTTATATTTTTTGAAAGGTAGTAAGTACTCAAACTCACCACTTCCTAAGCACTGCAGTATCTGTGCTATTGAAGTCACTATAGTTTCATGGAATGATGCAGAGTAGAATGCTGTGTACATCTCTTCTGGGCTGTGTGCTCACTGATGTCCTGCTGGTAGCCAAAGATTAGCCATGATGCATTTGCCTAGTACAGATCACAAGTGCTACCACCCGGGAGTAAGTGGTTGTTTTTGCCTTTCTTATGTATGGGACAAGTACTGTTGACCCTTCATAATGCATATTTCACATCCACAGATACAACCAACCACCACCATCCACCATGTTGCTATGCCCACAGTGTTTACACCTGTATCTAGTACTGATCCTTTTCTTGTCATCACCCTTAACAATACAGTGTAACAGCTCCTACATTCATTTGCATTGTGTTAGAGATGAAGAGTGACCTAGAGACAATTTAAAGTCTGTAGGAGAATGTGTATTGATTACATGGGAATCTGCCATTTTATACACGAGACTAGAATATGTGTAGTTCTGATATCTGTGAGCTGTGGCAGATCCAATCACTTATGGGCACTAAAGAATGACTAAACCATTTTATTTGTTTGCCAGAACTCTCAGCCTCAGAAGTATGGGAATGATTTGACCAGTTTAGTTTTCTGACTTCAAAGTCTGTTTTGTTTTTGGTTGTTTTGTTTTCGTTTGTTTGTTTGTTTTATTTTTAAGTCTTGTGTTTTATACTTACTTTTTAGTGGCCTTTCTTGCCACAGTGTCACATACACTCATGAACAACCCTTAATGGTATTAAGTGTTTGGGTCATGTGCCCATGGTTGAATAAGCTACAACTTAAGTACATCTGCTACAAACTCTCCCAAGTAGTTGGTTATGCATTTACCAATTGCATGTGTTAGACTTGAAGTTTCTTTTGAGTCACCAGCTTTTCCTTTCTGATACTTCCCCCAAGTGTTCTCACTTTGTCTTCAAAACATCTAATATGAAGTCCCTACAATCAGGATGTGAAGCTGTGGCAATTTCATGGGCATGCATAATGCCCTAGCCCAGGTGTTCAGGCATCCCGGGCTTGCAGAACACCAGGTCCTGGACTCACGGTACTATCTTCTTTCTATGCCATGTAGATTGACCTTCTGTGTCCACAGGAATCTGACAGTAGTTTTTCAACCAAATACTATATTACTGTTGTGGGATTCAGGGAATACATGATTTGGTATCTGGAAAATAGAAACCAGCAGCCTGATAAATTGTACCTGGACCATTTTTTGTGAGGATTAAAAATAACAAAAGCTGAAGAGCAAACTCACCAGTGTATATGTGTGAGAGAGAGAGAGTGTGTGTGTGTCTGTTTGTCAATCTGTTTGTGTCTGGATCTGTGTGTCTGTGTGTGTGTCTGTGTATGTGTCTGTCTGTTTGTGTCCGTATCTGTGTGTCTCTATATGTGTATGTTTCTCTCTCTCTCCCTGTCTCTCCGTCTGTCTCTGTCTTTCTCTTTGAGTGTGTGTGTGTGTGTGTGTGTGTGTGTGTGTGTGTGTGTGTGTTTGTGTGTAAGCATCCTATCAGTTTTTTGTGGTATTCAAATTTTATTTGAGGGGAAAATGAAAACTGCGCACATGGTGGTGCCAGTACATCTTGAATGCTTTATTTTATCTGAAAGCCTGTATATGATAAGCCAAAAGCCTGACTTCTAAAACCCTCCAACCTTGTGTTCATTATTGGTACCATCTGCACCAAACACCTTCAGCTTTGCCACTAGCCCTGGTGGTCATTGCTTTCACACAAGTTTATCTGTGATGGTATGAAAATTGTTTCCTCAGAACCATTAGTCATAGCAAATAATTTCCTCCTGTGTTTCTTCATCAACACTCCGGCCTGCTAGGTAGCTTCTGATGGGAAAATACTAGCAAGTTTCTGCTCAGTCCTGCCTTAGAGATCATATTGGTATATTGCAGTTAAATACAAACCATACTCTTTCCAAGAAACCTTGTTTCAAAAATAAAAAAGCAAAACAAGATAAACAATGAACAAAATCAGCAAAGCTCTGTGAACAGGTATTTCTATGCAGAACTGAAATCAAGGAAAGAACAATCCCTTAATCCCCCAAAAGAACTAAAAACAGCTGATAGCAAAATGTTGTTAATTATTAGGATTCTTGTTTTAGCCTCTCTCAATGGAAATGCAATATGTGGCTTATTTCCCCACTCATATATCCACTTTCTTCCTCAGAGCAGAGTGTTGTACACGTAGTAGGTGTGTGGAAACACTAACTCACCAGCTGGCACTAAAAGCTGTGCGTTTCTACAAATTGACCCATTCAGCAACTGCTTCATCCGAAATGATTGCCCTGTTAATGTGGAAATGCACAGTTAGACCTCATAGATTGGGTAGTAGTAATATCACCTAATATTTCAACCCAGTGTGTAAGGGTTCTGATCGGGTAAGAGAAAGCTAGGATCACAGGGGCTGAACACCTGAGGATTTGGCCTCCTCCATTGTTTTACAAAAGAATATTCTAATTTGCTTACCCTGAGTCAAACTGGAAAAAGAAATTTTAAAAAATTGTGATTATATGCCATAAACTTTTAGTAGAATAATAATAAAATAATAATAATAACAACAACTACAATAACAAATGTGCTCTAATATTGTGATTCAATATAGTTGAATGAGCAGTTTCCATTCTGGAGCCTGGCTTAAGGCTGCAGATAAGTTCTGTGACTTGGCCAAGCTGCTCTTACCCTCTGTCACATCTATGGACTGGGGGAAATAATACCTCATTGGGAATTTCCCTACAGTTCCAGAAACTAAGAACTCTGGCTTGATTTCTACTTGGGGCTCAGAGGTGCCCAGACCAGGGGGTCCTAGTGTATTCCTGGCATGGTGGCAGCAGGGAAAGAATTGCAAGTGAGGCAAAGCTACAGAGAGCTTTCTCCGCACCCTGCAGGATCTCGGGCTCTTGCATCTCCAAGCACTCAGTTTCACTGAGCACAGATGAAGGGGAGGTCTTTATAGATTTATGTACTGATCTGCATGCTAGGGTTTCAAATGTGATTCATTATGTGCCATTTCCTCTGCACCAATCCATCTGCTAAGGTTTCCTTCTGCAGTGCAGAAGGAACTCGAAGCCGAAAGGCGGTTTTAACTGAGAAGAGAGGAACAGCTCGAGATGGTTAGCACCACCTGCACTAAGAAAGATTCAAGATGGTATTTGTCAAATATTGGAAGATGTGTGTCTGCTAGCTGAGGGATAACGGGATGTTTTCAGAGACTGTTTTAAAGTTCTACGGCCAAGAGTAAAAGCTGCATTTGCTTCTCATAACAGTGGTGATCGTTTCTCTTGTGAAATGTTTATCTACTGATGATCTCATATGGCTTCCTTTGGATTGTCGTCTTGTTTTATTTTCTCTCACCAGGAAAAGCAAACATCTTGGTTCTCATCTCTTTCTATTGTAAGTGCTAAGCATGTGCCACACTGAAACAAAGCCTGTACATTTCCAAGGAGCTGGGTAAGTACAGACAGCCAGGTGGGTCCTCATGGAAATGATGTGGTGTGGCCATTTGGTCACGGATGCTTGCTGATTCTGAAAGAGATGGAAGAAGAAACAGATAAAGAATAACAGGAGAAAGAGGAAGGAGAGGATAGAGACTACATTACACTCAGAGGCACAGTAGTTCAGGTGGATGAAGAAAGTATCCTTCAAACTAAAAAACGCAGTGTGTCGCTGTGTGTCTGAGTGTTACACAGTGTGTGTCACTCTGCTCCGCCCACACCGTGTACCTAAACGCTTTAACACTTTGTTAAGAGCAGCTACCCGTCAACCACAAATAAGAAAATGATGCATTACATGGATATGGGCATTTAACTTTTTAGTGTTTTGATTTATTACCCATACACATTAAAATACAACTTCACAAAATTATATTTAGAGCTTGGCAAACATATTTTGTGGCTTTTCTTTTTATTTTAAAAAAGAACATTCTTTTTTGTCATTG
The DNA here is from genome assembly GCA_026225945.1 of Cricetomys ansorgei. Taxonomy (NCBI): domain Eukaryota; kingdom Metazoa; phylum Chordata; class Mammalia; order Rodentia; family Nesomyidae; genus Cricetomys; species Cricetomys ansorgei. The sequence continues at coordinate 1,077,791 of JAMJFZ010002601.1, read as the reverse complement.
AAGTAATAAAAGGATGACTTAGAAAATAAGAACATATGTATCCATAAATACAATCCTTGACCGCCATAAAAAATGTTGCAATGTACCTTTTGTTTGTGACACAGTCTCAATATGTAGCCCAGGCTGGCCTCAAATTAATGATCCTCCTGCCTCAGTCTACGGAGTACTGGGATGACAAAACTGTGCCATCACACCTAGCTTGCTTCTTTCCTATTTTGTTCTATTTGCTTTACTCTGCATTTTTACATAATTATACTCATTTCCATGTCACTCTAGTTTCATTTCTGTCGCTGTGATAAAATACCCTGACAAAAGGCAACTTGGGATGAAAGGCTATGGTACAGTCTGTGTGGTTTGAATGAAAATGTCTCCTATAGGACTACGTGTTTGATATTCGGTCCCCAGTTGGTGGTGTTGTTTGGGTAGTATGGTGGTTTGAGTAAGAAAGGCCCTTATAGGCTCATGTATTTGAGTACTTAAGTCACCAGGAAGTGACACTATTTGATTACAAGAATTAAGAGGTATGGCCTTGTTGGAGTGGGCTTTGAGTGGGGGTGGGCTTTGAGGTTTCAAAGGCCCATGCCAGGTCCAAGCTCACTTTTTCATTGGTCTGCAGATCAGGATGTAGCTCTCAGCTGCTGGTCCAGTGCCATATGTGCCCGCCATGATGATAATGGACTAAGCCACTGAAACTCAAAGCAAGCCCCCGATTAAATGTTTTCCTTTATAAGAGTTGTCTTAGTCATAGTGTCTCTTCACAGCAATAGAACAGTAACTAAGACGGGTAGGTTGAGGAGGTGTGGCCTTGCTGAAGGAAGTATTTCTCTGGGATGGGCTTTGAGAGTTAAAAGATTCATCCCATTCCTAGTTTGTTCTCTCTGCTTCCTTCTTATAGATGGAGTTGTAATCCCTCAGCTTCTGTTCCAGCTGCTGTGTGTCTTAGTCCCATTGCCTCTGCTCCACCATCCTGAACTTAAGGCTAAATAAACTTTTTCTTCTGTAATATGCCTTAGTGTTTTGACACAGGAATAGATAAGTGATTAATACACAATCCATCACTGAGGGAAAGCCAAGCCGGAACTCAAGCAGCTCATCAAGAACAGAGAAAAAGAAATGTATCCACGTGACCTGCCTTGTTTCATCTAGCTTTCTCCTTTCCTAGGACCCACTTCCTAGGGAAATGGTGCCAGTGTGATGGGACTAGATCTCCCTGCATCAATTAACAATCAAGATGATCCCCCACAGGCATGCCCACAGGCCAACCTCATCTAAATAATTTCTCCATTGAAACTCCTCCGAGGTGATTCTAAGTTGTAACACACTGACATTTAAAAATAACCATCACATATTTACAGTTTCTATCCCCTTAATACTGTACAACATTATATTTTTATAATTCTTATTCTCATTTATTATGTTTAAAAAAAAATAAGTTTGTGAGGCTGGGTACTGTGATCTACATGGCTTTAGGGATTGCCCTAACTGGGCTGAGGGAAATGAAGAAAGAAAAGACACAGAGACACACATACAGAAAAGCTGGGGACAAGGTGGGTTGTGTTCATTCTGATGGAGGATACCAACTGCAAGAACTCAGAAACTCAACCTGTTTATTTAATACATAGGAATCAAGAAGGCAAGTTTATTGTATACTGAAAAAAAGAGACAGGTTTATGATATACAGCTGGACAAGAAGGCAGGGTTAGCCTACCCCAGTAGAAGGTCTCTGGAGAGAAGCAATCTCAGAGTGCAATCATCCTGGAAGAAGAAACTACAGCTGATAGTTACTATATACAGTGTCAACATTCCCACTCTGATCAAAGGAAGTCTTACCATCCCTCTGAACCTCACCTTTGGAGGGCTTAGCCACTCTCATGGGTCTGAGGTATCAGGCTTCTTGGCATGACCAGGCCCATGTCCAACAGTACAGATTCACTCAGATCTTCATCTGATCTCCACAGCTAAGGATATGGGTCAGTTGTAAAAGTATTTGCTTACAAAAAAAAAATGTGAGTTTGGATCCCCAACCCTCATGTCAAAGCTGAGGACAGCTCATGTCTGTAACCCCAGCACAAAAGAATAGAGACAGGTAGATCTTGGGGTATCACTGGTCAGCTAGTCCAGACAAAATGGCAAGCCCCAGTTTCAGTAAGAGATGTCTGAAAAAACAAGGTGAAAAGTAATTGAGAAAGATGCCCGGGCATCAGCCTCTGACCTCCACATCTCCCACACAGATGAGCATACCCACAGGCACATGTCTGTGCACACATCATACACCCATACACCATACATACAACACAAACATGCATAGATACACACAAAAATCAAATAAAATAAAGCTTAATGATTACATTGTATTTCCAAGTGGGTTTCAATTTATTTATCCTGACACTAATTCCATAAACTATTAGTATGTTATTTTTAAAAGAGAAACAGAGTTCAAAAGTAAATAGATTATAGTATAGCTGCGTGGAAGAAATAATGATGTTACCTTAAAGCTACAACTCTCCTAAGAAATTATAGACAGTAAAGTACAGAGGGACAGCATGCGGTGATCTCTTGGTGTTCTCCAGAGCATACTCTGAAAAGCAATGACTTAACTATTGCCTTCTTTTGGAGAGCTAAGTTATAAGAACATTTTTCATCAAAACAATAAGACTGTAAGACATGTGAAATAAGATCTTTTCCATATTGAAACTCATTTCTTAAGAAAAGCTCTCACAAGTGGAGGCATTTGCAAGCTTTTAAGGTCTTTAATACACATCACCAGTATTGCCAAACTTGCTTTCTAATTGATTCATTGGTATATAGGTACCCATACAGCACATATAATGTTATTCCAGAGTGAATATGATACAACAGACAATTCCTGCTGCTCTCAGATTTTAATATGAATAAGAAAACTAATCAATTCCTAGTCAGCAATACCATTTTCACACTATATAAGGCACATACTATTAGTTTCCTAAGGTGTATAATAAGATTTATCCTAAGGTGTATTCCTAAGGTGTGAGGTTTAAGTACATTGTGAGCCTCAGTAAATGTAATGTCTTGGGCTTCATCTAAGTTTGTTCCCAAGACATCATGTGCTAGAAGTTTGGCACCCAAACTTGTGATAGTGTTGAGATGGTAATTAGAGGCTATGCCTTTCTGGGTAAATGCTGGTCTTGCACAGTGGGTTACTTCTCAAGGAAATAGATTGCTACAAATCAAGCCTATATTGTGTATTTGAGCTCTTCTTCTGGAATCTGTTTACATTTCCATTTCTCTGCCAATTTTTGACACAGCCAACAAGCCCTGACCAGGATGCCACCACCCTTTGCTTTATAAGTTGCCCAGCCTTGAGTATTACAAGCCAAAATTAACTAAGACAGTAAGATACTTGCTTTTGACAATCATTTATTCAGATTATATACTAAGGTTATTTTCTACTGGTCACAAAGAAGCAGAAGATTATACTGTTTGTTTGTAAAACACCAAGATTAAAAAGGATACATGGTATATACCAGTTAATATTTATAGAACTGAGCAATGATAAAATGCATGAAGCCATATACCCAGACTGTTTCCTTCTACCACCCATTTAGAAACATCTTTCTCCCATCATCCATTATCTAACTATGGAGCACTTAGCCAGCACTGAACCATCATTGAGAAAGGTATGACACAGACTTTCCATATGGCTGACTAGAACTTGAGGTACTTGGGAATGCTGGTAGAAAGAACAGTAGGCAAGGCCAGCCTCAAGAGCTAAAGTCCTTTGTTAGCTATGGGTTCTCTTAAATTTCTCTGAGCTTGAAAGTATGAAATAAACAAATACTCTTTCTTGGAAGCCTGGGAGCTCAAATAGACAGAAAAGCACTTTGAAAAGTCAGTGCCATGCTGAAGAAGAAAAGCCTAATTACTGTTTCTTTCACCGATGTCACAGTGACGGCCTTGGCCAGTGGGTAAGGCTAGAGGATGGAGTTCTGGGAGTGGGGTCAGTTAGATGAAACACAAAAGAATGGAAGCCACAGGCATTCATTTTTCCTTAAGGATAAAGACCTGAGATAACACCAACATTTTCTGAAGAACAAAGGTCTTCCCCCTTATTGGGTTTCCAGACTCTTTAGAAGTTGTTAGAAGCTACAAACCTCAGAGTAATTTTCCTGTTGACAACTGGGATTATAAGGTATCTCTTTTATCCTAGATGTCTTGGTAATACTGGTTTTATTGGGTTTTAATCAACATCATTTGGGGAAATGCTTTGAAGCATAATTTAAAGGCAACATGAATAAAGGTGAGGGGGTAAATAACAGCATTGTGGTAGACCTGATAATAAGCAAATGACAAAGCAGTGATAATTATATGTATTCAGGGTAGACAAGTAACTTTCATGAGACAAAGGCCTTCAGAATTTCCAAATCTGTGAGTCCAGAAACAAGAGCATGGCATTTCTGCTGAGAGCACTGGCTCCTGGATATTACCAACTCACCTGTAAACAGATACTACACTCACGGTTTCTGAAACTCCTAGTTATTATCCAAGAACCCATAATTTACTTTCCAGTTTTACTGAGGTATAACTCATATACAAACTGCACATATGCATTACTTTTAACTTGAGTGGTTTGGGCATGTTCAGACACCCTTAATAAACCTCATTATCACACACACACACACATAATAGAACTCATTACCACAGAAAGAAAGGAAGGAAGAGAGAGAGAGAGAAAGAAAGAGGGGGAAACATATCCTTAACTTCTAAAAGTTTGCTGTATCTGTATTTAAAACAGCTTTTGGTAGTAACAACCATTATCACTAGATCTACCGTCTGGACCAAATGTTAAGAGCACATCACTATATCGATAATTATATAGAACTATGTAGAGCAACAGACATCTAGAGCTTCTCATCAGATATACTAGCTGTACACCCATCAAGCCACTTCCCTTTCATCCTCCCTACTCCTTGATGATTGTCCTCCTATTCCCTCCCCTCTCTGTTCATCCTTTCCCCATCCTTCCTCCACTCCCCTTCCTTTTTCTTTCCATTCCTTCTTTCTTTCCACTAAACCTTGACAACTATAAGGATCACAGGATGTAAATACTTCCTGTGTGTATTCTTACAGTTTTTTCACTCCCATACCAGCACTATCCATTGGCTTTAGAGGCACAGGAATGCTTTACAAAGAAAGAAAGTGGATTTGTTTGTTTTGTATCACTCACTCCATGACAGCTAACTTCATGTTACTCCTGCTTCTAATGTTTCCTTCTATGTGGAAAATCCAAAGAAAAGAGCATGCCTGGGCTTCTCCCAGCATTTACACAGCAGCATATAAAGACGCTGCCCACCTAGGTTCAGCATAATGGCACACACTTTTAATCCCAGCACTAAGGAAGTAAAGACAGGCAGATCTCTGTGAGTTCGAGCCCAGCTTGGTCTACACAGTGAGTTCCAGGATAGCCAGAGCTACATAGTGAGACCCTAACTCCAAAAAACAAACAAACAACAACAACAACAACAAATGATGCTCCCAAATGGGAATAAAATATACTCATGATGCCCATTTGGGATGTACCTGGTATATCTATTTCAACTTTGAAGAACCTATATCCCCCCCACACTTCCCACCCCCAATGAAACCATCTTTCTTATACCCTTTGTCCATGTGTCCCAATTCCATACCTGGCTATAGGACCAGGCATAAAGGAGAGGTCCCACCTATAATATGCTCAGCTCCTCTGTGTCTCCTCATGGATCAGCATAGAACACAAGCATAAGTGCAGCTCAATACTGGGTTTTTGATGGAACAAACTAGAAAGAGGCTGTCTTTATTCATACTAGACTTGAGGCTATGAAATAGTTAGCCTGGGCTGACAAAAATATGATGCACAAAAGAGAAACCAATATACTGAGCTGCAGAGACAATGTTATGGGTAAAAGTACTTGCTACACAAGCATGAGGACTTGAGTTTGGGTCCCCATCACTCACATAAAAGCTACACATACCTATCACCCCAACACTGGGGTTGGGATTTGAGAGAAGAAACAGGCATTTCCCAGAGGTTCACTGGCCAATAAGCCAGCCAAACTGAAACGATGAGCTCCAGGTTCAGTGTGAGAGCCTGTCTCAAGGGAAAAGATGGAGTGCGATCAAGCAGGACACCCAATGTCCACCTCTGGTCTCAGCACATGCACACACACACACACACACACACACACACACACACACACAGAGAGAGAGAGACAGAGAGACTGAGAGAGACAGAGAGAGAGAAGAAATCAACATTTACAATTATGAGCAATGACAGACATAAAGACAAACAGACCCTAATAGAACCATTTGATCATGGCTACCTGTTAGAGTTCTTAATTACATGAGCCAATACATTTCACCACTGCCATCTTTTTACACAGAAAATGCCTTGAATAATGAAGACATCCACTTTAGACCTGTCACCTCAATCTATCCATAAATAAAACAATCCCTTCTAATTCTGAATACTTACTGCAGTCCTTATTTTCCTTCCCAAATTACACACTTTTGATCTCATTTGTTCGGCTTCTCTGTTTGTCATGGCTAAACTGTCATGGCAAACAGATGTTACAAACAAGATTATAAGTGAACCATCATCATATTAAAAAAAAAATTTCCACACTTACCTGACCAAATCCTTGGAAAGACACCTTAACTGAATGCTATTCTACAGTAATGACTAAAACTAACAACAGAATTTTGTCAACAGGCCCTACCTGTGGTTAATATTTTGCTGGTTTCCACACAAAGCCATCCCTCCTTGCATTGGTTTTGGCTCCAGGCCTCTTATGGATACCAAAACTAAGGATGCCCAAGTCCCCTTTATAAGATAGTACACCTTTTCGATCCATATAGCAATGCATTTCTACCCACTTTGGATTATCTCTAGATTACTTCTAGTACCGAATATGATGAAAATATTATGCCAGTTTTTCCCATGATTTATTGTTTAAAGAATGATCAGAAGAAAGGCTGTGATAGGTCAATATTGCACATTCTTAACATTGTTAATCCATGCTTGGTTGAGTCCACAAAATCAGACCCTGCAGACACAGAGGGAGATTGTGTTATGCTGATTGGTTTCTGAATTACCTCACCTGAGCCTTCACCTATAATGCACACTTCATTTTTCTATTTTACAGAAGAAGGCTCTGAGACATAGCAGGGCTCAGCAATGCTATGAATCTAATGGGAAGCAGTAGTACAGAGCATCAGACTCTGGTTCTCATTCAGAACCTGGGACTCCAGGTTCTACAGCCTTTGTCTCTCTGTAGCAAGTTTCCCTAGCAGTCAAATGGTGAGAGTCAAGGTTAGGCACTCTTACTTATCTTTCCAAGAACATCCATTCATGGAGCAATTCCCTGATGTCATTGACAGGGAATCATTTTCAGATTTAAAAGTTTGCAGATGAAAATATGCCAGATATGATGCACACTAAAAGATGCAAGTGCAATGACTCAAAACTAGCAGTCTGCAATCTCCAGGTCTGTTTTTACTACTGGAAATAGGAGAGGGAATGGAGTGGGGAAATATAGTGATTACTTGATGCCTGCTCTATGCATTAAGCCCTTTACATCCGCACACCTCAAACAAGTGCTACTGCCCTGTTAGATCCAAACCTTCCCTGGTTACCAGCTTTGAATTTAAATGTTCCGGAAAGGGGCACATAGCACAGAAATACAACTAGCAGAAAGGCTGCTTAAAAATTCTGAGTAATACAGAAGGTCAATCTCCTTTTCTTCTTTCGTAGGACTGTGTATTTGCACTTGGCAGGCAGACACACTGTGGCTATTATCCCTGCTCAAGGGCAGCAACCAATCGGTTTGGTGTGACTAAGAAAGAAAATGCTTAGAGCTGAGCCCTTGGTAGCCTGCTTAACCTTCTGGCTGAGTCCAGTTGCCCCGCTGACACCTAAATGGACTCAAGTCAAGCCGGAGAGCTTTGTGAATATGCAGGAGTTTCCTCAGAGAGCCACGAAAGGCCTTCATGACTCAGAGAAAATTAGGTTCCTCAGCAGCTAACTGCCCTTTAGGGAAGAGAGAGAGAGAAAGAGAAAGAGAGAGAGAGAGAGAGAGAGAGAGAGAGAGAGAGAGAGAGGAATTCCAGAGGAGCGAAGGGAAAAGAAGCAATAAATTTCCAACTGCTCCTCCCAATTATAATCAAAACAAGGGCAGTAAAGGACAGTAGAGAATTTTAGATTCTTGCCTGCCTGGTAGTCATCTTCCAACCCGTGGCCTCTGTGTGTGTTTATTTTTCCTTAACTGTCCTGGGATCTTTGGAACATCTTGAGTATGCAGGGCGTCTCTTGCGTGTTTGCACAGCTCCAGCTTGTTGCAGTTGCTGACCTGGTTGGCTCATGCACCGCTTTGATCACTTAAAAATGAAAGCCGTTTTATTGCAAATTGTACTGGAATGCTTTCAAAACTAAACAAACCACAAGGGCATGTTCTATTTATTCTTTATTACTCGCACATTTAAAGGAACACAAAGGCTCTCCTTCCCTAATGCCCTCAAAGACAAATGTTTAGAACATTTGTTTTGAACCGCCCTCTCTTTTCACATATGAGGCAAAAATCCTGTTGAGGGTGCTTCAGAAAATGGGCCCACAGGTTGGCATTTTCTGTGTGTGAAAGACACCTTGAGTGACTTCACTATGCCTTTGCCTGGGTCTGGGTTACAAACTTGGGAGAATCTGTGTGAAATCTAGCACTGTATGGTCATGTATCATTGGTCACAATATCTAAACTCTAATTTTTTCACTTACATATAAAATGCAGATAAAAGCCCAGTCTCGTTTAATGTAAGTGTTTAAGGAGAAACGAGACGTGACTTTTCTTTGTGGTGTTATTTTCAATACACGAATGGAGAAATCGGATTCTAAGGGAATCAAATACTCGTTCAGCTGCTCACAGATTGACATATGATAAGATGCAGAGACCAGTCTGTTCTGGTCTAAGATTTGCTTTTTTCTCTTTGCTTCATAGGAAAAAAAAAAAAAAATGGAAGAGAGAATTTCACCACCTTGGGTCCCTAATATCCCCCTTAAAAAATGATCAGCACAGAGTCCTCCTTATAAAAACATTCCAAAGCTGTCACTGTCTTTATCTCATTTTTTTTATTAAAATGTCCCCTAATTAACAGATACTATCGGGACAATGCATTGAGAGGCCATGGCTCTAAAGGCACTATTTGCATAATGAGGTATCTATGGCTAGAGTTGTGTCCTTTGGTCTTTTTGATCAACAGTAGTGATAGCCTTATCTCCTCAATGCTATAGTCAATAGGTTATTAAAAGGCACCAAACACCCTACCAGCCTTGTACTTTTGATTTTCTGCCATACTCACCAAGTTAATGAGGAAGAGGGTCAAGGGAATTTATTCCTGTGCTTCAGGAAATCCACAAACAATATTAAAAGAGAAGTTGGTGACAGATTAAGAAACTTTTAATAACCTTGTGCAAACCTTCCAGACACTCATTACTCGGTACAGGTGACTGAAATATACAATCTCAAAATATGCTATGGGAGTTCGTGGAGACCTGCTGGCTGTTAAGGGGGGAGGGGGTGCGCCAGTGAAGGGGTAGGCCAAGGAGGTCAGTGAAGGAATCAGCTCTACTTTCAGAAAAAATATTGTATTTTAACTGAAATAAATACATAGGGAGAAATGTTAGAAATTTGAGATGGTCTTGCATACATAATTTTTTAAAACAACTAACCAGAGACCATTGGATGACTTATCTGAGGCATATATGCTTGCTTATCTATCTATCTATCTATCTATCTATCTATCTATCTATCTATCTATCTATCTTCTTGCTTCCTCTCTCCTTGTAAGACACTGTTTTTGAAGTACTTTCCTGACTTCTTGGCCAAAAAATTGGACATTTCAAGACATTTTCCAATCCCTTATTAATCAGGTCTTTATCACCCATTTGTTATTTCTCAGCACCGACTGTGAATTTGCACACATAGGCTGAGATTATCAGTTTCACTCCACATCTAGCCTTAGCTCTTTCTGGAAACTTGTGCCATCCACATAACAGTTTAACACAGACTGCATCAAGAATTATATCCATTGCTAGAGATATAGCTCAGTAGTACAGTGCTTGCCTAAAATGTACAAGTATCTGGGTTCAATCTTTAGCAATATAGAGGAGAAAGAGAAAGGGAAGAAGAGGAAGAGGAGGATGAGGAGGATCACAATGGACAGATAAGGCAGCAATCTGAGACCCAAAATTTTTAAGAGACTTATCAAAGTCACTCAACTATTAAGTGAAGTTTAGAATATTTGAACAAACCCCAAATCCAAGGCTACAACCTGGCATCAATTTATTCTTTGTAAATACCACCAGTGTTGTCATCTCTGCCCTTTTTCTCACTTTATGTTTTGAAATGACCAAATATACTACTATTCATAAATGATTCATAAATTCAACATAACTATAAACAAATGTGCTTCAGAGGTTAAAGGAAGGCCATTAGTTACTGTTCTTTCCACTATGACAAGTACTGGAGAGAACAAACTTACAATCAGAAAGACTTACTATGGACCATTGTTTCAGAGGGTTCCATCTATGTGCTTGGGAAACATATCATGGCAGCGGGAGCATGTTGCAGAAGAGAGATGTTCGATTCCTGGCAGACAGAAACAGAGAAAAGGGAGACAGAAAAGGGTCAGAGACAAATAGCCCAGTGACTGACAGCTTCCAGTCTGGGCCCACCTACTAAAGTTTTCGGATCCTCCTTAAATAGCACCATGAGCTGTGAACTACCAACCTTTTCCACCACATTTCACATTCAAATGGTAGAAAACACATGGTCAAGAACAGAGAGAGAGTGTGTCACATCTAAAATACAATCAAGATCACATGGGCTATAATGGATCTTCATGTGGTAGACCAGAAGTAGGAACTATTATCTACAGATTTTGTGGCCCATCTGTTTGATCTCGAATGTTCCTTTCTGCAAGAGAAGCAGCCTTTAGCAATCTGTAATGAATGAGTAAGGCTGAATTCCAGAAAAATCTTTTCTTGTGAACATGGACATTTAAATTTGATATCATTTTCATGTTTATAAAACATTATCTTTCTTTAGATTTTTATTTTAATCATTTAAAGATGCTTTGAAAGACAGTTTAAATTGCAGGGCATTCTCCAAGGAGATCAGGTTTAGCTCACAGGGCATAGTTCACAGATCTCCGATATAGAAGAAAGGAAATGATAAAATGGCTGACTTGTGTGAATACCATTTGATAGGAAATATAATGCCACTAAAGTTCATTATAAAGAAGATTATGAAACTATATTAGTCTAGGGTGCTTCAGATCACAAGAGACTATAAAGACATTTACAATATGCTTAACAAGTCAGTTGAATGTAGAAATATCAGGCTTCATTTAGAAGTTTAAATGCTACTGGATACCCAAATTCTTTCCATCAGTTGCCCCCAACTTTCAACATGTGAACCTTCAAATTTATGCATATCCTGAAGACTGCAGCCACAACTCCAAGCACTGTATCCTTACCTCACCTGAAAGACACAGAAGACTCCTTACCAACTCACTCTCCACCATATCAGTCTCTTTTGTCAGAAAGCAAATGGTTTCTCAGAAGCCCCATTTCAGATAACTTCTTGTTTAAAAATGGGTGATTAGTGGCCACATTATTGCATTGCAAGCAAATACAAAGGTATCTCCTATTAAATCTGATCAGTCATCAGTTGGCCCAAACAAAACTGGAATTCCAGAAACAAGATGGAAGCAATGGCTTTTGCCAAAGTCACTGACAGGATCTGCCTTAAAGGAATACTGTACTATGGAACTTGAGACATAGGCTAAGTGTTGGTAAGATGAAGGTTTATATTCTCATAAGTTCCATTATGTAACCACTTACCAAGAATTGGTGGGGGGGTGGATTAATGCTTCTATCTTGTAAACTTACACATACACAAAAAGTGCAGGTTCCAGGTCTATGTATTATATATTAGGACTTATACATAGTATTAAACAAATCTTCCAGCTAGAAAATGAAAGAGAAAAAGAGAAAACAAGAAGAGAAAAACTGAAAGGAAATAAGAATAGGGATAATTCCTGAAGTGTGGCATAGGAAACCTTCAGCTTTCTCTGGGGGGTGAGGCCAAAGCTCTCCTGGGAGCAATGCCCACACCATTCCCAAACTCTTGGTGCTGTTGGATTCTCTGTGGGATGAAAAGATTGTGTGCAGTCTGTTGCATCATAGTAAGTTAATAACAACAAAATTCCACTGTCCACCTATAAATGATGTTGGGATATGTGACTACATTCAAAAGAAATGTCAGGGGGGAAGATTGAGAAGAGAGGCTTATATTTGAGATACTTCATCAATCAGCAGTTTGGGGATTGGAATAGAGTTCAGTTAGTAAAGTGATGATCTTGCCTGAGGACATGAACTTGATCACCAGAATCCATATTAAAAGAAAACACAGGCATAATGGCACGTGTTCATAATCTCTGAACCCTGGGGCTCCCTGGTCAGCCAGCCTGGCCTATAGGTTTGGGGGTTTGGGGCTTGGGGATTTTGTTGCTGTTGGTGGTGGTGGATTGGTTTTTTTTTTTTTTTTTTGTTTTTTTTTTTTTTTTGGGGGGGGGGTTGTTTGGTTGGTTGTTTTGTTTTGTTTTGTTTTTTGAGACAGGGTCTGTGTAGGCCTGATGGTCCTAGAACTCACTCTGTAGACCAGGCTAGCCTTAAATTCAGAGATCTACCTGCCTCTGCTTCGCAAGTGCTAGGATTAAAGTTGTGTGCCACCACCACCTAGCCAAGCCTAGCCTGCTTGAGGAGTGCTACATCAGTAAGAAATCTTGTCTCAAAACAAAACAAAACACAAAAAAACAAAGAAAGAAAGAAAAAAGAAAAGGATGAACAACACCTGAGAAATGACACCCAAGGTGGTCCTCTCGCCTACGGAGGCATATTCACAAACATGTACATGTGCATGCACCTGAGTATGCACACACACAAAAGCAGTTTGAAGCTAGGTTTCCAACTAACAAAATTTAGAGGTTTCATTTTCTGTTCCCTCATTTTATGAGATATATGTGTAATAATATATTACAGTCTTTTCTTCCTAGTAAACCATGGCCTTGAACTCCGAATTGGTGCCAACACCCAGTGAGTAAGGCAAGGGAAGCTGTATAAGGAGCAATAAAAAGAACAGGGAACGTCTTTTGTGTCTGACTTTTGAGATCATGTATTATGAGTTCAATGTTGTCATGAAATAAAGTATTTAACAGTTACATCATTAATATTATGCTCATTATTTGTCATGCTGCATGGTAAAGAGACAGAGAGAGGAGTAGCTCATATACATGGCTATAATTATTATTAATCATGTAGGAAAGCACACATCTGAAAATTTGTCTTTATTAGCTTAATGTTCTCTGTAGCCACATCAGTGTTTATTACCTTCCCTGATATCTTATATAGTTTTAATCCTTCACTCATATGGACTCAGGTACACGAACAGCACAGTTCCTACAAGAATCGCAGGCTCATTACAGACCAGTGTCTGAGGTCTGCCTCCTTCATTGAACATTTCCTCTTAGCCTCTTCATTCTACTCACCTCTTCCCTTCTTGTTTATTTCTTCTACTTTTGCTATTCCTTCCTTTGTCCCATTACCTCGGAGAGGAATGAAGAAGGAGTTTTCTCTAGAAAACCAATTCTGTTGAATTACACTAGTTGCTTGGGAGATGTATTGAGAACCTTTATGAGCAATGTCTACCATGGGGCTAGGATGCCAAGGGAGTTGGTGGTTCTCCCAAGGTGTTACTTGACTTTCCTAAGACCAAGAGAAAACTATCCTGTCTTAATCAGTGTTCTATTGCTGTGAAAAGACACCATGACCACAGTAACTCTTATAAAATAAAGCCTTGATTGGGGCTGGCTTACAGTTTAGAGGCTTAGTCCATTATCGTCATGACAGGGAGCATGGCATCATGTAGGTGACATGGTGCTAGAAAAGTAGCCGAGAGCTACATCTGGACAGACAGCAGGAAGAGAGAGCCACTAAGCCTGGCTTGGGCCTTTGAAACCTCAAAGCACACCCCTAGTGATATATTTCTTCCAACAAAGCCATCCCTCCTAATCCTTTTCAAGTAATGTCACTGCCTGATGACTAAGCATTCAAATATATGAACCCAGGGGGACCATTCTTATTCAAACCACCGTACAGCCCTTAGTGTCACAGCCACTGAAGGACCTGAGATAACAAGGGCCTGGGATATCAGTAGTTCACATCAACAAGACATCCTTTCAGTCTAGGAGGTGGGGAACAAAAAGAGAGAGGAACCAAACATATACTGAAATCAAGTATGGACAGGGAGTACAGACAGTGAAAAAAAAAAAAAGTGGGACTTGAGAAAGAAGCAGTCAAAGGAATATAGGGAAGCATTGAGCCAAAGGAACTCTCATCAGTCATGACATCTGGTATCCAGTGAAACCAATTCCCTATGCCCAAGATGTGAATGGGAACAGAGCTTAAACTAAGTATAAGAAAAGACAAAAGAAAACACATGCATGCATGGCTGTATTAGGCACCATTACACACGCACACACACACACACATGAGCATGCACACTCACACTCCATTTTATCTCTTTACTTCACCCATGTTCTTTCAGCTTGGATCTTCACACTTCTTAGAAGTTTCATCCTTCCCTAGGATCCTTATCATCCACAGTGGAAAACAGTTTGTTGACACTATGTTTATGTTGTATAGACTTACAGATGTATTTTTATTGTGAGAGGCTATTACCAGGAGAGCAAAGTGGGCAGCAGGTTACAAACAGAGGCTTAGGCATCTGTGAATGAGAGCTAGGGTAACCACAGTGACACACAGCTTCCAGAAAATGCCACTCCAGGTTGGGGGTAGGAGAGTGATAATTCATTAGCAGAAACAGGAAGTACAGACAATGCTCAATGAGGCTAAACGGCATACAGTAAAGCCCCTGGGGGACTCTTTTGGAAGACTGCACGCAGGTTAAAGCCTTCTTCTAAGAATCAATCCTACCTGTTGTAGCAATTTACCTGACATCACCTTTAGGACTACTTCCCTCCCTACCTTCTTCCCATTCTCCCACATATGCTTTATTCATTGATTCTGGGATTCTCAAAACAGAACCTGAAAGTTTTATCCCAGAATTCACTTTATACCTCATGGATTATGTGTCAAGTGCTAGGGCTGTTTAGGAGATGAATAGTGCTTAACTCAAGGAGTTTACAGTCTAACTATTTAATGAGAGGGTAATAAATTAGAAAGAAAAATCATATCCTTGCTCAAATTAGTATTAAAGTGCTAATTGATGTCACCATAAGAAGACACCCTCTTAGGAGCTGGAGAGATGACCAAGCACCCAATCAGGCAGCTCACAACCACCTGTAATTACAGCTCCAGGGAATCAGACACCATCTTCTGGACTCTAAGAGTACTGCTTTCAGAGTGTACATACCCACATACAGACACACATAGATACACAGAGACACATAATTTGTTTAAAAATCTTTTAAAAAAAAAAAAGTTGCCCTCTATATACAAATTGTCCACAAAGGAAACTTTGTGATGAGGAAGATGAATGTCTATGAGCTACTGTAGTCCAGAAACATAGATTTTAATGTCTCATGTCTTAAAGCATAGAAAATTGTGTCTCCCTTAGTTCCAGGAGACATATGGCAATGTTGAAACCATTTTTGTTTGTATCAGTTGAAAGTGTGCCCAGAGGGTATAGAGGTTGGGATGGCACTTACCATCCTGTCACTCACAGTATAGTCCCAGCAACAGAGAACATGGTCAGCTCAAAATGTGAGAATATCTATTCTATATTAACATCCACACAAACTTTTTATCCCACTCAATGTTGGGATATTGTTAGGATACGTAATATTGCTGTATATGTCTTTCTTTTCATTGAGTACAACTGACACTATTTTTAAAAATGGAATACTTGCCAGGTGGTGGTGGCACAGGTCTTTAATCCCAGCACTCAGGAGGCAGAGGCAGGCAGATCTCTTTGAGTTCAAGGCCAGCCTGGTCTACAAAGTGAGTTCCAGGTCAGCCAGTTACAACAGAGAAACCCTGTCTGGAAAAAAACCAAAAAAGAGAAAGAGAGAGAGAGAGAGAAAGGGAGGGAGGGAGAAAGGGAGAAAGACAGAGAGACAGAGAGACAGAAAGAGAAAAAGAAAGAAAGAAAGAAAGAAGAGAGAGAGAGAGAAAGAAAGAGGGAGAGAGAAAGAGAGACAGAGAGACAGAAAGAGAAAGAAAGAAAGAAAGAGAGAAGAGAAGAAGAAAGAAAGAAAGAAAGAAAGAAAGAAAGAGAGAGAGAGAGAGAGATGGAGGGAGGGAGGGAGGGAGGAAGGAAGGAAGGAAGGAAGGAAGGAAGGAAGGAAGGAGGAAGAAGGAAGAAAAGAAAGAGGAAAAAAGGCACATGTATTGGGTGCTCTGGCTTGGGATGTGGTCCAGCTCTGCTCCATGCTTTGGGAAGGAAGTTCCATCCCTTTCTTCTCATTTATTCACTCTCTTCACAACTTGGATGCAACCTCCTCTGGAGACATCCTAGAAGCTCACAATGGAGGGCTGGGAAGTATTATCAAATAAAATTCAGATGTTTAATCAAATCTGAATTTCAGAAAATTGGAAAATATTTTTTGAACAAGTATATCATGTAAAATTTGAGACAATTGACATTTAGAATTTTAATTAGGAGGAATGTTGAGATGCAGTCTCTATTAGCTCTGGCTCTCCTGGAACTAAGTAGTCCAGGCTGGCTCGAACTCACCAAGTTCTGCCTGCCTCTGCCTGCCAAGTGTTGGGATTGATGGTATGTGCCACCATGCCAGGCTGGAATACTAATTTTAAATATAAGTATATCCTATGTGATACTTGAAAAATAGTTAAACCCAAAGTTAATTCTTGAAACTAAAATTTAATTTTAATTAAGTATCTTGCATTTTGTCTGGAAATTCTTTCCCCAACTTTAAATGTTTATGGTATCCTCTCAATTTCTATGAAATTATAATTTATATTCCACATTCTGTACTTGCCTTTAATAACTACATACGATAATTATTTACCCATGAGAATGTTTTAACCAACCAAGTGAAATCTAAGTGAGGGTGTGTGGAACCCCCATAGCTTTGAGGAATGAGTTTTGCCTAGAAAAATATCCTGAACATTTTAAGAACCCAATAAATATTTGGTAGACAATGTTTCATATCACTTTGTGCTACGCTGGGAAACTAGAGCCTTTGTCAGGTACAACGGGTATTCCTAAAATCATGATTGTGAGAAACACTGATGAAAATAGACAGAAGAGGATAAAGATGACAAGAGGAAAAAAGCATTATCTTTAACACAAAACACACCGATTTGTCTCTTGTGTGGAAACAGACAGAAGAACAACAGGGCAGCCTGGTATGGAGTGCCCATGGGCCTTTCCAATGGCTCCTTGTCTCTCCCTTATGGTGGACTTCGTCCCGGTGCTCCAAGAGATCACTGAATCCAGACCCGGCCCTCTTCTCCACTTCCCATAAACAAAGTAAAAGAGAAGCAAATCTCCCCTCTACCTTAAAGAGTTTCCTTCCTTTTGCAGAACAGCTGGGTAGTTTGGCACAGCTGCATAGGTGGTTCACACACGTGGCGTGTATTCAGGAAAGAAGCAGACCAGCTCAGTGCCAGGTTAATTCCCAGAAGACATGGAGAATGGGTGCTTGGCAGGAAAGGAACCATTTTGACCCAGAGTTCCTCCAAACCCATTCTCTAAGTGCAGGGCTGCTTGTGATGTGTGATCGTCCTAAAACTAACTGGCAACAGCACTGAAGAAATTCCTGACCATCATCACTCTGCTCAAATTCCTGTCATTTGTTTACAAACATCACTCACTTCTCCACCTTTCTCAGGTTTTCTGGCACACAGACCTCCCCTTCCTGAGCCCTCGTCTATATCCTGCATCACGGTGAATTTTCCTCTGTTCCATTTTTTGCATTAAACTGTAGGCATCCTGAGGAGAAAGGCAGTTTTGAAATCATGCTCCTGGCCTCCCCTTTTTACATTCACTACATACTTAATATTTGTTTCATGAGTGAACCACTACCACCTGCTAAGGGCCACAAGTGTGACAGTGTGGCATACGCGCACGGGCGTGGAAGGGAGACATTCATGCTATCATTAATGGCTCCAAAGATAATGTATTGCAGAGATTATTTCATTTTGTTAAGCGGATTTGGCAAAGAGGAAAAATAAGTTTGTTTGGGACCGTAGGAAGCTTTTAAATATAATTGATGTGACAGTCTTAAGATTTGGGATAAAAAAAAAATCCTGCCCCAGCCTGCTCAGAAAAGCCGAATGTCTGCAGAACTTGCCATTACCAAAGCACACGGTGTAGAAAGGCTGTGAGGAAAGGCTAATGCCTATACAGCTGGTGTAATGAAGAAATGGAGGTTTAGGCATGGGAAACCACAGCCCCAACAGAAGGGGCTGAAAAGATATAGATAAGATTAGTGACATATGTAAAGGTCCAGATACTGTGTGACAAAGTCTACCCAGCTGAATAGGCTGAAGCCAGAAGTAATAGGAAGGCCATGTTCTCCCTAATCCTCCGAGATAAGCTGTTCCATCCAGAATTATCAGCCAACAATCTTCAGGGTATCAGGCTGAAAATGAAGTTTCAGACTGCTTTGATTCCTCATCCATAAATGAGAAAGTGCCTGAAGGATCTTTATTTATTCTCGCTCCCGCCGAAACACTCTTCCAAAAGTGCCAATATACTAGCAACAGATGCAGAAAGCCTCCCTTCCTATGATTGACAGAACATGATATAAAGCAACCCTCACTTGACATTTCAGTTTCATAAGGCTCCTAGCAGGGGCAGGGGAAAAAAAAATCTCCAAGGGGAAAAAAAAAAAAAAAAGAACACCACTAGAAAATAAAGAGGATTTATGCAAACTCACATGAATGTTTTCAGAATTAAATTTAACAGTTTTCTTTTTTCTACCGCCCGTATTTGATATTTTGGGTTGCAGATGAAGAATTTCAGTAGGAATAATTTCAGCCACGTGCATATTAATGTGCATGGCTTATTAAAACAAAGTATTTACATGTTAATGTTTGTTGATTACCAGACACTTAAGTTGCTTAGTTATAAATGATTGGGGTATTCACTCTGGGGAGGAGATGTTTAATTTGGTGTTGTGTGTGCTTTAATTTCGACTTCAAAATACGTAATTGAATGAGAAAATGTCATCCCCACTTTTGCATTTCAGTTTTGAAAGGTCATTCCATGGTTAGTTTGTACATTTTCAAATTCTTGTCACATTGCTCAATAAGATATTAAAGTCAACTGCAGCCCTCGACATATTTCTTGCAATTGACATATAAGTGTTCTATTGAAATAAGAAGTGAGTTACAGACATCTTAAGGAAAAAGGCTTGAAGACATCTTCCAGGTGAGCCCTCCAGAAAGATACTAATTCTTTTTGTTTTATCAAAGCTGATTCTTTATATTCAATCCCAGTTTTCTGGTAGATTTTCTGTGCTGGAGTAGTTAGCTCCACAGAAACCACCTTCCTCTAGAACTCCTGGCAAACATCAAAGCTACTTTGGATCCTGGGGTTCACTGCCTGTCATTCAAAGAGCATTTCAAATGGAAATCTTATGATTGCAAAGAAAACTTGAGGTGAGTAAGAGCATGGGGAAGAATAAGGTAGATGTAACAAGGCTCAGCTGGGTGGCAATCAGATGTTTCCAAACATGACTCTCTCTTATCTGTGTCCTTTCCTGCTTGGTCCAATTTCCAACAAGCTGAACAGCGGGGCACCAACAGGGGTTACTAATAATTGTATTTGCTTTTTTCTGTAGTGGGTGGTGGAAGCATTCGGGTTGGTTAGAAATCTTAATTATTTTACAGAAAAAAAAAAAAAGCAGAAACTCGAAGAAAATAAGCAGAAGGGCAATGATCAGTGCTCCAGTTGAACTCTGAGACATGCAGGACGTTGCAAAGGGGTCTGTCTCCTACTCTTCTTTGATTGGGTAAGAAATGGCTGTAATGTTTTCAGACCTCAACCAACTACCGAAGGCACCTTAGACTCCTTAATGAAGAACAAGCTTTACCTTCGAAGAGGAAACCCTGTCTGAATTCCTATAGCAGGGAATGGAAAAAGAGACAGGAAAGGATGAGAGAAAGCATATAGATAGAAAGAAGCTTTTCTATAAACTTGCAGGAGCTCACTTTGAAAGCAGACCTTCATAGCCCTTTCATTCAGCACTGACATATCCTGGTTCAGTGCACAATCATTCATATGATGCTTGAGAAATAGATTAGAGTGGGTGGGGAGTGGAGTTGGTATCAGGCTATGCAAGGATACCCTAGAGAAAAAAAAATTAACAAAATTTTACACATTTGTTCAACTACAGACCCTGACACAGGAATAAATTTGAAAGCATATATAAAACTTGCTCCTAAGAAACTCAAGGCTTCACTTCCAAAGACACCCATGGGAGATATATTTGAATCACTCTAGTTCTACGTGCCTCTAATCCTTTCAATTTATATCATTAATTCATTCAGTGATTCGACAAATGCTGTCCTGGCACAGATGGTCTTCTCTCTTCATCCCGACACCTAAGATGACAGGTTGGAAGTAGAGATGTGTTAGCAGTATCATCCACCCCCACTGGGAAAGATGAACATTGTCCTTCAGTGTTTTAAAAGCACTATGTCATAACCACACCTTAAGAAAGGAGAGACCAAAAATCAGCAGACAGTATTGAAATAGCATCTGGTTGCTATACAAGTTTCTAAAAATTAATAGTCCTCTTTTTAATCTCCTGATGAGACTAGAACTTGGTATGTTTTACTTCATTGAATTCCACAATATCTCTAGGAGACAAGTAATATAATAAGCCCGATTTTACATAGAAGGACACAAAGCCCAGCTGAGAGAAAGAAGTACATTGCCCAAGACCACACAGCTAATGAGTAGCTGAACTCAGTTGCGCATTCAGCTTGTCTAACCACAAGCCCAGCCTGTGCTCACCACTTTATATTACTAAATTTATGACACTTTTGGTTGGAAGGAATTTCTACCCATCTTTGGCACCCTTAATTTATATTGTAATTTGCTTACGTACAGTCTTTATTTTACTTGTAAGATCTCTGCATCTTCAGGTTTGAAGAAAATTTCTGACTATTGCGTGTACACAGGATTGCCACAATATGACTATATGGTAATATGTGGTGTGTGTATGTGTGTGTGTGTGTGTGTGTGTGTGTGTGTGTGTGTGTGTTTAAAAGTCATGCCATCATTCTAAAAATGTACTTTCCATGCATAAGAATACATACTTTGCTAAAGGCAGCATGTCAGAATAGCAATTATAATTTCAGGATAAGCACAAATTAAGTCTACCACTTAAAATGCAAAAACTTCAAATATACAGACTAGATTCCAAAAGTGGCCATTTAACACAGAAGTGTTGAATAATTCATGCTGCACTATATGGGCAAAGCCTGCGTGCAGCTGGCGTTGGTACAAGTCACGTATGAGCTTATGCACTCCTGGTTGCTATTTATTGCCCAAATTTCTTACAAATGTATAACGTTGCTTATAGAGGGAGGAAATGGAAATGTGTTCGAATCTGTCAAGACTCCCTTACTCTCTTCCCAGGCCTTGTGTCAGCAGGATACAATATTTACAAATAAAGACTGTGATTTTTTTTTAAGGTAAATATAGGCATACACTCATTAACACAGGAAATGGATTCCCAGAAAAGGGAGTGCTAAGTGAACAAACCTTGCTCACTGTGGCATACCCCCTATGAGGCTGTGTTCCTGAGATGTTTGCTCAATCATTAACAGGGCTTAACAATCCCTGTTCAAGATCAGACACTCAATAAATACTTGAAGGAATGGATTACCCATTCACTTCAACTCTTCTAAAGTCCTTACATGCCTTTGGACATTATCTGTTCTGCATAGTGGCCACACCTTTGGAGCCTAGCCTTCTGTCGGCAGAAGTCTCTACCTGATCTTTGCACTCTGCTTTCCCATAAGTGTGTTTTCCCCTAGGGTGCCTCAAGTCATCCTCACACGTTAAAATGCCAATTGATAGACTTAGGACACTGTGACTCCATCTCTGCCATGTTTCCAATGGAACCTTTTATCAGTTATACAGTTGGTAGGCACCAACCTTGCTCTAGTGAGCATAAAGAAGCAGCAAAACTAGGGATCCAAGAGAGAGACATCAAACTGAAAAACCCATTCCTAGTTTGAGACAGTCCAGAATCCCACTGTCAAGAGAAAGGTGCACTTATTTCTTTGCTTAGTATCTTGAGTTTAATACAAGGATTGTTTTTGAGGGGGGGGGAACTACACACCCATATTCTAGTAGAGAATAAGAGATTTGCTTTACAGTTTTCAAAAATGTAGCATGCTTATCAGAAAATGTACACATCTAAAGAATTTATTTTCCTGAATTTGGCAGAAGTGATGAAATCACCACATAATGAAGATACAGGTGATTATCAACAAGCCAGAGGTCTCACTCACAGCCTACAGCTATTACTCACCACTTGCCTATCTTACTTAGTATAAATGTTTTACCCAGTATAAACTCTTAATGTAATATAAACTCACCTGATGTCTTTCACACAACCCTTTATCTGAGTGATTCCAGTGGATTGTTGCGGGTATCTCTGACTCATTCGTGTTCATTGCTGGGTGTGGCCCATTGCATCACTGTGTCATCATCTGTCTAG